>CATQJL010000305.1:24558294-25299715 GCA_958299035.1 Cylicocyclus nassatus | reverse complement strand
ACCATTCAAAATTTGCGCTACAGCCAGACAGTTTGTTCTGAACGTTCAAGTACGGAAGCCAACCGTCAACCGGCATGCGTGAACCTTATGTACTGCGATTACAGTACAATACAATACGATTGCAGTCGCAGTACATAAGGTTCACGTGTGAACAGCGGTTGAGTTGGCTTTCGCACTTGAACTTTCAGATCAAACTGTCTGGCTGTAGCGCAAATGTTAAATGGTATCAATATCCATTCCCCTCGTGCATAGCAGGGATGATCCAGCGACCATCCCTGCTATGCACGAGGGGAACGCTAAGGAGGGGATCGTTCTCCTGAGGATCTCTGCTCAGAAATAGGCAAACCTGCTACTTTTCAGATTTTCCAAGGCAGCTCATGTTGAAATAACAAGATAAAGGCAACATGTCATGAGATATAGAAGTTACGATGTGTTTGTTGGCTTATATGGCTAAAATTATCATGTAAGTGTATGTCAAGAAGTCCTACAAATGTTTGAAATTGCCTCATTATATGCTCAGGTTTATGTTCGAGAAGCGAATATAGAAGAGGGAGATAAGATTGCAAACTGCAGGTCGCCGAGAGAAGAACCCAACTTTTGAGGAAAATCCTTATCGAATGGAATGAAAGGCTTTGTAATATCTGATTGAAACCAAATATTCGCTCTCTGGCATGACCTACAACATCGCCTTACCCCACTGTAGAGGATGTCGTTCCCCTCCCCCGCGTCGTCGAGCTGAATTCGTGCATACGGGTAGAGGAAGGTAAGGGATTCCCACCGGGGTTCGTTCAATCGATACCTCTGAAGTCAAGTACAGAATCTGAGGCAACGAAAGAGTATCGCACTGGTAAACTTTGGATAAAAACTACCAAAACTACAAAAAGCTGCACATTCACGAATTCTTTTGTAGGAGAAGTGCAGCCATAACAAGATGGGGAGAAAATCATGTCATGGACTGCTATATAGACTCACACCACTTCAAAATTCACCATTATCACTCTGACAGCACGTAGCTTTAGAACAAGTAATATGGAAAAAAAGAGCGAAGGAGAGAGATGTAATGGGAGGGATGAATGGAGAAGTGGTGTGAGAAAGGGACGAAAGCACGTGAAATTAGTATTCTTGTATATTGTTGTAAAAGCCATTCTGGTGCACAAGAAATGACCAAAAACAACTTTTTTGACGAGGTATTGTAGTAGCCGTGAGGTATAAGCGACTAGCGCAATCAGCGCTATGACAGAGGGAGGAGATCGCTCCCCTCCCCTCTGTCATAGCGGGGTTCAGTGAAGGGGATCGTTCCCCTAGGGATTTAGCTCCGCTCCTCTCCCCAGCGGAGTTGTACGTGCGTACGGGCCTTATCTCTTTTATATAGTACCTATACAAGGCCATTTACTTACCTGATGATTTTTTTACTTGCTGAAATGCAAAGTCAATCCCTTCGACCCGAGATGAAGCGCAGCCGCTATAGAGCCTTTTGGCTGGCAAGGCAAGGAGAGGTTGCGGTAATGCGTGAGAAACGGGCGTAATTGTCGCCGAATAAAACGCGAACCAGTGCTCCCGGCCTACTTACCTCCAGGAGCGCTCGCTTCGCAAAGCCGCGACACAAGGCAATGGTACGGCTGCAAGCATGTGGTGACAATGTTGAGAGGAAGATGATTACAACGAAATGAACAAGGGGAAGAAATATTGATATATCAGGAAACTTTTTATCGGGTTATCGTATTGGTCTTTGTAGTCCGCAGATAATGGCGAAGCTCTGAGCATAAAATTTGTGGTCGCACCATCAATAGCACGGGACGGTGCATAGAAATCAATCCATGTTTGAAAAAACAAAATTCCTGTTGGGATTTTATTTTGATTGGTAATTTGGTCTCTAGCTTTTCATACTATAGTTTTTTATTGCTTTGATGTTATTGGGATAAATGCTTATTATTTGCTTCTCGCGCGCTAGGATAAACGGTATGTTGAGTAGCTTTGTATCTGTTAAGCGATCGAGCGCAGTAGGTTACGAGACCTAAATGCGAAGGGCCAACCTAGTCGTTGCAACTTGCCACATTGACGTTAAGTTCATCAAACATAACCTGTTGTAATGAGTATGTTTATTGTCCAGATGGGCGGCGTAGCAGGAGGAACGAAAGCTATGCGCCTGTATCCAAGAGGCGTGGAAGGCGCGAGCCATGCTTAAGGAATTTGGCAGGAATTCAAAGAGGATCTGGCAGTCATCCAAGCTCAGCCCCTCAGCGTTGATCCTGAGTATTAAACTTCAGGTATTCTTTAAAAGAAACAAGCTTGATAAAATGATTGAAAGTAAAGTTTCTAAAACGGGGAAAACGGTTTCCTTCACTAGTTATAAAGGCGGTTCTTATAAATGGTTTTTTACATGTCTTATCCGAACAGTTAAAACTCTTCATTCCTTGATAAGCTACCTATATAAATGGGAAACTTTGCTAGCAGGTTCCATTTTTCCATGCAGCTCAAGGACTCAAGGAGAGCGGTGAAGCAAAGCAACGAAGGATGAAGTTATTCAAGCAAGCAATTTTGGGATTGCCGTGGATGTGAAACCAAAATGAAGAAAACATTTATTTTCCAAAAGAATGCAGTTAGATATACGTTCAAACCGAATCGGAAACGTAGTTTTTGAAGAAATGAGATTGCAGCTTCAACATTTGATTTCCCCTTTTTTGTTCTTGTCTTTTCCACACAAAAACTATCTCTTCGAGTACCCTTATTCGAAATCTTGCTAATGTTCATCTTTTTCTCTAATTAGTTGCTGCTGTTTAGTGTCAATCGATAGCTGTTTGATGGCCTTTGCAGAAAATATGCACACTTGCGGATAATGAAAACCAAAAAGGAATGCTGAAGAAGAAACTTATCTAAGCTGGGAAATACGTTATTATATCACACAATAAATATTCTTATTGGAGTGGGCGGGGGGAAGGCTGAGTGCAAAGAGATCATACAAACTTGTCATGATAAATGTTTATAAAAGACATATATTCCACATTGAACAGGAGGTCCATCTATTTTAGTTCTCTGCATGCACTAGACTTTTGATATAGAAAATCTTAAAAAATGGGGCATCCGTTCATGCAGGGAACATATCATGCAACAAAATGTGAAACTTCTCTTATCGGGAGCATGCAATCGTGCATTAACATTGCATGCAGTAGACACTGAAACTGTCAAAACTGAGGTGCATGCATTTGTACAAAGTTGCATGCAGTAAACCCTGGGAATTCTGGTAAAAGTAGGAGTGCATGCAGTAAACTATTATATTTCGCCTTATCGGACGTGTATCTTTTTGAGGAAGCTCAGAAACATCGTTGAGCGAGCAGAAAGCATTGGTGTTACTATTAAAAGATGATGCGTAGAAAAACTTGAAATCGTTTTTTCTTCTTTTATACGGAGTTCCTGATCAACTTTCCCAAAATCATGCAACAGCTGCCAACGGCTGGAATGTTACTCGGACGGGAAGGGTTCGTACCTCAAATCTCTGCTGTGAAACATTACTGACAAACACTAAGCCTTCCTTCACACTTTGTTTGCGTGTGTTCATTCGAAATGGTCCCTACCTCTACATATACAGCCCGTTATGATGTTTCTTGGTTCTTCATTGCTTTATCCGAAGATTGAATTTTTATAACTTTTTTCTGCTATGTATGGTTTCGATTATACTGAAAGTATTCTCTCACTCAATTTTGCACAACCATATCAGATTGTGTAAAGTGCTTCAAATCTTTCCACAAATAGCGTTGTTTCATGTCTCAGCCTCTATTTTTCTCTTCCAGTCGGTCTGCGGCAGCTACTACTTGTTATTTAAACTGTAAAAACGTATTTATGAGCCTGGTTAACAACGATCAATCTCGTTTGGTCTTTAATCTAGGATTTAACCTCTTAATTATTGTTAATTGTCCCCAATTCCGTGTTTTCACCTCTGTCACTAATTAGCGCACACTGTGAGCGTCTTGTGGGCGGGCAATGGGCGGACCTTAAGCATGGCTGTTGAGAGTCCCCTGGATATACGGAAGAGACGCAGGAGTTCCTAGCACTCCATTCGCACAAGCATTCACGCTCAGCTCCGCTCCTCGCGCCTTCGCGCAAAGGTCAAGTCTCGCCCATCGCTCCACGCCTTTACTGGTCTCATTCAAAACCTGCGGGCTGCGGTAACAGCATAGACATGCACATGCAAAAATTCGTGAAAAATGTGCTTGCAAGGCAATTCCCCTTATTATTGCCTTTTATAAGCACTTTGACATCCCAGGAAATGCCTTAGGCCTCGTGCAGAGTTTACGCGATTTCATCGTCGTGATTCTTATCACAAGACAAACAGCTGCGATTCTATTGCATGCCCATGATCTTGCATTTCGGTTATGATAGTTGTCACAACCGAAGTGCGAGATGATCGACATGCAAAGAATCGTAACTGTTTATCTTGTGATAAGAATCGCGGCGATGAAATCGCGTGAGCTCTGCCCGTGGCCTTACAGTACTTAGAGTAAATACTGAGTTATATTTTTGATACAGAAAAGGTACCCCAGCTTCACGTGTACAAGGCGCACCTTTTTCTATTTTTCAAATGAGTCGCTCAGCCGCTTCACTGTATTTCGGAAAGTGATCCTTATGCCGCACGGTTCTCTCAGGCAATACGCAGCAATGCATAGGGTTATTTGGTCGTGAAGTCTTTTGACTTGCTTGAGCTGGTCGATTTCGAAAAAATATCCCCCGCGCCTTGTACGCGTGAAATTAGGGTAATTTTCTCTATTTTTCACAGTATGTCTTTACATTACCTAAATAAGGGTTGCCACATTGACGTACGGAGCATTGCTATGAACGTACTAGAGACTTCTTGAGGATACAGTCTGCTTCAGTTGGGATCAGGCCGAAGCTTTGGATCTAATTTAGGCGCTCGCAGCGCTGGGGATTGCGCTGCATATGCGCGCTGTCGAAGAGAGCGAGGACATTGGAGAGAGTGCAGACAAGTTAGCCGCAGATGTAGCGCGAAACGGTCGCGATGCGGACTCCCACCACGCCAATTGCGGCCTGACTGGGATTGGAACAAATTGTGACTTTGAGCATTTTCTGTTACTTACTATTTGGTTATTCCGAAAGTAATTTCGCTTTTTTCAAACGGGCGCCACATTTGATGAAACAAAGGTTTTTAAGAGATCTTGGAGGCATTCGATGCAGCATTTCATTCTCTTTCTAACGATTATGAAATTATTGCAAGATAGTCAATGAGCTTTCAGAAAATAACCAAAATCTGCGACCTATGCTTTTTGAGATAGTCAAGCACAATTTTTTGAAACTTTCATAACAATCCTCAAAAGGAGCACAAGTAACGGTTCGATAGAGCAAACCTTATAAAATACAGCACAACTTTTTCTCTTTTTCGTAGCTCTTCGTAATTTTTCAAAAGATTTCTAAACAAATCCATCGGAGTTTGGCAGGACTACGTCAGCCACAGTCGCATGAAACATCATAATTATTCGGAATTCGAGACTATTAAAATGGTACTATGAATTAGCACTAATTTTACAAAGCAAGTGAGAGTTTATGGGTTCAAATCATATTTCGAGTTTTCGGGTACAGCCTGGGGCACGCTAAAAAAGAGTTATGATGGTTTTATCCCCCGGAAACGAAACGAATCGGAAACAAAAAACTCCAGTTAGAGAGAGGAGAAAGTGCTGCATCGAATAGTTCCCGAGCTGCTCTTCCTTTGATGTTCTACGAGGACTTAGCTGTCCAAGAATGGAAATTGGTAGCATCAGATAAATTCTGTTGAAAATGTATGACAAGTTATGGAAAGGAGGAAAAATAGTACTGTATTTAAGTTTGCTCTATCGAGCCGTTACTTTGAATCCTTCGGAGGATTGTTATGAAAGTTTTAAAAAATTGTGAGACTTGTCTATCTCAAAAAGCCAGGTCGCAAATTTTGGTTATTTTTTGAAAGCTCGTTGACTATCTTGCAATAATTTCATAATCATTAGAAAGAGAATGGAATGCTGCATCGAATGCCTCCAAGACCTCTTGGAAATCTTTGTTCCATCAATTGTGGTGTCCGTTTAAAGAAAGCGAAATTACTTTTGGAATAACCTAAGATATCCAGATACTCAAAATTACGAGTTTTGAAGTACAACATTTAAAAGCTTGTTTTTCTGAGGATAGCCAACGGAAAATTTGATTTGGATGACTATCTTGTAGCGCAAAACCCACTTCTTTTTGAACAAGCCATTCTGGGTTTAGATTATAGTAAGTTCTTGAATTTTTTTCAGATTACGCTGGAAATTTTGCATCTATCTAATAAGTATACTAGGCTTAGTAGAATCGTAGCTAAGTACCCTGCAAGGAAAAGGCTGCGAGGTTTTGGGAACTCCTGGGTCGCCGCCTGGATATATGGCGGCATAGCCCTGGTTTTTCCTGCGTGTGCTCGGCCCAGATGAATGTCAAGCTACTTTGCTCCGCCTGTTATCGTTAACATTCTTTATAAGCACCAAAGTAAGACGACATGCACGTGTTAGTGCAGTGGTAGAATGCTGATAACAGGCGAAGCAAGATAGCTTGACATGAATCTGGATAAACACACCTAATCACAGCAGGTCATGTTTATGGCATGACCTTAACGATAATGTGGCAAGGTGTGACGGCTCGGTGGGCCCTTAGCATTTATAGCTTATTCGCTACCTACTGGGCTCGCCCGCCTAAATGATACAACGCCACCCGGCCCACCGTTTACCCTAGCGCGCAACAAAGCACATTAGATACTAAGCATTCAGATTTGTGGACATTGAGATACAAGGATCTACAGATCCTTTCCTTTCCGCAGCGGAATGTATGTGCCTATGTTCGTGGCATAGAATTGAAAAAAAAAACAAGACTTTTTCTATGACAAAGAGACAAAACAAACCGAAAAAAATTATGCAGCACAGTTCGTTAAAGTAGAGGAGAGACTCTACGAGAAGTTCCGAACGTTTGCCAAAAATTTCAATAAAAGCAAAGCTACTAAAAGCATTGAAGTGCTCACGTCGGCAATCGGATCTTCGTCCCAAAAAGAAACTGCAAGTCTTCCACTCACTCTTGTCTGTAGCAAATTCATACATCCTTTCATACATATAGCTGCTATACTTGTTATTATACATGGCGCTATTCCATTGTCTACAGCTATCCATCGCCTCCCGTCAAGAGCTCTGAACGTCCAGCCGACGCGACGTTTAGCTCACCCAACTCCGCTACTAGATCCAGACAAATGAAAGCGACACTATAATGAATATACAATTCGCTTATCTGGATCGTTCTTTGCTTTTCCTGCTCCCGATGACCGGCTGGAGGGTGCCGATAATATCGGCACCTTCTTTGTTGTTTGATATCTGCTGTCAAAACACCGTAGTTATGCCATAAGCATGGCCGGCTGTGATATGAGTATATTTGTTGACCAGATGCTAATTAACATATCTTGCCTCGCCTATTATTGCTAGCATTCTACCACTGGACTAACGCGTGCACTTCGCCTTACTCAATAAAGCTCAAATGCTTACGTGTTTTATATAACATTCTAAGAGGAACATTTTGCCTCAGATTATTAGAAAGCCTACGAACCACCGACGCACAAAAATATAACTTTCAAGAGGTAAAATTTTTGACTTGGCTCTAAAATTTACATGGAATGCGACTTAGGCGGGTCCTCCGTGGTAATTTCGTAGAGCTTGATCTGTTTACATGCATGGAAGTATCAATATATGAGTAATTTTTTGTTGCTCATTCCGTATGTGTTAACATCTGGTTATCAGCTGATGATTGCTTATCATCTTTGCATCGACTCTGCTGCCTCGTTGCTTCAAGTATTGCAGGTCAGTTGGATTGACACTTTTTTGCGAAAAAGAGTAAATTGACAGAAGGTAGCTGTGGAGATAACAGCAAAGACAACACGTCATGTGCTACTTTGTGCATCAACTCAATGAACAAAGAAAAGCTTTGTGATTTTGTTTTGCCAGCATTCTCTCGAAAGGAGATTTAGGAAGGCAAGTTTGTGCAAGACGTGATTACATGATATCATTACATCTTGGCATCTGGGCTAGCTATTTCCAGGTAGCCTATGATAGCGGATTTACCATACTCTTGCACGAAAAAGACAGCTTTTTACCGCAACGAAAAACCACATTGTTTCACATGTCTACTTTTTAGGTTTTATGCTCTCACATAAGTAAAAAACGAACACTTGACTCATTTTACTCACTAAAAATGGCATAAAATCACTGCGGGTGTGTATCATGAATATATCAGCCCCATATCGCCACTGATAATCTCTTTTTGATGCACTCCTACAAAATTTCTTTTTTGAACCTTTGTTTCATTGATGATAATTTTGTAATTTGTTTCAAGAAACGGGAAGTTTTTAAGCTTGAGATTCTATCATTTATGAGAATTTGGAATAGAGCTGATTTTCCAACAAGGGAAGAACCCAAGGACACCGTAACCTTCCCATATGCGATGCGTATGAAATTCTCGTCTCGGAACGCTGATCTCGAATTTATGCGCTTTTCACAAAGCCAATTTCTGGAAAGAGATATGAACGTTTTTTCTGACGGAATTTGCGCGGTTGCACCTTAGTGACGATCATGGTCAAGCGTGGTGTGTGGCAAGCCATGCCTGAGAGTCGTGTCGAGGGGTCGAAGAGGTTAGGCGAAGTACTCGACGCATTGGTGTTGTAACATGGCATGTGTTCACAGAGTCAGACCTGAAGTTTAGTGATTTCGGAGGTTTCTAAATATTGGGCAACCTCTAGGTTCATACTTTCCCATGTTCCGGAACTGTTCCCGCACAGTTCCCGCACTGTGCCGGAAATGTTCCGGAACTGTGCCGGAACTGTGCTGTATGAGCTGCAACCGCCCCGCACGCGATTTGAACGGCGGGAGTTGAAGATGACCGTTTTCAACGATTTTCTTCCAGACTCCTCCCATTTTGGCTTTGTTCATCTTTCCTCTACCCCGCTTCCCTTTTTGATCAACAAAACTTCAAACTCGAAGCGCGTTGTAGATTGATCGCTTTTCTGCTCTGTTTATCGAACGAAATGTCTGTTCTTGCGCTCGGACCTACTTCAAGTCTTTTAGGAACGCCCTGCGTAGTCTCGCAACTGTATTGAAAGGATATATATATACAGGTCTCTGGAACACATGAAGTATCCCTGAGCAAAAACGGAAGAGAAAATGGACGAGCACACGAAGACCAATGGACACATGGAACAGAACAAGGTTGTTTCTTCAACCCCGCTTCAATTTCCCAGCTTTTCTCATCACAAAAAGAAGCGGGGCAGAAGAAAGAACGGAGAAGCAATAATATAGAAAAAGGAAAAAGGCGAGAATGCCCAAGAACGAAACTCATCAGAAAACAAGAGAAAAGTCTTGATTTATGCAACTTCAAAATTGCTCGCACGCCCCAATTAATGGCAGAGGGCTATGAAAAATACGCAGCGGCTTCCTGGAACAAAAAATGGTCTGAGTAAAAAAAGCGAAGAGGAAATGGATGAGCTTATGAACGTACGTTTTGTCGCATACGCAAAGCAGCAAAGCGCTCATTCTTCAACCCCGCTCAGGGCCCGGCACAGATCGCAGGCTGAACTTCGTTTTGGGGACAAAAAGCAAAGGAGATATCGTTGCCGACGAGTTGGAGCCAGACATTAAGAATAAGTGCCATTTAGTCGAACACAAGCTTTTCGAACAGGTTTCATCACACGATAAACATACTCTATCGTGTACCGGGAAGAGCGTGCGATTTTGAAGCAAGGCTAAAACAAACAAATTGCTTGTTTACAGCGCACATAGAATCGTATGACACCAAAATTGAACTGTATACTTAGAAAATTATTTCTAAAAGAATTATGCAAAAAGATTCAAGAACTTAAGTGAAGTATTACCTTTTTGAAAATGAGTCCGTCTCCAGACGGTCACCAGACGATCTGAGGTCGTCTGGAGCATATATTTCTGTTACTTCATATAAGTTTTGGATTTTTCTATCATGGACGGATTCCACAGTCAAAAATTTAACCCTGAGCATAATAACATCTTCATATCACTGCCTTTCCTTTGTTTTTTGCCTCAGTCTCTTCATAAATTGCTTTCTTAAATATCGCGCTCCAATGCCCAACTTTTTTGCATGCGCAGTACTTAGGCCCGTATGCACGTACGACCTGCTGGGGAGTGGAGGGGAGCTGGATCCCCAGGGGAACGATCCCCTCCGAACCCCGCCATGAAGAGGGGAGGGGAGCGATCCTCTCCCCTGCACCTAAGCGGGGATGGTGTGAATGGTTTCAGAGGTATTGATCGAGCGAACCTCAGTGCATACGGGGTTCGAATGGGGGAAGGGATCCCTCTCGAACCCCGTGTGCGCGAATTTAACTAAACAACGCGAGGGAGGGGATCGACATCCCCTACAATAGAGTAGGGGTTCGATGGTGTAGATCAAGCCTGAGAAGCGAGTATTCTGATATCAATCAATTATTACAAAGCATTTCGTTCAAATTGATGAAAGGTTTTCTACGGGAGTCGGGTTCCTCTCTCAGCGACCTGTAGCTTGCAGTTTTAACTCTCTCTTCCATATTCGGTTCTTGTAAAAAAAAGCCGGACATATATCTGCCAGTTTCAAATATCTGTAGAAGTTTGTGACCATTTGCGAGAGTTGCGCATTTTCTATTTGACATGATAGTTTTATCCATTAAGGCTGGTACAACATATTGTAATGCTTTGAATAAAATGAAAATTAGCAGACTCGCGTGTTTCTGAGTAGAGATCCTCGAGGGAGTGATTTCCTCCCCAGCGTTCCCCTAGTGCATAGCAGGGATGGCCGCTGGGGATCATTCCCCCGGGGTAAAGGACGATATGCAGCTACAGCGTTTATGGAGAGCTGGCACGATTTGCAGCTTCAATTATGTGTAGAAATGCTGGTTTGAATGTCCGCGGCAGCCCCCCCCCCCCCCTTTTTTCGGCAGCATAACGTCTTCTACCCATTCACTGCAGATACACCTTGACTTCTGTTACTGAACAACTTTACGCTGAAATGGGCAGCATCCATGAAAACAGCAGGAATATGACAGATGTAGGAAATATTTTTTAGTGCGCCGACCGCAATCACGGCAGACGGCATTCCGCAACGACTAAATATTGCCGAGATACACTGAAGGCCAGTAGCTTTCGAAAGATAAGAAAAAAGGAATAATTACTGCAAGAAAGCGGAAGCAAAATGAATTCCCCGCTTGATCTCCCCTTCTGCATAAGGGGGCTCCCCTCCCCTACTCCCAGGGGATCCCCTCTCCGGTATTGTCTTTCTGCATACGGGGGTTCGCGTGGGGAAGGGAGGGGAGCCCCAGCGGGGATCATTTCAATGGTTAAACGCACATCCCCTCCCCGCGGGGATGTACGTGCATACGGACATTAGCTTCAATGATTTTCACCCTTATCTCACGTATTTTCTTTCAGACTATTAAATCTTTCTTGTCCTCATCTTTTCCTAAGTAGGTAGGTCAAAGGGGACTTCGTATAACTTCCGAAAGTCGTAAAGACTTCGTTTTCAGAAACCCTAGAAACCGACTCGTGCCGGGCCCCTGATCCCGCTTTAAGTTCAAAGTTCTGCTGATCAGGGAAGCGAGGTGGAGTAATAAGGCCAAAATAAGAGAAATCTGGAAGAAAAACCGTTGAAAACGGTCCAAATTCCCCAACTCCCGCCGTTCAAAACGAGTGCCGGGCGGCTGCAGCGCGTGCAGCACAGTTCCAGCACAGTTCCGTAACAGTTCCAGCTGGAACTGCTTCGGAACATGAGAATCACTATGAGCTCAGTCTAAGTGAATTAGTCATATCTAAGCGATTAACTTTTGAAAGTGAGCCAGCTTACTCTTCTGCACTCAATACAATGCACTACTTCTTCATCACAGGAAATCTCACTCCAAATAACCCCAAACTAGAATCAAAAGCCGACCAAGATATTATTTCTCTCATTTTAGCTTTCTCAACGAGTACTACTTAAAATCAAGAAGACGAATTGGACTCAAAACAAATCCTGCAAAAATTACGAAATCTGAACTATCAATTATTTACAATTTGCCACATTTCAATACACGTAGTAGCGAAACTTAGCTCATTATCATAACATAATATCTGCCGTAAACATGGTTTTCAAGAAAACTTCTTCTTTTAGTAGTAGCACATTTGGATGAATTCCTACCATAAAGAGAAGAACGTTTAGCGGGTCTCAATGACATAAAATAGGTGTACAATTCTTTGAAAAGTTGAAGGAGTGCGGCACAACCCCACAATTTGCCTTTAAACAAACAAACAAACGATATGCATACATGGTTCTAGCCTAAATCTCACAGTTTCTACATTACATGTTGAACCTAATCATCTTTCCTCCTTCTGAATAGCGGTTGCTGAAGCAAACCTTTGAAAGCGAAAATGACTGGCTTCTGATACCATAATTTGGCGGTTGTTTAGAGTGGGATTCCTCATGTGGGCAAAGGCGAAGTAGTGCTTTGTGTAGAGTGCAAGGAGATGTGGTTGAAAACCCATTTCACTTGGGCGGCCCAATGCTTGAACAATCAGGAGTGGTAGTAATTTGGTCGAAACCATCATGTTAACTGTGTTTTCATTACACCAGCTAACCAGCAGCTTCACATCATTTTCCCAACGAAACCAGGAATTAACCAGTAGGAAACCTCGAAATGCTATCTTGCAAAGCAAAGACAGTGGAGGAGATCGAAACTCCAACCATTCTCATGCTTGTCGGCAATCATTGCACTTTACCAAATTTGCAGTTCGGTCTCCAGCCTTGCACCTTACTATAACCTTATCTAAGCTGTAAACAAGTAAGCTTTCTCATAGTAAGTTGCAAAATGATCTCCCTCACTCTCCTTAACTTGCAAAACCAACACATCATTCTTTTAAACGAAAAAGTGGTCGGGGGTACTTTTTCATTTTAAACAATGATATGGTGGTTTCACGTCTGCGTCTCACGAAATGAAATGCTGTTTTCATTACTCTACCTGATAAGGAAACAATAATGTTAACTTGCTGATCAATTCATAGTTTGGTTTAGAATGAAACAAGCATGAAACAAGTATGGTTTTCCGAAAGTAACTTGCATGTTTCATAATTTTGTATGACCGATTGAACTGAACGGCCGTAAGAAGATGATCATGCTTACCACGATGTAATCATGATGAAACTACCACATCATTCGTTGGTTTCGACCATATTACTACCACTCCAGAATTCGCTAAAACTTGGCTCACCGGGGGTTATTTGACATGCTAATTAATGTGGCGCTCATTATGTTTATTCCAGAGGGTCCACTGACAATAAGACCTCCGGCGGGGGAGGATGGGGGGGGGGTGTCGTAATTTCTTTTTGACTTTCTGCAACAATACCATTTTGTAATGGAAGACCGTTCAAAACTTTCTCATGGGAAAGCGCTGTGCAAATATAGAGCACAGGCTCGAGATCAGAATTTCGAAGCACTTAACTTCTTTGACTGCTATGTAGATTTTATGAAATTTTGACCATTTTCTCACAGCAGTTACACCATCTTGTTTTGGTCTAGCTGAACACTGACTTAGAGTAAACATCTCCGTCAGATTGATCGTAACCAGAAAGCTACATTAATGGACTTGTCACCTGTTACTTGTTGCACTCAAATCTTCTCACTGGAAGACCCAAAAGAATTCGATGACAAGGCGAAAGAAAAATATTATGAGATGGAACGCTCACTCTCTTTCCAAGTTGACACATAGTGGCGATCCGAAGCATGAAGTATGTCTTTTTAAGATCAAGTATATTGCGCACAGCATCAAAGTTTTATTCATTCATTCAGAGCTGTAAAGTAAGCAGTCAGCAGTGTTGCAGCAAGAATGCTGTATAGTACGCTTGACATCGATGAGTTCTCAGTTGTTGTGGTGATAACTGGAACTGTCGGCTGCGTTACCGGCTGCGTGAGCTTTGTAGATTTCGACGTTGACGTCCTAGTTGTAATATCTGGAAGCCTCGAAGTAGTGGATACTGTGGGTGAGGATGATAATGAGAGAGAAGATTGAGCTGTGCTTGTGAGTTCTGGTGTAAACGAGGATTTTGCTGAAGTTGAATGCTTAACCGTGCTTGGAGAAGATGGCTTGAGCGAGGTCGGCGCTAAAGTCGAGAAAGTTGTTTTTGGTTGAGCCGAGTGTAGCGTTGAAGTGACTAAAGGCTCAGCTGTGCCTGCAGATGTTGTCAATATGGACGATGGTAGGGCTGAAGACGGAGAAGTTTGAGAAGCGTCTGAATGTGCCTGCGGCGATGTTAGAGCTGAAGTGGGTGAATGCTCAATCGAGCTTGAAGATATTCCTGGCGTGGACGAGAGGGGTATTGAAGACGAAAATTCGGACGTAAATAAAGTGGTTTTGCTTGAAGATACTTCCGTTGCTGTTTGAGTAGCACCTTGAAAAGGTAAAAAATGTTTCGCCAATTCTTGAAATTTCACATACTTTGAGTAGTAGATTCTGTGACGTCCTTGGTACTCTGACTATCTGTAGACAATGCAGCGGACGAAATTGACGCGGCTTCTGTCGCTGTAGAGATGGCTGAAGAATACTGCAACGGCGTTGACTCTGTTATTTGTGTCGATGCATCATCACAGCTACTGATGGTCACTAATAGAAGCAGATATGCTACTGAAAAATTGAACTTTGATTTCCAGCCTGAGAAGAAAAATTTGCACCAGAAATTCTTTGGCACCACTCATGTTGCACGAACAATCTTTACCGAAACTACCCTAAATTTACGAGTACAAGACACGAGCAAAGACCTCTTTCATTCTTTTCAAGCAAACAGCTTGGCAGCATGACTGTGCGAAATTTTGCACTTCCACACCTTCAAGTAAGGAGCAGCACGTAGAGGGTCCGAATTTTTTTTTGTGTGTTTGCGCTGGTCGAGCTCAGGGAAAAAAACAGGGTGCGTCTTGAAATCGTGAAGTTAGGGTAATTTACAGTTATGTCTAACAAGGAAAGGATACTTGCTGACCCCAGCCATTTGGTATGCGATGTTTATCATAAGGTGCATCTCGAAACGCTGATTCTAAATCTGTGCTCGAAATCTGCGAAACATTCATATGAAGGCAGTTATAAACTTTTTTTCGTTAAAAATTTGCGTACTTTTAGGTAGTTAAAATCACCCCAATTTGGTTTATTTTACCGTTTGAAGCTACTGAGGAGAATCTTGAAAGGTGTAACGTTGTATTTATATCTCTCTAGATCACATTCAGATCTAAAGAAAAAGGCAAAATTTTTATTGATGATTTTCACTCTCCGCAGTAAGGCAGTTTACTCTTGAAAAAATAATTAAACTCCATCCAGGTTCTCGTTTCGCAGATATGGAAAACTGTATTCGAACCACCATTAGAAGGCGCATTTTTCGATATACAAATCATTATGAATGGTCGGGGTCACCAAGTATCCTTCCCTGTTAAGTTGAAAGTTAGTTTCTATAAACAGTCAAAGAAGCTATGAATCAAAATCTATTTAAAGGCAGCGTCCGGGCAAAATTTCGCCTCTCGTGCTTTTGTCGTTCTAGGGCATTTCCGTGGCCTTGGTTACAACTATAAAGTTCAAATTGTCCAAACCCCCAAAAAACTCAATTCCTGGGGCCTGTTCTAGGGGCGCGAACGAGTTTCGGATTGTTTATTCCTCGGCTCGCCACAAGGAGCTGCAACTGCATGGGTGCAGCTGCGATGCACGATCGATCGATGGGTGAGCACACGTCCTCAGGTGGAGATTTGTGATACATGGGGCGGCTTGTGATACGTATCACAGGCCCGTATCTCCTTCTAGCGGCCACAGGAAAGGATCGGACCAACGCAGAACGGATACTCATGGGGCCCGCTTAACAACTATGTGCTAATCTGGGTGGGTGGATCTTGCCCGGACGCTGCCGTTGAAAGGGAACGCTTATTCTCGAAAATATCATACCTGAACAACGCACAAAGCATGTCATTTCGACTACACCTTGCTCTTCTTTCGACTACGCCTTGGTTTTCTTAACAACTAATCTTATTTTCTCACTTCATAAACCATCCTTATCAAGTAGACATTGGGTAGACATTGAACCACGGGTTTCGTTGCAAGAAATTTAGCGATTATGCTTTCTGCCTTCTTGGCAGGTGCTTAAATGATTAAAAATCACTGTCTTACAACACCGTTGTTAATCCTCTTTGTCATTGCATCAAAACTTACACATTTTGGAGATTAGTGGGGTATAAATTTTTACAACAAAAATGCGTTGGCAGTTCTCGATTATATCAAAATTATCATGGGTTTGCGGTCAGACCCAGTAGAAACTCCAGGTTTTAGTTAGAATGCTACGGCTGACTGAAGACCAGGTAGACGTCTCTTTAAATTGTGCAAATCAAACTACTGCGCCTTTGGTTTATGCTATATGCTGCTATGTTTGGAAAAGAATTTGGTTTTGATTTATGCGCTCCCCACAAGTCTAAACCACTAAATACTTTCGTCTGTTTTCCCAGTATTAGTGTCTAGTCACGTAGCATTGTCATCTTGTCAAAGTATTCTCCAGATTACCCCATTTGTGATATCGCGTGATTGCTGCGGATTAACCACAACAAACAACATTTTTTTTACTTTTAAAGAAGGCATTTTCTCAAGGATGTTCACAGAGGCTCTAAGCAGTGGCTTACAAAAACTGCTCTCAGATGGTCTTATGCTGTCTGTCAACGAACCCCTCCCCCCAAATACGTCACAGTGTCAATTTTGCCTAAGATGCAAAGAATGTCACCTTGAATTCGAGGATTGGTTCGACAGTAAATTATAATAGCTCAAAAAGTTCTGAGAAGTAGAATCTTGCTGTAGAACGTAATTATCAAATCTATTATACAATTAACGATCTAGTATACCTTTGAAAATCTTGCCAAAATCTTTTTTTTGCAAACGTCGAAAATTAATTTGCGGCGTCTTTTTGCTTCCCCTGCTAAACCACACTGCAAAAAACAATTAGTGTTTTTTCCGTTCGCCAGTCTGATTTGAGCCAGCTGTTGTAGCTGTTGAACCCATTGAAAAACATCAATGAGTAGGTTTTCAAGATGCCCTTTATGACAACCATATTCAATAACCGAAAAACGCTGAAATCCCTTCAAAAGGCCGGAAATCTGATGAAGTTACTCCTGCTCCTACGGACTTTGTGAACGTGCAGTTACCCTCACTCAACAATTTCCACTTTTCCGTTGCGACCACAGAGTAGTGTACTAGTATGTTCTTATCTCAGTCTATTAGCTCGCGCTCTTTAACAGTTCTATCAACGCAGATTTGCTTTGTTGTCGCTTTTAAAAAAAATATTGAAGCTCTAGAGCAAGCCGGGTAATTTTTCGGGGGAAAAAGCAATGGTAATGTCGTAATGTCCGAAAAGGAGACTCGGAAAAATTGCATACATTTGCTTAACATCGTAAAAAGTCCAGATTTTAACATAAGAATTATGAAAATCTAGTGGAATGAAGGGGACGCCAAAGTTTCTTGTAACGTAATGTAATAACTTCAACCTTGTTGCACACATGCTTGACGGAGAACAAGGATATTGCATGCAGACGTATCAAAAAGTTATTCAAATCAAAGGCGTGGCAAGCTTTTTTCCAATTTAATACATCGTCCACAGGGACAGGGGTAGAGGATTATATGTTGCCGAATGTGGAGGAGTCCCGCGCGGATTTCCTGCATGAACGCATGTCCGCGCATCTACAAGGTGCGTATTTGTCACGAATAATCGCGGGGACCGCCCTTTTTCGGCGACATATAGTCCTCTACCCCAGGGTCAGACTGCCACGTCTCGCAATATTGCGCGACAGGCAGTCTGTCGTTGTGGACGATGTCGCGCAATGGTGCGCGCACCCAAAATATCAGTTCTATTATGCACAATGGTTCCGATTTGTGCTCTATTCAACTTAGGCTTGGAAAGGGAGGGGGGCCAATATTTCATAATGGCCCCACCCCCTTTTCAAACTCCGCCCACTCTGTTGCCCTACACAGAAAACTTTTTCCTTCTCAAATAGCACAGAAAAGCTCGTAGATGACTGGGGAAACTCAAAATAACCTTAATTTTAACCCCACCTCCCGTTATGCAGGCTCCGCTCCCTCAGTGTCAAGCCCCGCCCACTTTTTAAAAGTGCCGGGATTTGCACGGATTCGTAAATTTTGTGCAATTTCTGGCATTTTTAAAAAGTGGGCGGGACTTGCCAAAAATGGGCGGGCTGCCCCGCCCACTTGCATTTTTGTATCTTGCGCATAAATGCATTTATACATACATGCAGCTAAGTGTAAAAAGACCAGAAACGGTTCGTCCACAAGGGCAGACGTCAAAAAAACAGCTCGACGTCAACGTGTTAAGTAACCTAGTGACACTCGATAAGATATCTGGAGTGATCCATGAAAACAATGATACTTTTATTTTTTTCTTATCTTGTTCTTTGGTCCCTTTTCGTATCTTTTGTCCAAATATTAAATCCTGGGTGTCAGCTTTTAAACTGCCCTAAACCCCTCTTCTCCGCCTTGGTTACTCTGAAAACTCCTAATCCTGCTCCAAGCGCGCAGTAGTGTACAACAGAGATAACATGCTGCCACTACCCAGTGTGGACATCGTAGCCTGTTTAATGTGTAATTAGTGTTTATTTGGTCTTTTCTTGTCTTTTCACTTTCTTGGAGGACCTTATCAGGGCCCGGCACGAGGTGGGCAAATGACAAGCTGGAAGAAATCGTTTTGAGGCCTAAAAGCAAAAGGGATATCGTTTTTGCGGGATCCAAGAAGATTCCAAGTGCAAGCAAAAGAAGGTCGAATCATGCCTACCTTATACATCTAATTCATTGAGAAATAATTTTCATAAACCTCAACGCATAGCAGAGTTCGCGCGCGCTACGCCGCGTTGCCGCTAATTGCCGCATGCGCGGCGTCGCGTGAGCGGTGCCGTTGAACAGCATGATTACATGATCAGTTCTCAATGCAGGCGTAACGACATAGCACCAAATTACGTAAGCGAACGAAGAGAGGTTAGTAGAAACAAAGTGTGAAATACTATGAGAAACTTATGCGAATGGGAGGAGTAATAAGCATTATTTCCAAAAAATTTGCAAAATGGTAAATGAAGATGTGAATTCAAATGGCTCGTTTGCAACGCAAAGATGACGAAATCGCGTGACATTCGCTGTGTATACGCGCAGTAGGACTAGAGAACAAAGTATGTAAAATCATGAAAACTTTATGTGAATGAAGAGCATGCCCAACTTTTTTCCAAATTAGGTGGGGAATTGCCCACTTAATGCCCACCTGAGGTGGGCAAAACTTTCAAATCACATAATTTTTTCAGAATTCTTAAAATCTTAAAATCTTTTACACAAATCTGTTGTGCACCTAAAGTTTACCATATGGTGAGATTTTGGTTCCGAAACCTCTCCTCTTGCCTTTGTTAGAGCCCAAAATCGCATCAGCAGCCTAGCTTTCTAAGATGGAAAGCGCGCCCCAGTCAATCGATACGCGCGAGAACGGCGTATCTCAGTCCTATGACTGCGTTACTTTGATATTTTTTCATTACTTTGATATTTTTTTCCTTCATCATTTTTCTTGCTTAATCTTCTTCTTGTTTCCTATCTTGATACAGGTGAGGAGTAATGGAATTTGAGCATTTTGGGCGCTTTTGAGCGCTTTTAGGCGAAGTGTGGCCCGTGCTCTCTTGCACAGGCACAAAGCGACTTTTTTTTGTGCTCAGGGGGGTATTCGTAAAATCTATTGGGATCAAAGGGGAATTCGTTTTGGAAAACCCCGTCTGCCCACCTCGTGCCGCGCCCTGGACCTTATTTACAATGTTATAGTTCCTTACGAAATCAAAATCGTTCTATGCAAAAGTCTAGGTGCCACCTGTACTGAGTGCTGTTTTTGGTTCGCCAAGTACATTCATGTAGTTTATTATGATCTCAATGAATTAGGTGCTTCACAACAAAAGCACTTTTCTCGGCCTCAACATCAATTCGAGATGATTCTCTTTCAAATCAAGCTTTGTGAGTGTAAAATATTATAAAAGGCAAATCTTTCGCTATACAACGTGTATAATTGTACTCATCAGGGGAAAGACTTTCTGGCTTGAAAGTTGCCGAGATCTGGAAAGTTCTGTTCAAGAGAACATTACTTACTTTGAAAAATACTAGAAAGGAAGAATTTTCGCTTATTGTTAGCCAATAGTCCGTTACACAGTAGTGTGAAACTTGGATTTCAATCTCCCCCAAAATAAGCTACGTACTTCATGAGCATTCTTAGAAAAAAAGGGTCCGGATAACGGAAAGATACTTAACTAAGTAATATTGCAAAAACCCTGGAATTTCTTGTTTGCTGCAATCTCGTAATCTTACCAGAATCGAAATTACAGAAAATGTTTTCGTTAAAATCTATACAGTAAAAGGAATCCAAAAATAAGCTTGTAGCCCGTCATTTGTTGTACATGTTTGATATCTGTTCCGGGAGTCAAGAAGTAAAGTAAAATTTAGCAGATTTCCGAGCGATGAAAATGTCGGGAGGAATTAGCAGCGAAAAGAAGGCACGGGAAAAGAAGGAAGCGAAAAACCTGGGATGACCGAATATAATCGCATACAGCATACACCGTACAGCGGTCACACTGTAAAAATGTATGAAATGATTGATTTGATTGATTGATGATTTTGATTTTGATTTTTGATTTTGATTTGATTTTGAGAGGATTTTACAGAATATCCTAGTAACATTTATGAGGATCAATGCCAGCAACGTAGTCTCACTGTTTTCGCAACTCGAGAGTTTTCATGATTACTCAACGAGTGGTTTTGATGTGGGCAAATATATCGGGTCGTTTCAAAAGTTCCCCTGTTTTTCTACCTCTTTTTGAGCTGCTAATTTTGGAGGAAGAAACAGCTTTCATGAGCCATACTTAAATCGCTTGGAAACTTCTTTCTTTTAGTTTCGTCCATGCTTTCGTTTTTGTAGAGTTTTGCTCATTATGTAGTTCCATGCCCTAAATGGCAGCAAGACAAAGGTAGAAACTTCCTTTTTTATTGACGTGAAATCTACAGTCAGAAGAAGATTTTTTTTTGAAATATATACATTTGGTGGAACCTGTGATTGCAGATGCTTAACGAGTGATTTTGGGAAAATTTCGAACCTATTTCCTAGCATAGACATGACGTGTCGTCACAATCCATGTAAGTCACTTGTAAATCATAATTATAAGGCAATCACAGAATTTTTCTGTACAGTGAGATTAGACCTAGAACATTTATGATTAGAAGAGCCAAAAAATCTTCTCAGTTGCCTGTAGCAAACAATATCAAAAAACTGTGCATTTTCTGCTACCTCAAAAAAGCAAAAGTTGTTTATTTCGAATTTTCTCCTCAAAGAAAATTTTCTTGAAAATTTTATAAAAATCAAGATTAGCAGTACCGCTTATCCAAGTATTGGCTACACAATGAGCATTGTTAGTTCAGTTCCAATACATTCCAATCCTAAAAAAAGATGTTTGACGAATTTCGCTCCGAAAATCTTTCTCGTTGTTGCTGCTCTCATTTTTGAGAATGCACATTATTGCCAATTTGTAGACTGTAATACAGTTTCTTACATTCGCAATGACTGTTCATAAAAAGAATGCGAATTTAAACATCGAAAACGGGTAGGACTTTTGAAACAACCCATATAATCATTTTGGTACTTTTCGTTATCCGGACCCATTTTTTCAAAGAAAGATATTGATTCCCTTGTACCATATTTTGTCCCAGCTTCACAAAAAGGAGTGTCAACCCTCTGCTACTTGGCAAAAAAAATTTGACGTGTCGTCTACATGTCTAACAGGTTTTAACAAGAGTTTGTATTACCCTACCTAGGCGATGTAAGTTCAGTCTGTTTTTTAATTAATTTTGGCCTCATTTCGATCAAACAGTTTAAAAGTGAACTTTTCATAATAATAATAAATACTATCATCGATGGACCGATTAGAGGACCGATTAAACTTGCTCCGGATAGAGAAGTGCGCTAGGATTTGAGAGGCATAAGAAGCAGCCGCAAGGTACTCAAAGCTACCATTTATAGTCTTTTCGGCGAAAATCGCATGGCGATAAGGGTTTAAAAAGAAATGCACTTCTGAATCACTGCTGAAAGGAAGCAAGAAGTCCTGGAATAAGTTCATGATTGTTTTGCGCTCATATAAAACAGTTAAACAGCTTAAAATGATCGCGGATTCTCTTTTATTTCACCGGAAATGATTTCGAAAAAAACTTGTCAAAATGGTCCAAAACGTGTCAATTTTTTGTGACACGTGGCAAAGGAGCAGTCCTCGTAAAATCTATGAAAAATTATTCTTACACTGAAGAACATATAATTTGAGAGCCTTTTGCAAAAATGGGTCCGGATAACGGAAAAGTACCATCATTTTTTAGCAAAAACAACGACAAGATCTTTATTTTAATTCTCATGTGGCTATAGTACACTAACCTCATCACTAATTCACCTATCATTATTGATGAGTATGAATAAAAACTGCAAAGCATAAATTTTAGAACAATAGTATTTAAAAATTGCAAACTTTACGTACCTAACATTTGCAGACGACTATAGCGTGATTGCCGCCGGAATCTCTGCGCTCAAATGAAGAAGATTATAGTTGCTTAATACCCAGTCGGCCATCCTTATCAGCTTGTCCTTTAGAAGGCCAAACGTCTCGATTCTTCTAAATCTTGTCTCTTGCTTTTTAGTGATAGGCTGGTAAAGACGAGACTACCCTCCGTTGCTCAAAACACACGCCTTTTCATAGTTAGGAGCAAAAAAGAACACAAAATTACCTACACTTGCTTGTTCTGCTTCAAAACTGATGAACTTGCTTGTACACTCATGCATCAATTGAGGATGCTGATGGCAGTACTCCTGAGAATCAGGAATTGAAAATCAAAAATCGGGAAATCAGGAATTTTTTATGCACAAATTTATATGCACCAACAAATTCCCTTGTTTTGCAAAATCTAATTGCATTTTATTAGGCTGTCCCAAAAGTAAACTCCTTTCCTTAAATAAATCAGGATGTTTTTTCTTTTTCTAGCATACTTAGGATATCATTCGACAGAGCAAAGCAAGTTCTACAAAATGGCCACCAAGAAGTCGCCTAAGTCGCAATCATGTAAAGTTTAGAGCCAAAATCGAAAAATTTTTATCACCTGAAAATTGGGTCTTTGCGAGAATAAATCCTACAGAATTCCTAGTCATTATAAAGACTTGGACATAAACACATTCATATAGACACATAATGGTATTCAATTATCTCGTCCTGGATTTTTTCACGCTCAGAAAACGAGAAAAAAGGCAGTCCAAAAATGGCAAACTCCGCCTCAGCTCCTACCACATATGCCATCGAATACATCAGCCTTGTTAAGTATAACTTCAACATTTTACCCGTGCTTGTGCTCTGGTAATCGAGAAATACCAAGTTCAGCATTTAAAAAAATTGACAAAGTGACAATTTCGCACTTCCGGGCGATTTCAATTTCTCGACTTCAAGCCCGGGAAAAATCCACCAAATGCACTTTTGGGTACTGCTAGATGTCTACTCGTAATAAGCAAATTGGAGGTCCATAAAAATTTTGTGGAAGAACATGCGATTTTTATGATAACTGAATTTTGACTTTTGGCTCCAAATTTTACCTGAATTACGAATTAGTTGGTGGTCACTTTGTAGAGCTTGCGTACTCTATCAAATTGTACTCTCTGCCAGAAAGACAGAAACAGTTTGATTCATTCGAAGAAGGAGTTTACTTTTGGGACAACCTAATATGTGGATGGCTGGCTCTCCCCTCTTCTTAAAAACAATGGATTTCTAAAAATTTGCGGGCTTGTTTAAGGCGGAGCTGAAACAAACTTTCGCTATGAGACGGCTGAAAACTTTCGTAGAAGGCCTTTGTCCATATATGGCCTTAGCTAGTTATGTTATACGCACCGCTATTATCGTATTTTGTCCAAGGGCTCATTATACGGCTCCAAAGAAGTGCCATTTTGAGCGTATGATAATAAATCTCATCGTACGGATTTGCCACTAACATGCCATAAAGAGGAAAAGAGCTTAGTGTGCTATGAATCACTTATCCGCTTAAATTGTGTGACGTTTAGGGATAGATTGTGGGGTTTGTGGCAAAAGACCACCCTTGCCTTGAAAGGATTGCGTTTTTGATCGGCACCTTTGAAGCAACTCGTTTAGGTCCAACATGTTTGTAATTCAGCATTAAATCAAAGATCATTTTGGAGCATATGACAGATTTGTTACCTTGCGAATAAGAGGTATGGTATCGATAAATAATCATACACAAAAGTTCGGCAAGATAAGTGTTTATTCTTGGAAGTGGCGCTATATTAGAGAACACTTTTTGAACACTTTTTTAATTTTGCTTCCCATATAGGTCTCTTAGGATGGTTATATTTATTCAAGTCGGCCTAAGGTTTCGGCGCCTTCGCCGTCCTTAGAGGCCAATTTATTACAACTTATGGTGTGTCCGCACTGGAAGGAATTGAAAGAGCGACTGGAAGCGAGCTTGTCCGCTTCTGTCACTAATTTCCGGTCGCTGTGTCAATTCCTTCCAGTGCGGACACATCATAGCGCGGTTGTATAAAGGCCTCTGAAGACGGCGAAGGCGCCGAAACGTTAGACCGGACTTGAATAAATATACCATCCTAACAAACCTGTGCTGCATAGCAAGACTGAAAATGAGCGAAATGGAACTTGAAAACTGAGAACTCATTGTACATTCAAACATGGTAATAAAGTATATAATCATCTCATCTTTGGCGTACGCATCAAGTTGAGGTGCTGATTGGTTTCGGTTTCAAACGCCTCGCAAACCACAGGCGTTCTGCATTTTTGCACACAAATTTTTACAAGAAACCTTATATAAACTTTACATGGTTGCTACCGAAAAGAACAACAACTGAGATGCAACTTGACCAAGCACATAATCTCATTTTTATGATGATCTATAGGCTGTAGTAATTACGTGAGCAATTATTTCGCTCATGAAGTTGAATTCTCCAGAAGAACGCATAATATTGCCAATGTTTGTTGATTTCAAGAAATAACCTTTAATACCTCTCTACATGTAGTGTATGTTCAAAGCCACCGTCCACTAATGGGGTCGATAAGATCTTGATGCCCTGCAGTAACCCCAACTGTATAATTGCCCAATTGGCGCTGCCAAAAGTTGCTTGCGAAGCGAGAACATTGCTTTGACAATCGCTTCGGATGACGCATTCGCCACGTTGGCTCCTCCCAGTGGGCGTGACGTTCGTCCCGCCCATCCGTGCGCATCCAACCAATCACTTTTCCGGAGAATCGCCCTGCGGGGGTAGGGGTTTTGGGGATTCTCGACTGGATATTTGAAATTAGGGACATGAGAAAGCTTCAGACGATAAAACATGGAAGTCGAGAATTTGGGTGGACGGTGCAACTAAAAAGGTGAAACTTGTAATTGCTTTGACGGAGATAATGAAGAGAATAATGGAGATAAGTGATATTATTATAGTCGGAATCTTACCAAAAAGCATAACTCACAGTAACCCCGTAAATTTGGCAGCAACGCAAGCTTTGAGTTAAGCCATAAAATGCTGTGTTCTTTTACTTATCTTTGAGAACAGTGTGTCTAAAAGTTTAGCAGTGCACCACCTATGATGTTCCTAATTCCAAGAGTACAAAACGCGCCTGGTTTTTTCCCTTCTACTAACATGAACACGCCAAAAAATTTTGCGACCAAAGGACCCTAAACCCTGCGCTTCTCACCTAAAAGCAGTGGGTAGAAGAGCGACCGGCATTATGATGCGGCCGAACTGCTTGCTTGAATAATTGATGAAGGTGCTTTTGTATTGTAAAATGAAGGAGATTCCTTTGTGTAGTATGCAGTTCTTGGCATAAGCAGCGTTTATATATACATCCTTACCATGGAATGTGAGGTATGAGCTGTGGTTAATCAATAATATAATCTATAGATATTCCGCTTTGCTTTTGCTGTGAAATACACCGGTATAATATTTATAGGTACAAATGCTGTATCATTCATTGTCTTCGACAATTCACTCATGAGATATAATTTTTAACAATATCACATAGTGCTGCAATAAAAAAGAAATTGTCAAGAAGGATACAGGTCATTTCCTAATCATAATAGTCATGTTTCATCTTGATATGAAGTACACGTCTCCGTCTTCGTTTATTATACTTGATAATATGAGATGACATATTTAATACAATGTGACGCCTACTAACATGGGAAGTGAAATTCCGTAAAGATATGAGACGACATAAGAGCTATCTGTACTGTTTTCAGGATCTGGAGTCACTGTAGAATTGTCGGACCCTTCGGATAATAGTAAATAGGCTGCATCTTTTGATAGATCAGTGCAACGGGAAACAGTCAGCAGTAGAAGAGAGAACACTGAAGCAAAAACCAAAGTTGTGCATCATAAAATTGAAAACTGAAGAAATCAACATCCTTGCATAGTACTGAACATACCTAACAGATTTCTGAACATGGTGAGACTGACAATGGCAAATAACTGAATAAATTTTGTCTTGGTCTCGATTAAATATCGCCCTCACCTCGCACTTTATATCAGTTGATGACATGTCATTGATATTCAGATTACTTGTGGCCAAAGATGACTCAACGCCTGCGCGCTTTTTTTTTTTCTATGACTGAAAAGCGCTGTCTTTCCTTGTAACTGCTTATGCATCATGGGACAAGGATGTATGTTTTGAAATCATTGGTGACACATATGCAATAGGAATCTTTCTTCTCACAAGAATAATATTACCCAACAAAGAACAGAGTGTTCTATTGTCAACATTTGGGCTATTATCAGTGCGAACGCAAGCGGCAATCAACTGTATTCAATGTTTTATCACGAGCCGAGCTAAAGGCGTCGTTGAGGCTGTCTCATGCAAAGAATATGGAGTTGAGGTGGCAGCTATAGATAAAACATTGTTAGAACGCTCTCACTTTTATAGTGCATATAGAAATGAAACTAAGGTGCATGTAATATGACTGTGCTTTGTACTCACTGTATATTTTTATCCTGTGCAAATAGCGTTTTCTCAACATTTGAAAGATGGCGAGTATAAAGGCCTTCACACCAAAGTTTAAAGTGCGATCCACTGCAAAAAACCGTTCGCCATGATTTTGAGGAAAACGAATATGAATACAACACTCAAAACAGGACGTCTAAATCTCTCGCATCGATGGCCTTCGGAAATAGCGCGGCGAACTGTAGGAACAAATCTTCCACAATTTCTTTGTATTTCTGCAGCAAACTGGGAAGATTGTAACAACGACCATATCAACCGATAAAATTCAATAGCTTTGCAATGTATCTATTGACTGCTCCTTTGTGCCAAAATTCAAAAAACGGTAGAACTATGTGGATTACAGTTTTTATATTCTTGACAGTCACATACAACGTTGATTTTCGGCCAGTTTGGTCTGTATATATATCACTCGCAGGCTTAAAACGAAAAGAATCATGTCAAGCTGCATTTTTTGGTCCAAGTCAACCGAAATTAGAATTTTTCTATGTCAATATGAAACATGCATAGATAGCAAAAAACGCTCAATCTTATATATAAAGCTGAATGTCTGTTTGTATGTCTGTCTGTATGTATGTATGTCTGTGTGTACGTATGTTCCGAATAGAAAATTCCATTTCTGAACCGATCCGGACCAAACTTGGCACACATACACTTCGGGCCCCGGCGGGTGTCATAGGCTACTTTTCGTCATCGATCGATATCGATTTTATCGATTTTTATCGATTTTTTTGCTGAGTTAACCTACGGGGCTGGGAGTTGGCACAGGGGGGTAATCGAGCATGGGGATTCCGAATACAATATTGGTTTTCAGGATTATCGATTACTTTTATCGATTTTATCGATTTTTTTGCAAAGTTTGAGCTACGGGGCTGGGAGTTGGCACAGGGGGGTAATCGAGCATGGGGATTCCGAATACAATATTAGTTTTCAGGATTATCGATTGCTTTTATCGATTTTATCGATTTTTTTTGCAAAGTTTGAGCTACGGGGCTGGGAGTTTGCACAGGGGGGTAATCGAGCATGCTGATTACGAATACAATATTGGTTTTCGGGATTATCGATTACTTTTATCGATTTTATCGATTATTTGCAAAGTTTGAGCTAGGGGGCTGGGAGTTGGCACAGGGGGGTAATCGAGCATGCTGATCATCCCCAAGGGGGTGATCAGCATGCTCGATTACCCCCTGTGCCAAATTCCAGCCCCCTAGCTCAAATTTTCAAAAAATCGATAAAATCGATAAAAGTAATGGACGATTTTGAAAACTAATATTGTATTCGTAATCTGCATGCTCGATTACCCCCCTGTGCAAACTCCCAGCCCCGCAGGTCAAACTTTACAAAAAAATCGATAAAATCGATAAAAGTAATGGACGATCCTGAAAACTAATATTGTGTTCGTAATCAGCATGCTCGATTACCCCCCTGTGCAAAATCCCAGCCTCGCATGTCAAAATTTACAAAAAATCGATAAAATCAACAAAAGTAATCGATAATTCTGAAAACTAATATTGTATTCGGAATCCCCATGCTCACTTCCCCCTGTGCCAACTCCTAGCCCTGTAGGTGAACTCTGCAAAAAAATCGATAAAAATCGGTAAAATCGACATCGATCGATAACGAAAAGTGGACTATGACACCCGCCGGGGCCCGAAGTGTATGTGTGCCAAGTTTGGTCCGGATACGGCGGAGCCGGGTAAGCCAGCTAGTTTTATATAAGAAGCTTTATAAATGATTACTTGACGATTAGCTGAAAATGAAATCATGTGCATTAATATAGGAAATTCATGTAAGACAGGCTTCCGCGAGCTATGATCGTACAACATACCTTATTTAGACTGTTTTGTCCCCATGCTATATCTGGGGGTACAATGCTGCATCATTTATCAGTGGTAATTCTTTTGCCTTGTTGACAAGTAATTGCATAAAGCTGTTCTATACCGAGTCCTTTCGAGTACCTACCTACCGAGCAATACGAGTTGCATGTTTGGATAATTTATTAGTCCCTGTTAAATGTAAAAGCTTGCAAATGCTTCGGAACTTATTTTGATTCTAGAATAGCTGCGCTACAATTACTTCCATAGGGGAACTCCTCGGATTGCGTCTTTTTCTGCACGTCTCAGATAAAGCGTAACTGTGCTTTTCTCCCACATTCAACTTTTCTCAGCTGTACTTTGATAACAGTGATAACGGCGGAATAATCTCCAAAAAATCCCCTCTCCATGATTGGCACTAGTCACCGCTTATTGACAGTACTAAACCGTCAGTAATGTATGAGAAAGTTACGACAACGACCGTCGGAAGTGCTAGGTCTCTAATTTACAGGGAACTATAATTAAAAACCTAGCACTGTTTTGAATTTTGCAGAATTTTTGTGCACGCTTATGCTGATGACATTGAGGTAACAGCAATCTATAATGAAAATGAGAAAGAAGAGGTCCAAACAGCTTTAAATAAGTCTGTTGAAAAAAATGTTTAAGTGGGCCAAGCTTTGGCACCTCAAAGTGAATGAGTATCCATGGTGATGAACTAAGATCTATGACTGTTGCCAATAGGGTGCATGACCTCGGAGTTTCAATAACCAAGGGGCTTAGATTCGAAAATCATGTTGAAACTCTAGTCGAGAAAAGTCTGAGGTTATCGTAATGTCTTTTCAGAAACATTTACAGCTCTTTGGATCAAATTATACAAAATGTTTATACTTCCGCTAGTTGAATGCTGTAGCCCCGTCTGGAAACCTTTTTGCAAAAAGGAAATCAATAAAATTGAAAACGTCCAGAGGGTATTCACTAGAGTTTTATAACCGTGCTTTTCCAGATTCTCATTATCCTCAAACTTTGCCTTCTTACAAAAATCGTCTGGAAAAATTGAATCTTAAAAGTCTGCATTATAGAAAAATATGATTTGATTTCAACATTCAAGTACTTAGAGGCGAGTTTTTAAAGCTTTGTAAACTTTGGGCTTTTCGCCCTTCTATGGTCGCCATGGTTCTGTCGCTTTTTGATTCTCCAGGCTACCTACCTCAAATCGTGCTCTCCGATTAAGTACTTTTATCTTAAAGACGGCCAAATGGCTTGAATGTCTGTCCTCTTTATTAGGTCTCAAAAATTCGTTTCAGTTTGAAAAAGCTATTTCCAAAATTGATGTTCTTGATTTGCTACAAATTCCAGATGTTGAATAGTGATTTAGATTCTCCTATCTTCTTTGGCTGCTTGTGCAGCACTCCTAGCCATGCCTGCTTTTTCCTTTGTTTCGAATAGATTGATCAAGTGTAACAGTGTAGCTGCCTTTCCATGTTACCTCTTCAATTCAAATTCACTCATGTGCTATTCATCTCAATGGAACTAGCGAGCTCTAAAAGGCATATCCGAGTAACAATTATTTTGTTGAATTTTCTTACCCGACTCATCAACCTCTTCACCGGTGGGGGTCATGGCTGGGTCGTGCGTGCGCGCGTGAGGGTTTGACGAGCGGGTATACTGGCGGCCCCTGCTAGGGTTATGCTGGCGGGGGCTGCCTGTTTAGCTGCTTGTCGGGCCTTCGGGGTGCTCCCTGCCTTGTAATGGGCATTTCCGTTGGCGGACTAGGATGGATTGTTGCTGCAAAAATTCTTAACGGGATTTCTACTCAGAAGTATGTCTTCTATAGCTCCTCCCCTAGTATTCATCTACTCTGTACACAATCTCTAGTTAAAGTTCTTTGTATTGTGATTGATGTTTGTTTTGTAATGTTTGCCTTTTCTCAATTCAACACATTGCGCGCCTACGTACAAAACAAATAAATAGATAAATAAATGATCGAGGCCCATGTTCACGTATATCCCCGCTGGGGAGGGCTATCTGAGAGGAGAGATACTCTCGATACATAGAATCATGTAATCACTTGAGCGCTCCAGAGAAAGCATAAGCTTAACCCGAAAAAAAAAGCAGAAGTCATCTGGGGCGAAGCCTCGGATGTTATGATCATAACCAAATTGGAATGAATGTGAATGAACCAAGTATAGGAAATAATATCTTTGAATGTCCCAGTAAAAAAGAATATTTGCGTGTTTATATCTGTGTTACGATAAAAAGTTTTTTTGTGAAAATTTCCCCACATTTCAGAAGTTCGCATAAGCTGCTGGAGTTCAATGAAAACTAGAAACTGCGCTAAATCTGCCTATAAGAGCGCACGAACGGGTTTACCTCGATAATGAGTGACTTAAGCTGCAACATTGTCTGTACCACTCGTGTCATGACGATCAGAATGATATATGATGTTGCAGGGCTTCGTTAAAACCTGCGGAGATCTGGGACCAGGGCCAATGCCCGTCGGCTCTGGCCTTCCCCTCTGCTTGTCTGCATCTCCATGCGTTGCGCGTTACCTGGCTATCCGAAACGCGAGCACGGGGCATTTGGATCGGGTATCCCTTTTCTTCGTTTTGAACCCAACCTTAGCAAAGTGTTTATCATATGGAAGCATTTGATCTCCACGCTGCAACGTCGCAAAACCTCATGCAGAAACCGTGTTTTCGCATTCTCCTTTTTAGATTGTCTCTCAGCAGTTTTCTTGTGCGCTCGATAGATCTTGCTTTTGCCTATAATGTAAACAGTATTCCAGAGCTTACTTCTTCGATCATAGTGAGATATTTGTTCAAAAAGTGCGTGTTTGCTCATAGCTTGCTATGCGGCTTACTAACCAATCATCTCTTTCAAGCTGGGGCACCTTCTTCAAAATAATGAACAAAACAAGGCTAATAACGTCTCAGGAAACAGAAGCTACGGGAAGAGGTAAAAATTTGAAGGACGCACAAAAAACGAGATTGCCTTTGATGTGCATTTCAACTTAGTAAATCTATGCTATTTTTTATTATGGTATTTTTTTCATTTATTCTCTTTTTTTATAATTACTACTTCCAAAACATGGTTGGTCTTGAAACAATCATGAAAAAGAAATATCTTCACCTCGTTCTTCTCGTTTTGTGGATTGTGAAACCTGCATTTCGAAATGCCGCCAAATGTAAAATTTCAAGCTCATTGCAGCGTAATCCGGTTTTTTGAGTTCCTTCTGTTTTTGCTACCTTGCATTTTTCTCTTCTTTAATTTTCCTTGAAAATCTTGACATTTTTATGGAGCAGATTTTGAAACAACTTTCACTTTTGGTGTGCTCTATCTCTCGAACGTACGGAGGGAGGTAAAGGGGGGGGGGGAAGACGCGTCATATTTTTCTCTACTCTAGATATGTGTATTCTTCTTTTTCTGACTGTGTTATAAAGGTTCTTAAAACATTTTGACCACAATGGATTGCAAATGCCATACAATTCGAGATTTCTACTGTTTCGCGTTCCCTGGGGATCCCTAGGGAATCACTCCTTGTTTTACAAAGTCGATGAAAAGTAAATTGTACCGAACACTATGTACTATTGGCATTGTTAGGGATGATTTCGACAAAAGAAATGGATTGCACAGGCATGGACTGCATTTTTTCGATAAACCTCAGCTCGTAAACACCGGTTCTTGAAATTTTCGATGTCATGAAATTTACTTATTTCTATTGTAAACATGTTTGAACACTGCCTTAGCATACCCTTTGCTTCAACCAGATTGGCAGCTGGAAGGCGGAGTTTCATGACTTAGGAGGCGACGGCTCGCGTCGTCTGCGCCTCCCTCGTGGACATGCTCTTGGTCATTTTCTAGCCTTAATTAGGTCACGGAGCCCCGCTTTCCAGCCGCCGATCTGGTTGAAAAAAGGGTATCCTCGATACAATTGTATAGCATTTATATCGAGTCTATAGGAGGTATACGAGTAGATGATTCCTGGGGATTCCCAGGGAATCACAAAAAACACTGAAAAATTTAGTTTGTAAGTCATTGTTCTCCATCCATTACACTCAATTGTTAGGATATGAGAACCTTCACAAGATGAATAGAAAAAGAATAATGCAGTTGTATGTAATAGCGAGATATGACGCGTCCCCTCTCAAATTCCTTTCCCTGCTTAGAAGGAGGATGTACTGCATACGAGCCTTACGCAAAAAGAATATATTTCTGCCACTATTTAGAAGGTGCTATCCATTTGTCAAAACAACCATTGTAGCTTTACTAAAAATAATGGCGCTTGTTATGCTAGAGCCGCGCACATGTGGTGAGCTTCCCCCATGCACAAGGGTAAGATGGCCAAATGACCCAAAATTAATAATTCATGTTAGTTGTTAGTTGTTGTTAGTTGAAATCAAAATTTTGAAAAAATCCAAGCTAGGGTTCAAATTTTGAAAAAAATTCTTCGCTCTAGTCTATAACAGTATAGAAGACACAAACAAATATTTGTAGGTGATCATCCCTTTTGATTCATATTCCAAAACAGGAAGAATAGGCAATCGAAAAATGTTCCATTTTCCTAATTCCCTCTTAAACATTCATTTATGTACCACAAACATCACAAGGTATACCATGAGTCCGCATGCTAGTTATTGCTCTTTTCCCAAAAATCAATTTTAGCAACGACAATTCGAAAGCGATACTCTCATACGTATATGCTCAATCATATCATTACTCCATACTCAACAGTAGAAAAACGACCAAATAGCAAGCATCGTCCACAATATTTCCTTTTGTTATGAAAGCTCCGAAAACTAACAGTGATGCTATCAAAGCTGAGGCACAAGCCGTATTTATCCCTTCAGCCACTTTTCTACTTCATTCAATAATAATGAAATGATGCCGTGTTCCGTTTCAACTAGAATGGATAAATATGGAGCACGCCTGACGCATTCGCATATGTGTGTTCAGGCCAAGCACGTAAGCGTGTTACCGCTGACAGGAATATTGACCAGAAAGTTTCGTTACTCTCCACACTCCTTCCCTCCTCTCACTCCACTGCCTCACCCCAATTTCTCTCTCCCTTCCGCCCCCCCCCCTCCCACCCAAAGAAGTTTGTTAGAACTACTACTGGCGCTTAGCACCAGGGCTTGGCACAAGTGGCTCACAAAGCAAGCTGGATATCGTTTTGGAGCGAAAAAAGGGAATATCGTTTTTGCGGGGTCCGGAGCGGAGCTCCGAAAAATGTATGTATAAGCTTACTTTGTTGTATACAAATAGATCGCCGATCCTTCGTGCAAAATTGGAGTATCACGATTGGGAAGATTTATACAAACCTTCTGGTACAAGGAATTCAAAGTGCATTCAAAAAATAAAGGAGTAAAAAAAAACTCGACGGTGTGGTCACTTTTCGCCCATTAAGGCAATCGTCTCAGCCTTCTTCCCCCTTCCTTCCCCCCCCCCCCCACCCCGCCCCGCTTGCAAACAAAACTTATCCTTGCTGTTATTACATGAGTCGTGAACAGAAGTCCTCCCAATATCTATCGCATACTCCCAACTTTCATCTCTCCTCCTTTCCTCTCCCCCTCCACAATTGCCACCCCTTACCCCTCTTTCATATCGTTTCTTCATCTTCTGGAGACGCCGCAAGTGCCAGCAGCCCCAACTATTCAATTCTGTACAAAACCGGCAAAAAACCAGCTCCAATATGCTCGCCGCACAAACGCGGGAATTCAAAAATGCCCCCGGAATAAGGAATCGGCTTGTTTACAACGAATAGGAAATGATATGACACTAAAAGTGTTGTATATGCGCGATAGAGAGTTGGAACTATGCGTGAAAAATTATGAAAAAGTTATGTGAACTGAACGTGTGGCAAACTTTTTTTGGAGTTAGGTGGCTTTCTAGCCACCTGGACAGCCACCTGAGGTGGCTGTGAAAAGAAAAAATCATAAATTTTTCTTCCTTCACATAATCTTTTCACATGTTTTACATGACTTTGTTCTACATCAAAAACCCTATTACTGAATTCCAAAATCTCCCCAAACCCCCTCCTCGCCTAAGTTACAGCCCCCAAATATTTTGTATGGCGATGGCAAGCCTGCCCTAAGCGCGCAATGGTGCGCGCCGGACACAGCATGCCGCCAATTCAGATTGTGAACTGCTTTGATTTTTTTTGCCTGTTCAATGCTATTTTATGTTTTGCTCGATTATTTTTTGTTGTTTTTTTTTGATCCGCTCATGATCGCGTCATAGGTGATGTCGTTTTTTGTGTCGAAAACTACGGTTACTTCGTTTTTGAAAGATTGAAAAAGCCACCTCATGCCGACCCCTGCTTAGCACTGGTGCTACATGCCCGTTGAGAATAATACTTCATGCTAGAAATGGAAACTTATTGTAAGTTAGCCTTTTTGAATCTCAAATGCAATGGCTATAGAGTGCCCCGAACTTTGTGCCTTTTTGAAGCATGGCTCCTTTCTTTGCTTATCGAAATTTTCTAAAGCTTTTTTGATGTTAATAAATGCCTTTCGGTCAAGCTACAAAGTGCGCCACAATTTTGCGCGTGTATCTCTGAGCGCCATCCGAACATAGGACCGGCTCATTGAGAGATCAAGCTTGATTTGATTTGCTTGGCTTTGAACATTGTAACTCAGTTCTAAGATGTAAATTTGCCCGTTTTCTCTCTTGATCAAAATTCGTGATGTTTCTCTGACTTTCTCACCTGCTTCAGCGAATAGAAGCTCACAAATTTGTCCAGCATGTATCTTTCAATTACCGCTTCTCTCAGGTAAAGATATGGCTGTAAATTAGAGTTGATCTTTTGAGAGAAGAAGGATAGAGCAGAGCAAGAAGAGCAGCAAGAAGCAGGACAACGGAAGAATTGATTTTTTCCAACTTATCCAACGTCGGTTACGGAATCACCAAATACAATAGGCAGATTTATTGATTATTTTGGAAGACTCGTAAATGACAATTTCTTGTTTCGAAATGCGTTCTTGTTGTGTTAGCTTATTAGAAGCCCCATATGTAATGCGCTTACTAATGAAGAACCGATAATTGCCGCTGGTTTGCTGCGCTTTCATTGATTTATATGAGATGAAACTTTGTAAAACAATTAACAAAGAAGTAGCGCAACTAATGACGCATTCAGTAGCGTCCTCCGTCAAAGCGTTTTTTGGTTCTGATAGCGAGTGACTAAGTTGGACAAAAACTCTTCAACTTTCTCGCGTAATGAATGCAAACAAGCGAACAATTTGAGTAGACTTTTGTTCAACTAAGTCAGTTGATATCAGCCCCCGCGATGACACCTGTCCTCAGCGGTGACTGCACAGTCGTAGCCTTATCATCACGTCATTTGAGTGGACTGACTGTGCAGGTCAAGCATAAAAAAGATGACAATGTCAGGTACAGCAGGGAAATAACAATAGAACTCGCCATTATGTGTCTTGTAAGGGTTGTGAAGGGTGTGGTCAAACATTTTTGGAATGCTCTTGAAATTACGAAGTACGTAACGACAATCAGTAAAAGTCTTATCTTTCGAATAATTTACAAGAACGGATAGTCTATTCAATAAAAGACTGAAAACAACACTGTGCGCATTTCGTGTCAGATAATGGTCTTAGCGGTTTGTCTTGCTGAAATGCCGATGAGTCACTTCAAAAAGCAATTACTCGCATCTGTTCTAAAGGAGCTTTTCGCTTATAACTAACACTTAAATCAATATTATCGTCATCTTATGCTTGCATTTAACAGACTTTTCAAGCCAACAAAACCCTTAGATACAAGACAGGAAATGAGAAGTAATATGTCATGTTTCAGCAAGGAAAACAACCAATGATTCGTACCGAAAAATGTTTTGGAAACTAACCTAGAAACATACTCACCTTCAAGAAACCTGCACAAGCGCACCATACGGCAAGCGCTAAGCGACTGCCCGCTTTGGGCCTTTTTCACAATGCTACAATTAGGGCCCTAGCAACGGAAGGAGCTTAATCCATCTGCAACATTATCAATATCAACTACTTTTTACCATGTGAAAAGGATTAAATTGTGTGAAGGTTTTCCATAGGCTGTTTCAGCCATCCAGTAATCTATTTCCTGTACTGGGCAGACAAGAACAAAATCTCTATTTACTTGCTGTGAAGCAACATTCTGATAGATCTACTATTTGTCAATAAAGAACTATGGAGATATAGATGGTATTAGCTTGGCGGATGCCTACCGTATGGCGTTTAACATCCCGGGCGTTAAATTGTTTGCACCTCAAGCAGTTACCGCAAGAGATGGAAATTGGTCAAATGACTATCTTGAGGTTCTCTTTTTTTCACGATTGCCAACTCATTAAGGAAAAAGCCAAATAGTCAAAAACGATGAAAGTTGGTCCTTTGTTCCGCACTTCTTACCAGGGGAACAACGCATTTTTGAGCGCAAGTGATGATGTATCAGTGTGCTCGGAGCCTACGTCTGCATTTGCAGATGGCGTGACGACGAAATGTGCCACGATTAGAGCTGTCCGCATACTTGCTACAATTGATTTGCAGCGCGCATAAGTGCCTGTTGTGTTAAAACCTAACCATTGCCTTAACTTGGTTTTTTCAAGAAAGGAAGTGAAGAGACTGCAGCAAAATCCGAGTGGATGGTCAACGCTTAGCTGTCAATCATCCTTAATCTTCGATCATGACAAAGTGCGTGCCACATCAAAATATATTTCATGAAATTGTGGTGCTCTGCCTTTCGATGCTTTAACTTTCGCAAATCGAAAAGTCAAAAAAGATTGTATTCGCTTGTATTCAAGGAAATTGACATTTACACTTCGCATAAGTTTGAAAAGTATATTTGGCCGATTTTTTAATGTGTTACGCGAAGATGCTGATGCACATGGAATTGCGCAAGCACAACTGGTGCTATTTTATGAATTAACACGGCGAAGTCACGGCACGTTTTTCAACGTTAGTGAGCACATTGCCGACATACTGGGTTAACGAACCCAAGCAGAGCGCTTTTGGGTACCGAATCTACACAGTGGTTTGCTGATTGTCTGGCTGCAAAATGATTGGTCTCCTTGAAGGATAAAATACGTCATAGTTAAAGGGAAATACGGTTTTCTGATTTCGTTATGTAAGCGAGAGCATGCGCCAAAATGAGACAGATTTATCAGGATTGATTTCTTTCGTTCATTTATATAGCAGCAAGGGTGACTGAGCATGCGCCGCAACACTTGAGCATGGTTTTTGTTATGCGAACTTTCCGTTACTGATTATACAAAGTTATCAGGTGACATAAAGAGCATAACCTTCATCCTCATATTCGAAATCGGTGAATTGCAGATCGGGCCAAACAATTGTAACCGAAATGTAATACAGAAACCACACAGATGAGTTGATAGAGTTTATTCTTGCTCTATATACTGGCTCTAGAGCTGTGAGTTTTGATAACCAGCAAAAAATGATAACACTCCAAGCTATCATCTAACAGTAAGAAAGACAGATGACTGAACTAACGTGCCTTTCATGCTCGCTCTAGAATCCCTAGCCGCGATGCCCGCAGCGTCATCTGGTAGATTGCAAGAACCGATGTTGCTTTTCAATTGCTTCAACAAATTCAGACTCAAAAGCGTCAAAGCTTTAACATTACTTAAGTCATTGACTTTGGTGTACATAGAGCTTTTTGATCTTCGCAACTTGTCTAGCAAGGGAATGGATTTAAGTCAATGATTTCAGAGCCACCATTGTCTCGGAGATGTTACGTGTGGAATAGTACAGCACGTGTAACAATCTTATACCTTTATTGTCACACATAGTCAATGCGCCCATTCCGGTGCGAAGGACAATTATTTGTGCCGTGTAAATAACGACGTAAACAGAACGCAAGGCCGTAAACCTAAATTCTCATAAAATAGCGATTCCGTGGAAAAGAGTCAACATCGGCATATTTTACAATAGCTCTATGACGCGTGTGTTCTCAACTTTATGTTCCATGATAGCGGCCACGAATGCAGATACAAAAACGCTTATAAAGATTATGAGAGAAAATTTCCTTTAAGAAGGACGCATTCAAAAGATGAGGGACCATTCATTATAGAGAGAAAATTTCTAGTACTGCAAGTATCTTTCTTTGGCTTCCGCTTCCTTTAGTCATATTTTGTTCTATAGGTTGGAAATGATTTTAGATTTTTTGAAGGCTTGTTCAAAGAAAATTAATCCCTTATGCGTACTGCTCATTGGAAAAAGGAGCCAAGAATAAACATCATATCCAGAAATAGTGCAGCGACAGGTGTCTTTTCTGCTCGTGCTGGTAGCAATTTGAAGCTGGAACATTAGAACCTCTATTAGACTGCATATAACAGTTCATTTTTGCTTAATGGAAAAGCCTAACAATATTGCTACAGTATATTTGAACCACATTACTGCAATCGCTTCGTTTTTCTAGCGGAGAATGCCAGGAAAACTCATGAATCAAACCGTATTAGAATGTCCCATAATTTTTTACAGTTCCTATTTTCCCCCGCAATCACTCATATTCTTTTTGTATCTAAAACATGTTTTACGATACCATTCGACAGAGCAAAGCAAGCTCTGCAAGATAGCACCCAAACATTTGCTCAAAAATCATTCTACATAAAGTTCAAAGCTGAACTAACAAGGGAGCATCGCGAACTTGGAATGGCCGATCACCAGGGTCAAGCAAGAGGTGTGGCACACGATCGCGGGTTACGACCCTCCCCCCTCTTATTGCTGTCTCATTAAGACCCCCTGAACTATATACCTAAGATAGCATTACTTGAAGGCCCTGTCAAACATAACGGGCAACATATCCATAATTAGTATGTCAATTAACTCCTGTGGACAATGTTCGAGCGAATTCTGAAGTTTTAAGATACTGGGTCACCTATGTGAAATCGCCATTTTCCAGCATGATTAACTTTGTTTTAGAGGTAAAGCAGTTAGCTGTTTTTGCACTCAAAACAAAACACCATTCCTTCTTTGGCCACTTCAGAAATCTCGCTCAAAAAGACCTCTTAACTTTGGAATTAGAAGCCAACCAAAATCTTGTTCCTATTTTTCGCTTTCAATGGTTGCGCTCTCACCAAGTATTACTCAGAGCTAAGAAGACGAACCAGGCTCAAATCATCCCCATGAAGTCTACAAGGTCTAGGCTACCGATTCATATAAATAACGTTTGCTAAAAATGTTTTTTTTTGTATAGTTAATGGGATGGTGCCACTTACCTTCAAACAGATCAAACAGCTGCGTTTTTCACATCATTGTTACTGCTTAACCTTCTTCTTTAAATAGCAGAAAATTTATATGGAAACGTTTCTTCAGAAGCAATATATAATCGTTTTTCCCTACCTATGCAAATGTAATATACTGGTAAAATACTGCGAAAATATTGGGATACGGTAACATGCTAAGTCTGCGCTACTAAGTGAATCGCAAGGGAAGGCGACAGGAATTTGTATATTCGATAGCCTAAGCCTCTAATCTACATTAAATTGATTTGAGCCTGATTGGTTTTCTCTAGCCTAAGATACTGAAAATGATAAATGGAACAAATTCCTATTTGGAAGTTTGAAGTAGGATTTCTGATGTGAGCAAAGAAATAGTAGTTCTTTGTATTAAGCGCAAAAAGAAATAGTTAACTTACCTTTGAAATAAAGTAACATGAAAACGATCATCTCACTTAGGTGGTCCTGTATATGGAAACCACAGAATTCGCTGAAACTTAGACCACAGGGGTTTTTTACTTGCTAATTACGAAACGATGCTCTTATGCTTTATAGATCTTTAATTATTGTGCTTATTGTACGTATACGATAATGAGTCAAACATGCGTGCTAGTATTTTGCAAGACGGGCCTATTTGACATTCTTAACGAATATCATGTTATGCGAACAGCGGACGCCATAACGACCCCCCCTCCTCCTCCCTGACTCCTCAATACGACCCAGGTGTGGAATTCCACACACCATGCTTGACCCTGCCGATGACTACAGGGTGCATATCAACACATAGAGCTTGAAGCGCTGATTTTACATCTGCCTCCCCTTTCTGCAGAACGCTTCCCTGGGAAGTAAGTTGTGGACGTTCATTTGCGGGAAATTTGCAAGACTGAGAGTATCCAAAATTATCAAGAGACCTAGGCATTTTGGACCCAAACCTACTTGGAACAACTTATTCATGCTTTTCGTGTGATGCTGACCCTTTTCAGAATGCTATTCTTAAGCGCAGAAAGCAATTCGAGCAATTTCAATCATCTGCATTCACTTGAAACCATGCAAATTTTGTTAATAAAGTCGCTATAACTTCCTTCGAAAAGGCGTTCTGCAGATATGGAAGGCAAATTTGAAAGCAAACCAAGCTCTTAACGATATGCATCCTGTGGTACACTTCACTCCGCGACTCTCCCTTGTAAGAAAATCCAAGTGCTTGAAAAATTGAAAAACTCTCATCTCCGTTCAAACAAATCCTACATACTTCCTACTTGCTCAGGCATGTATCATCCACATCCGCCATTTACCATTTAGTTTTATCTTCCATGGTTAGGAATGGAAAAAAAGAATAATTTTCATTGGTCAAAGGCTATATCCACATAGGTAACTCTAAAGCATGAACTTTCGGGAAGTATGACCATGAATTAATAGCTTTTACTTAGCTTTTACAGGCAATAGTTTTCGGAAAAGATCAAAATATTGGCATGGTTCTCGAGGCTCGAACCAGGACCCGGCACGATCGAATTCTAGGGTTTCTGAGAACAAAGCTGCCTAAATTTCAAAAGTTTTACGAAATCGCCTTTGACCCTTATCGAAAAACTATTTACGTAGCAGGAAATGAAAATAAAAAAGAGTCACTAGCAGGGTCAAGCAAGGGGTGTGGCACACGATCGCTGGTTACGCCCCCCCCCTGACTGCTGTCTTAATAAGACCCCCCCCCTGAACTATGCACTTAAGATAGCATTACCTGAAGGCCCTGTCAAACATAATGGGCAATATGTGCATAATTAGCATGTCAAATGACCCCTGTAGACAAAGTGTGAGCGAATTCTGAAGATTCAAGATACTAGGCTACCTAAGTGAAATGGTCAAATTCCAACATGGTCAACTTTGTTTCAAAAGTGAATTAGCTATCGGTTTCTGCACTCAAGACAAAGCACTACTTCTTCTTTGTCTACCTCAGGAATCTCGCTTCAGAAGACCTCCAAACTGTGGAATTAGAAGCCACCCAAAATCTCGTTTTTCCCATTTTTCGCTTTTGATCGCTATGCTTTCACTAAATATTATTTAGAGCTAAGAGGACGAATCAGGCTCAAATCACTCCTGTGAAAACTAGGAGATCTAGGCTATCAATCCATATTATGGTTCGCTAAAAATGTTTTTATGACGTAGTTGTTGGGGTGTGCCGCACTCCATTATATCAAAAAAACATTTTTAGCGGACAGTATTTATATGAATCGATAGCCTAAACCTTGTAGATTCCATAGGACTGTTTTGAGCCTGATTTGTCTTCTTAGTTCTAAGTAATATTTGGTGAAGGCACAGCGATCAAAAGCGAAAAGTGGGAAAAACGAGATTTTGGTTGGCTTCTGATTCCACAGTTTGGAGGTCTTCTGAAGCGGGATTCCTGAAGTGGACAAAGAAGGAGTAATGCTTTGTCTTGAGTGCAAAAACGGATAGCTAATTCACCTTTGAAACAAAGTTAACCATGTTGGAATTTGACCATTTCACTTATATAGCCTAACATCTTGAATCTTCAGAATTCGCTCACACTTTGTCTACAGGGGTTATTTGACATGCTAATTATGGATAGGATACGAATATCATGTTATCACTATTATCAGATTACCCAACTACGACCTTTGACTCCTCAATACGACCCCCCAGGTGCGGCGTGCCGCACCCCACGCTTGACCCTGGTCACTAGTCTGAAAAAATAACGTGAAGTAAGACTGAAATTTGAAGTAGATCTGAGTACTTCAGTAAGTTTTAACCCAGTTTAGGCGAAAACTATATTTGCGGGCGTCCGCCTCGCAATCATTTGCGCCGTTTTACAGCCACAGTACACCAAATTGTGCTAGGAACTCATGACTACGTCTCTTCGTTGTCCTCAGCTTTTGCTTGGCAAAATGCTAGCGCTATGCGCTCGCAAAGCCTCCAGCACTGCCGAACTACTCCACGTAAAATGTTTTGCCTACTCCGGATCAAGACATACCCTAGGCATGCAAAATAGTGACAGTGCAATGTCTAACAAAGCGTTTATTGAATTAAGGCGAAAAACAAAAGGGCAACGATGATAATGTCTTCATGTTCAAGAACAGATTCTTGACTGGGGAATCCGTCCATGATAGAAAAATGCAAAGCATACGTAAACTTACAAAAACAAATCTTTTACGATCTCAGACTGTATGATGGTTGTTTGGAAACGAACTAAGTCCGGAAAACAGAACTTCATACGATTGTTGCTACGCGGTCATTCTCGACCAACCAAAATCAACCAAAACCAACACAAACGATCGGCGCAGGATTTATTCCTCAAACTGGGGTGATTAAACCGGAGTCTGACACTTTATAACAATATATGTGCAAAATAAGAAAATATTATAAACCACTTTTTGCATGAGTGTGAATAGGCGCAATTCAGTGACAAAAGATAAGTAACTTTTTGGTCTAACCTCAGCAAAATGCGCAGATAAGTGATGTAACGGTAAAAACTGTTATGGCGCAAATACTGGTTAATTGGTAGATGCTTTTTGGCGCGACAAAGGTGAATATTCAAAAATGGCCAGAGCTCTTTTCTGGCGCAGAAATAGAAGAAATGCGCAAGTGGATGTTCATAGCCCTTTTTGCATCAAAAATGGCTAAAACCGAGTCGCAGTCAAAATAAAGAACAAGGAAGACATCAAAATGATTGAATAGAAAAAAGGAAAGTATCAATCTGCCCATGCTTGCTCGGCTCGCGGCTTCTTATATCCAGCGCAGTGATCTGTTGCACGATAACCATAGCATATTTTGAGAAGAAGTTGAAGCGCAAAGTCTGTCATGAGATAACGTTCTCCGCGTTGCCGCGGCGTTACAGTAACCATAGAGTAAAATACAACAACCTCAAGGGAAGATCGCAGCGTTGCGGCGATACTTCACATGAATTCCAAATTTTTACATAATTCTTCCGTAAATGATATTCTACGCTTACAGTGCCAATTTGGTGTCATATGCTTGCCTCTACGCTGTGAACAAACAATTCGTTGATTTTGGCTTTGCTCTCAAATCGCGCTTTTCCCACGACGCTATGAAGCAGGTCCATCGTATAATAACGTCTTTGAAACGCGTGCTTGACCAAGTGGTTCCTTTTGGCACTACAGAAATTGCGCTGAATTGTCTTGCACACTATATGTGCAATTTTCCTCCACCTTCACTAACAATGCATGTACTTTTTATGAGTCTTCGCCCCTCACCTCGCAAATTATATTCTATGGTTTCTGTCCCAAAAGCAAAGTCCAGCTTGCTTCCATTCCATCTGTGCCGGGCACTGGCTCGAACGTCAGCCCGGACGCTGTTTTTGTAAAGTTGTACTTCTGCAAAGCGTATTTTACAATACCTTCTTTGCTTGAAACGAAGTCCAGCCCGCCTCCAGACTTGCGTGCCGGACTCTGGGTGTAAGTGACCGGCAGCGAATGCAATCAAAAGCTAAGAAAAAATTTCAACAAGAAAATTTTCTAAAATTTTACGATGAGGCGCTTACGCCGGTAAGGAGAACATAATGTCCGCTAAGAATGAGATCGTCGTGAAATTTTCATCTCCGTTCACAAAATCGGAGTGAGACAATAGTTCCTATTCTGCGCTTTATGTGCAGAAGGAAAGTTCGATATTCACAATGACTTTCTTATCTCAAGCAAGGAATCTATATGATTACGATTTGTACACCGAATAAATAGATTGTTTATCTAATTCAAGATGATATGCTACCAAAACACGAGACCAATGAATGCAACCAAAATGGCACAAAATGAGAGCACTGGTGAGGTATTTGCTTCCTCTTGTAGTTCCATGTAGTAGGGTATCGAGTTGATTTCTACTTCTTTGCACTCTTTTACCACACCACACTTTGACTTCCACTCCGAAAACGCCTAAAGTAGAAAAGTAACATTGGTATCGAGCTCACAGAAATTGATTTTCGAAGATCTAGTGACCTTGGGAGTAATTTGAGCCGTAAAATCTTCCAGGGACAAAAACCCATCCACGTCAACTTTATCGGCTAATTCAGGAATAAGCTTTGCCTGTAATGAATTTTTCTTTCGATAAATAGGATTTATCTGGAAGCTTACTTTATAGATGACATGTTTATCAATTGGATCGGGATCGTGATCGAGAATTCGTATTGATGGTAGAGGCTTCATCCTGGAATTGAGGTGTATTTTTGTTCTCGGATCGGTACATACTAACCTGAATTCTAGTACAAATCCAGCTGATGTAGTGAGTTCATCCTTAATCACACCGAGATTTTTCATCACAGATAGGGTAATCTCATTGTGCTGAAATATTTTGTCAAATTTTTGTACCGTAAGTATTAGTATAACAGCATCCAATTCTGCATTTCCTACATTAACGCTAGCTATCCGTTGAATTTTCGAGATGAAAACCCACGTTATAATAAGCTGCTGCATCCGATTTTTCCTTCCTTATGTTTGAAGCAGCTGTTCTAAGAAAATTTCATCTCTGATGCGATATTGTTAGTATCATTAGGAAGTACTTTTCTTGCTCTTTCCTACGCTTATCAAATTTCAATAAATTTTTAGTGTAAGGAGATTTCAGACTCAAAATTTCCAACTGGCCGAGGTATGTTCTCGCCCAAGAAAAATGTTCCTACAAGAAAATCTCCACAATGCGAATTTTAAGTCAGGTCCTTTCACCGGTTGCGTAATAAGGAAGTAACAGGCTAGCATATGCACAAGCTCATAAAATCTGTTGCCGAACATTAAGTTTTTGTATGAATGCTTTACAAGCAATAACTTCCTGCGAATAGAAGTAATCGATGAGTTTAAAGTTGGAGGTGCTAGGGTAAAGCAAGAGCTAGCAGGGCCCATCCACCAATTCCTTTTTGGCGCTCACATCAATCATAAAATCTTCATGATTCGTATTTAGGCGTGTATACATGCGCTGAAGCGAGGTCAAAAAATGGATTTTTTTTGCTCGGTCAAAGACGTCCTCCGGCAACGCAGATCTTATAGTCACTTTTATGTTGCAAAATAACCTACGGAAATTTCTCTATCCATCCAATGTTAGATAAGATGCCTATCAATTCTCATAAGGGAGCATTGTCATGTCAAAAAAGACAGATTTGAAGGAAAACGCTGTAAAGTTTTTGTGTCCTTGCTTCTTCCTTAACAAGGATTTTCTCAAGTCTCAATATGTGTCTGATAGCCAAGGAACTGCTCAAGATCTTGGAAAAAAGTTGATTCGGAAGAAGTTATGACATTTTGAGCTCAAAAATTCAAATCGGACAGAACCTATGCAGCAGCCTAATACAATGTCATCTAGAAGCAAAATTGAAAGTAAATTTGAACGTGAGCAAAAAGTACAGTGGCTTTATGGGAGTCTGCGACTTGTTTCGCCATTATTGTCACGAGGATATCAGCTGGACTGTTACATGAGCCAGTAAGAATCAAATTAGGCAAATCAGTTTACGCTTGTCTGGAAAATCTTCCCCTATTAGGGCGTTTGTAGATAAGATAACCTTTGTTTCCAATGGCTTGGCGGCTGGAAGACGGGGCTTTGTGACCTGATTGAGGCCGCTAAGCAGTCTGCATCTCTCCCGCGCGGTGCTCTCCGCTCATCACCTAGCCTTGATTAGGTCACGAAGCCCCGCCTCGCACCACCCAGTTAAATCAAAGGGTATATCATCCTTCTGAAATCGTCCTTGAGGTTATTATGTTTTTTGGTAAGGGTTAAAAAGCAGAGATATCCTTTTCAGCTTTTTCAAGAACCCTCAGTAACAGAACCTAAAGTAACAAATTTTTTCTCTTACTTTATAATTTTGGAATAGTAGAAATAATTGTCTAATAAGCCTAAATAATAATCTTTTTGCTACATTCAACTTATTCTGGATTTATCATATCATCACAAAAACTCGCATTTTTGTGAAGGTTTATTTAGTCTAAATAATCTTTTCTACAATTACATGCAGGGTCTAGAAGGAACCCTACCATAAACCTTATTTTTATAACTAAATCTCAATATCTTGCCTTAGTTATGTACAAGGACAAGCTTTCAGCTTCAATTTTGGAAGTTCTTGATTTACTGAGTACGTGTTGGCTATTTCGGCAAAAATGGAGATCTTTGAAAAAAATGATGTAAAAATCTAAAGAGCAGAACAATGGGGGCCATGATAACTATAAAATCCTGGATTCGCCCTACCTGTTCGCAACCTCTACTTCAAAAGCCTGTAATAAAGATAAAAATTGGCGGATTTTGGAGTGAAGAGAAAATAAATGTTGGTAAATGATAGTTACATAAATGGGGATATTGAAAAGCAATGAAAACTATGAAACGAACGGAATGAGCCGTGAAAAGCTGCATGATTTTCTCCCAACTTTTCTGTAAGTAAAAGATTTGCTTTATAAGAATGTATGATCGTACATCTGATTTGTATAATGATGCATCATTTCTGTGGTTCAAATAAATATCAGAATTTGAGAATTGCAAAGACAACTAGTGGTGATTGCTAAACCGCAGTGGCGGACCGAGGGGGGGGGGGCGCCCTCTGAAGTTTACTTACGTGGGAAGTGTGCAAGTGACTTGTTTACTCTTGAATTAAAATAATTTTTTAAACTTTTTCAAAATTTAAATGAGCCTTATAAAAAATTTGGAGGGAGGGGGGGGAGGGCGTAGCGTCAGCCACGCCCCTTTTGTCCAGATTTCAGGAATCGAGGACTCGCGAAAATTGCCCCCGGACGGAAATCGTGGGACCGCCACTGCTAGACCGGTACTGTATGTATGTAGAGCACATAACTTGAGAAATTGATCAAATTGAGCTGAGAAATTTTCCAAAAAATTCAGTAGCATCTAAATATATGTGGATTCCAGTGGTACATGAGTTATAAAAATATGCAAGTGATTTGTTTATTCTTGTAAGCAATTTAAATAATTTTTGAAATTTTTTAGAAATTTAAGTTAGCCTTATCCACGCCCCCTTTTTCCAGATTTTAGGGGTTGGGGGCCCGCAAAAATTTTGAGAAGCCCCTCTAAAAAATTTTTGCCGCGCCCCCCCCCCCCCCCCCCGAGCCGAAATCCTGGGTACGCCACTGGTGGATTCTTATTCTAAACCCTGTCTTTCGAGGAGCAGGGAGCTTGATAATAAGGTTTCAATTTTGTTCTACTCACTGGGATTAACGCGGTTGATCAATAGAACCAGAAAGCTTACCGATGCATATCCAACAATATGTGGTCCAGTGCCATTCTTTGCATCAGCGATAGCGCTCAAAATATTCTTCAACCATACGCCAGACATCAGGTCTCGGCATGGTTCATAGTTAGCGCAGGCTATCTGGTGGATTTCAGCTGGAATAATTTCTTGGAATTAAGCCAACTTTGCCTGTGGCAGTCATTACCGAACTGCAACGCTTCGCTCACAAGGCCTTCTGCGTCATAGCCTTTTAGGGTTGGGTTTGTGACCCATTCGGGATATGAGGCATTATAGAGGTCCTGAAAGTGAATTTTGGATTTTTCCTCAATTACAAGAGCTAAACCTACAATTTCGATTAGATTATCGGCAAAATCAGCAGCCCTCGCCAGCGACGACATATTCCAATGAGTCTGTTCACCAATGTAATTCAAAAGCGCACTACTATTTTTCTTGGCCTCAACGAGTGACGGAAGGGTATCGTCATCGATGGGTTTCCAGACTTAAATGGAACTTTGAAAAACGTACCCTAAAAGCCCAATTTTCAAACCTTTGTCACTATTTTTGCATTCTTTCACAGAGTACATTCTAAGCATCGGATCGTCGATAGCATAAGGCACTGGACTCCAAGGCAATCCACCTGAGGTATCCCATTCTGCCCATCCGACAGGTTTGTAGAGTCCAGCTAGGGCTACCTATAAAAACGGTCCGCTGCAATTTTTGTGAACAAAATTCAAACACATACTTGCAAAGTCATTTGGCATCTATTTGCTGAGCTTGAAAAATACTTAGAATCTAAGCGATTATAATTATCCGACACTAGGTCGCCAACGAACTTCCTGAGTTCCTTCCCTAAGCCAAAAGCCTGTCGTTTGCCAATCTAAAATATAGAAAATTTCAAAGATGGCGATCTATCAATAGGATGGCGACAAACTGATGTCAACTCTGTGTCGCCTTCAAATCCCCATGTCCTTGGATTTTCATGCAAAAACACTTCTGGGTTACGATTACCGTGCCTAAAAATTTGTCAGTATGATTTTCGAAGCAAATTAACATATCTGTGAGATTAGCTCTTGCAAGTAATACACAAGTTTTTCCTTGCAACAGCTCAAGGTTTTTCATCTCATGCTGTACTTGACTGTTTAAAAATGATAGAAAGAGTATTAAGGGAGGAGGGAGGGGTGTAAAGATGGTTAAATGAGCATTAAGGGGGGGGGGGGAGGAGTGATCTCTTCAGAAAATTATGTCGTGAAAAGAACAAGCATAATGTGACAGGTGTTTTTAGTCAGATTTCACTGACTTTTTTTCACTTCAAAATCAAATTTTGACCCCACTGAAGCTCCTTAGTCTAGAGTTGAAGATCTTATTATTGCAATGAGCAAACTGTATTCCTTCCTGAATTCTCCGAAGATGCGAAGAATGCGAAGATGAGGCCCTAAGTTTATCTTTTTGAATCAACAAAACACCTTTTCGGATTGGAAACCTATAAAGAAAACGGCGTTCCCTTTCCAGCTCAATGGCAATAGACAAAGTACTACATTCATCAATCGAAAATCATTTTATGAAAACGCGCAGCAAAAATCAAGATGTACGAAATGGAGATAAATCGCAGAATGCTTGTTCGCTGGGTATTCGCAGTAGTTCTGAAGTGACGAGAATTATGAGCTGACCTTGTCCCAAACAACACTAAGACAGTGTGCGGATCCATTTTTACCGACTCCGCAGGTAATTCTGATGCCGCTACCGTTGCCAGTAGAATGAACCATGCTATCCGCATCTCTGTGTTGGTACCCTGGAAAAGTCCATGAGGAATGCTTGTACTAATAAATAATTTAGATTTATGTGCTTGAAAGTGAAGATTTTAATGAGACTGCGAAGAAGCTTTCTTGCACATAGATACAAGGTTGGTTAAGAAAAAAATTATCTAAATCGCTCTAGGCCGTGCAACTGTCAATTCAGGAGTTCCAAGTTAAAATGGTTAAGTTAAATTAGTTAAATTTCTTAGTAGGGATGTAAACTATGTATTCACTGGAGGTATGTGTTTTACAGAACGAAGTTATACGCTATTGTCAGATACGGAAAATTAATTCAATTGAAAAGTCAATCATTCAAAAAGAAGAGGGAATTGAAATGGATGACTAGAACTAACAACTGATTTTTCGGATGTGACTGCATTTAGATCTTGTATGAGCGAAGTTACTGTCACTTATTGGGTATACCATTAATTTACTTCTAATAGATTAACAAAGTATGTGAGTATCCACGATAAAAACTAAGTAGAGAAAAGGCCTCACAATTATTACACAAATGCATTCGCGCAACGGCAAGCAGTAAATAACTTGTAAGAAAACTGCATCGCATAGGAGCAAAGACTATTGATAGCAGTAGAATTGGAATCGCTGCATAAAATTGATGTAAGTAGAGATATTTGTGGAAAAATTATCATACAAATTAGCGTATTTTGACTTTGTACCAAATTTATCAATCTTTGGAAAACAGAAAATTTTTGGGTTACAAAACTATAATAAGAAGCTTTTAAAAGCGGTAAGAAGTCAAAGAAAAAATTAGCTGAGTATTAGGATCGACTTAAGCAATTTGTCATAAGAAATTAGATCTCTCAACAAAATAAACAAAGAAATTCAATAAGAGGGACTTTTACATAGCACTTTCGCAAACAGTGAACTATTTCATACTACTTCATACTCATTGATATTTATAATTCAAAATCTAATTTGCAAAATACCCTAAAAAATGCATGATCAAAGTTTTGGAACAGTCTAATGCCACATTTTGCATCGAAACAATGGTTTGCGTCTTTGACATTGAGAAAGAGTGAAAACTCGCTCAAGGACGTCCTCCTCTTAACTATCAGTGATAAATTATTCTTGTTTTCGCAAAGTTATGCCTTTTTTGAGACCTGAATTGTTAATCTGGACCAAATGCACGAAGGACAGTGCGCTGTGTTGAGCGGCTTTTGTTTACCTACAGCGGACGAAGTGGAACTGGAAAGTTTCCGCATCAAACGGCATTTCCTACAGCAAGAAAGATGAAACATTCACTTATGAAACTCGTTCTGCTTCTTCTTCGGAGAATTAGAAAAGTATGTGAAAGCCTAGCAAATCAAAAATGGCATGATGTAGTCTTTGGTCTCGCCACTGACGCCTCAGTAATCCGCGATCGGACTAGTGATAATAGCGATCAATCATTCCGTTAAGATAGGATTTACCGAGTATCAAATGGAGAAGTTTCCAAACAGTTTCTTCTACTTGATCTTTAGAGGTAGTGTCTCGGCAGAATTTCGTTTTCCAGGTTTTCACCTTTTCGGGGCCTTCTCGCCATGAGAAACCCATATCTGGGCTTTTCAGCGCATGAAAATGGCGAAAATGAGCTTCTTCCAAAGTTATTTAATTCCGCATTCAGTGGAGAAGTGGGCGGGGCCTGGAACGAGAAAGGCGGGTGCGAATTTTTCCGGCATATCTTCACTGATTTCGGATCTAAAAAGCTTTGAAAAAGCTCATTTTCGACATTTTCATGCTCTGAAAAGCCAGGATATGGGTTTCTCATGGCGAGAAGGCCCCGGAAAGTCGAAAACCTGGAAAACGAAATTCTGCGGAGACGCTGCCTTTGAGAATCAACAGGGTTCACTGTCAATCAAATAAAATGAAGTAATATTGCATATAAATGACGTGAAAGTATAGTACAACAAAGAGGAAAAACAATCAAAATGTCCAGCGGAATAAAAAAGGTTACTTCATTTGATCTGTTTTTGTTTCATATGTTTTCTTCATATAAAGCTTCTAAACTTTCCAAAGATATAGCCAGATATGCAAATTTGCCCTGAGCAAGTGTCGATTCCTTCCAATAAATGACAGGAACATCTTAAAAGCCGGGCATACTTCACGCGATTTTAGTCACCACGCGATTTGGCAATACTCCAATTGTCCATAACTCACGGTAAGTCTATTTTGAATGCACAGAAAATAGGGTATATCATCAATCCACGTTAGTTATAACACTGTGCATGTGCAGCTTGCTAGTGTTGGATCTGAAGACTTCTGGCGAAATGCCAAATCGCTTCGCGACTGGAATCGCGTGATGTATGCCCCTGCTCTTCAAAGCCATCAATGTTATTGTTTATCAAAACAAATTTTGAAAATTCTATGAAGTAAAGAACGGAATGTTGTCAGCATCTGCAAGAATTAGCTTTTTTACTATACGAAATGGAGGCAGGGATAAAAAAATTGTATGCATGACATTCAAAAAGTTCCTGAACAAGTTGAATGACTGCGCAACCATTAAATTCGAGTCGACTTTACTGAGAGAAGATCTTTGCAATCGTTATGTATATTTGATGTTACAACATTTCTGCTATGTTTTTTTGTTTGCTGTTTTTCTGTTTTGTTTTTTCTTGTTTGTAAAAAATTGCGGTATGTGTTTACATCTCATTTGACTCGACTTATCATCAGCTGAGAAACACACTCTACCAAAACTATATCCGCATTGAATCATCTCAAGCAACACATAAGAATTCTTTGGGGACTAAACATGCAAGAAATAAGCATAAAATGTCTACAGCCAGTGCGCCATATGATGTAGGCTTTACCTATGTAGTTCTTTCAAATGGAAAAACAATGTCACGAAGCCGAAAAGGAACTATAATAACAGGGAAACTACCGAAGAATTTGTTTTGCCTAAAAAATCTAGAACGGACATCATTCGATAAAAAGTTAGATTTTAGTTCTGACTAGCTTTTTTATTGTTCGCTTTTTATAAGAAGACTTCCATGATTGTCGTTTTCTCTTGTATCTCATTCTATAGTATTACTTCATTCGCATCACCAAGATTTCGACACCAATCGTTCTAAGCGTTTCTTACAAAAATTTATACCATTTGATGATTTTGATCACATCGTGATTTGATTGGGCATCAGAACCTTGAGCATCTCCAGGTCAGGAGTCTGTCGACAACAACATCTGAAAAATTCAAACTTTGGGGAAGAAAAATTTGGACTGTTGTTTCCAGCATCGGTACATTGAATCCGCTTGCTAAATACACGTTTGAAGAAGTGTTTGTTAGGTTAGATCGAAAGTTCGTGCGCATCTTAAATTGCTCAAATTTCTCAAAGAATTTACACTTTTAGTTTTAGGCTAAAAAAAGAAAACTATGCGTTTTACAACAGCATTTGAAATAGTTTCTAGCACACAAACTTGCAGAGAAAGAGCTGTAGAAGAAAACCACCCAAATTTTGATTTTTCTATGCAGAATTACCAAAATCTGCTGGCTTCAAAAATCGCTTTAGCGGTTATTAGATTTTATGAACTGCTCTTTCTGTCTAACACAGCATCTTGTAAATAATATCTAGTTGGATGTTTTGATAAGAAGTCATAATTTCTGAGAAAAACGCCAAAAACTAATATGCCGTCAAAACATGATATCAACTGTTCCAGTTTTTAGTGCAAGATTTCCAAATATCTCACCCTACGAGAAAAATCAAAATTTTGTGTGGTTTTCTTCTAAGGCTTCTATCTATGCATTGCTTGCTTAGAAAGTCTTTCAGGTGCTATTTGAATTTCATGATTTCCTCTTTTAGGTGAAGAATTATGCAAGTCCTTTAGAAATAGCAGGTTATAAATTTTTAAAAATGGTGCGAACAAACTTCCGAACCAACCTAATATTATTGTATGTTGCTTTCTCAAAAAAATCTAGCTACAATAAAAAGTATACAATCCTAAGCTACCAAATTCTTTGAGGCTTATGATTGATATACTCATAACCGAGAATAACCAATGATTGAGTAACAGACCATTTTGCCCGCTTATGGCCTGTCGCTGTCCCTGTAACTCGTTCTACTTCTGTAGAAATGTATTAAAACATCCTAAGTTGCTGAGAGGTTTGAACCCTTTTCGCTGGTGGCACGGTAGGTGTACGGTGTCTATGCAGTAGATGCTCAGTGTAGTATATCTACAGCACCCACACTAATTATTCGACAGAAAACGTAAAAATTGACGATCCGTGTTTTATTCGTTTTATCTTCATAACTTCCTTCAGATTGCATAAAATACGAATTCGAAGAGAGCATGATGTTCAGCGCGTCGTCAAGGCGAATATTCTGATATACTGCACTCTCTTACTATTCCGTTTTCAGTCTTCTCGATTTTTGTATGAGGACGGGTTTTCGTAGTAGTGTAACTCAGCGAAGAACGCACATGAAAGACTCTAGTAAACACGATTCGGTAGAGCTGTTCCTGTAGATTATCATGCGCTAGCGAATAGCTGAGGACCCCTTTTCCAAAGAGAAAGATAGGCCGGTGAATTTTGCAAACATCAATGTCTCTCAAATTTTAGCTACCGTAAAAATACAGCAAGACGCTAATTTGCAAAGCAGGTGTGTTTTTCGTGATCAGCAGGCTAGATAATCTCTTTGCGCAAGTTTTCCAAGAAATTCGGGCCCTTCGATTTTTTTCCGTTCTAGGCTGTGCTCGCCGACGGGTTTTGGCTAAAATATTGATGATCTTGGATTGACCGGAAACTTCGCCCATAGAGGTTTTCGGACTCGCTGATTACGAAAATAGTGCTCTTTGCGCAGCGTAAGTTCTTTTAGCAGGGTTATGCTGAGAGAAATGCTGCGATACTACGCAAGTTCCTAAATTTGTCTGCCCTTTTCGCGCATATGTTGGACACCTTACCTGCTCCTTTTTGTAATTCGAAATCACTAGAGACAGTGCTCTCAGAGCATGCTTAAACTAAGCCCTTATCTGTATTGATCGCCGAACTGTGAGCGTACGAATTCGCGTCCTCATGAAAATCGTTCGAAATTTCAAGGTCGCATGATTTGGGCAAATATCATTGCGACTGATTAAAATCACTCTGATTGCAGATATTATGTTTATGTACATATGTAAATTGATAATCTGAATGTAGCATACTTGTTTACTCCCTATGTCATCCTACACCTGTAGCTCAAAGTTTAATCGATGGAGTCGGTAAATGTATTTTTTTTAAACTAACATTATATCCGTAGTCACCACCCTCACTCTCCTGCTTATACCAATTCCCAGCCCGGTAGCTCAGAATTCGCAAGAAATCGATAAATCTACCAATCTGAAGTTGCATGCGTTGGGACTTTTCTTTTGTTTTCTGATGAGTTTCGTTTTTGCGCATTGCCCCTTTCCTTTTTTCCATCGTTGCTTCTCCGTTGTTTCTTCTACCCCGATCCCTCCTTGTGATGAGAAAAGTGTGAAATTGAAGCGGGATCGAAGAAATAACCTTGTCGGTTCCATATCTAAGCAGAATGGTCTTCCGCGCTTGTCCATTTTCTCTTCCATTTCCAGGCCTACTTCATTTCAATACAGATGCGAGACTACGCAGCGCCTTCCTGGAACATGAAGTAGGCCTGAACATGGAAGAGAAAATGGACAAGCGCACGAAGAGCAATCTGCCCGGACATGGAACAAAACAAGGTTGTTTCTTCAATCCCGCTTCAATTTCACACTTTTCTCATCACAAAGAGAAGCGGGGTAGAAGAACAACGGAGAAGCAACTATATGGAAAAAAGGAAAAGGGCTGAGAATGCGCAAAAACGAAACTCATCAGAAAACAAGAGAAAAGTCCCAATTCATGCAACTTCAGAATTGCTAGCACTCCCTAATTCATGGCAGAGGGCTATAGAAACTACGCAGGGGCTTTCTGGAACAAATGGGATGGGTCTGATTAAAATAAAGCGAAGAGAAAACGGACGAGCACTAGAACACACGTTTTGTCGCATACGCAGAGCAGTAAAGCACTAATTCTTCAACATCGCTTCGAGCTCGAAGTTCTGCTGGTCAAAAAATGAGCGGAGTAGAGGAATAAGACCAAATTGAGAGAACTGTGGAAGAAAAACGTGGAAACGGTCAAAATTCTTCAGACCCCCGCCGTTTAAAACGCGTGCGGGGCGGCTGCAGCCCATGCAGCACAGTTGCAGTTCCCGCACAGTTCCCAGCACAGTGCGGGAACTGTGCGGGAACAGGAGCCGAGCTGGTCTCGTAGACTACATTTCGTCATTGGTAGATTTATCGATTTCTTGCGAATTCTGAGCTACCGGGCTGGGAATTGGTATAAGCAGGAGAGTGAGGGTGGTGACTACGGATATAATGTTAGTTTTAAAAAAAATTACATTTACCGACTCCATCGATTAAACTTTGAGCTACAGGTGTAGGATGACATAGGGAGTAAACAAGTATGCTACATTCAGATTATCAATTTACATATGTACATAAACATAATATCTGCAATCAGAGTGATTTTAATCAGTCGCAATGATATTTGCCCAAATTATGCGACCTTGAAATTTCGAACGATTATGAGGACGCGAATTCGTACGCTCACAGTTCGGCGATCAATACAGATAAGGGCTAGTTTGAGCATGCTCTGCTCTGAGCACTGTCTTTAGTGATTTCGAATTGCAAAAAGGAGCAGGTAAGGTGTCCAACATATGCGCGAAAAGGGCAGACAAATTTAGGAACTTGCGTAGTATCGCAGCTCTCTCAGCATAACCCTGCTCAAAGAACTTACGCTGCGCAAAGAGCACTATTTTCGTAATCAGCGAGTCCGAAAACCTCTATGGGAGAAGTTTCCGGTCAGTCCAAGATCATCAATATTTTAGCCAAAACCCGTCGGCGAGCTTCACAGCCTAGAACGGAAAAAAATCGAAGGACCCGAATTCCTTGGAAAACTTGCGCAAAGAGGCTAAGCCTGCTGATCACGAAAAACACACCTGCTTTGCAAATTAGCGTCTTGCTGTATTTTTACGGTAGCTAAAATTTGAGAGACAATGATGTTTGCAAAATTCACCGGCCTATCTTTCTCTTTGGAAAAGGGGTCCTCAGCTATTCGCTAGCGCATGATAATCTACAGGAACAGCTCTACCGAATCGTGTTTACTAGAGTCTTTCATGTGCGTTCTTCGCTGAGTTACACTACTACGAAAACCCGTCCTCATATAGGCCGTCCGCGCAGGGCGCGGAGAGTGCGCAAGGTGTGTATTGCGCGTCACTCCTCTTTCCCCGTGCACTCTTGCCGCCTGTTTTTCTCTGCGCTCAACTATCTTCACTGACCGCAACAGCGTTGCTCTCCGCGCGCAGCGCGGACGGCCTATACACAAATCGAGAAGACTGAAAACGGAGTAGTAAGAGAGTGCAGTATATCAGAAGATTCGTATTGACGCGCTAAACATCATGCTCTCTTCGGACTCATATTTTATGCAATCTGGAGGAAGTTATTATGAAGAAGAAACAAAAAAAAAAACACGGATCGTCAGTTTTTGCGTTTTCTGTCGAATAAATAATGTGGGTACTGTAGTTCCGTGAAAACGGAATCCTAAGTGCTTTCAATTGTACATCTTATATATAAAGCTGAATGTCTGTTTGTCTGTCTGTATGTCTGTCTGTCTGTCTGTGTGTACGTATGTTCCGAATAGAAAATTCCATTTCTGAACCGATCCGGACCAAACTTGGCACACATACACTACGGGCCCCGGCGGGTGTCATAGGCTACTTTTCGTCATCGATCGATATCGATTTTATCGATTTTTATCGATTGTTTTGCTGAGTTCACCTACGGGGCTGGGAGTTGGCACAGGGGGGTAATCGAGCATGGGGATTCCGAATACAATATTGGTTTTCAGGATTATCGATTACTTTTATCGATTTTATCGATTTTTTTGCAAAGTTTGAGCTAGGGGGCTGGGAGTTGGCACAGGGGGGTAATCGAGCATGCTGATCATCCCCAAGGGGGGTGATCAGCATGCTCGAACACCCCTGTGCCAAATTCCAGCCCCCTAGCTCAAATTTTCAAAAAATCGATAAAATCGATAAAAGTAATGGACGATCTTGAAAACTAATATTGTATTCGTAATCTGCATGCTCGATTACCCTCTGTGCAAACTCCCAGCCCCGCAGGTCAAACTTTGCAAAAAGATCGATAAAATCGATAAAAGTAATGGACGATCTTGAAAACTAATATTGTATTCGTAATCTGCATGCTCGATTACCCTCTGTGCAAACTCCCAGCCCCGCAGGTCAAACTTTGCAAAAAGATCGATAAAATCGATAAAAGTAATGGACGATCCTGAAAACTAATATTGTATTCGGAATCCCCATGCTCACTTCCCCCCTGTGCCAACTCCTAGCCCTGTAGGTGAACTCTGCCAAAAAATCGATAAAATCAATAAAAGCAATCGATAATTCTGAAAACTAATATTGTATTCGGAATCCCCATGCTCACTTCCCCCCTGTGCCAACTCCTAGCCGTGAAGGTGAACTCTGCCAAAAAATCGATAAAAATCGGTAAAATCGACATCGATCGATAACGAAAAGTGGACTGTGACACCCGCCGGGGCCCGAAGTGTATGTGTGCCAAGTTTGGTCCGGATACGGCGGAGCCGGGTAAGCCAGCTAGTTACGTATAAAACTAACATTTTTCTCGTCAACATCCTGGAGGGATTAAGTCAATCACATAATAAGATTGCTATAGTCAACAGCGAACGTACAAAAAAGATGTCATGGTCAGAAAAAAAGCACTATACAAGTTTCAGGATTATTATTTGAAAAATAGAAGATAAGAAAGATAATCGAAGGAGATATTTCGTAGAGCCGGTATATACAGTCGAGTAGATTTAGCGGTAAATATAGTGTGCTTGCACAGAAGGTGAAATGCGGTGAAATTAGCGCGTGAAGAAATAGTTTCGACTGTGACGCCGGCTAATTGCGCGCGCAAGATACCCGCGGTACTGACGTGGCTACTTGTTCACGCGCAAATTTCACCGCATTTCACCTTCTGTGCAAGCACACTATATTTACCGCTAAATCTACTCGACTGTACCTCGTACCAGATTCGGTGTACCCAAAATACATGCATTTTAATTTTGCGACTTCGCATCCTTTTATGGAATATCAAGTTGGCTGCGTTTGCAAATCTGCTAAGATATTTTGTCATGCCTTTCTTATAAGGTACACGACTCCATACGCCGACATTTTTCCTAAATGTATGTCCATGTCGAATTTCCAGAGAAAAGCTCATTGTGGATCGCATGGTCCGAAATGGTAAGAGATTCTGACTTTCTGACACACCTTAGTTGAAGGCTGAGCTAAAAAAGTGCGCGGTGGTTTTCTACATCCGGAAAAATCATCAAATTTCATGGAACATCATCTCTTGAAACACTTAGAAATGCCCTTGTTTCAAATATCTTATCATCATGCTAACAAGGGAAGGATAGTTGGATGCCGCGGCCATTCCTAATGATTTGTATACCAAAAAATGCGCCTTCGAATGCAGATTCTGAATCTGTGCTCGAAATCTGCGAAATGATCTTTTGAAGAAAGTTATGAACTTTTTCCTTGAGAATTTAGCCTACTTTTGGATAGTAAAAATCACCAGATTTGATCTAGCCTACCGTTTGATGCTACTGAAGAAAATTTTAGACGTAGTATTTATTTAGACTATCTGGATCATACTCAGCATTTGGAAAGGAGAAAAAAATTTTTTATTGATGATTTTGACCCTCCGCAGGAACGCAATTTTTTTAATGGAAAAAAAATCATAACTCCATTCAGATTATCGTTTCGCAGATATGAAAGACAGTCTACGAACCAGCATTCAAAAGCGCATTTTTTGGTATACAAATCACTATGAATGGCTACGGCATCCAAGTATCCTTCCCCTGTAAGTGCACGAATTGCTATCATCTCCGATTCTTCAGTCGTCAACCCAGACATAGCGAAGCAAATGATACAGACATTCTTTGGTCGTCAACCCAGACATTCTTCAGTCGTCAACCCAGACATATCGAAACAAATGATACACGAATCGTGACTTTTTAGTCTCGTGCTCATGATCCAATCATTTCGCTTCAGAAACATCGAAGGTCGTTGATGATTTGACACTCCTTCTTACGCATATATCACATTAATAAACTCAGGTCGTACTCTCTAACCAATCCCTACTGTACCAATTCCTACCTATCCCTATTTACTTCTACTGTTACTCCTACAGTACTTTCCTACAGTTACTTTTACACTAGTGCAAAGCACGTTCACCCGAACTGAAGTTGGTGAGATTTTGATGCTGTATAATAGCGGGGCTCCTAACTGAGGTGACCGACCAAGTCCCGCTGTAAATTGTGGAACTCCGAAGCGAGAAAATCGCTCCAGAAGGTAGAAGCGGCCCAGGTGGCTCCGCCCACCAATATGGGTGGTCTGAAGATCAAAAGTCTAAAATTTGGCTGAATGTATCTAGAACTGTCATGTACTCCTTCATTATAATGACCAGATTTTTAATATTTCTATGTATCCTGAAGCCCAATTCCGGGCTTATGTCCGGACCACCCACGTTGATGGGCGGTGCCGCCGGGGATGCTTCTACTCTCTGAAGCGATTTTCTCGCTTCAGAATCCACCTTTTGCAGCGGGATTTGGGTAAGCTAGTTAGTTAAGGGCCCCGCTACCATACAGCATCAAAATCTCAGTAATCTCGATTTTGGGTGGACGGTGCCTTCATCCACAAAAATTTTTGGAAATTTTTTCCAGAATTCTAACTAAAAAAATTTTGTATGCTTTAGAATCGTACATGGCAGACTTTCCAGCTTCACCAAGAAATTACGTTCAAATTTATGCTTTCCCAAAAGTTTTCAGAATGGAAGCAATCGTCACACCAAGTTATACCATTCGGCGAGCTACTATGGATGACTATGATTCCTTCCTTAACATTATGGTTGACGCATACACTAGCACCGAACCAGTTGCTAGAGCCTTGGGTGTTACACGAGATGAAGCCGTGGAGTTTGTTAAAAGTAAGCAACACCCAAGAATGTCAAAATTTTTAGACAAATCTGTAAAATTGAGGTTTCTTGCCTCACTACCTTCCACAAGGATATTCACTAATTATGGAGAGCGATGGAGAGGTTGTTGGAGGTTATTTGGTGCAATATGTTCAAAGGTAAACACTACATTTCTATAAAGAAATGAACCTAGCAACCTTTTTCAGACCCAACCCCATTTACCCATCCGGACCTGACCCTGATCTTCCACCGAAGATTTTTCTCATAGAAACTATTGCACATAAACTTTCGGAAAATGTAAGTTTTTACTACCGTAATCATCACCATCACCAACCACTGATGTGTTTCCCTTTCAGTTTTGGGACATCATGCCTGTCCAATTTACTCGATGTATGCATGCCCTGTACCTCGTTGTTATTCCTTCTTGGCATTTTCGAGGTGCCGGCTCTGCTCTAACAGCGGCAGGGATTCAAATGTCAAAGGACGTGGGAGCTGATGTGGCATTTGCTGAAGTGCTTAGCAATCATATCCTCCACGTAGGTGTTAGCTTACAATTTCTGCATTCGTAGTATTGAGCGTAGTTACCGTACGACATTGGTAGTAGCTGCAACGATCAAAGTATTGCCCATGCGATGGCGACAACAACTGCGTGGGAAAAATTAGTCCTGCGTGTAATGCCGACACCACTTGCGCGTGAGTATTGTGTGGAAAGCAAATTCGAAACTCGTGCCCGAAAGGGGTGTAGGGCGTTGAGCGACAAACCCAATTTTTTTGGACCCCAAAGAACTCCCCGTGCAAAACGGCTCCTCCGCCAAAAACAGGGGCGTGGGGGTCGGGGTCGATACATTACTCGACGCCAATGAAGAATGGTGCATAGTTTTGAGTTACGGGATTTACGCTGCTTGCGTTTTGCATGTTTTGTCGCCTAACGCTTGCCCTCCGCGCCCGAAAGCTACGCCCCGTCCCTGGCATTTTGAGCGGCAAATAAGGATGCTGGTTCTGAACGTGACATAGTGATGTCGATTGGGCGGAAGTTTGAGTTCTGACCAAATCGACTGTAGATTAATCTTGCCATCATTATTTTTATAATAACATTACTCAAATTTGAATTGAGCTCAAGAAATTGAATCAAAACCCAAAGAAAATAAATGAGCACTTTCAATAACTTTTACCACCTTGGCTTAACCTGAGCGGAAACCACAAGGAGCTTGAATTTGCTGCATTTGATACCCGCCTTCGCCCGTCCTTCTTAGGGATCGTTCAGACCGCGCCCGACCCGCCTAGTTACGTCCGAATCCGCTCAAACCCGCCCGGATACGTCCGAATCCGCCCAAACCCGCCCAAATACGTCTGAATCTGTCCGAACCCGCCTGAACGCCGGAACTGCCAAAGCGCCAGATATGCTTTGAGCTTCGTGTAACTAAGGTATGCACCACGCGGCAGTATTCCACGCGTGCTCCAGTATGCCAATTGGCACACATATCTGCTGCGCTTTGGCAATTCCAGCGTTCAGGCGGGTTTGAGCGTATTCGGACGTATTCGGGCGTAATTGGGCGGATTCGGACGTATACGGGCGGATTCGGACGGGTACCGGCGCGGTTTGAATGGTCCCCTAGCGTGAGAAACCGAGATGGAGCGCACATCCAGCCCCATGGCCACTTATTACGTGCAGACATTGTCGGCAGCGCAAAGACACTGCAATATCGTCAAATCGATAGAGTATGAGTGTACATTTCAATATCCGGATTGAGCATGAGGGTAATAAGTGGCGTGCACTGGAACGTTTACAATTCTTGATGTATCCCGAGTTTTGGAATCTTTGGATTCGATTGTAGTCGATATAGTGCAAACTAATGCAAGATCTATTGACCACACTGAGAATTCATTTTTTTTTACAAATTTAATTTCAGGTGAGTCAACCGTATGGTTTCTTTGAACTACGCTCCATACTTCACTCACATTGGAAAGACCGTAAAGGAAAACCCTTGTTCAACATCAAAGGAGCGAATCGATCGATACTCTTTGCAATGTTCTTCAAAAAGACTGTTATTGATTCGAAACTGTGAATAAACATTTTTTTTTCAATAAAACTACGATTTATTATACTTCTAAGATAAGGGTTTTGCTTGTTGAAATTTAAGTGGTGGTGGTCGCTGGGTTTTCAGACGCTTACTTATCACTTCTGGTAGCTCCTCAAGACCCTTCCGTTCCTAAATTCACACACTGACTATGGGGCGGTCCAGAGCCAAAGATTAGTACGGACTTACCGTCTGAAACGTCTCAAGAATACTTATCAGCGTTCGCGTAGACGCTACGGCAGTTCCATTACAAGTGTGTACAAATTTTGTTTCACCGTCATTCGTCTTGTATTTTATTCCTAAAAATCTTTCTTAAATGATAAAAAACCTAGAAACCTTCTACAAGATAAAAAAAAATGAAAAATAGCTTTGGTACAGAAAAGTGAAAACAAATTGGGCTGAGGTGCTTGATCGCCTATTAATGCAAACATTTCCCCAGCTGTCTCATTTGCGGCGCAGCTACGGGTTTTTTAATAGCGATTTGAAGAAAGCGGTCAGAAAGTTTCATTTGTCTACGTCATTGACTCAAGTGAACGGATCTAAAATAGCTGATAAGCTAATACATACCAAGCCTCCTTGCTTGGTAATCTGTACAATTACTAGCGGATGAGACTTCGCCGTAAATCTTCCGCCCTGGCATCCATGCCTCTATGTCAATCTTACGAGCTGCTGGCGCCCCCAGTTCTTCTGTTGGCATCTCCATTTGCCTGAAGTGACCTAGCGTAACAAAAAAACTAAAACCAAACTGTGACAAATATGAACTTATATATGCTCCACATTTCTGAACCAGTAATGCCTACCTGCAGTGAAGACCAAAAGATTCAAATGTTCCTTTCTGGATTTCTACAAGATATTTCAATTCTGATTCACTTTGTTCTGGAGTACACATCACATACATTTCAACCTGTAACGAACTTAATCGAGACTTACTCATGAATATGAATGATACTACCTTCGTGAATTCATGGACCCGATAGAGCTTTGCTTCACTAGCAGAATTGCTCACTTCAGGACGGAAGCATCTGCAAGAGATGCCTGGTCTCAATCATGTATTCCTTGTTCAAAAACGTAATTTTGGAGTTTATGTGCTTGGGTAAAAGGTCGACTTTCAGATTTTGTGCTTACCCGGGCCTATTCGTTATGCTGAATCCGAAAGTCCACACTGTGGAGCGCGAAAACGGCAAAAAGGGGCTTTAATGCACGAGAGAAATCAACAGGTGGGCGGGGTCTTCCCTGTAAATTCACGCTTCCAGCTTCAGGAGTGAACTTCCCTATTCCCGCCCTGATATCACCATCCGCTGAGTGCAAACGCGTGAAATGAAATGGGAACTGAGAAGATCGCTCCGGAAACTGGGAACGTGAAATCACAATGCAGAAGACCCCGCTCACCTGATGGTTCCCCTCCTACGTTAGAGCCCTTTTTCGTCGTTTTAGCGCTCTCCAGTGCGAATTTCCGGATTCAGCATAGTGAATGTGCCCGAGTAAGCACAAAATCTCAAGACGACTTTTTTGAGCAAACACTGCCCGCCTTCAAGTTGATCTTCACACCCAGATCATGCTCAAAAGTACGTGGCATTAGCCTATTTTGAGAACAACCTCTGCCATTGGTCAGAACTGCCTTACTTTCAGCTACATGTCTTCGTGTTCACACCGTTCTCACCTGCTTAGAGCCACAAGCCTCAACGGGAGCTGCTCTTCTGCAAAAGTCTTGTTCCGTAGAAGAGCTGATATGCCCATCTCTGCAGTTCCTGAGAGAGCAACGTCAGGCTCATCTTGTAAGGAATACTGAAATAGTCCCATTATTGCATAGGAAGAAGCAATTAATGATGCGAACCTGTATGTCCTTTTGTGTCCTCTGTGAAACTCCACAGGCTTCTGTCACTTCTTTCGAAATGAGATCCGGCACCGACACGGGTTTGAAACCCAAAACGCAGACGCGGTCGAAGACGTAATCGAGAACAACCTTCTCGAGATTTGCCAAAGCACCTCAAAAATGATTACGATCTCGGATGCAAAAATTTCCCGCATTGGATAACATTTGAAAATGTGGGCTGACCGACAAATGCGTAGCTTCTCTCGCCACATGCATCTACGGGATATAGTAGGGACCTCCAAGACTGAACTAGTTTCTCTGCCGTCAAGAAATCTCCCTCACGCTTCTCACCCCAAGCTTGCATGACCTTCAAATATACAACACTATCACAAACTACAATCACAACTGCTACACCAACCTTAGCATTCTCCTCTGGACCTTTCGGTGACTCTTTACTGGACATATTAGGGATTTTCAGTGCTTCTTCATAAAACTGAAATAACAATCAAGAGAGGCGTAGCTACTTTTCGGCAGGGTTTCGAAAGAACCCACATCATCCCACATTTTCTTTAGCGCATCTTCACTGAGAGAAGGCTTGTTCTTTAGAGTATCTTCACTAAGAGACGGCTTGTCCTGCGCGTCAATGAGTTTCCGCAACTCAGTCCATTTGCTTCGTACAAGATCGATGTCCCCAACGCCTTTTCTTTCGCTGAAAAACACTGATGGATTGAAGGCACGTTCCAGGAACGCTGAGTGACAGCACTCAATTTCATAACTATGTGTGCGAATGATGAGCATGCCGCTGTCAGTATGCAAGACCTGTTTGATTCCCTAAATCGTTCCTACTGACTCTTTGCCCTAATCTCCGACTGAACCAACTTCTACATAGGGCGAGGAAACCAGAAAGTGGGTAAAAGAGATAAACTGCGACTAATGTCATCAGACTCGATGATGTGCACTAAATGCCACTAAGTGTGACCGATTCAAAAAATGCTTGGAGGATACGTCTGCAGACGCGGCGCAAGGTTCAAGCGAGGTGGCCGCGTAAAACTCGAAGCCCACGAGCTGGTGACACTGCCGTTGAGACAGATAATAGTACCACTGAAGTTGGGGCGCCGTTGATTTCAGTCGTATATTGGCACGCAAATAAGATTCTAGTGCTGACCCGTTTCATCGCGCACTACTTAACTGCACCTTATGACGAGTAGTCTCAAAACACTCAGCTCCACCTACTGGTATCTACCGCTGCGCGATGCAACATATACTTGAGATAGAGAATTTCTGAAAACAACTAACGCGATATTTTTCTTGATAGCCTCTTGATTGGCATCGTCAAGGAGGAAATCGAAGTCGAGATCTGGTCGAAAAGTTGAAAGAGAACGCAACTGCGGTAACCTCAGACCATTGGCTCGAAACTTTCTGGCTATCAGAGCAACCGCCACGCGCTTCATTTAGTCATTCACTTCAAGAGAAACTGGTAAGATCTTCATGCTTGCCTGCACAAATATCGAAAAGATAAACCGTAAAGACGATTCACACATGGATGCACGAATAATTAGAAATTTTATCACATCTATGCCATCTTTATCAAATTTTACAATAAAACAACTGCATAACAATAACGAGTAGAGATCCTTTGCACAATTAAAGACTGCTTAAATTACCCATAATTCCAGCAAGTGTTCAGTGTCGGGCAGTTTTCCTCTCGGCATACATTTGATATCGAGCATAAGCACGGGCAAGCATTTGATAACAATGTTGGACCTAAAAGATATTTGACACCGTATATCGCAGATTAAAAATTGAAATAAAAAAATGAAACTGAGAACAACGAACAGAAAATTTACATTTACTCTGCCAAACTGCCGTTCTGCATCTCGAAGCTGATTTGCCTCGTACTTCTTCAAGGTCTGGGACATTCGCTCCAGCTGCAAACATCAAATCAAAAAGGTACGGCCAGCAAAGAATTGCACTCACCTTCTCCTCTAACTCTGGTGTAACAGGAGGAAAACAAGTCCAAAAATGTTTCAAAAGTTCCGCAGCCGAGTCATGGATAGCACGTAATTCATTCAGTTGTGCTGGTGACAAGCCCCATTCTGAAGGATCACCTGATCCATTCAACTGTGCTTCTGAAGCCGTGCCGTTCTAGAATAGATAGAAAACTTCTCCATTGTACATTTAAATTCACAAAACCAGCTACAGTGAAAAAAATTATAAGGAAAACGACGAAAAGAAGTAAAATATGGAAGTACATCCTCGAAGAAAACACTGCGTACTAAAAACACACACTATAAGATGGGAGAACATCAAGAGAACTTACTGCTTCAGTGATCTCCATTTCGAATGCATCTAGATCTTCATCTTCCGGAATCAAGATGTCCTAAAAGAATAAAAAAGATGTACAGTGCTTAGAACACAACAATTGCATGAAAAATGGCAAAGGTGCCAAAACCACAACATGTGAAAAGGAGCATTTCTTGAGAAGGAAACTGACTACCTCATCAGACGAACTTTCTAACAAAGTGAGCACCATGGATTTATAGTTGGCAGCTTCCTCAGGGGTATAAGTCCTCTATAAACATAAACACAAAAATTAACTTCAAAGCCAAACTCTCAGAATACGCCTACATTTATTCCTTCATGATCTTCCTTTATGGCTACGCTCTGGCAGTCCTGTTGTCCATCTTGGTCCACAAGTTCATCTGACTCCAGCCTCTTTTCGTCTTCTTCCATAATTCGCTGCAAGAGTCATAACCATGATAATAGAAAATACTGTGGTGCAAGAAAACTCACATTCAAAACGCCAAAGCCAGACTGTTTTGGTGCGCCTTTGCTACTTTCGCCTGTGGGAGCAGGAGGTCTGAGGACTGCCAAAATTTTTTCGGACAGGTAGTTGCAACGCCGTACTAAAGTGCTCTTTTGTGGTGCTTTCTGATTATCCAGTCTCTGTATTGAAACCAAAAATCAGTCAAAACTCTTCTGGTTTGGGCAAAAACGTACCGCAAGATCTTTCAAACTATTGTCATTGAGATGATCGAGATCAAATCGTTTGCGATTGATCCCATCACCTTGAATCTTTTCCATTTCAGCATCGTCCATTTTCACGCAATCCGCAAACGGATCATTGGGGTTGGGAAGGACCTTAGTTGTCGAAAATCATGATCAATGCATATGGAAGTAAAATCGACATTATGAAAACAAGACGCAATAAAAAGTAGACTATAAGAAGATAGCATACCTCACGCTCTCGGTGAAAGTAATGCGATTGAAAGAACTTCGTCCAGAACTGAGCCTCGGTCATTTCATGAGGTACAAGCTCCAAATGCTTCTTCTCGACTAAACATAATAACTGACAAATACAAGCACATTCACGGGTGGTAACACAAAAGGAACTACCTGCCGGGTAAGTGTTGAAGACTGCCTGAATGATCTCGGTGTTCAAATTCAACTTTATACCATTTGTGCCCTCTTGCTGTACGATATTCGTCAAAAAAGCACCACTGATACCCGCTTTGTCTTCCACAGTACCGGACTAGATCAGAAATTCGATCGATACAAAAAATCTAACTAAATAAAACACCCTCACCGACTGGTAGTAATCGGTCCAAAATTCTTGAGCGCTTATCAGCTTCGACGCCACAAGATGGGTATAGAGCTGATCAAGTTGCTTGTTTTCTCCTAATATCCGCTGCTTCTCTTTCAATTCGGATTGTTTCACATCCTTCTCGTTGGATGCCGCTAACTATATCGAAGTAATATTTGTCAGAAAAAGAAGATGATTGGGTGGTTTTATATCGTATTCTTTTGTTTCTTCTTGATCTTTTATTAGCTTATCACACCACAATTTGAGGAAGAGTGAGTGACCATAATGACTGCACTCTTCATCTCGATGGCAGCCGGTACCAAACCGCAAATGATGTGCCCTTGCACACATTGGCACGAAAACCTTCGACTGTATGGCACACGCCATACCTGATCCGCTTAATCCGTTTGACCCGCTTCGTCATTGGTCTTAGTGAACTGACCAATAGTGAATTGTATGAAGTGGATTAAGCGGATCGAGTGGAGGACCACTTCGATATTGGCCAGTTCACTAAACTGACCAATGACGAAGGGATCAAGTGGATCGAGCTCAAGTATGGCGCGTACCTATGACATACCAGTAGAAGAGAGAAAAAACCAGTAAAAACAAAAAAGAAGACAAAGCTATGCAAAATCCAAAAACTTCAAAAATGAGTATGGACATACCTGGTTAACCCTTTGACGGTGAGCTATGAGAGCCTGCTGTAAAGTCTCTTTCAGCAAATCCCTTTCTTTTGTAAGTCCTTCTTTGTCCAGAGCCGGGTTCAAGAACACAAAAGTTGCCTGGTCATCATTTTGAAGTACTAGTTGCAACTGCACTTTCGACTTGTTGGGAGGAGATACGCGTTGACCTGAAATTCGCTTCTTTAAAATGAACGAAGAATAAATTTTATCAACAGCCTACCTTTGATTTGCATGAATTTTACGTACAAAATTTCGGGACCAGCGTTATCCCTCCATTCAACATGTTCTCTGCAGAAAAGAAAAAATGAGAAATTAGAAAAGTTAATCAATGGTAATGAATAATGAAGACATCTGGAAACTGGGAACTTACTTGTATAACATCAGTCGTCCTATTGGTGACCGACCGTCGCCAGGTTTTCTGTACTTGATGTGATCAAGGGTTAACAACATTTCGGAAGTGTCCACCATCGCTAATTACGGAAACCGCCCTCTAATAATAACAACCTATCTGTAAATGTAAAAATGTTTTTTTCTGATGCAAATGGAAAACATTAGCGCTATGTCACATGTAAAATTGAAGCCAAGCAAAAAATAGTGACACCACATTTAGTAGAGATCTACCAGCATGCTGGTAATAAAATAAAATAAAAGTCCAGAAATTTTTGAATGAGTAGGGCTTCAAACGCTCGCCAAATGTAATATTATCAAGATTATGGACCGAGCTCGAAAAGTACAGCTAGTACCAAATAACAAAACTGCTTCTACATAAATGCCTAAGCTTCAAGGAAAAACAAAATAGAACTTGATGCGCTCCCAAGTTTTCAAATTCGTTCGCTTTCTGCAAATCAGCGCCGTCAATTAGCGCAAAGTAGACGTAGGAACTGCGCAGACTTGATAGCTTACAGTTCGCGTTAAGCTTGGTTGCTTCATTTTTTCGATCCACCCACCTTGTTTTCAAGAGTTTTGGTTAGTCATGTCTCTCAGGTTCATTTCGTCTCATTCTTCTTGAACAGTCTGCTGGATGCGTTCCTTCTTCAAATACGAAACTAACCTCTGTTGCTGAAACAATTGATTGCAATCAAAACAAGGTTCGAGCGTTTCTTATTTTTTAGCAATGTCACGGGAGACAAGCAAGTCTCCCGGCAGTGAAACACGAGCATTTGTACCCGAAGATGGTAATGTTGGTAGTGTGGACGGTCATCGTCTGTCGTTCTCGACACCAATGACGGCTTCCATCCCACCGATTGAAATCGAGATAGAAGAAAACGAACGCGAAAAGGATAAGAAGTGGAGTCGGAAGTCTATTGAAGAGCATAAACCAAAGAGGAAAGAGACTGCGACGACATTCTCAAATTTCTTACATCGCTTTACTCGATCGGAAGATAAAAAAGATGATAAACAAAAAAATGCCATAAACGAGGAGGATCAATTGGAGCGGCCAGATAAGCTGCAAGTTCCTGAAGCAGAGGAGAAGTGGTTTGAGATGAAGACTATAGATGGCGGATATCGAACTGCTCTCGACACAGGTAAGCTTGCACATCAGGCTTGTTTTTTTCATTTTTTATTGGTGACTAGCGGCCCAATGGCTAGCAGGTGTGAGAAATGTTGCATTGAGTCACCAAAGCGTCGTTTGACACTTTTTCAATGCCGTAAAAGCTAATAAACTTCATCTAGTGATGTTTGGATTGAAACGTTCTGCTGGGAAGGCATGCTGCGCATATAGTTTTGATGACGAAAGTACGACTGCTTGCAGAAGAATGTTTGGAGTCAAGAAAGATGTCGCATTTAGTGAAGCTCATTCTCCAGAATAGAAATGCACACCTTACAACTCGCGCTTTTTCTCTAGACTCTCCCGTACAGCATCCTTCACGTAGCTCTCTTTTCTGTGGCTTTTCTTAGCTGATGTATTGCACGTTCTTTTCGGTGTAAAATTTTCTCAAAGCGTTATCAGCTTTTTCCGACAAAGCATTAGAGGAGGGTGAGGACGCGATTCGCGTCCGTACTGCTTTCCACACAGGACCACTGTCGCGCGCGGAACATTCTGCGGTGGCTTTTGCCTAAGCAAAGCAGGCGGAAGAAAGATTTGCGGCGTGCTGACGTGTTAAGACAAGTCAAAATCAGTATAGCGCTGGAGACCGCAGGTGAAAGGACTGTCTTCTATAAGAGCTTAGTTTCCTCATCACTCTAGCCTTAAAATATCAGTTTTCCTTTCCCAGTTTCTTAGCCAAAATGCACTAAGTTTTTCCCTCTAAAACTCCACAGTGAAGTTGTCCACTTTTTCTCCGTTATTCAAGAAACTGTCCCGTTTGCAAAACCCCTTTTTCCAAAAGCTTACTGAAGAAAGTCGCAGTATCCTCCTCCTCCTTCAATGTACTTCTAGTCAGTGTGCTCACAGTGTCCCTCTCATCTTTCGTGCCAAAACCGCAGAGCCCGGCGTACGTTGGTTCGAAAGATTATGGAAGACTAAGCTCTCCGCAGAATGCAGAAAGAATATGGGATTCGTGATTAGCACCTCAGAAAACCCCCAGACCAAATTTCAGCCAAAACTGAATTGACTCTTTCAAATATACCCACCGTTGCCCCACCAAATGACGTTTTTGTGAAAAAAATGTAATATTTGTGATCCCCATCGAACAAATCTCAGCCAAATTCACGACTTTGAAATTTTGGGCCGCGGACACAAGGATAGCACCGTTCGAACTTCCCCGCAAGCACTCAGATAATCGCCGGGGCAGGCGGTCCTCAAATTCGCGCTTTTCTGCAAGCGGTCAGCGGAATTTTGAGGCGTGGCCAAACCTTCAGCAGGCGGGGGATGGTCAGGAGGTACGATCGGCGCGAATTTTTCGCGAAGCGACGCCGCAACATACTTCAGCCCTTACAACAGCAGCACTTCTGGCGCAGTCTTACTTATAGCACCAAGTCATGTGTCTGCCCCACACTCACTCCCCTGTTTTTGCCGCCGGAATCTCTATGGCGGGGAGTCTTAAAGCCCCAAGATTTGAGCGCGGTGTGTGCGGACGAGCGGCCGCCGCGCGCGGCGTACGTCCTGACATGCAGCCTCAGCAGGCGGCACTTCCTTTACGGTCGCATTCTGCCAGCGGCAGCAATACAGCATTTTTTGCAAGCGCTTGGCAAATAATTTCTTTCAGCGAGTGCTGGCCAAACTTTCAGCAAGCGCTCGGACTCTTTTACGCAGTTTCGGGCGTACGCCGAGAAAAGGTGAGACTCTATGTAGCGTGTCATCGATGGTTTGATTAGCCAAGCTTGGGGTACCTTCTTCCAACGGAAGGCACCCTGGGCAGTGCAGTTCTCCACAAAGGACCGTGCGGCCCCAACAATTTTGCATATTCTCGCGGAAAGATCGCGAGAATGCGGTTACTGTGCCGCAACTTATTCACGGAAAGACCGCGATAGCTCTCCGAGCGTTTGTCCAAAAATTGGCCAAAATTATTCCAGATTTCTGCAAGCGGACCGGAAGAAATCAGCAAACTATTTTTCCGGTGCCCTTGCTTAAAATTCGCATAGCCGCCTGCCCCTGCAAATATCTGAGCAAATCCAATCCAAGTAAACAACTTGTTTTCCAAAATTCTTATGCCAAAGCGCGAATCTCCTTTTTTTCTGGAAGTTCTCTCTATCTTTATTCGAAGCATGCTATGCTGCAGCCGATAAGTAACAAATGGATAATGCGCGCGGCGATCGCTTTTACGCGCAATTCGTGCTCATCTCGTACATGCACAAGTCGGGGATCTTCATAGCGCGCTTCTGTGGCGCTTTCAACCTAAGCGAAGGCGTAAAGGTTATCTACTATTGAGGCGCGTTTGATCTGACCCATTCTCCTTGGTTTTTCTCATTCAGTTAATGACGGTTTACGAATATGTGTGTGATCGCTGAAGTTCAGTGAAGGAAGAAGTGAATGTTAGAATTTAACCCTAAGTGTCGAACTACTCATTTTTCAAAAATAATATGATTTCCTCCAGTATCTTCTTTTCTTTATCGCCCACGCTGTTCGATGAGATTGCGATTAAGTTGGCGCACTTGAAATGAACATAGTTTATATTTGTCGTGGAGCACGCCACATCTATGGCGCATTTAGCCTAAGCAAAAGAAGGAAACGAAATCTTTTTTGCTTGTACAGTTAGAGTAATGCAATTCGTCCACGATACGTACTCCTGGCATTTTATCCATAATACTTATTCCAATAATCGTCGCTCTGCAGCAGCCCTTTGGGGAAATTTTAGACTGTAATTTGATTACTTCCACAACGACTTATAATGCCAAATAACTGGAAGCATCTATATAGTCTTCTAGCGTTTTGTGAATACTCAAAGCCGCAGAAACTTCATAAGTGTGTTATCAGAACCACGAAAAAATATCATTCAAGAAGCAGCAGCGTTTCTAACCGATACGTTAACTTTGAGCGCTCATAACTCACGAACCATCGAAGATGGGTCCAAGAGAATGCTACCAATAAAAAGAAGACAACAAGCTCTTAAGCGAAAATGCTCTTAGATTTTTGAATTTCATTCATTTTGGGGGCAAAAAATGGCCTTGAAGTAGAGGTACCTTTGAAATTTGAAAGCCAGATTCTTTCGATAGTGGCAAAAAGGAATTCCTGAGTGGGGAATCGAACCCGAGTCTGGCAGCTGAGAGTCACACCCCTTAGCCACTAGACCATGGAGACTACATTGCATCTGCAGTTTACGCGCCTCAATCGCCTTTTTTTCATCAAACTCAAGAGGGAAGGGGGTACGGTGTCCAGGCTCCCGCAACGATCTTGAAATCCGATCAGAAAAACGGGGGTTCTGGTTTCCATTATTTTATATAATAGGATCTGTGGAGAAATCAGCTGTTTTTGGAGCCAACGATAGTGGCAAAAAGGAATTCCTGAGTGGGGAATCGAACCCGAGTCTGGCAGCTGAGAGTCACACCCCTTAGCCACTAGACGAGACTACATTGCATCTGCAGTTTACGCGCCTCAATCGCCTTTTTTTCATCAAACTCAAGAGGGAAGGGGGTACGGTGTCCAGGCTCCCGCAACGATCTTGAAATCCGATCAGAAAAACGGGGGTTCTGGTTTCCATTATTTTATATAATAGGATCTGTGGAGAAATCAGCTGTTTTTGGAGCCAACGATAGTGGCAAAAAGGAATTCCTGAGCGGGGAATCGAACCCGAGTCTGGCAGCTGAGAGTCACACCCCTTAGCCACTAGACCATGGAGACTACATTGCATCTGCAGTTTACGCGCCTCAATCGCCTTTTTTTCATCAAACTCAAGAGGGAAGGGGGTACGGTGTCCAGGCTCCCGCAACGATCTTGAAATCCGATCAGAAAAACGGGGGTTCTGGTTTCCATTATTTTATATAATAGGATCTGTGGAGAAATCAGCTGTTTTTGGAGCCAACGATAGTGGCAAAAAGGAATTCCTGAGTGGGGAATCGAACCCGAGTCTGGCAGCTGAGAGTCACACCCCTTAGCCACTAGACCATGGAGACTACATTGCATCTGCAGTTTACGCGCCTCAATCGCCTTTTTTTCATCAAACTCAAGAGGGAAGGGGGTACGGTGTCCAGGCTCCCGCAACGATCTTGAAATCCGATCAGAAAAACGGGGGTTCTGGTTTCCATTATTTTATATAATAGGATCTGTGGAGAAATCAGCTGTTTTTGGAGCCAACGATAGTGGCAAAAAGGAATTCCTGAGTGGGGAATCGAACCCGAGTCTGGCAGCTGAGAGTCACACCCCTTAGCCACTAGACGAGACTACATTGCATCTGCAGTTTACGCGCCTCAATCGCCTTTTTTTCATCAAACTCAAGAGGGAAGGGGGTACGGTGTCCAGGCTCCCGCAACGATCTTGAAATCCGATCAGAAAAACGGGGGTTCTGGTTTCCATTATTTTATATAATAGGATCTGTGGAGAAATCAGCTGTTTTTGGAGCCAACGATAGTGGCAAAAAGGAATTCCTGAGTGGGGAATCGAACCCGAGTCTGGCAGCTGAGAGTCACACCCCTTAGCCACTAGACGAGACTACATTGCATCTGCAGTTTACGCGCCTCAATCGCCTTTTTTTCATCAAACTCAAGAGGGAAGGGGGTACGGTGTCCAGGCTCCCGCAACGATCTTGAAATCCGATCAGAAAAACGGGGGTTCTGGTTTCCATTATTTTATATAATAGGATCTGTGGAGAAATCAGCTGTTTTTGGAGCCAACGATAGTGGCAAAAAGGAATTCCTGAGCGGGGAATCGAACCCGAGTCTGGCAGCTGAGAGTCACACCCCTTAGCCACTAGACCATGGAGACTACATTGCATCTGCAGTTTACGCGCCTCAATCGCCTTTTTTTCATCAAACTCAAGAGGGAAGGGGGTACGGTGTCCAGGCTCCCGCAACGATCTTGAAATCCGATCAGAAAAACGGGGGTTCTGGTTTCCATTATTTTATATAATAGGATCTGTGGAGAAATCAGCTGTTTTTGGAGCCAACGATAGTGGCAAAAAGGAATTCCTGAGTGGGGAATCGAACCCGAGTCTGGCAGCTGAGAGTCACACCCCTTAGCCACTAGACCATGGAGACTACATTGCATCTGCAGTTTACGCGCCTCAATCGCCTTTTTTTCATCAAACTCAAGAGGGAAGGGGGTACGGTGTCCAGGCTCCCGCAACGATCTTGAAATCCGATCAGAAAAACGGGGGTTCTGGTTTCCATTATTTTATATAATAGGATCTGTGGAGAAATCAGCTGTTTTTGGAGCCAACGATAGTGGCAAAAAGGAATTCCTGAGTGGGGAATCGAACCCGAGTCTGGCAGCTGAGAGTCACACCCCTTAGCCACTAGACGAGACTACATTGCATCTGCAGTTTACGCGCCTCAATCGCCTTTTTTTCATCAAACTCAAGAGGGAAGGGGGTACGGTGTCCAGGCTCCCGCAACGATCTTGAAATCCGATCAGAAAAACGGGGGTTCTGGTTTCCATTATTTTATATAATAGGATCTGTGGAGAAATCAGCTGTTTTTGGAGCCAACGATAGTGGCAAAAAGGAATTCCTGAGCGGGGAATCGAACCCGAGTCTGGCAGCTGAGAGTCACACCCCTTAGCCACTAGACCATGGAGACTACATTGCATCTGCAGTTTACGCGCCTCAATCGCCTTTTTTTCATCAAACTCAAGAGGGAAGGGGGTACGGTGTCCAGGCTCCCGCAACGATCTTGAAATCCGATCAGAAAAACGGGGGTTCTGGTTTCCATTATTTTATATAATAGGATCTGTGGAGAAATCAGCTGTTTTTGGAGCCAACGATAGTGGCAAAAAGGAATTCCTGAGTGGGGAATCGAACCCGAGTCTGGCAGCTGAGAGTCACACCCCTTAGCCACTAGACCATGGAGACTACATTGCATCTGCAGTTTACGCGCCTCAATCGCCTTTTTTTCATCAAACTCAAGAGGGAAGGGGGTACGGTGTCCAGGCTCCCGCAACGATCTTGAAATCCGATCAGAAAAACGGGGGTTCTGGTTTCCATTATTTTATATAATAGGATCTGTGGAGAAATCAGCTGTTTTTGGAGCCAACGATAGTGGCAAAAAGGAATTCCTGAGTGGGGAATCGAACCCGAGTCTGGCAGCTGAGAGTCACACCCCTTAGCCACTAGACGAGACTACATTGCATCTGCAGTTTACGCGCCTCAATCGCCTTTTTTTCATCAAACTCAAGAGGGAAGGGGGTACGGTGTCCAGGCTCCCGCAACGATCTTGAAATCCGATCAGAAAAACGGGGGTTCTGGTTTCCATTATTTTATATAATAGGATCTGTGGAGAAATCAGCTGTTTTTGGAGCCAACGATAGTGGCAAAAAGGAATTCCTGAGCGGGGAATCGAACCCGAGTCTGGCAGCTGAGAGTCACACCCCTTAGCCACTAGACCATGGAGACTACATTGCATCTGCAGTTTACGCGCCTCAATCGCCTTTTTTTCATCAAACTCAAGAGGGAAGGGGGTACGGTGTCCAGGCTCCCGCAACGATCTTGAAATCCGATCAGAAAAACGGGGGTTCTGGTTTCCATTATTTTATATAATAGGATCTGTGGAGAAATCAGCTGTTTTTGGAGCCAACGATAGTGGCAAAAAGGAATTCCTGAGTGGGGAATCGAACCCGAGTCTGGCAGCTGAGAGTCACACCCCTTAGCCACTAGACCATGGAGACTACATTGCATCTGCAGTTTACGCGCCTCAATCGCCTTTTTTTCATCAAACTCAAGAGGGAAGGGGGTACGGTGTCCAGGCTCCCGCAACGATCTTGAAATCCGATCAGAAAAACGGGGGTTCTGGTTTCCATTATTTTATATAATAGGATCTGTGGAGAAATCAGCTGTTTTTGGAGCCAACGATAGTGGCAAAAAGGAATTCCTGAGTGGGGAATCGAACCCGAGTCTGGCAGCTGAGAGTCACACCCCTTAGCCACTAGACCATGGAGACTACATTGCATCTGCAGTTTACGCGCCTCAATCGCCTTTTTTTCATCAAACTCAAGAGGGAAGGGGGTACGGTGTCCAGGCTCCCGCAACGATCTTGAAATCCGATCAGAAAAACGGGGGTTCTGGTTTCCATTATTTTATATAATAGGATCTGTGGAGAAATCAGCTGTTTTTGGAGCCAACGATAGTGGCAAAAAGGAATTCCTGAGTGGGGAATCGAACCCGAGTCTGGCAGCTGAGAGTCACACCCCTTAGCCACTAGACCATGGAGACTACATTGCATCTGCAGTTTACGCGCCTCAATCGCCTTTTTTTCATCAAACTCAAGAGGGAAGGGGGTACGGTGTCCAGGCTCCCGCAACGATCTTGAAATCCGATCAGAAAAACGGGAGTTCTGGTTTCCATTATTTTATATAATAGGATCTGTGGAGAAATCAGCTGTTTTTGGAGCCAACGATAGTGGCAAAAAGGAATTCCTGAGTGGGGAATCGAACCCGAGTCTGGCAGCTGAGAGTCACACCCCTTAGCCACTAGACCATGGAGACTACATTGCATCTGCAGTTTACGCGCCTCAATCGCCTTTTTTTCATCAAACTCAAGAGGGAAGGGGGTACGGTGTCCAGGCTCCCGCAACGATCTTGAAATCCGATCAGAAAAACGGGAGTTCTGGTTTCCATTATTTTATATAATAGGATCTGTGGAGAAATCAGCTGTTTTTGGAGCCAACGATAGTGGCAAAAAGGAATTCCTGAGTGGGGAATCGAACCCGAGTCTGGCAGCTGAGAGTCACACCCCTTAGCCACTAGACCATGGAGACTACATTGCATCTGCAGTTTACGCGCCTCAATCGCCTTTTTTTCATCAAACTCAAGAGGGAAGGGGGTACGGTGTCCAGGCTCCCGCAACGATCTTGAAATCCGATCAGAAAAACGGGGGTTCTGGTTTCCATTATTTTATATAATAGGATCGTGGAGAAATCAGCTGTTTTTGGAGCCAACGATAGTGGCAAAAAGGAATTCCTGAGTGGGGAATCGAACCCGAGTCTGGCAGCTGAGAGTCACACCCCTTAGCCACTAGACCATGGAGACTACATTGCATCTGCAGTTTACGCGCCTCAATCGCCTTTTTTTCATCAAACTCAAGAGGGAAGGGGGTACGGTGTCCAGGCTCCCGCAACGATCTTGAAATCCGATCAGAAAAACGGGGGTTCTGGTTTCCATTATTTTATATAATAGGATCTGTGGAGAAATCAGCTGTTTTTGGAGCCAACGATAGTGGCAAAAAGGAATTCCTGAGTGGGGAATCGAACCCGAGTCTGGCAGCTGAGAGTCACACCCCTTAGCCACTAGACCATGGAGACTACATTGCATCTGCAGTTTACGCGCCTCAATCGCCTTTTTTTCATCAAACTCAAGAGGGAAGGGGGTACGGTGTCCAGGCTCCCGCAACGATCTTGAAATCCGATCAGAAAAACGGGAGTTCTGGTTTCCATTATTTTATATAATAGGATCTGTGGAGAAATCAGCTGTTTTTGGAGCCAACGATAGTGGCAAAAAGGAATTCCTGAGTGGGGAATCGAACCCGAGTCTGGCAGCTGAGAGTCACACCCCTTAGCCACTAGACCATGGAGACTACATTGCATCTGCAGTTTACGCGCCTCAATCGCCTTTTTTTCATCAAACTCAAGAGGGAAGGGGGTACGGTGTCCAGGCTCCCGCAACGATCTTGAAATCCGATCAGAAAAACGGGGGTTCTGGTTTCCATTATTTTATATAATAGGATCTGTGGAGAAATCAGCTGTTTTTGGAGCCAACGATAGTGGCAAAAAGGAATTCCTGAGTGGGGAATCGAACCCGAGTCTGGCAGCTGAGAGTCACACCCCTTAGCCACTAGACGAGACTACATTGCATCTGCAGTTTACGCGCCTCAATCGCCTTTTTTTCATCAAACTCAAGAGGGAAGGGGGTACGGTGTCCAGGCTCCCGCAACGATCTTGAAATCCGATCAGAAAAACGGGGGTTCTGGTTTCCATTATTTTATATAATAGGATCTGTGGAGAAATCAGCTGTTTTTGGAGCCAACGATAGTGGCAAAAAGGAATTCCTGAGCGGGGAATCGAACCCGAGTCTGGCAGCTGAGAGTCACACCCCTTAGCCACTAGACCATGGAGACTACATTGCATCTGCAGTTTACGCGCCTCAATCGCCTTTTTTTCATCAAACTCAAGAGGGAAGGGGGTACGGTGTCCAGGCTCCCGCAACGATCTTGAAATCCGATCAGAAAAACGGGGGTTCTGGTTTCCATTATTTTATATAATAGGATCTGTGGAGAAATCAGCTGTTTTTGGAGCCAACGATAGTGGCAAAAAGGAATTCCTGAGTGGGGAATCGAACCCGAGTCTGGCAGCTGAGAGTCACACCCCTTAGCCACTAGACCATGGAGACTACATTGCATCTGCAGTTTACGCGCCTCAATCGCCTTTTTTTCATCAAACTCAAGAGGGAAGGGGGTACGGTGTCCAGGCTCCCGCAACGATCTTGAAATCCGATCAGAAAAACGGGGGTTCTGGTTTCCATTATTTTATATAATAGGATGTTCCTGCGAATTTTGCATTTCGTTATCCTTAGTTCTTAACTTCTTTATTTTTTATCATATAAGAGGTCCAGTGCTTATAACATTTTCACACAAGGGGTACGGTAATCTTTTTCTGGCCAATCTCCTAAGTCGAATTTGCGCTGTTTATATTCTGCCTAAGCGCCGGGGACATTCACGCGATTTTCGCCACGCAATCTGACAATTTGCCAGATGTCTTTAAATCCAACATTCGCAGGATACAAATGCATAGTGTTTGAATATGGTACATCAATAAATTGCTTTATCTTTTGTACATTTAGAATGCGTCTATTATGACTAAACAGTTGGATTTTACCAAGTCGGAGAGCGAGTGAAATCGCGTAAAGAATGCTTGCGACTCAAGTGGGAAGAAATTATGTTACAACAAATTCACGAGAATAGTATCCAATAACAATTGTATGTTTCTTGAGTTTCTAATCTTCACGATGAAACTTCATGCGACTTCAGCATAATTACAAGACATCTAAGGGGAACTCTTGCTGGATGACTATCATTTGACCATACCACTCCACCGGGGGCAACTCACATTATAACATAAGCTCTTCTGTAACAGCAAAAATTAAAAATTAGCTCTGTTTTGAATATGTCAACTTCGCAACATCATTGTCGCAAAGCGCGTTATATGCTCTACGTGAATTTTGTTCTCCGCTGAGATCCAAATGCAATGACTCTAATTTCACGAGTACAGGACGCGCTTGTTTTTTTTTCAAATTTGATCAGCCTGGAAACACCGAAAAAATTCGCGAACAGAGTACCCTTTACACCGAAACCCGTGACCCTATACGGTGCGTCTAGTGCTGCGTAATAGCCTGAGAGTATCGTGTGGCTTAGGTTTCGTTTTCCAAAACACAGTGAGGCGGTTGAGCGGCTCGCTTGAAAAATCGGAAAACGTGCGTCTCGTACTTGTGAAATTAGGGTAAACAGCAAACACTTGTATGGGTTCCTTCATACTACGCTGCGCGCGCGGCGTACGCCGCGTACGCCGCGTATGCCGCGTACGCAGCGTACGCCGCGCGCGCAGCGTACGCCGCGTACGCCGCTGCAGCGCAATGTGCAATGCGCCTGTTCACTTGACTCTGCTATTTAAATCTTGAATTGACTTTTTTGAAATGCAGTTAGGTGGGCAGTTCATGTTTTCTTTCGTCGATTTTGCGAATGTTTGCTAGTGAGAAGTACCATGAGCTTTCTCCATGTTGAAGCCTTTCACATTTCGCTTTGATAAGACTTAAGCGCTGTATAATAGCGGGAATACTTGCTAAGATGATGGAAAAGTCTACCCACAACTTAAGAAAATCGCTGCAGAATTAATGCGGTAGAGACAGTTCTGACCGTCAACGTAAATGGGGCAAAAGTAACGGATCCGAAGCTGGACCTCGGATTATTTGGAAATGTCCAAATTTGTCTTTTATCGTGAAAATGGATTTTCGACATCTCTAGATATTTTGGGCCCTGTATCTTATATATAAAGCTGAATGTCTGTTTGTCTGTATGTCTGTCTGTCTGTCTGTCTGTCTGTATGTATGTCTGTGTGTACGTATGTTCCGAATAGAAAATTCCATTTCTGAACCGATCCGGACCAAACTTGGCACACATACACTTCGGGCCCCGGCGGGTGTCATAGGCTACTTTTCGTCATCGATCGATATCGATTTTATCGATTTTTATCGATTTTTTTGCTGAGTTCACCTACGGGGCTGGGAGTTGGCACAGGGGGGGTAATCGAGCATGGGGATTCCGAATACAATATTGGGTTTCAGGATTATCGATTACTTTTATCGATTTTATCGATTTTTTTGCAAAGTTTGAGCTACGGGGCTGGGAGTTCGCACAGGGGGGTAATCGAGCATGGGGATTCCGAATACAATATTGGTTTTCAGGATTATCGATTACTTTTATCGATTTTATCGATTTTTTTGCAAAGTTTGAGCTAGGGGGCTGGGAGTTCGCACAGGGGGGTAATCGAGCATGGGGATTCCGAATACAATATTGGTTTTCAGGATTATCGATTACTTTTATCGATTTTATCGATTTTTTTGCAAAGTTTGAGCTAGGGGGCTGGGAGTTGGTACAGGGGGGTAATCGAGCATGCTGATCATCCCCAAGGGGGGTGATCAGCATGCTCGATTACACTCCTGTGCAAACTCCCAGCCCCGCAGGTCAAACTTTACAAAAAAAAATCGATAAAATCGATAAAAGTAATGGACGATCCTGAAAACTAATGTTGTATTCGGAATCCCCATGCTCACTTCGCCCCCTGTGCCAACTCCTAGCCCTGTAAGTGAACTCTGCAAAAAAATCGATAAAAATCGGTAAAATCGACATCGATCGATAACGAAAAGTGGACTGTGACACCCGCCAGGGCCCGAAGTGTATGTGTGCCAAGTTTGGTCCGGATACGGCGGAGCCGGGTAAGCCAGCTAGTCAATCTCTAATTTCACATCATCCGCGTCACTGGGCAGGGCTGCGTGTGCCGCATCTACCTTGTGAAGTAATTCGGCGCTTCGAAATTCGCCTTTTGCAGCCCACTAATTAGGAAGCGGCTTCAGCCATTTCCTAGTTAGTGAACCTCCACACCGTAGTATCACCGACCACAACTCTGTGAATGCTGCTTTGAGCTTATAAGACTTGGTTGTTCATTGTGTCGCCGTTCTCGCATATGCAATCAAAAAAGCTTTTCTAGTGAATAGGCAGCTGGGCATTCACTGAGCAGTATTTTTTGAGTATTTCCTTTTTCAAGCGAATATTTATTGAGGTTGCGCTATGCGCTGAATATTCTCTTTCCAGGAAACGAAGCAGGCGCTCCTATCTATGAATGGAAGGCGGATTCGTTAGAAGAAACACTTTTGACAGAATTCAGGCCAGAGCATAAGGAGCTGCTCCGAGTGGAGCACAGCGATCCCGATCTCGACGATCTTGAGCGCTCCATGCTCAATCTTTTGGAAGAGTTTCGAAGCGGCAAAATGCGCGCACTCACCGATGAACAAATGGAGAGCATGCGTGCGATGAAGAAAGAGCACGAAGATGTTACCAATCTTCATCTTGCGCTCTATAATCTGGATAAAACTGGTAGTGAGAAAAGTGAAGATGAGCTCAATGTCATGTATGATAAGCTTAGCCAGAAATTACTATGCATGCATGACTGTATGCCTGCTTTTGCACATGGAAATTAATAGGTCATCTTCATACATCTGTAGCTTTATTAACATTTTCGGTGTTCCTGTTCTTGTCATTCCAAAATTCAACTTGTAATTCGTTACTTTCGTATCTGTACACTTCGCTCGCTGTCATTTAAGCTTGTAACTTTGTACATATTCTGTAAATAAATGTTTCAGGTAATTAGACGCAGCTCTACGTTTCTGAATGAGTGCTATTATTGCGAAACTTTTCACCGATATGCCTAATATTGAAGGTTTGCTCAAGATCATCAATGAGATCCCCGAAGGAGACGGTACGAACATTTCTTTTTTTTCTAAATCGTCTTAGTTTCCTTTTTTTTCTAAATTTTCTTAGTTTTTCTCAGCGTTTAGACTTGCATCTGTTGTATTTCAGAAGGTGCTCCTGAGAAAGTAGCAGAACTTGCAAGGAAATATAAAGATGTTTTCGAAAAGAAACCTGGCGAAATTGAGCATTTTTTGTCGAACTGCAACCCGAAGATAGGATCTGTAAGTGCATTTCTCCTCTACCGTGCAATTTTTGCATAGAAGAAAAAAGTCTTGCTTTTCTGGCTTTTTTTGTTCTCATTCAATATTTTTCTACTTTGCTCTTCCTTTGCAGGCTGCTATGATGGCTGCTTTAAAAGCTCTATATGATAGCTCTATCCAAAAAAATAATGAGCAGGGTGCTGATCGGGCCGTAGAATTCTTGAAGCATTTGATTGACAGTGGAAACCTGGTCGCAGAGCATCTGAAGCTTGTCCCTGACATCGGTAGATCTTCCTTTCATTGTTTATTGTATTATGGATATCTTCTCTTGTTTCAGTATTTCCATTTGCGAGAAATGCCGTCACCTATTGCTTTAGGAAGAAGAACGAGGTGGGATCATCTCATAAAACCTCTGGGGGACTTTATGATGTTTTACAGCCCCAAATCGGTTTGGATCTGGCTGTTGCCGCTATGCGATTGCTAGTGGATCCGAACGAATGTGTAGTCTCATCTCTTCATTCTGCTTTGTTTGCCGTTTGCTTGCGATTGAATAATGTGGAAGCTGCATTACCGTACATCTACAGAAACGTTACTGCGCTAGTCAACGAGGCAAGCTATATTGAGTTTCTATCCCGTTTTTTCTTGTAGAATTGTTCATATCGTGATAGCTCATTATAAACATCGTAAACTTTCTTTTGCTTTCTTTTGTTTCGATTATTCGAGAGGATCTTGAATTTCTTAGGTAACATAGTTGCCCAGTAATGGAAGGCATCTCACCAATTCACATATTGTATACCCAAGCTTAGCGTTATCTGAGCTTCCTGGGATCTGTAATCGACTGTGTATCACAGAACCCTGCTACAACGTCAGATTCCGCCACGGAGCCCGTGAGCCATGTAAGAAAACAACGAGGAGTAGCCGCTCAAACACCTATTTATTTTGAATCTAAGTATATGGTACTATACCTCTACTATGGAGCATTGCTGCTCATGAGACGAGTTGGTTTATCGCTTTTTCACTATTCTATAAAACTGCGCTTTTTTTTTGTTTAGAACGAATTACGCCGTGCTATTTCGTTGTTGGAGAGCGCTATCCTTGTACCTGGTTCTGCTACAAGTGTTGCTCAGTTGGATGCGTTAAAGAAGTATGTGCACTTTCTTCTTTCTCGTTTTTGTTGGCGTAAATTGTCCTTTTTGAGATTCCATCTAGCCAGTTTACTGTACTCTGGTAAAGTGATAATGCCCGTCGGACGCTCATCGGCATTGACACGTGCGTGGAAATTAGTCGGAGATCCATACACTGCCCTTGCCACGGCTGTGCAGTCCACAGGCGACAAAGCAGGGGCTGTTGAGAAAGTACTAAATGAACATCGTAAGATCTTCAATGAGGTAAAATTGATGTTTAAAATGTGTGTGCAAGGAAAGAAAATACGCTTTCTAGGACGGATCTGTGGGACTTATCAATCGGATTATCAAGGAACTACGTGAAAAGGCTGTCATGTCCGTTGCCAAGGTGAATTTCCTTAATCAGGACGGTGTCCTCCTTTTTTGATGCTTCCCTTTTCAGTCATTTTCTTCTATCCCATTATCTGATTTGGCAGCTAGAGCTCATCTTGACAATGACAGTGCCGTTGAAATCATGGAGGTAAACGTCGTCTCTGTCATTTCTTTTACATATTTTCCCTGTTCATAATGATTTTTTACAATCTGCACTTTTGTCTAGAAATTTCAAATTATTAATGTGGGTGTTTTCCAATGGTATATTTGTTGAAAGTTGCAATAGAGATCACACTGGAACTTTACTTTGTTTAGTCTTCTATTCTCTGAGTAAAACATGTTCAATTTAGACTTTATTCAAACAAGGCAAACTTCTCGCAGAAATTTCGATCAGTGAAGGGATCGTTCGGCTAGAAGTGGTACCGGAAAAGATAAGGAACAGTGATGTCGTGGCCAAATTTGAGAGGTAGCGGATCTCTATTTCTGTCCCAGTAGTAATCGCATTTCTTAACTATTATTTGACTTCCGTTATCTCGCCACATGCATTTTGACATTTTTGTATCACTAAACAAAATATTACTGTACAGATTGAACGTGTTGCGGCAAGAGATGGAAAGAATGGACGCTATAGCGCAGCTTCATCCTGCTTTACTTCAAAGATGTGTGAAAACTGCCGCATTGCTACCCTATTCCTTTCCAACAAACGAAGACGAAGGGCTTGGGATGAGTAGCAGCCCGTTGGAATATTAGGTAAGCATAAAGGTCTTCCCGTATCTTTGAAATCTTCAGCAGACTCGGTTTAGGAATCTTACTTCTGGCGTGTACATTGTCTTCTTCTGTAGATTCAGATTGTCTCAACAGGAGTGAAGTTCGCTCATTACTCTTGTACTTGTCTTGCTTCAAATTGATTCACAGTGTATACTTTGCTTCAACACCCTTTTTGTGGTGTATCTCACCTTTAAGTACATCCGGTCTTTGTTTATCAGTGAAGTCATTTTATATTGTTGCTTGCTGGAAAACTCGGGTCCCAAAAAATTGATACTTTTTCTCTTTGTTCTAGTTGATAAAGCATTCGTCTGAAAGAATTTCGTTATGGTCCTAATGGCAGTTCCATGACACGTTTATCTCGGTCATTTGACATCTCTATAACATGGCGCGCTATCTATGGCGATTGACATCGTGGTCGTGGTCGTGTCAATATGGCACAGCCAGAAACTAGTTCAGCAATCGGACTTCCTCCTTTTGCGATTTTAACTGCAGTTTGTGTTTATGTGTGATATGCGCTGTTACGAGTGGTGATTTGCGTTTTTTTCCAAATATTCGTCCTTTCATCATGCACGGCTATACCGCTTCTTGTCTGATTTTTTTTCATCATATTCATCTTCTTTGCTGTAAACACCTTTGAATTGAACTATGAATGCATTTTTTTGGGTTGATTTAGTCGATTTTACCCACTTTTTCATTCAAATCGAGTAGATTTTTCCTGACCACTTCGTCAAACTTGGTCGTTCGTGATTGATTCGGCCAGAGTTGCCCTTTTCCCACAAGTGTCTTTCACCTAATCATTTTTTTTTTTGAAACAGTGGAGAAGCATGTATTTCCTTCCCATATTCTTTACCCTATTATGATCGATCACAGTGTTATAAATAGTTCTGCTTGTTGTAGACTTTTGTTCTTCTGTGCAAATCGCCATTAATGTCAATCGTCTGGTGAGAGGAATTCCGTTTTTTTTTGCGTTTTATCGAATTTTTCTTTCTGCTAAACTGTGTCTATAGCTTCTTTGTAAGACACAAAATCTTTTATGTCTGTGTAGATCTCTTCCATCTCCTTTTCATGCAATCTGCTCTGAGAGTTATCATTCATTATCAGTCCTCTTTTTCCTTACATTCTACGCCCTTATTATCAGACACTATCCTTCTTTCTCGACCTAAAAAACGGGTTCTGTTACTCTAATCGCCATTAACCTTGTTGCACGCTGTTTGTGTAAACAACCCTGCCGTGTGACATCATTTACGCAACGTAACAGAATGCCATACATGCTAATCTCGACACAAATTCGTCTCGAAGCTGGACCAACGTTTGTTGGAGATGGCGACAGTGATATCGATCTAATGGGAAGGTTACAAGCTAAGCCATCACAGCAGCTGGGAAACGAATTTGTGGCAAGTTTACTGCATTAAATTTAAACTTTTTCTTTGAAGTTGTATTTAGGAGTACTCCACGCCGCTATCTCCTCGATTAGTACTGAATCTCTTGGAAAAGGAAGGGTGGAAAGTTGTCGGTATGGCAGGTATAGGTCAAACATGTGCATGGACTTTGTATAAAGATGAATGATCGCATGTGCCTTCAGTTTCTTTTCTAAACATTTGTCAGCCTCACATTTTTTTCGCATTTCGTATGTTTTCCTACCGCATTTGAGCAATAAAGTTTTTATATTAGTCATGTTTGTACAGACAGCGCGATCACACATCTACACTTGCGTTTCTGTGGCTGCAGTTATTTTCCAGTTATTTTCTGTTCTTTTACAATACAATTCGATTTTGCAGAAAATCTTGCAGTAATAGATCTGAATGCTTGAAATTCGAGATCGAGATCCTTCCTGATACTACCTCATCATCCCTTCCACCACCATGGTGGGTGCCTTTATCTTTTTGATTGTTGTAGTTGCAAGAACTAGTTCTCTCTGATTTTTCCTCTCAATCATGTTTTTGTAGGTGCAAACTTCCACACTAGTCAAGATCGCTGCTGGAACGTTTTTGGTTGGGTCAACGGGTTTGTATTTAGCACAGAAATCTGTACAGCGCCGTGTACGAAAACTACCTCATTACTTGGAAAGTCTTCATATCGTTGGGAAACACGACAAAGCTAGGGTATGATCTACTTTTGCTTGTCACTCTTTTGTATTTTTTACTGAATCAGGCCTTAAGATACTTTTCTACAGTTAGCTTTGATTTTAGGCTGATTGTCAGCTTCATTTCTATTTTATTCTCGCTCCATAGCTTCTGATGTAGAATGACTTTTTCTTAGCACAATTTGTTTCTGTTATGCATAAGCTTCACTTTATCTACCACTCTCTATTTTCATTACTTTAGGACAATGATCAATACAGTCAACACTAGTAGCAAAAGTTAGGCATATAAGCATTCAAGCAAAAAATGAAGCTGGAAGAGTCTGCTTAATGTTTCTCTCTTTCTTTTTTATCTGTCTTTGGATTTGTTTGAGTTATCCATTTTAGGTTATTCCATTTCTGCCTTCCATCAACCGAAATGAGTCATTAGTTGTTTTTGTCTAATTGTTTCTTTGATAAAGTCGCTCACGTAATGGATAAACACATTACATGAGTGACTCATTGCTACTTTCTCCAGGAAGCTCTGGGCCCTCCCATTCGGCTGGGTGCCGTGGATCTCGCAGATCGACGTCATAATTATGTAGGAAAAACTACTAGCATGGTAAGGACATTGATTTTGTTGCTCTCTCATAATCTCATTTTTTCAGTTACGAATTCCTGTCAGTGGTGTCGTATCGGGCGGTTATTTGGACGTCATGGCTGTCCGCGATGACGAAAAATCACCGTTTGTAACTGCCAAGATAAGGTGCGTTTCCCCAAACAGGTTTTCCAGACCATATTCTTTGTTCCATCGAGAATGACTGTTTTTAAGACTAGTGATGGACGATAGTGCCGTTTCCATCTATGACACAGGTAAATGGAAGGAAGAAATTGATTGAGCTGTAACTAAGACTTAGTTTTTTGATTGTATTTGATATTGATGTCTGTTGAACTATAATTTACCTCGGCCTTCACCTCAGAAAGACTCGCTTTGTACCTCAGCTTAGAAAAAATGTGCTCAATGGAATAAAAGGGTATGTACGCCATCTTGTTGATTACATGCATCCGTGTATCAAGCACTGCGAAACTATTTCCCGCTTACGTGCATTTCACGTTTGATAATCTTAACGCATTATGATCTATCTATCAGAGGGTGGGCCCGTGCCATGGCCATATCCAATCTCATTCAGGCAGTACAAGGTAATTTTATTCATTTAGTGGTTCATATCCTCAAAATATCGTTATTTTTACTGTAGATGTGGAATGGCCCGGATTTTTACAACCGCATGTCGAAGTACTCCTTTTATGGATAACTTGGGCAGTGGACTACATTGATTTAGATTATTTAGAGGTGAGATCTGCTTTTGCTTGCGAATCTTTACAGTTTTTTTTTTAATTTAAGACTGACTTTAGTTGAATATGCCTGCTGGACTGTATTATTCAGAGATTTTTTCTGCTCATAAGAGTATTCATCTCACTGTTTGTCTAGTCCTTTGGAGACTGCACCTTTCCTTTCTTTGTCTTCACAGCGAGTTTCTTTTAGGAAAATTAAATCTTTTTTTGTGGCTACAGTCTACCTATGTTGATCGATCCGCGTGCTGTTTCGTTATTTCTTCTCATTTATCTTTTATCCGCGTTACTCAACTTACCTGAAATAATTTCTTGCTGAAATTTGTTTTTCGATGAGACCATACTTTTGTGAGTTTACTGTGAGCTGAGTCAGTGTCGATCAACATTAGTCACTGAAACAGGTTCCACTTCATTCTCGTCACTCATTCCTGACTTCACCGGTGGCAGAGGCTTTGAGTTCTTGTCTTTACATTTATTCCCTTGGTATTCTGATTTTTCTGAAATCGTAATCTCACCATGCTTTGATATCAAGCATGCTTGCTGTAAAAAGCTTTTCATATTGTAGCGCGAATCTTGACGTTGATATACCCTAGGTGCTTTTTTAAACAGTTTCTTATGGTTCGTCAACACTGATGATTCTTGCAAGCAAACTAATTTGTGTTGCCAATCTTTTCATTGACCAAGATCGCAATTTTTGCTCTGTTCTTTAGTATTTTATCAGCTGCCCCACCTTTTTTGCTGTCTTTTTCTGTACATCTTTGCACTTTTGTTCAGCTTTCCAAACAAAATCGATAGCGAATTCAGTGCATATTAAGCTACATTTTCTGCTTTCATCCGCCGCTCTGCTCTGGTTTCGCTCATGTGCGTATGCTGACGTGAAACGAGCACTCCCATATGTTTGTTCGACATAAACGTGTGCGCTATTTCCCGCTTCTATATATCGATCAGCTGTTAAATTAAGCCAAGTTTTGTTTCTTAAATGGTATATTGGAGAAGTCTAAATTGCCATTATTGAGATGTTTCTATCCATTTTAATCACGCTGCCAGATCAGTGGATATCAGCTCGAAGTTATCTATATTTCTGGCATCATTGTGAGCAGATATGTGGTGTCCGTGAACAAATCCTTCTACATGCCATTATTGTCAGAAAGAGAAACATTCAAGCTTTTCGCAATTTTTTTTATGCAACCGCATAACTCCTTCTTTATCTATACTCTCAATCTTCGGCAATTGTTTATAAAGCTCCCATTTCCGACTGTTCTACTTCGCAGTTTAACCTTGTTCCCTTTCGATTGTGCGGCTCCATTGCGTGTGCTGAATTGCCCATAATCGCTGTTATTCCCAAATTGAAGTGCATTTCGGAAAACGATGTCCTTTGACTGACAAACGAGTAGTCATTGATGGCCAATCGATGTTCAGTTTGACTACAAATTTTGTGTTTGATTTTTCGAAACTATCTGAGAGTTTTCTAAAACACACTGGTTCCATGGTTTGATTAGACATTTGCAACTAGAAACATCTCTGATTTCCTCTATAATTCATGCGTTATTCAAGTTAGAAATAGCCATCTCTCAGAAGTGTTTTTTGCATATAATATTGATAAATGATCAGTTTTTGAATAGAACTAGTTTAGGTGTCCACAATGCTTAGGTCCAAGAAAGAAAGAAAGATAGATGTTGGAAGTTTTTCGAGAAATTTTCGATGTTGCCATACATTGTGTAAGCGCAGAGTTGTCTTCTATGATAAATTGCGATCAAGGCCCTAAAGGCATAATGATTTATGTGCCTCAGACATGAAGCTTTTTTTTCAATTGATCGATACTCTTGTTTTCCCACAACCAGGTTGCATTCAAATATCTAAATCAATGTAATTTTGGGACTCATTACTAAGGCCTATTTCAAAGATGCATACAATACCGTATATATACCGTATATGATAACCTTTCCATCCAGCGACTGGCTTGCATGCAAATCTTCGACAGCTACGAAATTTCATTTTCTTTCTAGATTATACGATTGAGTGCCTACTCTATTTGTTATACGAGCTGGCATTCCGGGTTCCAACCCTTTCTGGAGCCTCCATCGTGCTTGAACCCTCTTGCAGCGAAACTTACCCTTTTTTTGATTCTGACTCTCTTGGGTTTGCTTTCTAGTGTCCTTACCATATCTTGATGACCAGCAGGTCATTATTATGAGCGTTTCACCTCTCATCTTTCATGGCTATGGGGAATGTGCACAGACAGACAAGTACACGGATTTTCTGCTTTTTATATAGAGATAATTAGAATCAGTTTTACAAGCTTTTTGAAATTTGATTTGATTTTGTACTTACAAAACTATTCCGAAACTTTTCTGACATACTGCGCCTATCCTTTTCAAATTTTGGTTTTTCTTAGCTTTGTCTTGATTTATGGGATTGCCAAACTTTACAGCATCTTGAAATTTTCTAAAGAATATATGCAACGTTGGAAAGATATTTGATAAAAAGATCCCCCCTCTCATCTAGGAAACATCTCACTCCATCACTGACTCCACCAGTGATTTTCGCAAAGGTCATAGAGGTTAATTAGGCACGATGACACCGATAGCCTTAGTCCTTTTTTGGGTGTCTTGACGCTCCTCACTGATATGCCCTTTTTATTTGAACATTGTCATTTTCACCTGTCCATTCAGAATTTTACCTGTACTCACCAGTTTTCCACGTGGTTTTCACAACATTGGCGTTGTCATTCACTTGTTCGTAGTCGTAAGAGCTGTTGGTTTTTTCTTGCGTGTAAACTCATTGGCTACTTTGACGTTCCACAAACTTTCTCAACTTTTTTTGCCTTTTGGATCGATGACACATGCAAAGTCTTCTTCTGCTGCATCGGTCGTAGTCCAACACTCTTTTTAGTGCGCTCGTAGTTTGCTGGAAAGACCACGGCGTGATCCTTGGCCTATATGGTGCCTCTTGTTGCGGTTGGCTACTCTTCCGTTTGCACCGATCCGTCATCTTTTCTTTCCACTCTTACATGTTTTTCGAGTAGATGCAACGCAATAATTTGCGTGAGAGGTTTTCCAGAAAAAATTCGTAGCATAATTTGCTGAAATCGAATAGCCACCAACGCGGCCTCAATTTCAATCGCATAGTGTTCTCGTTTCTTGCAGATCCGGATTGAAATCGTATAAATCAATAGGTGAAGGGTCATCTCATAGATTGCTTGGTGTGGCTATTACCTCTGTGGCTGCAAATAATAAGTCACTGAATATCTTTTTTGAACTATAAACAAACTTTTTCACTCTCCTTTGATTTTTGGAAAATTCACAGAAATTCAATTTTTTATGCTCTCAGTTTGATTGGTCAATATCTTTTGCATTCGTAGAGTTCATATTAGGTTGGCACACAAGTTTTACATCTTGTTCCATAACTTTTTGCTCTTGGATGTAGCGCTCTCACTCTCTTATGTAATGTAGACTAGATAGTGAGCTACGAATCAGCGCAAACCGTTTTGTGGCTAAATTTGCTCATTTTTTGAAAGCTGGACAAATCAGAAATTACACCGTGCGAAAAACAAAAATAAAGCCGTTTTTAGCTTGCATCAAACGCATTAGGAGGAAACTGTACAAAGATGATTGCTACATAAAGGCTAACAACCTATACAGTTTCGGTTCGATGCGTTTAATGCAGGCAGAGAATTACTTGTTTTTTGTTCAGCCCGATGAAATTTTTGATTTGACCAGCTTTCAGAAAATGTGCAAAATTCTCTGCTATCAGAAACAAAACGTTGCGCAGATTTGTAGCTAACCATCACTTACATTATGCTGAAAAAATGAGAGCGCTACATCTAGAGAAAAGTTGTGGACTATGTTGGAAAACTTATGTGCTAACTTGATACTTCGTGCCTTGCCCTCATTTGAGACCGAATGATCCTTTACACCATTAGAGATAACAGCTTTTCACAAGTTGATCTATCATATTGGAGCTAAATATTCTTGCTGAAGAGTCGAGATGCTCTTGGGGTTTCGAATAGTAGTTGAACAGAGGTGAAAAAAAACTTTTTTTGATGATCAAATCCATATGATTTCGGAGCTTTTATCATTACAAATGCAGTTCGCATATGTGATCGCTATATCTGAAGTTTTGATGTAAATTATTCGTAGCGTTTTTATGCCCGTAAATGTTCAATTCAATCGCCAAAATTACATATTTGAGAAAAGTAATATGCTGTTGCGGTTATGCCGTACATATGGCCTCTTAGCTTAATTGTGGATGTGATAAATAGCAAGTGGGATGAGGTAAATTATTGGACTTTTCATATTTTTCTCATGCCTCATCTCCTTTTTTGATGAAAGTGATTGCAAAGTCTTTTTTCAGTATCTGCTTTGGTTGTTTCTACCGATCATCATTGTTTTTGTTGTGCCGATATTCTTGGTAGTGTTCATCTACGGATGCGTCATATTTCTACACATCTATGGACTGCGACATCAGATTCGCGAAGCTTATCATACTAGTTATTGGAATGGTGCACGTGTAGCCATCACATCATTCTGGGATGCGGTTGGACATGTTTGGCATGGTTAGTGTTTTATTGATTCTTTGTTATTTTTTATCCATTTCTTAATGTCACTAATCTGTTTTAATTTTGCATTTGAGACACTCGTTTATCAAAAGATCCCCCTTTACTAGCAAAATTTGAATTTTTCTGCGTGAATGTTTCTCTCATTGAAACTATGGAATATCATTGTTATTTGAACATTCATGTTTCAAGTGTATAAAGAAAATAGATTTTCTGCGCATCAAGCATGCTTGAGAAGTTTTGCTTAAAACTGTTAGATAAGACTGTGCCTTTCCTGAGATAAAATGTCTTATATTATTTTCATTTGCGATTTTCACCAAACGAATTTGATCCCACTCTTCAGGCTACGAACTACACGGCATCGAAAATGTGCCAGACCAAGGGCCTGCCCTCTTTATCTATTATCACGGGTGTCTACCGTTAGATGTATACTATGTCATCGCTAAACTCGTACTTTACAAAAATCGCTCACTTCACTGCGTTGGTGACAAGTTCATATTCAAAATTCCAGGTAAATTTGTTTGCTGAATTTTCTGTTTTCCTTTTGATCGAATAATGTTATTCGTAGGATGGAGTGCAATCTGCAAAGTCTTTTCAATTACGGCTGGAACTGTTGAAGAATGTACAAATCAACTAAGGGAGGGTAATCTGTTGTGCATAGCTCCTGGAGGTGAGTTTTTATGAGCAGAGTTGTTTACATTCTCTCTATCTTACCGATTTTAGGTGTCCGTGAGGCTCTATTCTCTGATCCGAACGTCTATGATATGTTGTGGGGCAAACGTTTAGGGTTTGCACGAGTAGTGATCAATGCAAGAACTGTAAGAGCTGTTTTTTGTTTTGATCAAGCCTCTAATTCTATTAGTTAAGCCTGTCATACCGATGTTTACGGAAAATTGTCGTGAATCGTTCCGTACACCCGTATGGGGTCGAAGTTTCTTCCGATGGGTCTACGAGAAGACAAAAATGCCGCTGTGTCCCATTTATGGAGGCTTTCCTGTGAAAATGATCACACATCTTGGCAAACCCATGGTCTTTGATTACGATATCATCACGCCTGAAGAAGTAAGTGTGCTGTTCCCTTTTTGAAAATCATTGGCACGAGTCATGATTTTTAGGTACGTAAACAAATAAAGAAGGAAGTACGAAGTTTAATACGGCAGCATCAGCGACTTCCTGGTAGCATAATTCGAGGTATAGCGCAACGATTCAAGTCTAACAGACGACGAGAAGTGCAACCAGAACAAATAGTGAGTTGTGTTACCTTCATTTCTGTTATTATATGCATGTTTTTCTTTTAATTTTTCCTCTCCTTTTTCTTCCTTTTTGGTAGTTTCTGCATGTTTCTCATAAAGACTTCTCTTTTTGCATGCATTAACTGCACGAAGCTTTCTTAGATACGTTATACGAGGCATCCTCCGGCAGTGGTGAGTATCAGTAGAGATGGAAGCTATTTTTGCATGAGTTATTAACCCTGTTCTCACCTACTGTTCTCAGTTAGAGGTAGTGTGCGGGCACATTTTGGGTATTAAGAATTCTGTAGAATATGAGTGCTTAAAATGATGAGTGTCAATCGTTCTCTCGCTCCCTTTCCCTCCTTCCCCCCCTCCCCCACCTCTCAATGAAGTAGTGAAGGATCTTGGATAGGTTCGCTACAATAAATGAGAGAACATGCAAATTACGTACCATCGTACCAGCGTCAGCGCTATCTCTAACATGGTATGGTAAAGGTGAGGGGGGGGGGGGGGGGGGAAGAGAGATTAGTAGTGGGTGCTTGAAGTCGTTCCTGAATACTCCTACTCTGTAACGTGACTGAAACGTGCACCCTTCATTGTCTTTTTGTTTTGATGCCTTACACTATGCATGCGGTTGCTGCACTCTCCGTGATTGTTACTCCATTTTCCCCGTTTCTTTTCTAACTAACCAAAATCTTGGTCAGAGCTTGAAGTAGCAGCGAATTTGTTTCAGTCGTAGGTTTGAGAACAAGCTAACCCATTGCATCAAAGTGGTGCGCTCGAGAGGGAATGCTAGAGGGATTTCAACGCTATGCTTTCTGAGTTTCGCGTCGCTCACACCAATGTTTTCACCTGTTGTTTTTTTTTTTGAAATTACACCTCTGAATTCCCCGCTTGGAGAACTCGAAGCAATGAAGATTTTTTGCAGTTGTTGGATGAAAATCCATTCCAGGAGCTGCTGAACCGGAATGGCCAGTCGAACGGCACCACAACCCAGGATCAGGAAGAGAATCAGGCCGTTACGAGTGATGGAAGTACGTAGCGAGTTTGCGTCGAAATCTGTTATAGTTGAATAATGATCTGTGATTATTTCTATCATATTTTTTACAAGTACCTTCTATGACTCCTCCGATCCCATCGCTAGGTTGTTTCTTCACTAAATTCCGCATTTTCTGTTGATTCTTGAAGACTAACATCAGCTTATATATACTAACTATTATTTGAAGATCATGATCATCATTGCTAATGTTAGGTACATGGTGCATAATTCAAATGACTCTTTTTCTTGTCATTACTGTAAATATTGTATGCAACGTACAAGAGGCTTGTATTTTCAGCTGCTATCGTTTTATGACCTCTCACTGCTAATGAAGCAATCAAATCAGTTGTCTGTGTAAAATAAATCATAATATTTCACCATAATAGTCTGGGTTCGGAAAACATTATATCATACTTACTGTTCATAAAAAAGCAAGAGAAAAAGTTCGAAATTCGCAATTTCGCACTCTGAGAAATCAACAATTGCTAGATACAGGCTTCATAATATACTTGAACGAGAATTTGACAAAACGGATTCCATTTGCCATTCCAGCGCTTTGAATGCCCATATTTGAGATGTTCAAAAAACACTATTCCCGGCCTCTGCGTATTTTTCTCACTCAGAAAACTGTAAAATGTATATAAAAACAATGAAACATCAAAAAAAAACGATAAAAAATCTGTGATAGCATGATATCACTGAATTTACCGAATTGTTGAAATTACTTTTGTCCCGTATCAATCTTAGAAAAACAAAGGCATCGTCCACCCAGATTTTCGGCTTTTTTGTTTCAATCATTCTCAAGGCAAGGGTTGGCAAAAACATCTTGTATTCTCATGTGGTAGGTTGCTTACTCCCCAAATATGAAAAAACTTGGCAAGTACAGTCGCACAGCATGGCCCTTGCCGAGAAAATTGCCCTAAAACCCGCATTTAGTTTGGGCGCTCGGAACGGTTCGCTTCCTCTCCCCATTGGAGGCGCATGGCGATGTTATAGCAATAAAGGTTCGAAACGACTGCATTTCCAATCCTGGATATTCCATTCGTCCAAGTTCACAATGAAGAGAATTTGAAAATACTCTTCTTTGCCATTTTCGCTCTTTTCAAGTGGATTTCCGGGGTTAGCGCATTGGTTAACCTCACCTTATCAAGGACCTTTTTTATGTTGAGGGTTTCCCGTGCCACCGAATTCTAGTCTTTCCCTAACTTTGATTTTTTCATATAAGGTGCAGAGTACGTGGAAGCCTTCAAATTTTCCCCTACACCTTCTATGAAACCCTATATTGACTAACGTGGATTAGTACTCTGCTCGTCGTACGTCACGAAATTTCCGTCCTAGGCCATGGACATACCTCATGCGATTTGACACTCCAGCTGTCCATAACCCATCGTAAGGGGTTTCTTTCTCAATGTAGAGGAGATAGGGCACTTTATCAACCTACAAAGTTATACATGTTGTGCATTTGGGCTGCCAGTATTGAATTTGAAGACTTCTGGTAAATTGCCAAATCGAGTGAGGTATGCCCAGGGCCTTATGCAAAAAGGTACGCAAAGTCATAGTGTGTGTCTCGAATGTGAATCGGAACGCGTCAGCAAGGAATTTTTGGAAGAGCGTAGCGGACATGAGGGCGTAGCCACCAGTGCGGAATCCTTCTTTCGGAACGAATTTCTCGCTTCCGAATCAACATTTCACGGAATAAACTGGACAATTGAATTACTTGAAGGCCATCCTACTATAATAATGCGCTAAGGCCGTCTGTTTTTTTGTGTGTGTGTCTGTGTGAAAATCTGTCTGTCTTGAAATTCATAGAGGAAGCTGCAACTAAGCTATCGGGCTGCAATTTTGCATAACATACCATGCCGGCGTGTACCCACCATGCACAAGGACGAGCCGGTTCGATAAGCGGGTCCCTCCTTTGCGCGTCAAACGGGTCTACGCGCCTTTTGGCCCCCAAAACTGGGTCGCTAATTCGACTTTTCACAAAATTATGATTTGCCTGACAGTAACTCTGCGCGCCATGAATTCTGGCCCAAAAATTGCTCAAAAAGTTTTTTTTTTGCGAAAACAGCGCTAAAAAGTGATGAACGCGTAGATAGTCGATTTGGCAAGGTTTTATTTGAATAAACTGAAAAATTTTCGTACTAAAATGTGGCCCAAGGTGACTGTTATCCTTATGACGATTATCAAACTAAAATAAATTCAGTAATCCGTTCAAATTCGCATTTGCTTCCTTGCAACAAAGTTTTTTTTCGCAAAATTACCGCTCTTACATGGAGATGCTTCATGAATGAACAGTTGTTTACAATTCATTTGTGATGCTCAGCATCGCGTGGTGAGTTTCAAAGCCATTCTCATGCGAACATGAGAAAGGCATACGGATAGGGAGCCAGTGCGAACCTCCGCGAAGCGGAGGTGACGCACTGGTTATTACATAACATCAGAATCTCAAGATTCTTGGTGAACGGTGTCTTTGAACCATCGAAGATTTATGAGGGAAGACTTGTCAAAGGGCGAACGTCTTCAGGAGTATTTGATGGTCAGAAATTGAACCAGGTCCATCTGGCCTTCCTGATCCTCAGGCAGTAAAGCTTCAGTGCACTTGTGCGCGCTTGCCAAAACAGGGTCCAAAAAGGGGACCCTCCAAACGGTTTCTAAGGTTTACACGTATTACACCACCTATCACTGCAAAGAGTCTCAGAATGATAAAACGCAGAAGATGAAAAGCGTGGACGATGCTTCTAACAACAATTGTTATGAAGGATCAACCGGGAGAAGTTTAGTTGAGTTCATTTGTTCCATGTGCTCAAGCCATGATTGGTGTCCTCGTCTTGATCATTCCTGCGATGCTTGCTGCAGAGCAAGAAGTTTCCAAAGGGATGTTTAAAATTTACAAGATGATTCCCGGAAAAATCAGAATGGAAAGAGTTTTAGAATGTCGTGAGATAGCTGAAACAAGCCTTGGACGACGTATGGACAACTATTTCATCACGGTTGTAGGTGAAGATGAAGGTGTTTATGAGAGCGAGGATTTCCAACTTTTGCAATATGTGTGTCACCACATACGGATATTTCCATTTTTCCTCTACAAGCAAGTTTCTTAACATAGATAACCACTGAAAATAGAAAGAAGAAGAAAATTCTTTTCGCAAGAAGTGCGGCTGGCATGGGCGCGATCATGTTTGATTATGATGACAAGTAGGTTCTAAAGTTTTCGGAAAATGTTCAGGGACCAGTTCTCCCATCTTAGTTTACTCGAAATTCCGAAGAACAAGAAAGAATGCCGTCCTACACTTGCAAGTCTGCTTGGTGCTAGAAATACGACTACAAACAAGAGAAACATTACATTTATTTGCGATAAGAAAACAGATACTTCATCGTAAGGGCAAATTTTGCGAAACTTCCATTTTTCTTGTTCCTCTTTAAAGTTCTTTGTAGAAATTTTGTGGTGGTTAGAACAGCTGAAGAGATCAATCATCGGTATGACTTAGGGGGTGATTTTCTTACTCGGGGAAAATCTAGATCTATATTTTTACTTTAATTTATTTTACCTTAAGCGAATGCTTTGACCCTAAAGAACTCGCTGTATGGATTTTAAAGGCGGACCAATCAATTTTTCCAAATGAAGTAGAAGAAAGTTTCCGAAAACTTCTGGTCCCAATAAAATCAAGGTGGGAACCACCCAACAGCTGCCTATACGGACCGAAAAGTTATAGGAATTTTTTTTAGGTTTCAAGACTATTATTTTGTAATTTTTGGAGCTGTCGGGTTTATTGTTGGAGAGATCACTTTCGCCGGTGTTCTGACAATTCTGGTCAAAAGAGGCAGAAACAACATCAAATCGTTTTCTTCAGGATAACTAACATCAAATTTCATTGTAACTAGTAGATCCAAAAAGCAAATCTTTCCACAAAATAAAAATTTTGCGAGTTTTTTAATACGACATAGATCGTAGGAGTACGAAAGTCTCCGCAAATGAATTTGAGAAAAGATGACCTTTCGCAAGTTTCTGCAGAACTCCATCGCTGCCTATCAAACAGGCCTGTCTTTTGCTCCTCCGTGAAACAGTGGAACTTCTTGAAACGATATCTTTCAATCTCTCACTCGATCCCTATATTCTCGCCGGACTGCTTAAGCCCGTCCATCGACGGGCCTAAGCATGGCGAAAATCATTCACCAAATGCTTCCCTGTCAGGATAAAGGTCTGCAAATTCTTTACCCGATGTGTAGCGGGGTGGTAAGACTAATATATCAATGCTTATTGTTTAGATTAAATAGAGGGGTAGAGAGAAAAGGGGGAGAGGTTGCGGATGCAACCTGCTGGAAGCGGTCGTCGGGGTGATTGTCCCAGCAGGCTTTAAGCTCGCCCAGAGAGGAGGGACAGCTGTCATGGACCCGAAACCTCGATGCCAGGATGTACGGGTAAGTTTGACATATTTTTTGAAATTATTCCTCGCTAGCTAAGACAGTTTTTCGCATCCAGTGTGGGGTTTCAAGGCAATTCTCATCACATCTGTTATTTTGGAAAAATATTGGTTCTTATAATAACCCAGACAGTATTGAGCTGTCAAATGGATCGAATCAAAGACTTGAAAATCATTAGATCTTCAATTGCCTTGCAAGTGAATTGAAGAGTCAAACTGTTGAATCAATTGTTTATGGTGTTTAATGGTAAAAGGTAAAGGGTAAACAGTATGGAAGCGGAGCGAAAGTGCAAAAGCTATGAGAAGAGATCTTCACTATCAAAAAAATCATTGCACACATAGATCTCCCTAACAAGTTTTGGAGCAAATTCCGCCTCTCACCCCTCATCTTAACAGTTCTTCAATGGCGAATGGAGATCGTAGTGGTCCGGAAAAAAGATCCCTGTTCAAAGTCGGTCGACTTGCAGCAGTTTTCATATCAAAACTTGCAAAACATTGTCAGCACTTCCGCAATCACAATAGGGATTTTATTCGAGCTGTTCACAATACAACATGACTACGATGCAATTACGCAATGTTGCGTACGAGTTGAGTCATGCTGATGGCCTCCGTCACATAGCCAGCGGGGCGATTGGAATATAATCGAGTCCGCGCTCTGTCTATTCATAGGATGGAAAGTTTTTCTAGAATTTGGTGTGCATATCATCTTCTTATATAAAGCTAAATGTCTGTTTGTCTGTCTGGATGTCTGTATGTGTGTTTCGAATAGAAAATTGAATTTCTGAACCGATCCGGACCAAACTTGGCACATACACTACGGGGCGGAGCGGGTGCCGTAGGTTACTTTTCGTCATCGATCCATATCGATTTTTCTTTTATCGATTTTTATCGATTTCTTGCAGAGTTCACCTAAGGGGCTGGGAGTTGGCAAGGGGGGTAAGTGGGCATGGCGATTCCGTATACAATATTATTTTTTGGAATTGTCCATTACTAGATGGCTTACCCGGCTCCGCCGTATGTTCCAAATAGAAAATTCCATTTCTTAACCGATCCGGACCAAACTTGGCACACATACACTTCGGGCCCCGGCGGGTGTCACAGTCCACTTTTCGTTATCGATCGATGTCGACTTTATCGATTTTTTGCAAAATTTGAGCTAGGGGGCTGAATTTGGCAGAGGGGTGTAATCGAGCATGCTGATCAGCCCCACGGGGGTGATCAGCATGCTCGATTACACCCCTGTGCCAATTCCCAGCCGTAGCTCAAATTTTGCAAAAAATCGATAAAATCGATATCGATCGATGACGAAAAGTAGCCTATGACACCCGCCGGGGCCCGAAGTGTATGTGTGCCAAGTTTGGTCCCGATCGGTTCAGAAATGGAATTTTCTATTCGGAACATACGTACAGACATACATACATACATACATACATACATCAGTATATATTAACGAATGGTAAGAGTGCAATTTCCAGATTATTAGCCACACCTTCCTAGACAAGTGAGTAGGGAGAGCGCGGAGGTGGTCGGGTTGCATGAGAGGCGGCTATCACGCCGAAAATAACGTACTCATCAATGAGCGGTTAGGTATGAATGCAAGGCAGGGAGTGAGAGTTTTCTGGGTGCATTTGGGTTCACACTCTGTCGACTGCTGCTCTGCCGGTGGTTCTGACGCTGACGATACGTTTGTTTACGTAGTGGGGCACTTGGCACTGTGTCAGAAATGGCGCCTGAGATTGTTTACGCGGTTCAGCATGACTATTTTTGGAGCCGTTTTGATGCTGCGGTCAATTTGTTTACGCAATGAGACACTTGGCACTTCGTCAGGTCGGCGGTTTTGGATGCTTGTGATTTGCAATTGGGACTGTTTATAGAGATAAACAAACGCTTCGAAATGTATTTGATACAGAATTTCTTCCTCTTACCAGTTGCTGTATTAATCGTGTGATTTGTTAAGAGAGTGCTCTGATTATCGCTGGGATGTACAACACTTTGTTCAAAAGGTCCAGTTTTCGCTACTTTTCGAACTTTCTGTCTGAAACTTTTGCGAAAGTTTCAATAACCAGCTAGAGCGAACCTTTTGCCAGCTAAAAAATTTTTCCTCTTTTCTAAGCTCCTTTTTGGAATTTTGCTAAATAACTTCCCAAAAGTCTCGAGTTTGCAAAACTCGCATAACCTGTTGCAACAAACACTGCTAAATCTTCGGAATGAGGTTTTAATACATTACTGCTACTGCTAACCTTACAAAGTAATGATGATTTCCGCCTCAAATTGTGAAGATTTCGAAACTTAGGATACCAGTGTGCACCAGTGAAATTGGGAAATTGTCGTTTTGTTTTCGCTTGTCTCGTCATGATATGAAAAGACAACTATTAGAAAAAGGAGAATTTACGTGATACTTGAACTGCTTACCACTTCGTGTTTTACGAGCTTAAAGTACGCCGCGTGAAATTATGTTGCTCTATAAATTTGATTTTAGGAATTCTGAAACACAAGCCGTATGGCTGCAAAAAATTGGTTCAAATGGCAAAAAGTTGCCTGCTATCAAACCGTCTCCTAAAGTCTCACGTGAAAATTTTGAAAATTAGCGAAAGACATGGTAAAAATCAAGGGCTGTAAATTCCAACGATTATCTCAGCACTCTCGCAATGAATCACATTGCGGTTACAGCAGCTGGAAGGAGGAAAAAATTCTGTTTGCACACAAGTTGCAATGTTTATGCAATTTTATTCTATAATGGCTTGGATCTGACAATACTTTCGCAATTTGGCAAAATACTGGAACGAAAACGAGTCATTTCTTTGCAAAGTTTTTGCAAAGGTTCGTTATTTGTACAAATCTTATACCAACTTTTTAAGACATTGGACTTGAAGGGCTTTTCAAAATGTTTCTAAAAAAGGCGAATTCGTTACATAAGCCAGAAATGGTAAGGGTCTAGGGAAGAAAGTGAAATATATTCACAAGGGTCTATTGTAGCGCAGCGATTTCCAAAACATCTAAAAACCTGGCTCAGAGAACATTTGTGAACGACTTCAGGATGATCTTAATGGAATATAAAAGATTTGGTGGAGCTCCAAGCCGATGCTTTTGTTGCAAGAAAATTCTATCAAATTACTCTAGAAACTCGGTTAAACATTGTCTCTACCCCTGTTGTCTGAACATCGTACACGACTTGTAATTAAAATTTGCGTTACTGTCATAGTAGTTCAGGTGCAACTACTACTTTTAAAGAAAACTTCCATAAAAGTGGAGGAAAACCAAGTTTCAAGAGCATGCAGAAGTCTTCAAGAGGAACTTTGAGAGAGCTTCAGCTGGAGTGTGAGGAAAAGAGCTGCTTTGCATGGATAGTAATTCTTGGATAGTTGCACAAAATTGTTCACACAAGCAGCCATTTTGTAATCTTCCAAAGATCTGATACGTTCGTTTTCTTGATGGTGTGAGCGCACAAAGACCAAAATGGGAGAATAATTTGTGCTAAAGTTGACACTATAAGAATATCTGTGCCTTAACCTAGCCTCATACTATCTACCCTATTTACTGCTACCGATACGAATGGACACCTAGGCATTACAAATTATGTGCCTCTCCACTTGCTAGCGACCCATAGGGTCAATCAGGCTACAAATTATCTACTCTACCCGCTTGCTAGCTATCAGTAGTGTCACCTGGGTGCTACACAATATCTGCACCATGTTAGCGATCCGTAGGGTCACTGGGCACCAAAAGTTGTCTGCTCCCACTTGCTAGCGATCCGTAGGGTCATTCAGGTTACAAATTATCTGCCCTATCCGCTTGCTAGCTATGAGTAGTGTCACCTGGGTGCTACACATATCTGCCCCATGCTAACATCCGTAGGGTCACTCAGGCTACAAATTACCTACGCTATCCGCTTGCTAGCTATCAGTAGTGTCACCTGGGTGCTACACAATATCTGCCCCATGCTAGCGATCCGCAGGGTCACTGGGCACCAAAAGTTGTCTGCTCCCACTTGCTAGCGATCCGTAGGGTCACTCAGGCTACAAACTATCTGCCCTACCCTCCTGCTAGCCACATGTAAGGAATCTAGGCGCTCCAAAATAGCTGCTCCCACTTGCTAGCGATCCGTAGGGTCAGTCAGGCTACAAATTATCTGCCCTACCCTCCTGCTAGCTATCAGTAGTGTCACCTGGGTGCTATACAATATCTGCCCCATGCTAGCGATCCGTAGGGTCACTGGGCACCAAAAGTTGTCTGCTCCCACTTGCTAGCGATCCGTAGGGTCACTCAGGCTACAAATTATCTACCCTACCCTCCTGCTAGCTATATGTAAGGAATCTAGGCGCTCCAAAATAACTGCTCTCACTTGCTAGCGACCCGTAGGGTCACTCAGGATCTACCCTACCCTCCTGCTAGCTATATGTAAGGAATCTAGACGCTCCAAAATAACTGCTCTCACTTGCTAGCGACCCGTAGGGTCACTCAGGCTACAAATTATCTACCCTACCCTCCTGCTAGCTATATGTAAGGTATCTAGGCGCTCCAAAATAACTGCTCTCACTTGCTAGCGACCCGTGGGTCACTCAGGCTACAAATTATCTACCCTATCCGCTTGCTAGCTATCAGTAGTGTCACCTGGGTGTTACACAATATCTGCCCCATGCTAGCGATCCGTAGGGTCACTGGGCACCAAAAGTTGTCTGCTCCCACTTGCTAGCGATCCGTAGGGTCACTCAGTCATTACCTAGTCTTGATTAGGTCACGAAGCCCCGCCTTCCCGAAGCCAAGCCAGTTGAATCAAATGGTACACGGTCTTGTGGCATGTGCAGAAATCCTACGCGACATTTTTGGTTTACCAAGGGCTTTTAATTCATAATTCTAGACTGGATAGACTAACACATGTCAAACTACGACTTTGCAGAGCTGATCTGTCGTTAAACAAAAAAAACTTCTTTTCATGTCTTAAATACAATACATGCGATTAGCTTGTGCAACAAACCTCTCCTAAGCAAAGTTTCAATCAGAATCCAACTTTTGGTGCTCATAAAGAGTGTTTTTACCAATGAAGTAGTCGAAAAAGCGTTACAAATAACTCATGCAGCTTTTATCGTACAAGTAACCATCAGAAGCTGTGTTTTTTGTTCTTGGAAACTAAGATAAAGGGCAAAGAATATCAGGAGCAAAGTAACGCTACAACGTCATTCGCGCTGACATGGACTTGCTTCTCTGTGACATTGAGCCTTTCACTTCAAAGCCTAATAAAATCTAGCTGGCACAGTTTCATGAAGTCTCAAAAGTACAGGCAAACCCTACTAAATAAAGTCCTAGAGATGTGCTGCATCAGCGGGATCCAAAAAACCTAGAAAACTCAATGATGCACCATGTGCACTACGTGGTCCCGATTTGAGGGTATATACTGAGAGGATAGGTATAGCATCTTATATATAAAGCTGAATGTCTGTTTGTCTGTATGTATGTATGTATGTATGTATGTCTGTATGTACGTATGTTCCGAATAGAAAATTCCATTTCTGAACCGATCCGGACCAAACTTGGCACACATACGCTACGGGCCCCGGCGGGTGTCATAGGCTACTTTTCGTCATCGATCGATATCGATTTTATCGATTTTTATCGATTTTTTTGCTGAGTTCACCTACGGGGCTGGGAGTTGGCACAGGGGGGTAATCGAGCATGGGGATTCCGAATACAATATTGGTTTTCAGGATTATAGATTACTTTTATCGATTTTATCGATTTTTTTGCAAAGTTTGAGCTACGGGGCTGGGAGTTCGCACAGGGGGGGTAATCGAGCATGGGGACTCCGAATACAATATTGGTTTTCGGGATTATCGATTACTTTTATCGATTTTATCGATTTTTTTGCAAAGTTTGAGCTAGGGGGCTGGGAGTTCGCACAGGGGGGGGGTAATCGAGCATGGGGACTCCGAATACAATATTGGTTTTCGGGATTATCGATTACTTTTATCGATTTTATCGATTTTTTTGCAAAGTTTGAGCTAGGGGGCTGGGAGTTGGCACAGGGGGGTAATCGAGCATGCTGATCATTCCCAAGGGGGGTGATCAGCATGCTCGATTACACCCCTGTGCCAAATTCCAGCCCCCTAGCTCAAATTTTCAAAAAATCGATAAAATCGATAAAAGTAATGGACGATCTTGAAAACTAATATTGTATTCGTAATCAGCATGCTCGATTACCCCCCTGTGCAAAATCCCAGCCTCGCATGTCAAAATTTACAAAAAATCGATAAAATCAATAAAAGTAATCGATAATTCTGAAAACTAATATTGTATTCGGAATCCCCATGCTCACTCCCCCCCCCTGTGCCAACTCCTAGCCCTGTAGGTGAACTCTGCAAAAAAAATCGATAAAATCGATAAAAGTAATCTATAATCCTGAAAACCAATATTGTATTCGGAATCCCCATGCTCGATTACCCCCCTGTGCCAACTCCCAGCCCCGTAGGTGAACTCAGCAAAAAAATCGATAAAAATCGGTAAAATCGACATCGATCGATAACGAAAAGTGGACTGTGACACCCGCCGGGGCCCGAAGTGTATGTGTGCCAAGTTTGGTCCGGATACGGCGGAGCCGGGTAAGCCAGCTAGTATACTATACGCACATGTATTGTTGATTCGTTGACCGCACGAACTGCTCAGACACTGACCACGCGCGGCGCGGATGGATTGTCGCGAGAGCAGTGCTTGTACAATGGCGAAAAACTGGGGCAAGCGTTCTACCTCGCGGCGGGTGCTCAGCAGTGATGTCCACTCCGTGCGGTCAACGAATCAACTATACCTGTAATTGCATGCCATGCAGGGTCAAACTTGCATAGTCGAGGAGAACTTGGGTCAGAAAAAACGTTAAAACTTCTCTCTGACAGAGAAAAACCCCAGCGTCTTCTAGCGCATTCCCCAAGACATCCAGCAACTTGTCGTTTTTCTTTGCCATGATAACAATCCAAAGCTCACGTTCTCATTCTTATCACATTCTCTCTTTTTTTTTCAAGAATTCCGAGGAAACATCAATCTATCCTAGCCGCAGATGCAAACGTTCTTTGATGTAAAGAAGAAGATGCACGAAGCCGATGTAAACATACTACAGAAGAAACACAAATGCATACTTAGTCACGTGTTCTAGAAAAGTAAAGCAATCATTTCTTTGCAATACAAATGATTTTTACGATCGCGCCATTATGTAGACATATAAAGTACAAAAATTATACAGCTATTCTATGTACTAAAAAGAGTTAAGCGCTATAGATCGAAAAGGTAAATAGTGGAATTTTATTTTCAGATATGACATATAGCTTCTTATAATCCTAACTTACAGGGTAAAACTCATTTTTGTCTATATAAACTACGCATTTCGCAAGCAACACTGAAACTTTCTCTCACACATATAAGGAACTAAAATCTGAAGAAATCGCGTTTTGAGAAATCAACTAAAGGGACACACTGGAGTCACAGCCCAGCTCTGACTGATTACTGGCTTCGTTGTTGACAAATGAAACCAGTTGGCATTTTTTGCAGAATATTCTGGCCACAAACTCGATAGGTGGAGCTCGATCATAATTGACGATTGCACGAAACTTCGGACATTATACTGAACTACCAGCATTTCTTGAACTAGCCTACAAACTTTTGCATATCTTATCACAATCAAGAGCACTGATAACCTTAGTGATAAAAACGATTTTTACTTCTCGAACATCCTAATTCCGTCATCGCATTTTCGTCCATATCAACAGAAAAATCAGAGAGCATGTGCGACAGCATCTTGCTCATTCAGGGCCCCACCCACTCAGACAATAACTCCGACGAGCGGCGGGCCACTACCGGGCGGGCGATCATGCCTCCCGCCGCTCGTCCTCTAGAGGCACGCGGGCCGCCCGCTAGAGATATGAAGCGGGTGAGCGGAGTACCTTTAGCGGGCGAGCGGAGTACCCTTAGCGGGCGAGCGGAGTACTTCCCTCCACTCTCCCGCTAAAAGTACTCCGCTCGTCCGCAAGCATCAAAGCGGACGAGCTGAGTGCCTTTGGCGGGCTTTTGAAGGCTGCAGATTTGACAGCTTACTGTCATTGCGTTAATAATCTCTCCTTTCTTTTCCTATGGGCAGATGTGCTAACGCCTAAATTCTTGAGATAGATATGTAGAGACAATTATTGTAACGTTTTATAGTTTATTAGAAAAGTTAACCACATGCAAAAGCAGATGCAATGAGCATACTCAGCGTCATGAATTGAAACAGTACGAAATATTAAACCGGAACAAAATAAGTATCCACGAAATAAACAACAATATCACATTCTCATGAGTGCAAAAAAGGTGGGTGCAATCACTCATCTACACATATGCCAAAAGTTCGCTGTTTACCAAAAAATCTTCTTCTAGAATCTTTTCAATCTTTTTCTTCCACCTTCCGAGGCATCTTCATCTCCTGGTGCCGCACGCTTCTGTCGCTGAAGCACATAAAAACTGTAAGACCGCACATCTCGCCTAAATTTTATAAACAATATGTAGGATGGTGAAACCGATTTTCTTAAACGTACAGCGCCATTTGCAGGCATCTGAAGAGGTGTGGCCGCCAGTCCTTTTGCTGCTCCATTAATTCATCCAAAATTTTCTCTCTTTCTTCATCCGTTTTTGCTAGATTCTTGTAAAACCTTTGATGAATTATTTCGTAGTTCACAACAAGTCTCGATCTTCAAGAGCTCACTTAGAATCCTCAAGATTGACTTCCATCCAGGGTTCAATTCGTCGTGCCCTAGGCCTAACATATCTTCTCCAAAATCTAAATATCATAACTTATAATAACGGGCTAAGGTTGTTTACGTTTTTTTGTGTGTGTGTGTCTGTCTGTCCGTTACGAAATTCGAGGAGCGTGTTCCAGCCAGCGTCCTGATCCCAAATTTTGCATGGCGCATGCGAGCAGCGTGGAAGTCCACTATGCAAAAGCACGAGCGGATCCGCTGAGTGGATCCCTCAAAAATCGCGCGTCAAACGGATCCACTTCGCTTCTGGGCAGCAAAATTGGTCCTGCACCACCACTTCTTGCGAAGTCGTGGATATGTTTGACAAGCTAATGTGGAAGCCATGGACTCTAGCCCAGAAAATTGAACTAAAGTTGATTACTTTACGAAGATGGCGCCAAAAAGAATTAGTTGCATAAATGTTCAATTTACCAAGAATTTAGTTGATCATTTGAGGAGATTTTTGCACAGAGATGTAACCCACGATGATTATTGTTCTTATGGCGACTACCACGCCATAAGAAACCCAAAAACCGATTCAAATTTACATCTATTCTTCCGGGAGAAGTTTCATCCATGAGAAAATACCGACCTCACACGAAAAAGCTCTATGAGTAGTTGTTTTCAAATTATCCGTGATAGCCTGCATAACGCGGTGAGTTTCAGTGCTATTACTATGCGCAAATGAGTAAGGCATAAAGAAAGTAGGGCCAGTGCGTGCCTCTGCGAAGCAGAGGTGACGCACTGGTTGGTAATATTGTCAAACCGCGCCCCTATAAACTTGTCCTTTACCTTTCAACACGTCCTCAATTTCTTCGGGGAGGTTTTTTATAGCCTCATTCCTTCCCCCGGTTTGGCTCATTCTCACGGAAAATTCCTGGATTTTTTCTGGGGGGTCCGTGATCTAAATGCACTTTGTAGAAAGTACCCTTCCTTGCCCAGCACAAATCGATACAAAGAACAAAGTAGTTGATACGCATTCCCTTTTCTTTTTCTCTCCCAATCCCTAGCTAGTTGCGTTAGACTGACTTAGATTGGTGTTTTCATAAATGTCATGAGTGTCTTTGTAGGAACCTGCTTAACGGGGGATTCGCGTCTATCTTCCATAGCTTTGAGCAATTGTGTACACTAACAGTAACGTTAGTGTCTGGAGCATTCCTTTCCGCATTTTCCATAAATCGTGCCGTCTTTGTTGAAATTGCCCTGGCTATTTCAGGGTGAAACAGGATATTACAATGATATTAACAAACAGAAAACTCAGCCATACCGTCATTCTATTAGCAATGTTCCACAGCTGATGGTTATCGGGATCATTCAAGCGATTCAGATCTCCATATGTCGTCTTTGCGCACATTACTACGTTAGATCTCACAAATTCCTACAAAAAAACCTTTTTTGCTTTTTTAGTCTACAGGGGTGGAATTCACGTGAAAAGTTGCTTCATTGAATCTTTGTTGACGCATCCTTGACAGTATATACTTGGCGTATTGATCCATGTATAGATCATGTTTCGCTTCTCGCTTTAATGCGCTGAAGTGCATTAAAGCGAGCAGCAAAAACAGCTCTGCCTTCGCTGCTCGTTGATTTTGTCCATACCTAAGCAGCCAGGTATGTATCAAGCCTTATAGGCGCGCCCTCGGTATGGGCATGTGGCTAACCGGCAGATGCTCGCCATAACTGTCTGAGCGCACTTACCTGCTTATTGTTGCTGGCCACTGCTATTGACCACCCTCACGCTGCAATAACACTAAATGAGAGTGACTCGCACATGGAAATGATGGCAAGTTAGTCTAACATGTTAATGGCCGCCCATCCGCTTAACGGGATGCTGGTCAAATCAAGGTCCGCCGCTCGCACGCTCGGTAGCGAGGGCACGCCGTTCGTCCGCAAGAAAGCCACGCCCATAAATCAAAGCTCGCCGCTCGCCCGGAAAGCCATTAAGGTCCGCCGCTCGCCCGGGTTATTGTCTGAGCACTAACGAAGATGTGTCATACAGTCATGCACATGCATTACTCAACCACACTCGATGCTAATGTTGTATGTAGGTGTAGCTCTCACTACCCTTTCTCATGACTCCTATACCACGCTTCGCTAAAGTTTTAGTCGCCCAAAAGTAGTTCTGAATAATGATTGATTAGAACATGTAGAATATTACTTTTTTTTGCTTGTAAATTGCATTCAAGACGAAAAGCTAACATATGCACAAAAAGCGCGAGCAAAAATTCTTTGATTGATCAACGCTTCAGTGACGTGATGCTTTCGACGATTCGACGACTACCGAGTTGCGCAGCATCGTGGATATCCATTTGTCGTTTAAGGTAAGCCTCTCACCTAACGACAGGTGCCTAATCTTAACTTCGATTACGTCTTGAGAGAGCTCATAGCCAGTATACTTGGGGAAATTCGGAATTTTTCTTCGAATATTCGAATATCGAATATATTCGAAAATTGAAAATGTCGAATATTCGACTATCGAGTATTATTCGAAAATGAAAATTTCGAATCGAATAATATTCGAATATCGAATATCATTCGTTATTCGAGTTTCGAATATTATTCGGTTCTCGAATGTATTCGATTTTCGAATACTGACCGAATAATTTACGTCAGCCTGCCTATGAAAGGCCAAAACTAAGAATAAATTGTTTCATGTAAGTGCTAAGAACGGACGCATTCCTTACAGTTAACGGTGGAAAAACGGTTAGTCGCGACGTTAAAAGACTTAGGAACTTAAAAGCTACTCCTGTGACGGTTGTGAAGAGATTTTTCGTACTTCAAAAAAGATTAAATACCCTCACTGAGAGTTGCGATTGGATATACAGCGGTCCCAACAGTATGTAGATCCGTAGGCTGACATCAACTCAGAGTATGGGGCGATTTATCAATCGCTTTTCACTGTTGTAAAATTACCGTAAGACTGAAGCAGGTTTCAAAACATCAAGAGTCATTTCCCCTAAGAAAAAGAATCAAAGGGTCTGAAAGTCTTGCTTAAGATTTCTAAAGACACTCCTTTATGTAGAATTTGCACTCAACCGTAAAGCTTTTTTCAAAACTTACGCCAGGTATCCTGTGTCCCTCAGAAAAGTTCCCATGTGAGTCAGCGTGCGTACAAGGTGCGACGCTGCCTTTCGCTCTTTTTGACACGTTTCTCCTGAGATTTCAACGGAACTGCCCGAAGTTAACACGTTCAAAATAGCGAAAGGCAGCGACATGACGTGGTACCTATGGGAAATTTGCTGGGGAACAAACGATACACTGTAACAAATGTTTTGCAACGCCTTTCAAAAATGTGATTGCCATTTAAAAAGCTTAAAAACTCGTGCGTAGTAAAACCAGCATACGTAAAATACTGCTGCACAGATTTTAGACCTTTTTTGGGGACAATTTTTTTGGATGTCTTATTTTGCAGTTGGTTTATAAGCTGGAGTTTCCCACTGTGATAATACACAATAAGAAAAACATGTGATTCACTTTCTGCTGTATTTATAAGCTGAGGCCATCCCTACTGGATGTTACCCAGAAATTGGCAAAAGACTTTGAATGGTATTAGCGATCAAACGGTGTGTAGATACTTTTAAGACATCCCGTATACGCTATGCATATCGAATTCTCGAATTTTCGGTGCTTATCGAATTATCGAATAGTCAATTCTTATCGAATTTCCGAATATTGTGCTCGACGAATATTCGAATATTTGATGGACCAGCCGCTTTCTGCCGCTACGCGGCAGATTCGGCTGTTACTCGGCAGCTTCGCTGCCTCGTACACTTTTCATTTTAATGTATACCAATGTAAGATCAAGTCATTTGATTGCCTGTTCGTACGAACTACTTCTGTTTATGACCTGTTTAGATCGACAGACCGAAGACATAATTTTGTACCTGCAAGTTTATTGAATCAACATCATAAGCAACAAATAGTATGCAATTAACAACAACATAGAATGGCTGCAACAGTGACTACACCAAAAAAGAAGATGCCAACAACAACGATAAGTACAACAGAAAAGGCCTATGACACAACAACAGTAGCGAAGAAGCATCCGTAACAGCAAAAATCTTAGAGTGTAGAACTTCACAGGACTTCGGTGAAAACGACGTTGATTGGATTGCTTTGGATTGGCGACTTGCACAATGAGACCTTCACGCGACCTCGAACGGCTGAGAGCCACATAGAGTTGACCGTGACTGAAGACATCGGTGGGAAGCCACAATCCAACCTTGGTGAAGGATTGGCCTTGGGCCTTGTTGATGCTCATAGCAGCGCCAATCCGATGGGGAATTGGGAGCGCCGGAGTCTGAAGGGCAGATTCTTGCCGTTGTTGTTGTGGATCCTCGTAATCACGACAGACTGCCCATGCCGATTACATATTATGAATTTGCATTGTATGAGACGACGGCCCATATCGCGGACTTGTAGTCGTGTTCCATTGTTCTAGCCCGGATGAAACATCCAAGTTCCTAAGCAGCATGACGATGGCGCCTTCTTTCAACTTGAGACAGTGCGGCGGCAAGGAGGAGCTAGAGATTGTGTTGAGAAACTCGGTAGTACTAAATTGATTCTGGTCGTTAGCGTCGACGATGACAATTTTATCGTGCGAATAGTAAATCTTTTCTTCACCTTGTATGCGGCTTAGAACTTGTTCGTTTATGGAATTCACGTCGGCGTTCTTGGGGGCAAGGATAGCCTGATCAGACAAATCAACCAATGGTTCGATGCAGTCGCCGTATAGCTCTTGGACTATATCTCCTCGACCCATGATTTCCGTTGGCAGTTCCACTCGTCCCTGGCTGTCATGACGGTGCCGTTGCCCACACAAAAAAGGAAGTCCTTCCAATCCGCATCGCGGCTCGTCACTCGCATATTTTCGGAAAGGCGGAGTACTATGAAATGCGGCCAAAGGGAGTACTGCTTAATGCACATGTTTAGTTGGCCTGCTCGCGATCCGCTGCGAACAACCGGTAAGATCTGCCTGAAGTCGCCTCCGAGAACGACCATTTTTCCGCCAAAGGGCTTGTCCACTTGCATGGTATCGCGTAGTACAGCATCCACCGTCTCAAAAGCCGTTTTTGGGATCATAGAGGCTTCGTCCCAGATGAACACGTCGTTTTCGGCGAGCAGTCTCGCGTCCTTCATCTGCCTTCTGTGGGATGATGTCTGAGTTGTTCAAGATATTTAGCTTGAACAACGACAACGTTGTGCGACCCGATGGGAGCAGGTTGGCCGCGATTCCTGTCCACGCTGTGCACGCGACTTTGCGCCCTTGACCGATGAGGATATTAAAAAGACATGTATAGGTCCACGTTTTCCCTGAACCGCCCGGACCATCGATGAAGAAAAGCTTTGGAGCATCTGGGACATCGAGAGCACCAAGAATGGTGTCAACCGCTGCCTTTTGCTGTGAATTTAAAGTCCCATATAAGCGATTACCTTCGGCTGAGCGAAATGCAATATCGTGCGCGTGAGCGTGGGACGACGGCCTAACGACGGTGTGGGAATGTTGAATTAGCAATGTTGATATTGTTCTTGATAAGTCGCTCTTCAAGATCTCCGCCTTGCGCCACGTGCTCGAGTTCTCTGCGCAATGTGATCTGCGAACTGGAAGTGGAGGTAGATGCCAGTTCAAACATTACTTGTTGCCGCGAGTCAAGCGTAGAGATCGTTTGTGCTGTGTTCTCGTTGATTGGCTCGTATCCTCGTTGGCCAACCCGTTCTGGGCTCGCGCCATGCCTGGATTGATCCAGTGCCTCCTGAAGGTGTCCGTTGAGCTGTGGTTCCTGTTGCCGTCGACGAAGATGACGTTCACGCATTGAGGCAAGACGCCGTTCTCGTTCTTCTTGTGTTTCTCGGCTAAGACGAAGGCGGCTACGCATGGCTTCAGAAGTGCGCCTTGCTGCGGTACGGGCTCGGGTTCTCTGGGCGATACGCATCTGCGACTGAGGTATGGAGGGGGTCGTCCATTGCTGGAGGGGGTCAATGTCGGCGCTACCATGGTCTCGGTAATAACAGTAGTCGGAGGAGGTACGACCGATGAAGGCATGGTATGAATGAACCGTAAGGCCGGGATAGGGTATTTTGATTTGTTGGTCATATTTGATCTCGTGGATGAACCATTTTGATTTTGTTGATGAGCTAATCAGTCGACGAAACCCGTTGCGAAAGGTCAACGCATAGTTGGACATCAGCTAGTCTCCAGAATGTGGCATACAAAGAACAAAAAAAGCAAAAAAGTTTAGTGGTCAAAGTTGTAGATATTTTGATCAAATTAATCATGCTCAGTTATCCCTTCCTGCCATTTTCAGCTCAACAGAGATTAGAACATGAAAAAATCGATAAATCGATAGCGCCAGTGAGTGATTTTCTGTGAAAAAGCTTAGTGACACCCGCCCCACCCCAATTTTCATATGTGCAAAGTTTCATTTGAATTCAATCAAGTTTTCTAACATTTTAGGCCGGTCATAACGGACTTGCTAAGCGAGAAACGCAAAAAATCGATAAATCGATAGCGCCACTTGGTGATTTTCGGTGAAAAAGCTTAGTGACACCCGTCCCACCCCGATCTTCATGTATGCAAAGTTTCGTTTGAATTCAATGAAGTTTTCTAACATTTTAGGCCGGTCATAAAAAAAATGCTTATCCAAATATTATATAAGTATTGATATCGAATGATCGAATGAATGACCCTCGAATATTCGACTGTCGAACAATATTCGAAATTTAAAATTTTCGAATATTCGACTACTAGCAAGTGGGTCGGGGCAGATACATATAAGGGCTTAGGTTTGACTAAAAATATTTCTTAATAAGTTTCCTGTTCCTTTCCTGAGAACATTTTTGCGAAGAGCATTCCACAAAAAGAGAACTGCTCGAAGAAGCGATAATCTCCACAAATCATTCAGCATTTCTCGAAATTCCTGCTACATCCATGCATGATATTGTTTTTATCTCGTTTACACGCTTCTTATGCAAATCTCCCTCCTCACAGAGACATTCACATACCCTCCCCCCCCACTTTTCTACCCTCTCAAAGAGAATTTGCTCTTTCAGTTCTTGTCAACAAGTTCCATAAAATATGGTTAAGTAAGTAGCAGAACATATCGTTTTGGAAGTAGAAATACACCATAAGAATTATTTGTATTACAAAATACACTTTTCTCTCAGAATCAGTTCCGACAGCAACGAAATCAGTCGCGTCTAAGATGTCAAAGAATCCTTCAATTTTTTCGCCAAAGGGATATGAAGCTTCACTACAAAAGGAAGCAGCCCAAAGACCGTCAATCATAAGAACTGCACAAACGTGCAAAAAATTTCTTTCCTTGTCCGATCAAATTGCCCTACGTGCCGTTTACAAACCAATTATCTATCTGAAAGACAGTTCATGCCTTACGTGCCGCTTGAAGACCGTTAAAAATTACAGGAACTGTCATAGCATACAAAAATCTGTTTCCCGCCCGATCGGGTTGCCCTACGTGCCGCTTACAGACCGAGAGTAACAACTATTCAAAATGAAAATTTTAGGAATTATAAGAACTGCCCCAAACATATAAAAATCTGTTTCCCTGCCCGATCGGGTTGCCCTACGTGCCGCTTACAGACCGAGAGTTCAAAATGAAAATTTTAGGAATTATAAGAACTGCCCCAAACATACAAAAATCTGTTTCCCTGCCCGATCGTGTTGCCCTACGTGCCGCTTACAGACCGATAGTAACTATTTAAAAAGAAAGTTTACGCCTTACGTGCCGCTTGAAGACCGCTTAAGAATTACAGAACTGCCCCAATTCAAAAAGAAAGTTTATGCCCTACATGCCGCTTGAAGACCGTTTAAGAATTACAGAACTGCCCCAATTCAAAAAGAAAGTTTATGCCCTACATGCCGCTTGAAGACCGTTTAGGAATTATAAGAACTGCCCCAAACATACAAAAATCTGTTTCCCTGCCCGATCGGGTTGCCCTACGTGCCGCTTACAGACCGAGAGTAACTATTCAAAAAGAAAATTTTAGGAATTATAAGAAATGCCCCAAACATACAAAAATCTGTTTCCGTGCCCAATCGGGTTGCCCTACATGCTGCTTACAGACCGATAGTAACTATTTAAAAAGATAGTTTATGCCTTACGTGCCGCTTGAAGACCGTTTAGGAATTATAAGAACTGCCCCAAACATACAAAAATCTGTTTCCCTGCTCGATCGGGTTGCCCTACGTGCCGCTTACAGACCGATAGTAACTATTTAAAAAGATAGTTTATGCCTTACGTGCCGCTTGAAGACCGTTAAAAATTACAAGAACTGTCATAACATACAAAAATCTGTTTCCCGCCCGATCGGGTTGCCCTACGTGCCGCTTACAGACCGAGAGTAACAACTATTCAAAATGAAAATTTTAGGAATTATAAGAACTGCCCCAAACATACAAAAATCTGTTTCCCTGCCCGATCGGGTTGCCCTACGTGCCGCTTACAGACCGAGAGTAACTATTCAAAAAGAAAATTTTAGGAATTATAAGAAATGCCCCAAACATACAAAAATCTGTTTCCCTGCCCGATCGGGTTGCCCTACGTGCCGCTTACAGACCGAGAGTGACTATTCAAAATGAAAATTTTAGGAATTATAAGAACTGCCCCAAACATACAAAAATCTGTTTCCCTGCCCGATCGGGTTGCCCTACATGCCGCTTACAGACCGATAGTAACTATTTAAAAAGATAGTTTATGCCTTACGTGCCGCTTGAAGACCGTTTAGGAATTACAAGAACTGCCATAACATGCAAAAAGAAAGTTTATGCCCTACATGCCGCTTGAAGACCGTTAAAAAATTACAAGAACTGTCATAACATACAAAAATCTGTTTCCCGCCCGATCGGGTTGCCCTACGTGCCGCTTACAGACCGAGAGTAACTATTCAAAAAGAAAATTTTAGGAATTATAAGAAATGCCCCAAACATACAAAAATCTGTTTCCGTGCCCGATCGGGTTGCCCTACATGCTGCTTACAGACCGATAGTAACTATTTAAAAAGATAGTTTATGCCTTACGTGCCGCTTGAAGACCGTTTAGGAATTATAAGAACTGCCCCAAGCATACAAAAATCTGTTTCCCTGCCCGATCGGGTTGCCCTACGTGCCGCTTACAGACCGAGAGTAACTATTCAAAAAGAAAATTTTAGGAATTATAAGAACTGCCCCAAACATACAAAAATCTGTTTCCCTGCCCGATCGGGTTGCCCTACGTGCCGCTTACAGACCGAGAGTAACTATTCAAAATGAAAATTTTAGGAATTATAAGAACTGCCCCAAACATACAAAAATCTGTTTCCCTGCCCGATCGTGTTGCCCTACGTGCCGCTTACAGACCGAGAGTAACTATTCAAAATGAAAGTTTAATCCCTACGTGCCGCTTCAAGACCGTTTAAGAATTATAAGAACTGCCCCAAACATACAAAAATCTGTTTCCCTGTCCGATCGGCTTGCCCTACGTGCCGCTTACAGACCGATAGTGATATGCCTTATGTGTCGCTTGAAGATCTTACTATAATATCTTTTGGTAACTGCCAAAGCGATGCGACGAGGGTACTCTCCTCCCCCATATGCTTTACCGTTGTGCTCTGTGTTCTATTACAGTGTTAACAGCAGATTTGCGACAACAAGGGCAGTCCAGATTATGCGGCGACGAAATATAACATATATGAACTAACACGGATGTGCAGAGAAGCGCCGAGAGAGTACTGGGGAGCGCATGCACTCAAGGAGGATCCACATAGTCAGCATAACAGCGACGTAGAGTTGACAGCGTTCGTAGTTAGTTTCCAGACTGTATGCACTTTAAGTGCAAATAATAGAACTTGCTCCGCATGGAAAGTGCAAATATGGGCAACAGTTGTCAAAGATCACCTCCTCATTCATAAACAAGCAAAGAAGGGATCAAGTGCGTGTCATGTACAGAGCTCAAACAACAACGAAATATTGATTCCAGACTACCGAATTAGTGCAAATGTCTGACCCCCAGTCGCTGTCATAACTTGGAAAACTGTCGCCCATTTTGCTTCCTATCCTGCCTAACTTCTTACAGTTTTCGAAAAGGACGTTATAATTTTGAACAATATTAAGGTTAGGAAAGTAAGATAATATAATCTATCAGTTTTACGGGAATTCGTTTAAACCTCACCTTTTGAATGCTTGTACTTTTTGAAAATATTGCTTTTGCCTCTGGAAATAAAAAAAACAGGGGCTACGTCTCGTTGGAAGAAAAGAATCAGTCGATTCATGCGGTAGTACATTTTTTTAAATTTCTAGGAACATTTCGCTAAATTTCTAGGATTAAATGCTGAATTTCGCAAAAACCTGGTGTTTTGGATACTTTTACATTGTGAAAATATTGTTTTTGCCTTTAAAAACAAATGAGAAGAGGGAGCTCGGTCTACTGGAAGGAAAATCCCAACAAATTAACTCGAAAACCATTTCTTCCAACTAAATTTCAATGAGAAAACTCACAGGAACTTGCTGCATTTGTTTTACCGGCCTCTACTTTGTGAAATCCCTACTTCTGCCAATAAAAACAGAGCAGAGGGAGCTTGTCTTAATGGAAGAAGAGACTTAGTGTTCATGCGGCAGGACATTTTTGATATGATTCTCTAGGTTAGTGCTCAATCTCACAAAAAAGGCTTGAAATTCACTTTGCCCGCCTTTATCTTGCGAAAACCGCACTTCTGCTCTAAAAAGCACAAGTCTCGAAGAAAGGAAAGCTTCAAGGATTTTATGCGGCAGCGCATTTAGGCTAAGGACTTCTCAGTTTCAATGCTAAATCATGCAAAAGCTCGCTTGAAACTTTTGTATATTCAGAGGCTTCATGCGACAGGACATTTTTGCTAGGATTGTCCAAGAAAAAGCTTTGAGCGAACTTTGGTCTTGCTCTAACAAGACCAAAGTAAGTCTTGTAAGAAATGACCGTTTCTTGGCGAGACGTCATAAGTAGAGTATAGAACTGTGCATGATCGCGAAGCTCGACATGTTAGCGGCCGTTGCTTTCCTGAGTGTCAGCATGAGTTTCGGGTAAAATCAGCTGTTCTACATAGATGACTGCTGAGATGATTTCCAATTTAGGAGCTGGGTTGGTCTTTGCAAGAAGAACAGCGTATATGATTTGAGAGCATTTTGAGAGCATAACCTTACTTCTACTACTACAATACCGCTCATAATTCGTCAAAAAAGTCGCCGAACTGCGGCGCACTCTGCCACACTCCGCCACAGTGCGCCGGAGTGTGGCGGAGTGCGCCGCAGTTCGGCGACTTTTTTGACGAATTATGAGCGGTATTGTACGTACTTACGTTGCCCCAAGATCGTTGAGAAAATGGAAATGATTTTGAAATGCAATCTTGAAATGAGCCTGATCTTGCTCCACTACTACTTGCATTGCGAAAAAGATCGTTGAGAAAATGGGAAGTCATTCTCTTGCTATTTTTAGTTACACGCAGACAGTTATCAATGCATCTGCCCCAACCCACTTGCTAGCGACCCGTAGGGTCGTACTGCCGCGGGACATTTTTCCGAACAATTCCTTGTTTTCAAGGCGCTATTTTTAGTTGCACGCTGACGGTATCAATGTATCTGCCCCAACCCACTTGCTAGCGAACCGTAGGGTCGTACTGCCGCGGGACATTTTTGTTAAGACTTCCTTGTTCTCAGGGCTAAGTTATAAAAAACCTCCTTGAAATCCACTTCAAGCAAAAATTCTTGTGCTCTTAATAGCGGAAAAGTAAAGGAGCTTTGCAAGAAGAACAGCGTAGATGATTTGGGAGTTACCATTGTAAAAAGTTTGCTTGAGAACATGATTTTACTCCTACGACTACATACCTACGTGCCAAAAATCATTGTGAAAATGGAAGTCCATTTCCTTGCCATTTTAAGTTGCACGCAGATAGTTATCAATGTATCTGCCCCAACCGACTTGATAGCGACCCCTAGGGTCGCTACTGCCGCAGGACATTTTTCCGAACAATTCCTGTTTTCAAGGCGCTATTTTTAGTTGCACGCAGACGGTATCAATGTATCTGCCCCAACCCACTTGAAGCGACCCGTAGGGTCGTACTGCCGCGGGACATTTTTGTTAAGACTTCCTTGTTCTCAGGGCTAAGTTATAAAGAACCTCCTTGAAATCCACTTCAAGCAAAAATTCTTGTGCTCTTAATAGCGGAAAAGTAAAGGAGCTTTGCAAGAAGAACAGCGTAGATGATTTGAGAGTTACCATTGTAAAAAGTTTGCTTGAGAGCATGATTTTACTCCTACGACTACATACTTACGTTTCGCCAAAAATCGTTGAGAAAATGGAAGTCCATCTCCTTGCCATTTTGAGTTGCACGCAGATAGTTATCAATGTATCTGCCCCAACCCACTTGATAGCGACCCCCTAGGGTCGCTACTGCCGCAGGACATTTTTCCGAACAATTCCTTGTTTTCAAGGATAAGTTATAAAAAAATCCTTGATATCCATTTTAACCGCGCCTGCTTCGCGAAAGTTATGCTTTGGCACCCATAAGCAGAAAAGCAGAGGAGGCTGGTCTCAGAAGGGCAGAGCCACGGGCTTCACAGCAGGACATTTTTGCTAGATTATCCGATAGAAAGCTTTAGCGAGTTTTATATCTTTTAGTATCGCTATAAAAGTGCCTTCATACCGCGGTGGCAGCCGCCGCTGATAGCCCGTAACAGCCCGCAGTAGCCGCCAGCAGCCCGTAGCCGTAGCTGGCCGCTGTCATAGAAGCGCAAAATCACCAAATTCTTAAGCGCAAACTCCCACGCTTTCCATCTTCCACGCTTTCTCCTCCCTGTTGCGGTTAATCTGCAGTTCCACTTTCACCACTACATTATTCAAGATAAGCACCGGCCAAGGATATAATTGAAGCAGAACCATGTATATGAAATAAACACTACAGAAACTGGACTCATCCAAAGTCAGATGATCACACCGCAAAGAAACTTTGGCGAAATATGGTTAAATTGCGAAAGGGAAACTGAGCACCAATAGGATGACCAATCTACGGCAACAAGATTCTAACATCAATGGCCACAAGTATGATATAGATCGAATTGCGAAAACAAAATCGTACTTCTCCTTTAAAAAATCAAAAAGAGCAGAGGAGAATTGGTCTCGAAGGGAGGAAAACTGCAGCAGCTTTATGCGGCAACGAACTCTCTAAAAGTGCCCGGACTTTTCCTTTACAACCTAATATTTCGCAGAAATTATACCTCTGCCTCCTATAACAAAGAAGCAAAGCGAGAGCTTGATCTCGAGGGAGGGAGGGCCTAAGGGCTTCATGCGGCAGTGCATTTCTGCTAAGAACTTCTCAACTTCAATACTAAACTGTACAAAAGCTCGCTTGATATCCAAGTTGGCCGCTTTTACTTCGCAAAATCATACCTCTGCCTCCTACAATAAAGAAGCAAAGCAAACTTGGACTTGAGGGAAGGAAGGTCCCGGGAGCTAATGCGGCAAGATCGATGCTAACTTATCAGAAATGTTGCTTGACACCCATCTTGACCGCTTTTACTTCGCAGAAATCATACTTCTGCCCCCTTTAGCAAAAAAGGAAAGGGGACTTGATCTCGTGGTCTCGGTCTATGAGGCAGGACATGTTTGCTAAGATTGTCCAAAAGAAAGCTTTGAGCGGAATTGATCCCCCTCCCTGAAATGACTTCGCGAGATATTATAAGGAAAGTGTAGGACTGTGCATGATCGCGAAGTTCGATGTGTTTGCGGCCGTCGCCCACTCCTGAAAGTCTCTGAATTTCGGGTTCAGTTTTCTGCATAGATAACTGCTTAGGCGATTTCCATTTTTAGAAGCTGGAGTTGGGTCTTTGCAAGAAGAACAGCGTATATGATTTGGTAGTTTGTCGCTGTAAAAAGTTTGCTTGAGCCTGATCTTGCTTCTATTATAGGCCGTCCGCGCAGGGCGCGGAGAGTGCGCAAGGTGTGCATTACGCGTCACTCCTCTTTCCCCGTGCACTCTCGCCTCCCGTTTTCTCTGCGTTTCTTCTATCTTCGATGGACGCAACAGCGTTGCTCTCCGCGCGCAGCGCGGACGGCCTATACTACTTGCATTGCGAAAAAGATCGTTGAAAAGATGGGAATTCATTCTCTTGCTATTCTTAGTTGCACGCAGACAGTTATCAATGTATCTGCCCCAACCCACTTACTAGCGACCCGTAGGGTCGCTAGTACATACATACATACAGACAGACAGACATACAGACAGACAAACAGACATTCAGCTTTATGTATAAGATTTTATCGATTTTTCGTTCTTTTGCAAAGTTTGGGCTACGGACCTGGGAGTTGGCACAAGGAGGTAATCGAGCATGCTGATAACTAACACAGCGGGAAAAGGGAATCGGGACGTCGGGACGTAGAAGCGGGCAAGGGAAAGGTTGTATAGGGCTAGAAATAAGACCTTTATTATAGGTTTTTACAGGGCCGGACGGAGCCGTTAGGCCAGCTAGTACTCTATAATAAAGCGCAGGGGCCCCATCAGGGCAATAGATTTTTGTGCAGATCTCTTCTCATAACCATTGTTCAACTATCATTCATCTTCATATCTACTTCTCCATCATAGGTCATGAAATTGATAAACAGATTTTACGGTCTATGATTCAAAAAATTTTACTTCATTATATTAGCGTAAAAAATTTCAAAAAAAATATGAGGAAGAGAACGTGAGGTTACTTTTTGTTTGGAGATAGAGTACAATCAAGAGTAAAACTCCACATGAAAAAATACGAATGATGAGATAAGATCAAGCCGTATCACCACGCCGCATATGCGGATTCTAATTTGCGCTAAAAGATGTGCATACTTTGGTGATACAGATGCTTTAGCTTCAAAGTGGTTCCTTTTTGTCATTATCATGCGGAATATCAGACTCTCAACGACTCTTACTCCGGAACTCGATCTCATTTTGATTTGCGGAAACTCCGGTGTAGAATTCGAACAGGGCGAGAAAACTGGCAATAAGTCTTCCTCACACATCGATTGGAGCTGCGCACGGCAATTGTTGGAAGAAAGTTAAGCCCCTCTTTAACCACATAAGTTTTCCATAATTTTTCTCCGTTCCTTAGTCCATTTAAGCGTACACTCACCAAACTTGTGCCATATCGTAATCTGTGCTTTGCAAACAAGTCGTTTTATCATTTTGTGGTCGGAAAATATTCAGAAAAAGCTTGCCACAACCTTCAGTTACATATTTTACAATACTTTGGAGTTTGCTTCTACTAGCCCGCATCCGTTTATACTCCAAATTCTTGCTTATATCGTCATATATGCTCCGTGACCGAGACATTTAATTACACGCGCGAGGAAATTGCATTTTTGCATGTCAGTCGTGTAGCAAGTTGTCGAGAGAGTGTATCCTGTGTGCCCCAGGAAAGTTCCCATGTGAACCAACGTGCGTACGTGGTGCGACGCTGCCTTTCGCTCTTTTTGACACGTTTCTCCTGAGATTTCAACGGAACTGCTCGAGGTTAATACGTTCAAAAGAGCGAAAGGCAGCGAGATAACGTGGTACCTATGGGAATCTTGCTGCGGATATGTATTAGGTTGGACCGAAAGTTCGTTCGCACCATTTCCAAAAATTCATAACTCTTTGAATTCTCAACGAATTTGTATGGTCAAAATTCTGCGTAAGGGAGGAACTCATGCTTTTTGCACCTGTACTTGAACTGTTCGATAATGTGTACAAATGAAGGAGATAGAAGCTCAAAACCAAAATCACTCAATTTGAATCTTTCGTGTAGGGTCATAAAATATCGGAAACTTGCCGTAAAAATCGGAGCAATCGGTATTGTAGGTTATTTCACCAGCTCTTTCTAACAGTGCAAAGTTTGCGCCAATTGAGCGTCTCTATGAAAAGTTACGATTTTCGAGCAAGCAATACAAAAGGGCGATTTTGATTTATTTTGGCATTTTTCAGGGAATTCGTAACTTTTCATAGAGACGCTCAATCAGCGCAAACTTTGCACTGTTAGAAAGAGCTGGTGAAAGAACCTACAATACCGACTGCTCCGATTTTTACTGCAAGTTTCCGATTTTTTATGACCCTACACGAAAAATTCAAATTTTGAGTGATTTTGGTTCTGAGCTTCTATCTCCTTCATTTGTACCACATTAACGAACAGTTCAAGTACAGATGCAAAGTTGTTCTTACAAATTCATTAAGAATTTAAAGAGCTACGAATTTTTGAATTTGGTGCGAACGAACTTTCGGTCCAACCTAATACATGTAAAAGTATAATCACGATATCTCCTTTGTTTTCCATCGGAAACGATTTCCATCTTGACATTTGCCCACCTCGTGTTGAGCCCTGGTATAAACTAGCAGCGACGTAAACAATGAGTGGCCTGCTTGCGAGTCAATTTTTATTGCCTCAGGGGCGGGCTCTCTTCTTCTCTAAAAATACGCCTCCTGCTTGCTATCTCTCCCTTTTATGGCGTTCCTTCCTCACTAACCTCTATCCCTGAATGGAGGAAGTGGTTCTAGAATAGTCTGGTGCTCTAGTAGTTCGCTTTTTCATGCATTTGCCTTCTTGCGATAGTCTCCATAATGTGAAAAAGGTTTGGTTTTGAAGTAGATTTCAATTTCAGTACGTATCTCAAACTATTGGCTGTGACCGTTTCAAGCTTACAAGTATTCTTGGATATAATAATGGCGGAAATTTTCAAAATCAAGCAGATCATAGGAGTAAGTGTCTACGTGAAATTTTTGCTTTATAGTTCAGAATAATGATTGTAAGTATTTAGAGTATTGAGGGCTACGAGGAACACGAGGAAGTTGTGTTGAGTATTACTAAGCTCCCGTTTGGACGAAAGGCAGGGCTAGGCATTTCTGACGTCATCAAAATTGTTGAAATTTTGGAAGGAGATAAAGAAATTCTACGTGTTCTCCGCAATGTCGCTATCATCATGGGGAAGGTAAGTTGCGAGTATTTCGATCTGAAAAGTGAAGGAATGATTTGCTAATACTTTTTCATCTTAGGTCAAATTTAGCTATTACAGAAGCTAATTTTGAAGCGCTGACCTTTTACTACGACATATTACAGCCTAGACCAGAAAACCACAAACCCCAAATGATCAGCAGAAGCGACGAGGAAAAATGGTTTGGATCTGTTAAATGCACAACGAGGGAGATAGTGTTGGATACATCCACTACGGATAAGGAAGTATCTCTCAATGAAATTTACAAGAAGCTTGCACAAGCAGATATCAAAGACGAGAACGAATTTCTTGACTGCTTTATGGCCATGATTTTAGTCCAGGTTGGTAAATCATATGAACTGGTACATCATTATGGACGTCTGTTTAGGGATATTCTATGAAAAACTGGGCACATCTATCTGACTCGGAAAGTCCTTACAAAAGGAATCGCAAAGTAGATCAGGAAAAAATTCTTAGTGAGTTTTTTTGCCCCTCTTCAATTTGCACTATTCGTCTCTGTTACAGACTTTATGGTAACAACCCTCATAGACAGTGATATAAAAATTGGAGATGATTATAAAAATAAACAAGAGGATATGAAGAAATTTATGTGAGTGCACATTTGGTTTTTATTCTTTGCTGAATATTTATTGTGATATACAAAACTACAAACGTCAATTCTAGTCATTTATACAGTGCTCCATAATTATAAAGCCACTCTAAAAATCGTCGTAATTTTCGTTCTCGTCAATGAATCTGTCTGAAACTTTGCTGTAATGTGCGCATGTAAATCTACCATGACCTCTTAGAACGGCTTCCAGTCTTGTTGAGTTTGTACGGAGAGAAACGAAAAAATTCGAAAAAGCCCTCTTTGAAAGCTGGACAAAATTATAAAGCCACCTCGTTTTTCTAATCACTATCGGCAGCTCTCAAATTTTTCTGACAATTACATCCCAAAATATAAAACATTTGCAACACCTGCGGCCTGCCATCCTACTCAAATAGAAACGATCACTGAATTTTTTGCTTTCAAAAGCAACAAAAGTCAATCTGCTTTGACAAGAAGCTGGTTTGAGGAGTTTTCAAGCCCTTGTTTATTTCAAATGATAGTCATAAAATCTACTGAGCATTTTCGACGAATGAGGTGAGGAGCACTTCCGTAAACTCTGCGTAATCGCTGATATTGACGGACAGACTCCAACCTCACCATAGGGTTTCCACGCTTTTACTCCACAAAACTGTTTGTAATGTCCATAAAGGGCTGGATTCGATTTGTCACATTGTCTACAGGTGGTGCAGCTTTTGCAACAGCTTCTGATTTTCCCTAGTGATGCAGTTGCGATTTAGACGTGATACTTTCCATGAAAATTCCCTGCAAGCAGAAGATTCGATATAACCCTAGATCTCCTTATTTCCTTCTGTGTTTCATGTCATATTTCACCCGATGAATGAGATTAGCTAAGCTTTTGAAGTTTCAAGCGTCTACTGTTTTATCTCGTGATCTCAGTTGGCTTTGATTGTGCAGGGTGTTCCACTCAACATTCAGTGGATGTCGACTGCAGCTGAACCAGAGTGCTCAATCCCGAAATTTTTTCATGCACACAAGTTCACTGTTGTTGGCTGTCGTAATGGCTACATTACAGTATTTTCTGATGCTTGAAAATCGAGTTTTGTGGTGCAAAAGTGCGTCAACTCTATGATGAGGTTGGAATTTGTCCGTCGGTATCAACGATTACGCAGAGTTTATGGAAGCGCTCCTCACCTAATCTATCGAAAATGCTCAGTAGATTTGATTGCTATCATTCATTTGAAATAAACAAGGGCTTGAAGACTCCCCAAACGAGCTTCTTATTGAAGCAATTTGACTTTAGTTGTTTTTGAAAGCAAAAAATGCACTGATCGCTCCTATTTGAGTAGAATAGAAGCAAAAAATGCACTGATCGCTCCTATTTGAGTAGGATGGCAGGCCGTAGGTGTTGCAAAAAATTCCATATTTTAGGTTGCGATTGCAAAAAAAATTTGAGAGTCTAAGAATGCAATAGTGATTATAGGGGCCTGCAGGATCGCGAGAGTCGGACGTGCGTACGGCCATTGCGCCGCACAGATGTGTGTCCGACGACTCAAGTAGGTACCAGACTTATCCTGTTGAACAGGTTCATTCGGTTCACCACCTTTGCTGTTAAACAGTGTAGTGATTTGACCTATGAACGAACGAACTGGCTGAAACGGATAAGTCTGGCACCTGCCTCAGTGACATCGGACGTGCGCGGCGCAATGGCCGTAAGCACGTCCGACTCTCGCGATCCTGCAGGTCCCTATAGAAAAACCAGGTGGCTTTATAAGTTTGTCCAGCTTTCATTAAGAGCTTTTTCAAACCTTTTCGTTTTTCTCCGTTCGAACTCAACAAGACTGGAAGCCGTTTTGAGGGGTCATGCGCACAGTACAGCAAAGTTTCAGACAGATTCATTGACAAGAACGGAAACGACGATTTCTAGAGTGGCTTTATAATTATGGCCAGCACTGTATAAAGAGGACCTCAATCAAGTGATTTCACAAATTAAATTGGCAAAACTTTCAAAATCATTAATTAGAGGGTAGTTCGGCAAAGCATGGGCACTTTTTCAAAAAAAGTAAGCACCAAAATGAGTCGATTAGAGTACTTACATGTGTCAAAAGTCCCTATTTTTTAAAAGAATGGATCAGTGCCATGCAGAGCTCAAGTTTGATTGCTTACTGTATAACAAGCCATAATTCTAGTCATGGTGACAAGGTATTGGCGTCTTCGCGACGTTTTCAAAAAAATATTTTGTGCACTAGTTTTGAGATTGAAACGTTGTTTTGATTATTGATGTTTAGAAAGAGCTTCAAAACCAAAGCGGAGAAGATACCCAAGAATGCTCTAGAAGAATTACGAAAAGAAGAAAAAGTTAAAGAAGTGAATGGACATGAATTAAAAGATGCTACGATAAGAATGGTCATGGGCAGCTTGAATCTCGACGATGGAAAGAAATATCGGATTGAAATGAAGATTAGTCAAATTAATATTGATAATGACAGTGTTAATCAATGTAATCAAATTAATATTGATAATGTGGTAATTAATTTAAACGATCAAAATTGATAATGACAGTGATAATTAATGTAATCATATTAATATTGATAATGTGATAATTAATTCAAATTAATATTGATGAATGGCAATGATAATTAATGTACGTTGTCCTGGTCATAAGTGTCAACGAAGACTGTTGAACGTATAATCCGTAATTTGCCAAATTGTTTTCCTTTTGTGGTCAATGTCATAAAAGGTGTTGTTGAATAAGGTGTTCATGATTTTGGGGTTGTAAATCAATACGAGAGCTTTAGAGCCAGTGCAAAACATTTAGCCATGCATATCCTCTACCTTCTACGAATCTGCGCGAAATTTGTAACATCTCTGTACAATTATTGTTCACCAGTGCGTCACCTCTGCTTCGCAGAGGCTCGCACTGGCCCTACTTTCTATATGCCTAACTCACTCTTGCATAATAATGACAGTGAAACTCACCGAGCCATGCAGGCTATCACGAATGATTTGTAAACAACTACTCATTCCTAGAGCTTTTTTGTGTGAGATCGGTATTTTCGCGTGGATGAGACTTTTCCGAGAAGAATTAATGCGTATTTGAATTGGTTTTTGGGCTATTTATGGCCTGATAGTCGCCATAACGACAATAATCACCGTGGACTACATCCCTGTGCAAAAATCTTCTCAAACGATCAGGTAAAATCTTGGCAAATTGGACATTTATGCAACTTATTCTTTTTGGCGCCATTTTCGTAAACTAATCAACTTTAGTTCGATTTTTTGGGTTAACGTCCATGGCTTGCACATTAGCTTGTCAAACACATCCACGACTTTGCAAAAAGTGGTGATACGGACCTAATTTTGCTCGACAGAAGCCAAGTGGATCCGTTTGGCGCGCAATTTCTGAGGGATCCACTCAACGGATCCCCTCATGCTTTTGCATGGTGAGCTTTCATGCAGGTAGCGTGCGCTATGCAAAATTTGGGCTTAGAACGTTGGCTGGAACACGCTCTACGAATTTCGTAACGGACAGACAGACACACGCACACACACACAAAAAAACGTGAACACCCTTAGCCCGTTATTATAAGTTATGATTTTTTGTTCAACGCTACCCTTATCTACGAGTTAACAAATTCGTGCGCCCTGAAAATAAGCCTTTTTACATGTGCATGTGCACTAAGCGCAGCCATTGTCAATACTCAAAAAACATTAATGTTTTCAAATTTTGTGAAGTTCGGTAGACTTCGCGGAACATCGGCAGTTTCTGAGAACAACAAAGTATATGAAATACAAGAGGTTAGGTAACAATTTGCTGTGTGAACTCGACGATTACCGATTTTTTCGATGATGGCATATTTCTTGGAATGGGTGATGGAAATTTTCTGACTGTTAAAGAAAATAAAGGACCTACCGTTTTGGCAAGCCTTCAACAGGCTTCTTCCAGAAATTTCGACTTTGAATCTAACGAAAACGGAACCCGGTCTGGTTACTGATAGCAGGTTGTCAAATACATACTTGTAGCAAATTTCAAAACAATTAGTTGAAAACCAAGTGAGTTACGGCTCTTTTCAAGATGGACTTATAGTTATGGCCAGTAGTGTAGAAGGAAAATTGATCGTCCGAAATGAAATCGGATTCTGAAGTTAAGTTCATTTGTTCCATATGCTCAAACCATGATTGGTCTCCTCATCTTGATCATTCCTGCGATTCCTGCTGCAGAGCATGAAGTCTCCAATGGTAGGTGTTTGAAATTTTCGAGAAGATTTCCATAAAAATTAGAAAGGAAAGAACTGCAGAATCGTGAGATAGTCGGAACAAGCCCGGGCGACGTAAGGACAACTATTTCATCACAATTGTGGGTGAAGATGAAGTTGTTTACAAGAACGAGGATTCTCAACTTTTACAGTGTGTGAGTTACAACATATTCTGCTTGGTGTTACAGGTATGACTACACACAAGAGGAACTTTACATTTGTTTGTGATAAGAAAACAGATACTTCATCGTAAGGGCAGATTTTGCAAGATTTCCATTTTTCTTGTTCCACTCTGAAGAGATTCTTTGTAGAAATTTTGTGGTGGTCAGCACAGCTGAAGAGATTAGTCATCGGTGTAATTTAGGGGTAATTCTCTTACTGGGGGAAATCTAGATCTATATTTTTGATTTGATTTTTTTTTACTTTTAGCGAATGCTTTGACCCTAAAGAACTCGCTGTATGGATCTTAAAAACAGACCAGTCAGTTTCTCCAAGTGTAGTAGAAGAAAGTATCCGAAAACTTATGTTCCCAGTAAAATCAAGGTAGCTCCACTTCTTGCGCTGATCGTAATGGCTGAACATAAAATCTTTTTCCAGGTTTCAAGACTATTATTTTGTGATCTTTGAAGCTGTTGGGCTTATAGTTTGAAAGATAGCTTTTGCCGCTGTGCTGACGATTTTAGTCAGAAGACGCAAAAACAACATCAAATCGTTTTCTTCAGGATAAATTATATTTGAAAGTGTTCTTTGAGACTAGCAGATTTGAAGAGCAAATTTTTCCTATAGAATTGATATTTTGCTAGTTCTATAGCAGGACATAGATCTTATGCGTACGAAAATTTCTGCAAATGAATTTGAAAACAGAGGACCTTTCGCAATGTGTCTGCTAGAATGACTGATAAGAAGTACATTACTTCCTGTCGAACAGGCCTTTCTTTCGCCTCTCCGCGAAATAGTGGTGAACCAATGTTCTCTAACCTCTCATCAGTTCATCCGTCATTCGCCGGACTGCTTAGGCCCGCCAATAGGCCCGTCGATCGACGGGGGGCCTAAGCAGTCCGGCGAGAATCGTTCAACAAACGCTTCCACCTTATCATGGTGTAAACGGGTATGTTTGGAATAATTTCTTTAACATTTATTTTGCTTTTTTCGCAAAGATCCAGAAACTTTTGATGAGTACAGCGGAATTGTTACATAGTATTTTCTATGCTAAATCTTTGATTCTTGAAAAAAAACGTATGCGCATAATTTATAATGCTAGATTGTATTACGACGAATGTAGATTTCGCAAAGTTCATTTTGGAGCGTCATGAATGCGCCAAGCAATTTCCAGGTGGCAATAAAAACCACGTCTAGTAAATCTCTACCGATATTCAGCGCGTATCTGTTGATACCAGTAGCGATAAGCAGCAGTTACTAGAAGCTATAAAGCAAAAATAATTTCTGCGAAGGTTCAATCTTTAGATAACATCTTTGGAACTAGCTTTGTACTTTTCTGCCATTAGCCATAGCCAGTTGTACACGCCATCACGCATTGACATACTTTCGCAAATGAAAATGCAAGAGTAAATTTAATTCGGTCTTATTTTTTTCTTCATTCAATTTTTTACGGAAACGCAGGCTAGCAATAATTTAGAGTACTCGTGGTAAGTTCAGGAAGTCTAGCGACAGGCAGCTTGCAGCAACCTGCTCTAGTCTCAATCTTTGTTCAAAAATCCTACAATTCAGTGGAAGAATGGGTCGCCGAAATTTCTAAAAACTAACTTACAAAAATATATAAAAAAAGAAAAATGTTTATATAATGGTCTGTAACGGTATAAACAGTTTACAAAAATGTGCAAGTGACTTGTCTATTCTTGCAAATGATTAAGGTAACTAAAATTTTTCAAAAATTCAAATGAGCTTTGTAAAAGAAATTCTGCGAAGGCGTGGCTGCCGTCACGCCCCCCCCCCCCCTCCCCTCCTTTTCTAGATTTTAGGTGTCATGGGCCCGCAAAATTTTAAGAAGCATTCCAAAAAATTTTACGGCGTGCATGGCTAACGTCACGTACCTTCTTTTGCAAAAAAAATTTGCCCTGCCCCCCTTCCCGGAAGGAACTCTGGGACCTCCACTGCTAATGCCCTATAATGTTCAGACGATTGAACATGTTAAAATGTGTCTCTTATTCAGCGATTGGTAAGTATGTAGGTGCATAACTAGAACCGTAAGCAGGTCAAAATAGTGTCAGAAGTTTTCGAGTAGACTCTTCAGATTGAAAGCGTGCAAGAATGGTACAAGTTGGCAGTCAAAGTGGATCAGGTGACATATAGAGTGGTCCCGAGGAGCAGATACTCTCGAAGAAGTTTTTTCGAAAATACAGTTTCGAAAACCGGCATTAACTCTGATATAACCCAGTATCTTGCTTATACTTAGCTTTTCCTGCAAACCAATACTATGCTCACAGATTCGTCAATTACCGACACTTCAATAACTTTTTTCAGAATAAAACCATTTTCTACACTTGAGTTCATCTTAAGCAGGTATAAAATTCTATTGTAGAACACGAAGGGTATTCGATAGTGTTTCTTTCTCTTACCAGCACTAAGTTCCCTCTGAATCTCCCAAAAAATTGCTGAAATAATAGCAAAAAAATTGAATATAAAGGTTTTCCTAATGCGCAAGGCTGTGTCTGAAACTTTTAAATCGAGAGATTAGATATAATTATAATCGAATTGCAAAGTTTCTGTATCTTGAGGAAAATTTGAAAATTTGATGCATCTCTCCTTCACGCAATCTTTCGAAAATCAAGGGTTTCGGAATCACTTTTAGAGCCTCAGCTAATTGGAGAAAGGCTAGGGATTAGCAGGGAAAACAGTTTGCTCAATTTATATGTTGTCAATGTCTCTTGGAGTTCTGAAACAAAAAATGTGATGACTAGCTATACAGTAGGCAAAAACGATAGGTGGATTTTTCAACGCACAGGGAAAAAGTGCTCGATAACATACAGTCTCTGTTAACGATGTGTTCCCTTTCCCAAGCTCTAGCGCAACCCGCAGAGCCCACTGCCGCGTTCGCGAGCGTACGGCTTGAGCGTTCAAATTCGCAGCATCGACTGGATCCGCATTGCTCACGCGCTGCGGATGCGTAACTGAAAAGGGGCACGTGGTTAACACAGATTGTAAGTGCTAAAAGAGAAAAAGAAAGCTTGCGCTAGATGCTTTTCAAAGTTGTCTGTCATTATTCTGTCCAAATTGCCAAAACATTGGATAAAGCATGCGAAATTCTCATTACTTCTTACTTAGCCTAGTAAAGACATCTATGTACAGTTGCTACCATCTACAACAATCGTCAATGGAACCCTGCCACTATGTCATGCCTATTTATCACCACTACGATTCACATTTCAGCGATCAGTCAAATGCATCAAACTTGGTAATTTCCGATACTTTGCCCTATTTATGTTAAAGCAGCATAATTTTGTAGCTTCTTACAGAATGTCTACGCACATGGAGCCCTATATCACAACAATGGATACGATCTCTATGCGCAGCACTTTTCAACTGTTGTTCACAAGCAAAAAGGTGAGTGCGGCTACAAAAATTTGGGCAAGAAGCAGAGCTATGGCGGAAACTTAGTTCACTTACATGTGACAGAGTCTTTAATCAGCAATTATATTACACTAGCTGGCTTACCCGGCTCCGCCGTATCCGGACCAAACTTGGCACACATACACTTCGGGCCCCGGCGGGTGTCACAGTCCACTTTTCGTTATCGATCGATGTCGATTTTACCGATTTTTATCGATTTTTTTTGCAGAGTTCACCTACAGGGCTAGGAGTTCGCACAGGGGGTAATCGAGCATGGGGATTCCGAATACAATATTAGTTTTCAAGATCGTCCATTACTTTTATCGATTTTATCGATTTTTTGAAAATTTGAGCTAGGGGGCTGGAATTTGGCACAGGGGTGTAATCGAGCATGCTGATCACCCCCCTTGGGGATGATCAGTATGCTCGATTACCCCCCTGTGCCAACTCCCAGCCCCCTAGCTCAAACTTTGCAAAAAAATCGATAAAATCGATAAAAGTAATCGATAATCCCGAAAACCAATATTGTATTCGGAATCCCCATGCTCGATTACCCCCTGTGCAAACTCCCAGCCCCGCAGGTCAAACTTTACAAAAAAATCGATAAAATCGATAAAAGTAATGGACGATCCTGAAAACTAATATTGTGTTCGTAATCAGCATGCTCGATTACCCCCCTGTGCAAAATCCCAGCCTCGCATGTCAAAATTTACAAAAAATCGATAAAATCAATAAAAGTAATCGATAATTCTGAAAACTAATATTGTATTCGGAATCCCCATGCTCACTTCCCCCCTGTGCCAACTCCCAGCCCCGTAGGTGAACTCAGCAAAAAAATCGATAAAAATCGATAAAATCGATATCGATCGATGACGAAAAGTAGCCTATGACACCCGCCGGGGCCCGTAGTGTATGTGTGCCAAGTTTGGTCCGGATCGGTTCAGAAATGGAATTTTCTATTCGGAACATACATACATACATACATACAGACATACATACAGACAGACATACAAACAGACATTCAGCTTTATATATAAGATGAAAAGCTGCTAGAGCGTTTGAAGTAGCAACTAAACCATGCTATCTCGCTAAGTGTATTAGGTTGTTCCGAAAGTCTCTTTTGTGGCTGATCAAACCTTTTGTTTTTTAGCTTACTTACGGTACCATTTGAAAGAGCAAAGCAAGTTCTAAGAAAGGCTTCCGAAGACATACCTCAATCGTAAAACAAGTGAAGTTTAGAGCCAAAAACTACTTTCCAACCGAACTGAATTCGGATCTTTTTCCAGAAAACTTCACGGACCCCCAGCTTGATCATCAAGCAGTAGACACATAGTAGTACTTATAAATATGCTTTTGCTGTAGTTTATCCGCAGCACAAATTTGAGAAACAAAAACAGCCAGTAAATAAATAGCTAAGAATCGCAGCCAGGGCTCAGCGCAGCTGTCACCGGGTCAAGCTGCATATCGTTTTTAGGGCGGAAAGCAAAGGGGATATCGTTTCTAATACAGGGGCCGAGGCGGAGAACTGCCGCAAAAATGCCGCCGGCATGCCACCGGCATGCCATTGGCAAGCTGTCCATCAACAAACAAAGGCGTTGTTTTCAGCCAAAACGCAATAGTATGACACCAAATTTGGTGTGTGCATGCGCGTTGGTGGACCGGAACTAGGGGCCAAAAATGTATGAAAACTTATGTGAATGGAAGCTGTGCCGAACTTTTTTCTGAATTAGCTGGCACCGTGCCAGCTGGGTGCCAGCTAAGCTGGCACCGACACTTTGCTCACATAAGTTTTCATACTTTTTTACATAAAATGTATCTACACTGTAAAAGATTACATACGGAGAAGAAACAGTTTCATAATGTTCTCTTTTCAGCGTTTTATAGCAATTTGAAAACCACTCGGTCCGCTCCGCAGTCGAAAAATCGGCTTTTTCTGCTTCTCAAGATGTGATTCGACCACTTAAAAAGCTCAGAAAGCTGTGAAAAGTTCTTTCATGAAATCAGAAATGCATGGAAACACTACTCCTTTTTTTAATAATATAAAAATGATGACGGGTTTTCAAAACAGGTCAAAAGGGACTTCGTACGAAATTTTCAATATCAAACGGGACTTCGTCTTGAAATTTCCCTGGTGACAGCTCGTGCCGAGCCCTGATCGCAGCACACAATCACGTTCTGAAATGTGAGTGAAATGGGACCGAGTTTGCAGTTTTGACAAAACAAAACATTTTGACAATGCAAACTCGAGACGTAGTGATGCACGAAGGCATGATTTCCACAATGAAACTCCATGCAACTTTGAAGCTTTGGGAGAAAAAGGGGTTCAATATTTAGCAATCACGAAGTATATGTTTGTGGAGAAAATCATATAAAGAAAGAGTTCTTCTCAGCACATAAGCTGACGCCACTCAGTAGAGATTATCATTTCAAAATTGCCTCATAACTATCGAAGTATGCAGTATTACTTTGAGAAAGTTGTATGAAATACTACCGTGATAATGTGCCATAGAAATGCCATCTCATATTCGCATTTATACCGATAGTTAAGGAAGGTCCCTTCAAGATCATGGGTATGGGATTTTACAGTGTTCCAATGGAAGACCCTCCCTATAGTCTATTAATGAAGTCTGGAGCGAAGAAGCGCTTCTGCTTAGCCCAAAAGCCGCTTCGGAAGTCTTCCGGACCCCGCCCATTTCTTAAGCGCAATTTGCGAACGCGGAAACGGAGAAAAAAGCTCATTTTTGCCATTTTCAAGCGCTGAAAGTCAGATATGGATTCAGCATGGCGAGAAGCGAAGAGGGTAAAAGCCGGGAACGAAAATTTGCCCGGACGACTTTAAACACTTACTTTCACAATAAATGCACCAAAGTTCAGTATGGGGTCTTGTGCTAGAGTAGAAAAATTGCGCAATGTTGCCCAGTGAGATGAACAGTGCCATTACCGTAGCCCCAACAGCGAAAAAAGATGATGTGGCTGCTTACCGTAATGCACTGCATTGCGAGAAGTATATAAAGACATGAATTCAAGTGCTTTATTGTCTATCTAACTTACTCCTAAGATTGCCGACTTCCGCAATTTGCCTCAAGATGTTCAGTACGTATTCATGCTTGCCTGAGTACTGCTTTACCGAGCGAGATGATGTTACCATATAGGAAACATACGGAAGAAGCTATAATTTGTTCTTTTGTCAGAATTTTTTTGTCTCTTACTTCTCGGATAGTTACTGTATGAAAAAACCTTTCGCTTTGATGAAAAAGATCGAAAAAACGTTTTTCGAACGCCCTTTATTAGTCCTCCAAAACAATCAGGATTCAGCCCATTTGACATTGACCTGATCTGCAGTGAAGCCACTTTATGGGAAGTTGTTTTGCCTGTCTGCAAAGAAAATTGAATCGATTTAACGAAATCGTTTTATGCTGTAACGATAAAACCTTAACACATTAGAGTAAAAAGGAATCTTGACTATGTACCATATTAAAACAAAAAAATTTCCTCTCAACCTTCGGACTTTAATCTAGAGTTAGAAATAAGCAACAATGAGCTGTACAATAACACTCCAGATGAAAATTATGTAGGGTGGTTAAAAGTCTATCAATAAAGCCGACCTTAAACCTATTAATTTGAGTTGCTAAAAGAGACTGAGTTAATGCAAACTGCGCTAGTGAACTTGAGCAAAAAGCCTGCACTTTCTAGTCATTAAATGCATACAAGACAGATACAGAGAAGAATCATGTAATTCTTTAAAAATTTTTAGATGAAAAGAATGGGTTGCATAGAAAGCAGTTCTTAACTTTTCCCCCACCATTCCGCACTATCGGAAAAATTAATTCAAAAATTAGATAAATGCAACTCTTGATCGCAAAGACTGAATAACCATGCAGAAGCCTCAGTTTCTGGATTAACAGTCTCTGGATTTTTTGGCCAAGTAACGGGGAGTACATTACTACTTCTTTCAAGCTAACATACTTTAGAGAAAAAGGAAGATAGGGACCAGAAATATTGATTTTTCACGGCAAAAGTTTGAGATGGATTTCTTACAAATATAAGATATCTTATGTCCATTCAATTTCATATCAAAGAAAATGTTCGTCGAATTTGCAGCTCAAGCTGTTCCACACAAAATCTTCGAATTCCCAAATGATAGTGACAATACCCAAATATTGCTCACATAGTGAAATAAATTTTTCTTTGCTGAAAGTATGCTATATACGTAAACAATATATATATATATCAAATATAAATTTTATTAAAAGTGAGAACAGGCGCTTGCATTGCAATGACAAAGGATTGCATCATCTGCCTGACTGTGCTGCTGAATGATGAAATAGGCGAACAAAGGGTTTTAGTTCTTAATCTACGGGTTTTTTGTTTATTACGCACGCTTATTTCCTAAAAAGTTTGTAATCCAAAATAGCGATAGATTCAGCAGCATTCTAATCGCCCACCGGCCATGTGACGGGGGGCCCCGTCAGCATGACTCAACCCGAACGCAACATTGCGTAATAGCCTCATAGTCCATGTTGCTGTTGTGTAAACAGCTCAAATAAAATCCCTTTTGGCACTGCGGGACCGCTGTATTGCTCTGGAAGTTTAGATATGAAAACTGCCATCATTCGACCGACTATCAAGCGCCACAGGGATCTTTTTTCCGATCATTACGACCTGCCACTGAAAAGAAGCTGCCGAGATGAGGGGTGAGCTTTAGATTTTTATACTTTGAGAAGGATTTTAAAGAAAATAGTGCAGTTGCTTTTTTTGCGATAATAGTAGAATAGCGCATCATTCTATTAACAGTTATCTTAATTAGTTTACTGTTTTAGAAGCTCTAAATTAGATGCTCTTAGAGCACCTAGGTGACTAAAGATAAGTGACTAAGAGATGAATCTTTTTTGTACCGAATACAGCCAAAAATTTCACGGAAGCCCTTTATTTTTCATTATCAACATGTATGCAAATTATATAAATTTTGTTTGGGTTCCTATATTTTAACAAATCCCTTTCAGAATCATCGATGGTCATGTATTCAACGAATCACCACGTCATTCTCCTACTTTTTGTAAGCTGCTAACTGTAAGGTACGGTACTTTAGTCAGTATTTATAAGTTTTTGTACTCTAGGTACAGTTAGCTTAGTTACAGTGACCAGTTGAGGTATTTGTTCAAAAAAAATGAAAGATCAAAAAATGATCATATTTAAATTTAGATGTTCCTGTTGAGCATTTAATTTTGAATATGAAAAATACACATGAAAAGTATACAAAATAAAAAATACATGTAAAAATTGAAATATTAGGTCATTCCGAAAGTAATTTCGCTTTTTTCAAACGGGCGCCACATCTGATGGAACAAAGGTTTCTAAGAGAACTTGGAAGCATTCGATGCAGCATTTTATTCTCTTTTCAATGGTTATGAAATTGTTGCAAAACAATCAATGAGCTTTTAGAAAATAACCAAAATTTGCGACCTATGCTTTTTGAGATAGTCAAGTTTCACAATTTTTCAAAACTTTCGTATCAATCCTCAGAAGAAGTTCAAGTGATGGTTCGATAGAGCAAACCTCACAGAGTACAGTGCAACTTTATTCTCTTTTCCATAGCTTGTCATACATTTTTAACAGAATTTTAACTGATGCTACCGATTTCCATACTTGGACAACTAAATCCTCGTAGAACATCAAACCTTGAGCAGCTTGGGTGTCATTCGATGCAGCTTTTCTTCTTCTTTCTAATGGGTGTTTTTTGTTTCCGATTCGTTTAGTTTCCGGGGATAAAATCATCATAACTCATTTTTTAGCGAGCCCCAGGCTGTATTCGAAATACTCGAAATTTGATATTTCAAACCTGTAAACCCTCACTTGTTTTGTAAAAGTAATGCTAACTCATAGTACCATCTTGGTAGTCTCAAATTCCGAAAAATTGTGATGTTTGATGCGATTGTGGTTGAGGTGGGCCTGCCAAAATCCGATGGTTCTGTTAAAAAATCTTTTAAAAGATTACGGCGAGCTACGAGGAAGGCAAAAAAGTAGTACTGTATTCTATGGGGTTTACTCTATCGAATCCTTACTTGAACTTCTCCTGAGAATTGATATGAAAGGTCATAAAATCGTGAAACTTGACCATCTCAAAAAGCATGGGTCGCAGATTTTGGCTATTTTTTGAAAGTTCATTGACTGTGTTGCAACCAATTCATAAGCGTTTGAAAGAGAATGAAATTCTGCATCGAATGCTTTCAAGATCTCTTGGAAATCTTTGTTCCATCAGATGTGGCGCCCGTTTGAAAAAAGCGAAATTACTTTCGGAATGACCTAATAATTACTCTTATGAAATCGAAAAAAAACAGGGAAGTGCTTTTATCAAGGTTTTTAGCGCTTCTCTATAAGTGATGCTCTAAAAATTAGTTTGTTTTGTAAAAATAATATCACTCAAGACATTTTTTAGTAATTTATGTGTATTTACATAAGGATGGTTCTTTTAGAAATCTTGATGGAGTGGAAAAGTCCCTTGATCTCGATGATTTTGTCGATATGGTAATGCAAGTGACGAAGAATTTAGATGAAGCAGATTTAGGTACGTTAAAATGATAAATTCCGATTATACCCTTTTTTCCCTATCAACCGGTTAGAAACATATTTGAAGTAACGATAAATTAGTAATTACTAGTGAAAGGTGAAGTTTTCCTTTACAGTATGCTTTGAAACAACAGCCATCACGTCGAGGAAGTTTAGGTCTCAAAATCTAAGATGTTCGAGCTTTACTTTATAATCTCCTATTTCCTCCTGCTGCTTTCGACTCTATTCTAGCTATTAAGTCGTAATCTGAAACGCTTATATCAAGCAGATTTTTTTGTCACAAACTGCGGTGAAAATTGTGATTTAAAATCGTTCTTCTGACGTTAGCAACTCTTCTATCAAAGGAATTATAATAGGACTGATCTTTTCCGAGATTATAAAACAAAGCCGAGCGCACACTTGGTCGACTGGTGTGCAGTTATCATCCAAGTTTAACCCATGGAGTACCAATAGTTCAGTTCCAGCTGTTTTTTTTCTCAGAGAGACTATAAATATTTCGAGTGACCCAATGTCTCACTTTCGGTGACGTTAATAATCCTCATTATTGAGTTCGTTGAATTAGATGCTCTAACCTTCATTTGCTTGCTATAGCGCACTTCGTGTGCATAAAATAAATAAATAAATAAATAAATAAACATCGTTACTGTTTAGCACAACAGTTACTGCACATTTCGAAGAGAAGGCAACAGAACAAAATGGCAGCGGCTCGTTATCGCGACAAACAGAAGGAAAGGTCAGTCGTATTCCTGTACTAGTGCAAATCTACCTCGGTCTTTGATCTCTGAGCTTCTCAGGAAGCACATTCTTCTCAAAGAACAAGCTGAGCTCGAAGAAAAGAATGCAAAGTTGAAGAAAATCGTGAGCGAACTTGAACGTGAAGTGACCGAATATAAAGAAAAATTGGTGCAGATAATGTCTGATCTCTCCTTTACGCGAATTTGATGGTTGCTTTTTTTCGTTTTTATTGCTTTCTTTTCATGCAGTAACAGGTGAGTTGTTATTCCATATGTGATGTGTTTACTCATGTGTGTTATAATTTGCACTAGGTCCTTTAAATTTATATGTTAACATGTTTTTTAATTTGAGGATGTAAGTTGTTACATGATTCATATTAGGTCGTTCCGAAAGTAATGTCGCTTTTTTTGAATGAACGCCACTATTCGTGGAATCAACATTTTCACGAGATCTTAGGAGCATTCGATGCAGCATTTCATTCTCTTTCTAATGGTTTTATTTTCACTGCATAATGTTTAATGAGCTCTCGAAAAATTACCAAAATCTGCGACTCATGCTTTTTGCCATGGTCAAATTCGGCTATTTTTCTAAATTTTTGTACCTAATCTCCGAAAAAGTACAAGTGGCAGGTAGATAGAGCAAACACTGTAGAACACAGAGTAATTTTTTCTTTTTCTTAGCTTGCTTCTCAGAGTTTCTACATTCAATTTCTCAATGCCATCAAATTTCATATTTAGTCAAGTCAAACCTCAGAGAACAACAACCGGCAAGCGACTCGGGTGCCATTCGATGCAGCTTTTTCTCCTCTTTCTAGCCTTCGTTTTTTGTTTCCGATTCATCAAGTTTTCCGGGATAAAATCATCATGATTTAACTTTTTCAAGGCACCCCAAGGTGTACCCGAAATTTCCGAAAGTGGCTAAACCGAAGCGGTGAATGCTCGTTTGGTTTGTAAAATTGTTGCCAAACCATAATCCATCTTTGTAAGTTTCAAAATCCGGAGACTTGTTGGCGTTTGATGCACTTGTGTCTGAGACGAGCCTGCCAAAATTCGGTGGTTACATCAAAAAATCTGTACAAAAATGATGACGAGCTCTGGAAAGTAGAAAAAAGTTGTACTGTTTCCTATAGTGTTTGCTCCATCCATCCATTACTTGGACTCCTTCTGAGGTTTGTTATAAAATTTTAGAAAAATTGTGGAACTTGGCCATCTCAAAAAGCATAGGTCGCAGATTTCGACTCTTTATCTGGAAGCTCATTGACTGTATTGCAACAGCTTCATAACCATTAAAAAGAGAATGAAATGCTGCATCAAATGCTACCAGAATCTCTTATACATCTTTGTTCCACTAATTGTGGCATACGTTTGAAAAAAGCGACATTACTTTCGGAACGACCTAATACAACGCACATTTACCGTACACCAATTCTCAGTAAACAGTCAGCTTTGAGCCTTTCAACTTCTTACTGACTGAAAACGACAATATTGTGTAATTGTGTCCCATATCAGTTCCTTGGGTCAAATAAAGTCATACACGCTGGAGATTAGAGTTATTATCTGCTGCACATTGCGAGACAGTCATCACTTTGGTGAATATGAGCAGATTCGGACTTCGTAGAAAATCTCAGTTTGAGATGATCTGATGTATTGGCTGATGGACGGTAGTGATGTGCAAGCATATACATATACTGCAGTGGAGTTCGCAGGATTTCGGACCGGGGGGGGGGCGGCGACAAAAATTCTATTCAGATGAAGGTGCGTGGCGTTAGCACACACTCCGAAAAAATTGTTGGGGTGCTTCCCAAAATTTTTGCGAGTCTCCAACCCCTAAAATCTGGAAAAAGGGGACGTGGAGTTAGCCACCCCCCCCCCCCCGAGAAAATTTTTTTATAAGGCTAATTTGAATTTTTAAAAATTTTTAAAAAATATTTTAATCATTTACAAAAATAAATCAAGTCGCTTGCACATTTTTACAACCCAAATAGGTAGGTTTCAAAAATTTCGCGACCCATTCTCGGGGGGGGGGGGGGGCGCCCCCCCCCCCCTCGGTCCGTCACTGATATACTGGTTGTCCTACACTTGTAGCGGTGGAATACGACCAAAATTGCGGGATTTGCAGGATTTGCGGGACTTGCGGGACTTATTTATTTATTTATTTATTGATACACTGTTTGTACACAGTGCGCCAGTACAAAGACACGAATGAAACGATTGACAAAGACAGTAATGAAACGAAATTGTGACATGCTCAACACCCTAGAGAAATTAAGGAGAGTAACTCTTTAGGGCAGCGTCCACCCAGAATTTGGCCTCCCATGTTTTCGTCATTCTGGGGCCTTTCAGTGGCCCTGATTCCAGTTCCGAACTTCAAACTCTCCAAAATTCACGAAAAACCCGATTCTTGGGGACCCTGTCTGAAGGCGCGGAAGAGTTTTGAATCGCTCGTCCCCGTTGGCAGGCCAGCGGGGAGGAGCTGCAACTGCATGGGTGAAGTTGCAGCAGTGTGCAGCTTCTGCTCACTACCATGTTAATACGTGTCGAGAGGCATCCCTGGCTGGGCGGAGTCTGATATCAGACTCCGTCCACCCACGGACTTCCAGGCCCCTTATCTCCATTCAGAGACAACGTTAGAAGACCGGACCAAAGCAGATGCCCTTTTTCTAAGGCCTACATTCAGGATTGACACTAATCGGAGGGGGTTAGGTTTAGCCTGGACACTGCCTCTAAAGGCAGTAGGTCGGCAGAATGAGAGGTGGCAAAACAAGGTCACAGGGTAGGAGCCCCCATAAGGGAACCTATGGGCCAAAGTTCGATCTTTCTCTGCCACTTCTAACCCCCGAAATTTCAAAGCGAAAGCAGCGCTCATCTCTCTAGTCCTCTCCGAACCCGCACACCCCATGGACGAGTGAACGCGAAGCCCGTCTTGCGGGACCTCATGCTTATAGCATTGCGGCTGGCGCTTTGACCGCGGAAGTCACTCGTCCATGGGGTGGGCGGGTTCGGAGAGGACAGGAGATGAGCGCTGCTTTCGCTTTAAAATTTCGGGGGTTAGAAGTGGCAGAGAAAGATCGGACTTTGGCCGGTAGGTTCCATATGGGGGATCCTTCCCTGTGACCTTGTTTTGTCACGGGTCTCATTCTGCCGATGTACTGCCTTCAAACCAGATGCAGTTGTAACTTCTTCTAAAACAATTCTATTTGGAATCTGCAAGCAGATTTGGCTCCAGCTTTATGAAACGAATCTTTTAGTATAAATTATGCCCGTTTTCCATGGTGCATTGTATTGAACTGGCATGTGTGATGAGATCATCAACATGTGCAATACTGCTCACATTTTTTGAAAAATAGACGTGAATGTATGGACATGTATGGACATGTACGGACATGTCCATACATGTAGTACGGGCATGTCCATACATGTATGGACCTGTAGCGACATGTCCATACATGTCAATACATGTATGGACATCACCGTCGCGTGGCCATATCTCGCTTCAGAGTGGACGAATTTTGAATCCAAAGCCACCATTCAGCTCGGCGCGGAGAATCTTTTGATTTATTGGATGTGGGGTGCGATGTCTTCGATATTGTGTTTCCAGTTTTTTCAATTTGTTCTGCGGAGGTCTTTTCGCGAATATGTGAAGCAACGCCTGCCCAACATAGAAGACTTTGCTAAGTACCTTTCGATAATGCTGCTCCTGTAGATTATTGTGCGCTAAAAAAATAGGCTCAGACTTCTTTCCAAAAGAGATAGAAACGTTGGTGAATTTTGGAAAAATCACGCGTTTTCAAATTCTACTCGCCATAACTTCCTTCGGAATAAGTATATTTTGAGTCCGAAAACAGTGCCTTGCTCAGCTCATCAAAGCGAATCTTATTATATACCGCATGTCCTTGATATTTCGATTTTAGTATTCTTGAATCTTTCTGAGGACGTCTTTTCGCGAAGGTGTAAAGCAGCGAGCATTGTTCCGAGTACATTCCAGCAAGGATCTTTCGATAGCATTTCTTTTATAGATTATGATGTGCTAAATAGTAGCTGCAGGTTCCTTTTCAAAGGAAATAATACGGCTGGTGAATCGTGGAAAAATCTTGTCGTCCCAAATTCTACTAGCCATAGCCGCAGGATACGAAGCTATCTTGCTAAGCAGATGTGAGTTTCGAAATCAGCAGGTCGCATAACCTCTACGAGCAAGTTTTCCGATATGTTCGGGTTATTCCATTTTTTCTCGTTTTACGCTCCGGATGGAAGCTCGCCGATGGATTTTGGTCAAAATGTTGATGCTCTTGAATTGTAAGGAAACTTCGCTTACAGAGTTTTTCGAATACGCTCTTTACGAAAATCGTCGTCTTCGAGAAAAGTAGGGTCTTTTTGGAGAGATACGGTGAAGTAACTGTAACTGCATCACGAAAGTGCGTAAAATTGGCCGCACTTCTCGCGTATCTGTCAGAAACCTTGCCTGCTTGCTTTTCTCAGTCAAAGTTACTAGGAATTGTGCTATCGAATGGTGCCTTACTCAGGCTCCAGTCTGTGAGATTCGCCGAGTTACGAGCCTACGAAAACACGTTCTCATGAATTTTGCCCAAAATCTAAAGATCGCATATCTCGTCGAAATTTCTCCGTGAGCGCTTGTGCAACGTGCTGATCAAATCCTTCCACATTTTTAATGGATGCTGTTGTGATAGATTTGATGCTTTGAGCTCTAGCCACGAAATAGCTTTGATATTCAATTGAGCAGCTGAAGCAGATGCAAGCACCATATTCAGTACAGTGGGAGTCGTTCGACGAAGCGAACATAATATCTGCAACGAGCGTCATACAAGCGCTCACGGAGGAATTTCGACGAGATATGCGATCTTCACGTTTGGGCAAAATTCATGAGAACGTGTCTTCGTAGGCTCGTAACTCGGCGAATTTCATAGACTGGAGCCTGAGTAATGCACCATTCGATAGCACAATTCCTAGTAACTTTGACTGAGAAAAGCAAGCAGGCAAGGTTTCTGACAGATACGCGAGAAGTGCGGCCAAAGTTACGCAGTTTCGTGATGCAGTTACAGTTACTTCACCGTATCTCTCCAAAAAGACCCTACATTTCTCGAAGACGACGATTTTCGTAAAGAGCGTGTCCGAAAAACTCTGTAAGCGAAGTTTCCTTACAATTCAAGGGCATCAACATTTTGACCAAAATCCATCGGCGAGCCTCCGGAGCGTAAAACGAGAAAAAATGGAATAACCCGAACATATCGGAAAACTTGCTCGTAGAGGTTATGCGACCTGCTGATTTCGAAACTCACATCTGCTTAGCAAGATAGCTTCGTATCCTGCGGCTATGGCTAGTAGAATTTGGGACGACAAGATTTTTCCACGATTCACCAGCCGTTCTATTTCCTTTGAAAAGGAACCTGCAGCTACTATTTAGCACATCATAATCTATAAAAGAAATGCTATCGAAAGATCCTTGCTGGAATGTACTCGGAACAATGCTCGCTGCTTTACACCTTCGCGAAAAGACGTCCTCAGAAAGATTCAAGAATACTAAAATCGAAATATCAAGGACATGCGGTATATAATAAGATTCGCCTTGATGAGCTGAGCAAGGCGCTGTTTTCGGATTTAAAATATGCTTATTCCGAAGGAAGCTATGGCGAGTAGAATTTAAAAAAGCGTGATTTTTCCTAAATTCACCAAATTCTATCTCCTTTGGAAAGAAGTCTGCGCCTACTTTTAAGGGCACAATAATCTACAAGAACAGTATTATCGAATAGTACTTAACAAAGTCTTCTATGTTGGGTAGGCGTTCCTTCACATATTCGCGAAGGGACCTCCGCAGAACAAACTGAAAAAACTGGAAACGGAATATCGAAGACATCGTACCCCCACTTCCAATATACCAGAAGATTCTACGCGCCGAGCTGAATCAAGGTGGCTTTGGATTCAAAATTCGTCCACTCTGAAGCGAGATATGGCCACGCGACGGTGATGTCCATACATGTATGTACATGTCGCTACATGTCCACACATGTCCATACATTCGCGTCTATTTTCCAAAAAATGTGAGCGGTATTGTATTATTGCTCATATGAGCAAATTTTGAAAATAGCAAAGTAGTATCATTTGTCCACCGTATCACCATGGACTACGGGCATAACGTATATCTAAAAGATTCGCATCATCAAGATGAAGCTAAATCTTTTTACAGGTTCCGAATAAAATCGTTTTAGAAAAGCTATAACTAAATCAATCCCGAAATTTTGGCAGGATTCCACCGCTACAAGTCTTTACTCTTTGATCTTTGATTTTGCATTGATATTTGTATGACCTCCAGCTATCATTTTGCAGAGCTGGCTTTATACAGTCAAATGTACAGAATGGTGCAAACATCGACATCTCTTTGCTATTGTAGGCTCACGGCAAGAACGCTATGCAGGGTGCCCCAAAAAATGTGCCTACTGTTTGGTTGTTAATAACTCTCTTGCCATGAAGTCTTTAGATAAGCTGTAGTACCATTTTGTAGAGTTGGCTTCAACTAAGAATAATATACAGTCGAGTAGATTTAGCGGTAAATAGAGTGTGCTTGCACAGAAAGTGAAATGCGGTGAAATTCGCGCGTGAACAAGTAGCCACGTCAGTACCGCGAGTATCTTGCGCGCGCAATTGGCCGGCGTCACAGTCGAAACTATTTCTTCACGCGCCAGTTTTACCGCATTTCACCTTCTGTGCAAGCACATTATATTTACTGCTAAATCTACTCGACTGTAAAGCAGATCACCGTTCGTTCATTTACACTGTTGGGAACTTTGAAGAAGGTTTTGAGTTGTGAACGGCCTATTTCACCTGTGGAAAGCAATAGGAGTTGAAATCTATCATACTTGGCTAATCTGAACCGATGATTGCAAATTTGAGATCAGCATACTAGCCTAACGCTTCTATTATAAGTTGCGCCATATACTCCGTAATGAACGGGTTTTCGGCGCTGCTCCAAGATCTGATTACACCATTTGAAAAGCCTCAAAGCTAGTAAACTGTTGTGTAATGAATTGGTACGCATGAAAACATTGCTACACAGTTTCTTAAGATTTTTAAGAATTTCTTCTCGAACTTTCAGACAATGGCGTTATGTGCTGGAAGTTTCTACCGTAGTCCTACAGTGCGAATGAGCGATCGCTGATTCGCTCTGTGCTTTGAATGCGTGCTTTGAGGCTAGCTCTACAAAATGATACCTAAAATTTCTCTAAAAACTTCAACGCACGAGAGTTATAGACAATCAAACAGTAGTACATCAAACAGCATCCTCTTTTTTGGGCCGCCCTGTAAAAGGTTCTGCACCATCAGAAATTGAATCTTGCCTCAAAAGGGGCTTCAACTTAAAGGCACCGTCCACCCAAAATTTCGACCTCCATGTTTTCGCCGTTCCAGGGCCTTCTCATACCCCTGATTCCGAATATCAAGTTGAAAGCCGCGAAAACCACGAAAAACCCCGTTTTCAGAATCCACAGAGCAATTTCTTCGGCACGGTTATTGGTTAGGCGCGCACAGATGGGCGGGACGAACGTCACGCCCACTCCGAAAGGGGAGGAGCCAGCGTCGCGAACGCGGCCTGAAGCGATTTCCGAAGCAATTTTCTCGGTTCGGAAGCAACTTCAGGCAGCGCGAGTTGGGCAATCATACAGTTGGGGGCCCCGCATCTGCTAGGTATCATAATCTCACCAACCCCAATTTGGGTGGACGGTGCCTTTAAACTTGAAAGGAAGTTAAATTTTCGCTAAGGAAAGTGGATCGCTGATTAGGAATTTGAGTAGACTTTATTTTGAAGCCTAAAACAGTCTCGAAGTTTCTTCAAAAACCTCGGTCACATGTCTAAACAGCTTAGCCAACTTGTACAAGGTTATTTGTAGGAATTGGAGATTAGAGAGGCAACCACAAAGATTTCATTGTTTTAGAATTTTCCTAAGATTACTAGTTAAGAACGTCATTGAGCTTAATTTTCCCACTATAATACCACAAAACATTCGGTGCTTCGCCTTCTCTCAATACTGTCAATGAAAGTTGAAGCAAGCCATACAAGATGTTCAATAGATTGAATATCCGATGGCAGACAAGAGAAAGAAGACTGACAAGGGAAGTACCCCGAGTGGCCGTGGCCTTTTAATATGAGATGCATATCATCTGAAGCAGCTTCGAACGCTGATTTCAAATCTGCTTCCCATTTCTGAGGAACGTTCTTCTGAAGAGAGTTATGGAAGCCTGAAAATCCTATTTTGGAGGCGCTCCTTGAGTTTGAGAGCGCTACTATGTGCGTTGGTGGTGCAGTGGTGTAATGGTTGGTTGTTGGCATTAAAGGCGAAAGGTCACTGGTTCGAATCCGGTGCAGAGCGAACCGTTTTGCATTATGAATGTGAGTTTAAAAAGCACTCTAATTCGTCTACAGACACTGCTGTAGGCACTATTGTGGGCAAATGTGACCTAAGGAGAAAATTTTCTGGCAGAACCGTTTGCTTGTTGGTAATTGGTTTTCTCTGCAAAAAATTTATGTACGGAGAAAAGTAGCGAAATTAGATTGGGAAGCGGAATTACAAAGTGGGGAAAACACAGACATTTCTCGATTCACATTCCATTCATTTCACATTCCTTAAACACGCTTGTGAGCACAAAGGCAGGAGAGAACATCTTCTCAATTCATGACAATTCGCATTTTTTGAATATGGTGATGAACATGCTTCACCATGTTTGGTCCTGTTTTACTAATGATAAAGTCAAGCTCAGAGTTCAGGGTCTCATTACAAGCAGTTCTGATAAAAAAATTTTTTCTCAGGTCACATTTGCCTACAACAGTGTCTGTAGACGAATTAGAGTGCCTTTCAAACTCACATTCATAATGCAAAACGGTTCGCTCTGCACCGGATTCGAACCAGTGACCTTTCGCCTTTAATGCCAACAACTAACCATTACACCACTGCACCACCAACGCACATAGCAGCGCTCTCAAACTCAAGGAGCGCTTCCAAAATAGGATTTTCAGGCTTCCATAACTCTCTTCAGAAGGACGTTCCGCAGAAACGGAAAGCAGATTTGAAATCAGCGTTCGAAGCTGCTTCAGACGATATGCATCTCATATTAAAAGGCCACGGCCACTCGGGGTACTTCCCTTGTGAGGAAGTTCTGTTAACGCATTGTGTGAGCAATGGCCGCAAACTCAACATTCACGACTATGCACAACCCTATAAATCCTAGATAAGCTTAAAACTCTAAATTCTCCTTGGGGAATCGATAGCAAAATCGGTAGCGAAATGAACCGAGAAATACCAAGAAGAAATTGAACCGGACAACAAAGTAGAAATAATCCACTGCCACAGCAATCAAAACTGGCCCTCAAAGAGTTGCAAAGATGAAATAAAGAATCAAGAGGGAACAAAGGGTATCCATCAGCAACATGGCACCCGATAACCAAGGGTGGCAACTCCGTAATAGAGATGAAATGAAGGCCTGATTCAACTACGTTAACTTCACAGTAATTACTGTTAGCCTGATCAAAGCTTCGTTGCAGACATGGCAGCTATTTGAAGGTCGGATAATGTTGGGACCAGGGTCAAGCGTGCTGATGCGATCGCGGACCCTCATTCACGACCCTCTTCTTGAAGGTACTCATCCGTACGATCCCCCCCCCCCCCCCCCCCACCCTCACCCATTTATCCCCCTTACCTCCCCCGCCCACATTCCTCGCGGTAACCTGCAAAAACGAATGTCATCAAAAAACACCTGCGTGAGAACTTCAGTGAGGTTTCGGAAGCAGAATTTCTAGGTCAATGGGTGCGTCCATCATCTGTAGCACACATACACACCTTTAAGAATGTTGGAGATTCTGCAAGTTTTTTTTTGAATTTTTAAGCAACTTCTGGCCAGCAGATTCGGCCCCGTACGCAACACCATTTTTTTAAAGGGAGAAAAAACGATATCTTTGAAGCTTAAAATATGTTTTCGACTAAAAGGCTTATGTCCTACCTTTTGCACAGATTTTCGTGCGAAAAAACTGTTTTAGCGCCAAGAACGATATCAAAAACGTGCATGAGCACAGTATTTTGAAAATTTGTAACTAAAGGCAGGGAAAGACTGAGAGGCCGCAATGAACATGCTTTGTAGCATAGTGCTTATACTAATCATGGAAAAAGTTTCAGCCATTGAGAAGCAGTGAGCTCGAAAAATTCTAGATGCGACTCTCGCAAATTTAGATGCGATCCTAAAAAGTAAAGGTGGGATTTTTGTGCTTGGAATTTTGTATCGCAATAGAGAAGTTATCAAACAGCCTGAAATTCTTATGACAAAAAGAAGAGGGATAGCCTCGTATTACAGCAAGTTCGCAGCTAACAAGCTTCAATAGCTCCGGAGAAATTTAGATGAGGCGCTGATACGACTTCCCTTTTCCCATTTTTTGCTACCATACATAAAATCATAAGAAAATCCACAGTTTATAAAATAACACCAGATTTCGCACAGCAGTAGCAGGGCTTATCTAAAGTACAGATAAATCATATGGACCCGTGAAAAACATTACAAAAAGATTTAGAAATTCATGGTGGTCACAGCTGGTAAAGATATTCGCTTTTGTCGAGTGTGTGAGACTTCAGGAAGGCTTCAGAAGCAAGATTTCTAGGGCAATCGGCGCATTTAGCATTTTTATCAAATAATATATCCTTCAAAAGTGTTTTGAGCTTTTGTAAATGTTTTTTCTGAAAATTTCTACAGATTTTTTGTCTTTTTTATTCCGATTTCCACTTTTTTATAGATTCATTGTAAAGAACATAACTGATTGTCTGCTTTTGGATTCCCTTTGAAGCCTAAAGTATTTTAGCCTAACTGCCTCCTCTTACGACCCCCCACCTTAGATATCCTCTTACGACCCCCCGTTGCGACAGTCGCATCACAAGCTTGATCCTGGTTGGGACATGTAATTAAAATCCTAGCCCACTGTGAAAAAGGACGTCTTCGGACATACCCTTGCACATGTGCATGTCATAATTTTGTGACAGAACCAAAAATCTTTTTGCAAAGTTGGAAGACTTACGCAGGAGGCTTCCGGATTTTAGAACTCAAGCCAGAATTAAGCGTCCTGCTATAGTTCAGATGGGCTCCTGCACCGACTCTGCGTCAATTTTTCATCTTTATGTGTATGAATAAAGCTGAGTGTCTGTTTGTCTGTATATTTGTATGTGTGTACATATGTTTCGGATAAGTATTTTTATCTTTGGACCGATCCGAACCAAACTTTGCAAAGCACACTCGAGGAAGGACGGATGTCGTAGGCTACTTTTCGTTGTCAATCGATGTCGATTTTATCGATTTTTTTTTGCAAAGTTTTAGGTTACGAGGCTGGGAGTTGCCTTAGAGGGTAAGTGGACATGCTGATTACGATTATTGACAGGACTGGGAGGAGCTGGGTCTGCCAGCTAGTTGGTTAATATGATTGACAACAATGGAATGTACAGACTTCCTTCAATTGAATTCAATAATGACTCGAATAGGGCTAATTCAGTGTTTTTGCAAATTCCCCGAGCAGGTTTGGTTCAGCCTTCGCACGTTTTCCATACCAGTGGTGTCAAACCTAGATGTCTACTATACTCTAAGTGAGTCCAGTTTAGTCTTCCATGGTATCCTCTCTAGCTAATGTGTAGCTTACAACCTCAAAAAAGAAATTGCGCCTGTCAAGGATCAACAACCTGAAATGTTGTTCCTTACAAAGCATGAGCAAATAAGGACGCATGGACTGCACAGAGTAATTAAAAGTGTGACTACCATCTATTGATAGAAGACCTGACGATCGCTTTGACAAGCGTTGCCGTTGAAATGGACGATCCGACGATAAGCAGAATACGGGATTTTTTGTGAGCGTTTCGTCCTCCCAGTAACTGTAGCAAGAACGCTACTCTCTATGAGAGATCTGAAGTATGGGATATGAAAAATTCTCGTCTTGGGAATGGCTCAAAACTGCTCTGTCCAAATGTTATTACCTGGAAAAGATAATTTACCATAATACTTCAAAGCCGGGCTACATTTTATTGCATTTCATCTTCGGATTATTTCATCACTTGTGACAGATCTAACGAATGAGGCTCTTTCTTTGATGACCTAGAAGTTTTTAAAAACAAAAATCTGTTATATGCAAAAACGTAACGCAGCTCATGTTCATCCCTAAAAACGCAGAAAAACATTCTGAAAAGTTCTAGTCTCTTTGCCTTCAAAAAACTGAAGATGCCGTAATGCTTTCTTCCCATTCAAAAAAAGCTAAAATTTTGGAGATTTGTAGAGGATGATGAGGGTTGCGGATAACACATTGACGACAACGTGACCCACATGGTGAGTCATGCAATGTCTGCCACTTGAGGACTTCCGGTATCGGGACGGCATGACAACTGCCGTTTTTCGATTAGAGCGCGATATCTATCAATCCTGCTGCGTCCTTTAACGGAGCTGCAATTCTACTTTTTCATAGCGCCATCTAGATCTACTTAACCGGCTCTTTATCTGTCTTAATCTACTTAACCTATTAATCTACTTAACGCCTGTTCCCCCTAACTTGGAGATTTCGTTGCGCTTGTTTGGGACCCTGTCCGAGGGTATTGCAAGGATTCGTTGAAGACGGCTTCAAAGATGTAGTCTCATGTTCTTCATTCAATCACTTGAGTTATATTGTTTTGAATTATTATTGTAATCATCGTATTGTAATTGAAATAATACGTTTTGAGTGTATGTTATGTTTAGTGGTTCAAAGTCTCGCCGTTTGTCCTCACTACAAAAGGGTTGTAAACAGAAGATTTAGGGACTGGTTGAACAGCATTCTCTATACTGAATTGAACCTGATTTTGGAAGATGACAGCGTTTACCCCACTCTTCAACATGAAGCGTTATGGTAACTTATTGAAAGCTCTGGTAGTCCATAATCTTCCTAGAGTTTAGTTATTTGAAGAATAATGATCGTATGCGGTTAGAGCAATCAATGAATAGTCTTCAGATTCGAATCATTCTTCCACTAACGCACCCTTTCCGAGAGACCAGTTAGCGACCTCTAGTACGGTAGAAAATACGGTCTGGGTAAAGATTTATTGTAGTCTTAGCCGCAATTTGACTGAATGAACTGCTCCTTGGGTAGCCCAAACAAGTACCCAAAAGAGAAAATTAGACAGAACTCAGATTTGCACTAACACTGCTTTCAAATTCATCACATCATTCAAGTCTATAGCCAGTTTGAATATATGGCAAGATTTCTTGTGTAATTGCACCCTTTTACTTGGTGAGAACAAGTAGATTCCAATGGTGGTATGTACATTGTACCAGACTTCTATCATGTGAGAGAAACTGTCTACATTTATCATCTCTGCAAATGAACACTCAAAAATCCTTCTTTTTTCTCGACACACGGTGAAGTCTTTTTCCAAGTTTACTAGTTCACATTAAAAAAGAGACCTTTGATTACTCTTTTCTTACGCTCTACCTTGCAGTAAGCAAAAAGGATTTGATGTGAGCATCGCCGTCGAATGTGATTTTTGGTGCTACTGTGTGTGAACTGGTATAGGTTCGACAGTTAACACTTCAGAGATTACATAAGTAAGGATACAAGAAAAGTAAGAGTTCAAAAACAATCCGAGTTTTTACTCGAATGCGACAAACAGACCATTTTTTTTTCACAGATTGTAAGAGCAACAAATTGAGGACGGATAACGAAGAGTAACTTGTGTAAACAATTTCTGATGAAGTTTTAGTCACGTTATGAACATCACGGCAGTTCTAGATTTTAAGGATGAGTCAAGTTTAAACGGAAGGCACGGCAACGTCTTTTGAGAAATTGGGTCTTTAAAGAACTCATGACTTTGAAACTTCGGAAAACTCAGTAACACATTGGAGTTGAAAATAAAGCTTAACACTATTTCATAAATGAAAACACATTCAAGATGCGCTCTCCTCTCCCCTAATCCGGCAATTGTCATGCCGTCCCGTTACCGGATATCGTCACGGGACGGCACGACAAGTGCCGGACGGTAGATATCGCGCTCTAATCGAAAAACTGCAGTTGTCATGCCGTCCCGATACCGGAAGTCGCCACTTGAGACAATGCCAACATGGTGGGTCATCGCCGCTTAAGTCTCGTTGAAAAGATTGCTATTTTAGAATGCATTCGTTTCAAAAAGTTCTCTTGCCCTAAGCCTAGAAATTCCTCTTCTCACCTGCTTCATGAAATTACTGTAGTATACTGTAATTGATGACCTGCATAATTTTAGCTAAAAATTTTCGACTTATCCATGGAAGGCATTGTCCAAAGAGACAGATAATTTGAAATACACGTTGTCGTCAACGTGTTAAAATGCTGTGGAAATCTTTTGTGCTCAGCTCTGTCAAAGTGCAGTTTCATAATAATTGAAAAAAGTGTTTTATACCAAACCCTCTTCACCCCCACTCATCCTGAAGGCAATGTTTGTGCAACGAATTCCTAATTCGTTGTTCCACAAATCGGATACGTGGACCTTGAACACAATAGTCAAAAGCGCGAAGTTTGCACAGCAGATACACATAGTTGCAGCTGCTCTTCGTCTTTTTCAGCCTTTCTTGATCTACGATCCCAGTTCCAGCTTTTTATACAAATAAACGAATCATTTATCCCGCAGTGTCAATCATCATTCTTGTGTTGCTCAACTACTGACTTTTTATTACAAATTAACTTCCAAACCGAAACAATACGCTTCAAAAGCTTGAAGATTTCAAAATTTCCATCAATAAAAGAGCAAATTTTTGGCTTCTAGCAAAATTATGTGTGATTTTCTCTTCTTTACTCCCCTTTCTTCAAAGAGTCGTTCTGTCATCAAAAACTGCTCATATTGATCTGTAAAGCCTTTTTATGAATGTTTCTTTACGGCACGAACATCAAACGGAACAAAATAAATATATAAATCAAATCCGAATATTGTCATAAAATATGTTAAACGTCAAAAGCAGTATAGATGCTTGAAAAAACATCGAAGGTTTGAATTTATCTGCAAAATCAATTCACTCTAAGTTCCTTCTGTCCAAAATCATCAATATGGAGTTATCTTTCGTCCAATTTTTGATGAAGAAGGAGTGGGGAACAAAAATACCTTACAGCTTCGAATTTCTTATTTAAACGAAATTTCTAGATGATTCGCGTCTTTCTTGTCTTCGCCGCGATTTCTTGCCTGGCCAATGGTCTCAATAGCTTAAATAAAAACGTCACTTGCAGAGTAAAGCCATTAAGCAGTAAGTTTCAGACCAATTACTGATTTTTGAACTCCAGGTGAATTTTGTAAAAATTTCATTCCTTACTTTTTAGGATGCTTCCCCGGAAGTTTATGTCCTTCTGGATTTACTTGCTTGGAAGATAGCGATGAGTGCTGCGAAGACTCACAAGTTGTATTGCCACGTAAGTTAATCCTATTATAATTTTTGATTTTTCGAAACAATTTTTCTTCAGCAAAGGAGTGCAAAGATTTTATGGAACACTGCGATACACTGCATTGTGATCATGTGGATTTTATCGAGTTTGCGAAAGCAAATTGCGCTAGGACATGCAATTTTTGCTTTGAGAACGCTACGTTATCTCCAGGTGAAGAGAAAAACTTGATTTTAATTCTATCTTGTGCTCGTTTTGTAAAACTGTTGATCGGTCTTTTTAAGCAATTTCTTGTTTTCTTGCAAATAATAGAAAACTGATAGAACGGCCAATTTTTTTGTCCTAAAATATCAAAAACTCCTTATTCTGCATGAAACACTCATAGAATCTAAAGTCGCCTGCACGAAGTCGCCCAGGATGTTGTAGGTTGAACGCACGCGAGCGTGCCTGCAACGCGGTTGCCGAGTACGGACGCTATGATGACTCATGCGCGCGAATGCCAATGTTAGCCCGCAGGAGACACGCGCGCGGGTGCTCATTCCGGGCGATTCCATACAGTCTGCTATAACACTTTCCTCCAAGAAAACGAGGAAGTGGTCCTCGCTGCTTAAAAAAAGGTTGATGAAACGGCATATTCTTCCCCCAATGTTTGTATTTTCCAAGAACATTGAGGAAGTTAGAGAAACATGATTTTCTTTGCAAGTCATTGAAAAAAGCATTTTTGTTTTAATTAGAAAAAACCGATAAAATCGAACGCCTTCCTAGCTATCGAATTTCGTTTTCTCAGAAAAATCGGAAAACATCTATTGAAATATTTTTTTTGGGTGTCGGAAATCGCACTTTCAGCAGAGACCTCTAAGGAATGTGAAATGTAAGTTTTTTCTAAGATCAAACTCGTATTTTACAAGAAGAAGAAGGAAGCCTAGATGAAAAATTTTTCATCTTTAGTTTTCCAAAAGCAAGAAAAATGACAAAACGGTGATTCTACTGATTCATCAGAAAATTGTAATTCATGAGGAGTAGAAAAAGCCGAATAAGGCAAATTCTCTTTTCATATTGAAAACATGTACTTTTGCCTAAAAAATAAATCTTCAAAACTATCCTGCGTCTAAACTCATATCTTCTCCACAGACCAAAACGAGAAGTGACTACGCGTCTACCGCCAAATTTGAGAATGTTGTTTGAAATAGAGCTGATGAAACGGTGATTATCGCAAAATATGAAATACCCCTATTTCTGCGGAAAATAGTTAATGTTGATGACACGAAATTTCATGAGATCGAAAACTCGTATTTTTGTAGCAAAATACAACTGATAGAGAGCAATTTTTCTAAAAACTCATATATACTGCAGGAATTATAAAACTTCCGATTTTTTGCACGAAAGAAGCTGCTTTCAATCTCAGACACAACGTTTTCTTTTTTTAACTCACAGAAATCTTCCCAGAATATGCTTGTACCGATTTAATCGACGATTGTGACAAACGAATGAATCTATGTCGTGACATGGACTTTATGGATATGATGGCAATATTTTGCCCACGTACTTGCATGCTTTGCACTCATCTTCCAGAAGATCGAAATTGTCAGGACACTTTAAAAGAGTAAGAAATTATACTCTGAGTTTAAAAAATTATTGATTTTTGTTTTTTAGTTGCGCTGTTCGTGAAGAACGTGATCGTTTTTGCACAACTACAAAGACTTCCCTGTATCAGAAGACGATGGGATGTGGAGTCACCTGCAATAAATGCAAAAGGGGAATTTTTTCCTAGGAAAAAAAATCCTCATGGCATTTGACAAAAATTTACTTTGGCAAGACTTTATCGCAGTACTATAAATATTCACACACAAACACAACATGAAAAATACCCAATCCACTTATTGTAAAACATTCATATAAACAAATAAACAAACAAAGCAAAGATCCATTTGTGACTGACTGAGATCATGAGGTTTCTTCATCATGTGGATGATTTTTATAATGCACACAGAATAATTACAAAGACGTAAATACACACGCCATCACTCTTAGGCAAAAATTACGCCAAAATTTGCTGTTCTGACAAATCGCATGTTGTTATTAGATGTTTTGTAAGTGATATGTGATCAGTGACTAAGAATAATCAGTGAAAAAAAATTATGGCAGGGCAGACCTGGTTGGATTCATACTTTGTCCAAACACTAGATTTCTAGCCCTATTAGCCCGCTAGGGCCGCAATGCTGTGGCGCAATTTCGGCGCAGCGATGAGGAGCTGATCTGGGCACTCTGAGCAAAGGAATACCCCATTCCTAATGGTGATTAATCCTTGGTCATCAGAGGACTGTAGTCATTGTCACGTTGGTAGATCACTTTGAAATGGGTGCGTAGGCCTGTCGGAGGTGGCGCCGTAGGTGGTGACGTTTGCGAAGTTTGCGATTGTGAATTTAGCGAGATTTGTGGTGTGAGTAGCTTTTTCTGCGATGCCGGCTCATCGTAGACAGATAAGTTGGGTCCAGCCTGGAATAACATTTAGTTAGACATAATTTAATCAATGCGGACAGCATCTCATTTTCAATAATATTTCGCGCTTTATACCCCAGTATTTTACCTGTTTACCGAATCTCGCAAGTACTACCAAGCACAATATTACCAGTGGCGTACCGAGGGGGGGGGGGCGAGGGGGCGCGCGCCCCCTTTCCCGAGTATGGGTCGCGAAATTTTTGAAAGTTATTTAAATGTGTTATAAAAATGTGCAGAGGACTTGTTCTTACTTGTAAATAATTAAAATAATTTTTAAATATTTTTAAAAATTCAAATTAGCCTTGTAAAAAATTTTTTTTCGGGGGCGTGGCTGCCGCGGGTCAGGAGACCGGAAAAATTTTGGGAAGCATTCCAAAAAATTTTTCGGAGGGCGTGGCTAACGCCACGCCCCTTGATCAGAAAAAATTTTTTGTCGCCCCCCCCCCGAACGGAAATCCTGCGTACGCCACTGAATATTACGGAAACATGCTCTGTGCCGCGACGCGCATGCCTTTGCGTAGCGGTCCCGTTCTCGTTTGAATGAGCACTATTAACACCAAAAAGTCGAGCACACCGATAGGTCCTGCAGTAGAGGTCTCCGCGTGGGAAGCATCAAAGGCTACTGCTTTTGGTACTTGCGATGCTCCATATACACGTAGATTTAGTTTAGTTTTAATTCCTATTTGAGAAATCTTTGTAATTGATGAGCTTGCGATATTTTCCATGTCTGCAAATACCCGCAAAAATAAATTATAGCATAGCAGATAACAGAAGCCGTGAATATGGTGCCTTTGCGTTGCCGACAACAATTGCGCGTAAAGTGGCAACGTGCGCTCTACAGCATTTTTTTGCGTGCAAAATCGCGAGAGTGTAAGCATGGATTCACAAGCGTAAAATCCACTCATTTACGAAATTATAAATAGTTATATGTCGAATAAATGCAGGTGCTAAGGACACTATCGACATACAGTACCGCCCGCAATTTGTGTAAAAAAATTCACCACACTCTTCCGAAGTTCGCCAAACTTTGCGTTGCTCGCCGTATCTTGCTTCAGAGTGGATGAATTCTGAACCGGAGTACCATTCAACTAGCTCGACGAGTTGCATCTTTTGGTACATAAAAGTGTTTGTTTGAACACGATAGCCGCTCAAACTTTGAGGCTCTCCAAATTTTCGCCTACGGTAGGTTGATCGTTGTGCACTGACTGAACACTCTAAATAACGTACCGTCAGCAAGAATTTGGAGGAATTCGTAAATTTGACCAACTCTCGTGTTTGAAGAGGCATTTTTATATTTCAAAAGATGCAACTCGTCGAGATTAGTTGAAAGGTGCTTTTGGATTCGGAATTCAGCCACTTTGAAGCAAGCCATGGCGATGCAACGCGAAGTCCGACGAACTCCGGCGAAATGCGCTAATTTTTCGACAAATTACAAGCGGTATTGTAGATGTGGATGCATTAGAAATTTTTGATTTAAATCCTAAAAGCATATTTCTGTGGTACCATCCAGTAGGATGCTTCGCAACGATGTGCGTATTCTGCCTCGATGTGTAATACCATATACACCACTCAGACATGCATATGTTTGCAATATCTATGATTTACAAGGCTATGATGTATGCATAATACACTACGTATGTTTCCACATATAGTCACAGATTTTTTATGCAAGAAAAAACTTATTCTTTAACTCATTTCTCTCCTTAACCCGAGAGAGACAGCCAATCTCAACAATCTATATATCATCGAATTCGCCTCAAAACGCAGATCACAAAGATTATATATATTTATTATCTGCCAAGCGATTATCTGGGAGGAGTTATGAGCGTTTAAACGTGCGATTTGTCAGTGTTCTGTGGCGCATGTACCACGAAATAGATTTCAAAATCACTTATTTAGGATTTATGGTGGAAGTGCTTCTTCTTGTAGATTAAAATAACCACTGTAGATGCGCCATCAAGCTACCTTTCAAGAAAATAAATTCGTCAAAAATTGAAAAATTTCTCATACTTGAACGCTTAAAGCTCCTCCCAAGTAGTTGCTTGGCAGATAAAAAAATTATATTTGAAATCAGCGTTTTAAGACGAGCCCGATGATATACAGCTTGTTTGGAATGGGAGGGTTAAGTTGTGACCACGCCATCACTTTGACCACTTCTTCGTTACTTTCTGAAGTAGCAGCGATTATGGAATCTTAAATTAGATTCTTACACAGCTCCTGCTTTTAAACTCATGGACTTGCAGAACAAGGTTAGCAAGAACTCTATAGGGAGGAAGTTAGCGCACATGGAGGTTTTTGTGGCGATAAAACGTCGCGACAGAGTGAACAGAATGGTTTACATAATTTCAAGATAATGCCCTCCGAATCGCTAGATTGTTAAAGGTGTAGTAATGAATGCATTGTCTTCTAAGACCTCGGGCGAATTCACGCAATTTCATGGTCGCGATTCATCGCTACAAGACAATTGTTACGAGTTCATTGCATGCCGATCTTCTTGTATTTCGGTTGTGATAGTTGGTCACGATTAGTCGTGCTGGAAAACTATCACAACCGGAATGCAAGAAGATCGGCATGCAGTGATATTGTTACAGTTGTCTGGTAGCGATCAATCGCGACGATGAAATCGAGTGGACTCTGGCCGAGGCCTAAGAAGTACCCTGAAATTTTTAACATTCTGACTGCTGTCACAAAGAATACGTCGCGACGGAAAAATCCGTTGCAATCTGTGCTTTCCCAAAATTTCCATTTGTAATATGAAAAATATGAAGTTTGGCGGGTTGTCACAAAAAAATCGAGACGATTCTACCAAATGAGGATTAGATATACACCGCTTTTTCCGAATGTGGACTTCCTTTTTCTTTCGTAGATTATTCGAAAGAAAGTCGATGTTTCTTGCATAACCGTCAGTTTGAAGTATTGGTCATCGCAACTTCCTTATTCCAATCATAAGAGGACTTCAGGAGTTAATTAGATGAAATTTGCGCTCCCTTTTACCTCATCAGAGCTAACTTCCGCTTCTGACTATGCTCAACGACTAGTGATCTTTGGTATCACCAATTTTACATGCCCCCCCCCTCCCCTCTATGACTAATGCTATCGTAATCTCTAGCCTCGTTCACGTACATATTTATTCACCTGACTAGCACGACGAGCCTTCTCTTGCCGTTTTTCATCGCGTTTGAGTAGCCGTAAACGAAGCCGCTTCTCAAGCCATCTGGAAAATGAATTTGGAATTGAGTGGAGCGATAAGAGACCAAACAAAAAATGAAAGAGAAAAAATGAGGAAAGAGGAGGGCCGACGAGCTTTTCTTGCTGAGAATCGGGATCATAGATGAAGGACAAATTGGGAAAAGGCGATGATGCATGGGCGCGAAATGATGCAATTTCAAGAACGTCGAGTTCTTTTATTAGTAATTCTGTCTGCAAGCGTAAAAACACTTGGTTTTTATAAAAAATGTTGCGGAATCTATTTGCTCAAGCGTTAGTAGAGGCTGATGAGCGTGTAAAAAAGCAAGAAAAGCAAAAAGAAAAGAATGATTTTTGATCCGCTAAAACATCAGTTTTAGAAGCAGCGGCAAAACAATTTTGAATTCGGTTTTTTTTACTCAGAAAACAATTTTGAAGCCTCAGATAAGCCATAGCCGAGAAAACAGCTCATTTGCTCTATTTGCAGCTGAAAAATTCAGCTTCAACCTGTCGCCCACTACAGTACTCGAGTACGCTAACTGGCCCGGCAAGTTCTGCGGGATTTTAACGATTATTTTCTCATTACAAATTGATTGTTCGAGCTGTCTCTTCGGCAATGGCTGTAATTAGAATACCCAGATAATTCCACATAGGAAACCAAGGTACTCATATTTGTTTAGACATGCCCTTAAGTTACGGTCATTCGAAAATAATGATAATGTCCAGAAAGCTTTTCGACCTGAAAGCACATCTTGGACCTTTTGTCTAAAAATCGTCGGAAATTTATAGCTCAGAGGATTAATTTACGAAGCAAAAATAGTTATAGCCGAGTCATTTGTAAGTCAGTGTGCACTGCACAACGTGCGCTGTATTCGACGACGTGTGGCTCAAAAGATGCAATTTCTCTTTTTTGTATGATGAGCTCGAATGTGTACAAACCAGTGTGAATAATCATTTGTTAAAAGAAATCGTCATCAAAAAGGTTTCAACTGAGTGTATTACAATGAATAGTCGTGAATTACTTTATGCACTGTGCAATTTCACACCTTAAGTTATGATTCCATTCTACAAAACAAAATGCAACGTTCTTGTTTTTCTTGAATGATTCAAGCATAAAAACATAAACCTTCCTACTAAGTCGTCTAAATGCGCTTTTCTTCTTGTAAATCGGCTCTTCTTGCAGATAGTTTGTGTTTTGAGTCACAAATCTGATCAACCCACCTCTTTTTGCCAAAGTAGGCTAAGGAGTTCGTAGCAGAGTTGAGCACAATCATAAAATCAGAGATCCTAACAAGTATTGAAAGCGTTTCACCGAAAGACTCGATTCCATATAGGTTTTCATATACATCAAAAAATACTGGCATTGACCTGGAAAAATGTTTTCTCTCTGAGAAGGGAAAAATCGATAATGTGCCGAAGAGCCAACCTAAATATGAGGAATTTTACAGCAATAAATATCGCTACAGTACGTGAGACTTTCTCTTTTGATTCTTCTGTGAGCACTATGTTTCGACTACGTCGTTGACTTTCGAAGAGCCTGAAGGTGTACTGTACTTATTGTAATTAATCAATAAATCGATAATAGCTGCAAAATCTTACTTTCTTCGTTTCTGCAAACTTCTATGTACACGATATTCAGTCAGCACACTGAGTATGAGTATTGTGGCTACAGGTCCAATCGTTTGCGTTAATGTCATCAGAATCGCTCGATAGCGACCGAACTATAAACGTAATTGTTGTGATACGGTAGGTGAGCTACAGTAATGCACATCTTACCTGGTTTCGGAATACGGTAGGCGCTGTACAGGACGCTTCAACGCCATGTTCGGCATCGAAACATTTTTCGACAGTAAATTCGAAATATGTTGGAATATTTACAGCAAAACAGAGAAGAACCACGAGTCCTGGAAAATCAACATCTTAAATCATTTTTATTCCTGATTGTTCGCAATTTTCTTCCATTCACGCGCAGTTTAATAGACTTGACGCTTGATATACTAGGCTTGCGGGGTCCACAGCACTTGTAAAAACGACATATTCAGAAATTCCGCACCTCACGGTTATTTTTCATGAGAAAGTGTTGTTTTCAACGCAGGAACACTGTCTTGATTTTTGTGAAGAGAATGAATTTGAAATTATTATAGTGTGCCACTGCATCGCCTATAACTCCTGCTCGTAGATATGGCTAAGCGTTACATTCAGATTTTGCGCTCCAAAGCCAATTTTATGCGCAAATGTTGTTGACACCATAACAGCATGTGTTAATAAATCTACTACCCTATGCAAGTTGACGATGGTTGAAAAGTTTCGCGGATCACCATTTTTTACGCGCAACTGTTGCTTGCAATACAAGAACACTAGATTAATTGTGGTTTCGATGATGAGATAGTGCTTGCCGCGCCTATAGCATCAGCTTGTAAAAATGGATATACAGAGCGCATTTTTGACTTTTGCGCAACATGGCCATTTTTTACGCGCACATGTTGTTTCTACCGCAGTAGCACTATACTAATCGACAACCCTACTAGCTCTAACAACTCATGCGATTCAGCTAACTCTCATGCACTATCCTGACCTTTTTTTATAATAAAAAAATTTTTACCTGGTAAAAGGCACGACTTCAAGTACTTCTTCAGCTGGACTTGTTCTTTCAAAGGTTTTTGAGCTGACATTCGCTGTTTCTGGGATCCAACGTATGATTCCATGTCGCTTGACGCTTTACGCTGTTTCGTACTCTAAAATTAGCAATGTTGAGCTCTAATCCAATGCATGTCGTTGATAATTAGAGATTATCGAGCAGAAATTGCACGCTTGAATAGTTTTGTTCACTCATGAAACTAGCATTTGATGAGGTAGATAATCACTACCTGGTTGCTAATTGGGACATATGCTAGAGTGATTTGAACGGAATGATCTCATAAATAACGAGGCTTTCAGCTTTTGTGCAAAAAAGATATTTTGGGCACAGTTTGCAGATTCCCTGCAGAAAATTAAAACCCTGAGTAATCTTTGAATTTCCTGTGGGAATCGAAATTGCAAAAAGTGAGTTCAAAAAGTTCAAATTGCAAGGGGATAAGTTGAGAAATTGCCTATGCGACTACTGAAGGGCTTTTGACTGGGCACGTTGGCTCCATATGTGGTATCCTATGTGGAGATCCTAACTAGACTATCGCCCAAACGGCAGCTCATCTGATTTATTCGTCGCAAAGATATCCAACTGTAAACTTCAGCCCAGACCGTACTCTACCGTATCCGAGGACCCTGATTGGTCCGTTCTGAAAAAGCACGGTCGGAGCTGCGGTTTGGAGTTAGACACCCCATTTCGATAGAATACCGTCTTCGAAAGTCCATTTTTTGATATTAGATTGAATTTTTCGAACACAAACATATTCCACAACGGTGGCTACCGTTTTCGAAGTCCGAGTGTAGAGCGATGAAGCATATCGCAACGGACGCATCACCACCATAAATCGTAAGAAAGTGATGTAGATGACGAGCATTGTCTGTAATATTACGTTGTTTTTCTGCAATATTACGTCTACTTTTAACCATAAACTTTTCCGATTCTCCATCCCCGTCACTTCTCTTCCCCCAACCCTATAAAAGCGATCTTTTGGATTATATATGATTCCAGAACATTCTGAGATCCCAGCCTATTTTGCTATAGTTGTTTATCTACATCCAACGAATCTTTGTCGAAGCGCATAAGAATTTGAGAATAATGCGTAAACTACTAATTATGCAATTATACAATGGGAGTTACGATGCCTGAAAGAATAACAGAACAATAGGGGACACATGATATTCATGCAAATACTGCAGTTGTTTTCATAGTTAGAATTGATGAAGTGGGCGATAGTGGAGAAGGAAGTGTGAAATGCTACATAACATTCTATTTGATAAGGGAAAAGACTGGCGAGAATAAAAGGATATGAAGCAAGAGTAAGGATATTGAGAAACATTATTTTTAAGGGGAGAATGGAAGTCCAGAATGACAGTAGCTTCGAATTTCCCCTGAAAGGCTCCAGACTGGATAGGGAACTCTAAAAAAGAATGATGATGAAGACAGAAGAAAGAGGAACAAAATCAACAAACAATAGAAAGAACGAGTAGAAAAAAAGAAAGATAGTACATAAACGTTAAAGGAGCGGTAAAGGACGAGGAAAAATAGGGGAGAAAGGGAGAAATAGAATAAGAGATTGGAAAAATTGAGAGATTAGAAAGAAAAGGTGAAGGAAAAGAAGAAGAGTTGAACGCTCATTGAGGGACAATAAAATGGGAGATTTCAAGAAAGCTTGAAAAAATCAGGTAGGAAGGAAATGGAATAAGATAATAGGGAGAGGACAAAGAAGAAAGAAGAAAGGAGAGGTGAAGGACTTGTGAAGAAAGGGGAAAGGAGGAATGAGACCTCAGAGATGTGTAAGTAAAACTATGCCTGAAAACGAAGAAAATGAGAAAAAGGAATGTAAGTAAAAAAAAGTGTCAGATGATGTTGAGAAGAAAAAGAAGGATAGAATGGGAAATGACAAAAAGAGTGTTTAAAAGGTCAAACGGAGGATGTGCAGGAATGAAGAGGAAAGCAGAAAATAAAGAGAGGAGAAACAAAGAATGAAAAGATGAAAGAAAGAAGAAGACATATAAGAAGTTGCGGAAACAGGAAAAGAGTAAAAGAAGAGATACCAATTTTTTTCTATCCAAAAAGTTACTAGTATGGGATGGAAGGCAATTATGAGAACTTCTTAGCAGTGATACTGTAATCGCAAATGTTCACCCTTAACTCCCAAAACTCGAATTTGCTAGGAACTTAATGCATCATATCGCAGTTCTTCAGGACTATTACTAAATTCATCACAAAGGCTTACATTTGATAGAATAAGACTATTATGAGACTACCATGCCATATAAGAATACTATAACCCTACATTTTCTGCACAAACATTCTCCTTTTCTCCCCTAGTTTGTAGATTTTTGTAGTCTAAACACTTACCGAGGAAGTAGTTAAACTTTGAGCGACTCCATGAAGGCTTGATGTGAATTGCTGATGATTATACATAAGATTGGTGTTCAGAAAAAGAACACCGATGGCTTCGATGCTGTAGAAAAGGAAGACGGTCATCATCAGCAATGAATCGATGACGCAAAGCGAAAATAAGGCTGAAAATATTATTCAGTCAATATTCATGTGTTTTCCCCTATTATCTGAGCATTTATACATTACCGTAATCGCAATGCACATGTTTAAGAGTAAACAAAGACTAATTATTTATAGGCTTTCCCTCGCATTTGCTATATGCAAAAACATGCGTTGGATGAGCTAAAGATCTGAGCGTAAAGACGTTTCGGATTTTCCTTATTATGGAAAAAAAACACATTTGATAAATAACTGACCAGCTGTAAGCTCCTTGTTCAAGCCGGCTCGGAACAAAAATCGTACAGCAAAATGAAATCCGATCAGCGCTAGGATGGCTGCAATGCAGGTGCATGGACCCTACAATAAAGATTTTGTGTATAATTACAACACGGAATGTGAACCTAAACCGACAACTTGGAGGGGGTGGGGGGGGGGGGGGGAGGGGTAAGCAAAGCATATATGATGTCAAATTATTCCTAGCAAACGCTCCACTTTTTATAATTGTATTCTATTCTGCTGAAATATCTGCAGTGCACTGAAATGACATCAGAATACTGGGAATTAACAAGATTAGCACTTCTAAATAATTCTCAACATTTATTATTTTTTTTATTTTATGCATTCATACATACATAAATTCTCCTGACGAACGTGTTACTGCAGAAAAAAACGCAAAAAAATTGCCTAAAATTTGGGAGAAATTCTCGCATCTACGTCACTCTGGCTAAAGAACCCTTAATAAGCTTCTCCTTCGTAAGTACTCTTATATTAAATGGGTAACGTGCTCGACTTTTTCAGTTCTCTGAATTTATAGAGAAAATGGAGCGAGAAAGAAGAAATTTAGGCTCTTTTGTACCTGAATTCTTAAATGTGCAAGAATCTTTTACAATTATTAGTCGTTAGCGCACAAATTCTTAGCAGAATCTTCCGACCATGAAATTTATTCTTTTTCCAAAATAGTGAACCAGTAATCTAGAGGTGCTATTAAGAAGAGCGTTGCTCGGGACCCGACCCGGTTCCTCGTTATTGGGTTTTTTGAATTGAGCTAACGATTCATTATATATCAGATTTCAATTTGAACTTGTTTTTGATTTCTTGCTTTTCAACAAGTGATTATATTATTAACGATCTTCCCTAGAATATCATAAGTTTGTAAAGCAGTATTAGCTTTCACCTGCCCCACCATCCTACCCGAAAGGATAGCCTGAATTGTCCAAATTAAAATTTCATCAATTTGACAGCATTCCGGTTCCCATAAGACTTGTTCCTCAAAAGCGCAAATTCTGTGCTAACAATTAACTCCAGTAGATTTCTGAGGGTTTAATCCTCGGAAACCTAGAAGTTTGTTAATATTCCCAAGCCATTGATAATCCTCAGGGACTTTAAGATTAACATTTTGTCAGCAAAACAGATTTCGGGACTGGTCTGATGTACTTTTGTTGTCATAGTACTAATATCTTCATGGTCCCTAGAGGATAAAGGATAAGATAGGGGGCGATTCGGATTTGGGACCTTCATGAGTGGTGCAACTGGTGAAATCTTTGTTGTTTTCCCGATTGTCATGTTGGAACGGCATTCAACGCAATTTTGCAGACATTAGGAAAATGATACGTTAGCTTTGCCTACTTCTATCATCAAAACCCAAAGGACAGGCGCAGTCAGCCTGAACCAATGAATCAGGTATGCTAAGGATGGACAACCGCACGCGATCGCTAGCGCGTCTCCGCCCTTGCCTATATCTGGGAGCAACTCAGAGAAATTTCTAACCTTGAATTATACGAACACCTGGATCTCTTTTTACCCTTCCCTCTTTTTACCTTCATTCCTCCTCCCCCCCCCCCACCTCTAATACCAATAAATCTAATCGTAAACCTACATCGATCCATAGCGAAAACGATGTGATACTGTCATCATTTGAGTAACGATAGGAGCAATTACGTAGTGTTCCGTTTTCCATCGATAGTTCCCTGAAACAGCTATTCTTCAGAATTTTTCAAAATCCCATGCTTACTAAAATATTCAAGGAGAGTCATGTAGAAAATAAGATGCAAAAATGCTGAGCTTTTTTCATTTGAACAATGGACATATGCAAATAGGTGCTTATGTGCATGAGCATCTTCTGATGAGCAGTGACGAGATAAATTAACGCAGAATGTGTGCTATAGAAAATTTTATTTCCTTTTTTATTTCTGCAAAAAATAGAGCATCATGGAATATCTAGGACGAAAAAATGTAATAATTAACCAAACAGCCACATATTGCACGGGAAATTATTGGATTACACGTTGATTGACGAGGAGATGTGATAATCGGATTACTTTTTTTTTCTTCGTGGAACTGCAAGTGCCGGGCAATTTCATTTCTCCGACAACCTAGGCTTTTGCGGAAATTTCCTGCTTTAAAATACGCGAAGAGGAAACTTCTACAAGTGGTTTTCAGGATAACTTTCGAATCAATAAAATCAAAATAATTATAATTTTTCACGAATTAACCGGAGACTGATTGATAATTTCTGGACTGCTTCTGTTATTTTTAGGCGAATTTAAATTGCATAAATAAAGAAACAAAAAATGAATTCTTGCTTGCGACTCTAAAAGGATGTTGAAATTTATTTACATGACTTCTGAACAGATTTATTCTCAGTGCTAGCGAATTATGGAGAAAGCAAGGGCCAAGTAGTATCTGACATCATTCAAAAATTTCCACCCAAGAATTTTTAGATTTTTTTCGCCAGGCGTAAAAAGGTGTCTAAGCAATGTGAAATTAGATAGTTCCTGGGATTAGTTTAGAATTCTATTCGCAGTATTTTCTTTTCTAATGAATATACGCAGCTTGTACGGTGGTCAACGATCAATAAGAAAAAATATCAATAAAAATCTACAAAAGCTTGAAAAATTTTCCAAGGGCTTATATTCACCTTTGGCTTGTTGACTGAAAAACGGTAGAATAAACTTAAAAACTCATAATCAGAAAAGCTTAGTGCCTTCCGTCAAAAACAATGTTCTTTATATACTATAATGTACTAGATTCTCATATACTATCAAAAGTAAGACAACTCGTCCAAAAATTTTCTACAAGACTATGATTGTTAGCTGGTATGTGCTGATTGAATGCGTGTTTTGCCATTGACTCAGAATACATTGCGAGATGATGGGCGGAGCTTAGCCAAGGGGCTTTCTCAAAGCTTCTGAGAGACAGGCGATGAATTAAATTTTTCTAAGAAAGTTTCAAAAATACAACAGAAGCATAAAGCTGCGACTTTGTGGGCGATAAAGGGAGCAGCTTATGCTGTCTAGCCTGGAAAAACTGACAGCGAGGAAAATTTGAGTGTTTAAGTGCTTGACATCTGCTGATGGGAAATGAGAAAAACTGTTGTCGTATAGTTGTAGAAAAGTGCGAATTTTTTGCTCTGTGACAATTATACAAACTGTCATTAATGGTGCAGCATTAATTGCAAAGAGCTAATGGAAAAAGAAACAAAAAGGATGTATGCTTTGAGAAAAGTCTAAATTATGTCCTTTGCACAAAATGCTCAGCTTTCACACAGATTTATAAAAAATGCAAAATGCCATATTTAATTGCAATATTCAACATTACAGCTAAAGATGGAATTTGATGCAGATATACATATAATTCCAATTTTCTAGTGTCTACTAAAGATAGAACGTTGTATTTACGAAAAAGGAAAGTACATCCTGGCGACAAAGCCTCCAATTACTCTGGATTGTATGCTTTGCATAGATAACTTCATTGTACTATGGAATAGGATCAAATGTCAGATTTGGAGTGAGGAAAGTTTGGCCTGCTGCGGCAGGGAGTATGGATGGAATGATCCAATTTGTTGAAAAGGGAGTTTCGTGATGTCAAAAAATGTCTTCATTACATGCTAAACCGAGTCCAGGGTACTGAGATTATTTTCTAAAGATTTTCTTACAGTGAGAAATAAGATAAAAAAGTACTTTTGCTTTCTGTGGTTTAGGCTCTTGAACAACAAAGTGTCACGTTCAACGAGCTGAATACTCTGCCGAAAGTGGCTTCCTCTGATTTTTCTACATAGTTTGTTTACTCATTTACTTAATTCTAGCAATGTCAAAGAACAGCAGCAATGGTTTAATTTTTCAAATTGCGCGGAGTTTGCGCAGACGAGCTTAATGATAAGAGAGCTGTTTACAAAAAATCTCAAAAACATTTTAGCTGATCAAAAAGAGCAGCTTAGTTGGAGCCGTTTGAAAAAACCAACATAAGAGAAGAATTTTAGGCTGTGGTTTGAGCCAGGTGATTTGATTTTATTTATTACTTCGCACACACATACGCATATCATTCACAAATGAAATTTAAATGCAGTTTGAGTAGAAAAAGAACCATTTAACCCTGTACATGTGGTCTCCCATGATCAGGTTATTTCGCCTGAATTTCTGTACAGTTCTGAATTTACTAACTTTCGGCGCATTTCATAGAACTGGAAGATTTGACAAAATAAGGGAGAAAGAACGATTGAAAGATTTACGTTGTAACATGAATGTTACAAAGATGCGAAAAATGAAGAAGACATTTCGCTGCGGGGACAGGACTAATTCCGTATAATAAAGCTTATATAACGAAGAAATTAGTTATTTACTCGCTTGACATGCTAACCATAAGCTCCGCCCAATGCGGCAACAATGAAGTGACGACTAGAATGTGCAAGTAGAGGAGGTGACATATCAGACTTATTAAATTCGTATAAATGTAGCCTTGACGTCAAGGTGAGGATGGCGTCAACTATCAAATTCGCATCAATAGCTGTACAAAATAAGACCAGGAATAACTCTGTTTTCTTTAAGCTTAGGGTGACTCCGTGCTATTGTTGCTAAGTCATGATGCTATTAAATTATTTATTTGCCAAAACAAAATTGAGTCATTCGCCTTCTGTCATCTTCATTTGTTAGAAAAATGGTCTTTTCCCATGGTTTGTTTGTAAGAGATATAGGGAAGTAATTTTTGCGTAATATGTGCAACTACACACCGTGCGCGGCAACAAAACTGCTTGGTAAACAGGCAGTAAAAACCAATGAAAAAGGCTGTCGGTATGGCTATATTTGTATCTATTTGCCCTCAGAACAACAGAGCACAAGAAATAGCCAAAAACCTAGGTAGGTTATAAGCAAGTTAGTCGTAGAATGCCGCGCGTGTTGTGCAGTGCACGTACAAGCTCCACAAATGACGACATTGTAGAATGATGAAAGCAAAAAGACACCTCTGGAAATTAACATATTACGAAGCGAATTATATTTATAGTCAATGGCACATGATATTTTTTCTGCAACTTCGAGAAGGAGCAGATGTTTCGCTTTTTCTAATTAATTGGGCCTGTCAATAAACACGATGTAATGGAACACGCAGAAATCCATGACGAAGAAATATGACCAGTTGCAACATTGCCTAGTCGCTTAACGGTGATGTAGTGTTTTTGCGCAGCCGACAACACTTGCGCGTAAAACGCAGCAATGCGCGCTCTATGGCCAACTTTTATGCGCAGGTCGCAAGCAAGTTGTTGTCATGAGCATCAGCGCAGATATTGCCAACATAGCAGAAATTCTATTAACTGTACATTTAAAGTAATCGAATAGGAATGTAGTGGATGTTTGGTCACATTCTGAAAGGAATCAGTGTCAACATTGCTTATTGAATAATCGTATTATTACAAGCTATGCAAATATTGTACAATGTGGCTGAGTAAATCAACTTTATAGTAGAAAAATATTTAGCACACAGCGTTCGACTAGTTGAGTGATTTTTGAACCAGCTATAAATCAGTATCAAATTACACTTTGGATACATCAAAAAAGACATGTTGTACATGATTTTCCGGATCTATTTCACAGACAAATCATTCACATGTTCTTTGGGTTTTTTCTGTAGACAAATTACCTAGCATGATAGCAGTGGCGTACCCAGGATTTCCGCTCGGGGGGGGGGGGGAGGGGGCGCAACAAAAAAATTTTTCAAATGAAGGTGCGTAGCGTTAGCCACGCACTCCGAAAAATTTTTAGGGGTGCTTCTCAAAATTTTTGCGGGTCCCCAACCCCTAAAATCTGGGAAAAGGGGGCGTGGCATCAGCCACGCCCCGAAAAATTTTTTTTTACAAGGCTAGCTAGAAATAATGTTTTTGACCTACAGTCATGTTATTCGTAACTCCAAAATACTCTTCTTGTGCATCATTGCGCGATTCAGAGGTTGTGCGGAAATTTAGTGCCTATGCGGTGCAGACAACATTCGCGCGGGAAAAATTGGATAACGCACATCTTCATCTTTTGTGTATGGACTTTTGAGAAGAAGAAGTAAGAAGCCTTCAGGGAAACCCTACTCTCAACTTGCGATTCAAAGTGCCACATTGGTCACCATAGAAATGTCACATTCAAAGATTAGGAAGCGATGTTGAAGGCAATTTGCAGCTAATCACATAGAGAAAAAAAACTTCAGATTGGCATGAGAAGACCGAAGACCAAGACCGTACTTTGCTAAAAATTGACAAAGAACATTCTGTTAAACATGACGTCAAAAAATTGTCATAGTCAAGCACGTATTAAAATGCGACATTTCCCTTCACAACATACCCTCGATACATAGAGCCACATACTCTGGTAACCTTCACTTTGAGGGCTATGAGGGGACACAACCTTCACCTGGGAAAAAAACAGAAGTCATCCGGGGCGAAGCCGCGGATGTTATTATCCTGACTATATCGGGAGAATGTGAATGAAATAAATATAGGAAAGAATATCTGAAGAATGTCTCAGCGAAACTGAGAAATTGCTTTTTTAAAGCCTTTTTTCTGCTGAAAAGAGAATTTCTGTCAAAATTTCCTCAGAATTCAGGACAACGTTCCTCAATTAGCCTCTTACTTGACCAAAAATGAGTTTTAAAAGTTTGGAAAGCTGTTGGAGATGAGAAACTGCGCTTAAATGTGCGCAGAGAGTCGCGCACGAAAATGCTGGTCTATCTCGTTAGTAAGTGATTTTCAAAGCTTGGGACGTTGTCAGCTCTCCTCGTCGTGTCATGACGGTCTGAATGATATGTAATGTTACAGGATTTCGTTGAGACCCCGACGAGATCTATGACCAGAGCCAAATGCCCCGTCGGCTCTGGTCTGTCTCCGCTGCTCGTCTGCGTCTCCGCGCGCTGCGCACTACCTCGCTACCCCAAACGCGGGGCGCGGGGCATTTGGCTCTGGTACCCTTTTCTTCGCTGTTTCGAACCCAATTTTAGCAAGCTTTATATCATTTTGAAGCACTTGATTTATATTTTCACGCTGACAACGTCCCAAAATCACATTTCTTGATTTGAACGAGAAATCCGGCAAAAACCTTGTTTTCGAAAATCTCTTGTTTTTCCTCTAGTTTACCTCTTTTTACGCGGGTTTTTCGTGCATTCTCTAGATCTTGCTTCTGTTCATAATGTAGACAACCACCCAGCTTTTATCTCTACGATTATTGCGGATTTTTTTGCCAAATTCATAAAAAGTGCGTTTTTCTTTACCTTGTTCTGTTTCAGTGTTTTCGCATCGATTTTTTTCCAGCTTGGGCGATTGTTGCTCAGAACAATAAGCGCAACAATCCAGACAACGTCCCAAGAAACAGGAACGTGAATGCGGGGTAAAAATTCAAAGGACGCATCAAAAATCAAAACCCCGTGTTGCGAATTGCTGGTCCTGAAGCGAAAACTTGCATTTTGAAAAGCCGCCAAATGAAAGACGTCAAGCCTCATTGCAGCGTTTTTATCCTATTTTCAGCAGTTTCTTTTGCTTTTTATTTCTGTTTTATGTCATTTTCTCCTCTCTGATCATCTTTAAACAACCTTCACTATTTATGACGTCAGATGTTCAAACAACCTTCACTTTTGACGCCCTGTCTCTAAACTATCGAAGGTATGCTTCACAACATTGTGTTTTCTAATGGAAGAAGTTTTTCAATCATTCTTTTAAATTACACAACTTCCTAGATTCTCAAAACTTCAATAAGGCTGCTCTTTAAAATTCGACAGCAATGAGTCATAAAAAATCAAAACGTATGCACAGTTCTCACGGATTGCATGAGAAATTCCGGACAAGGAAAGAAGCTTCTCGAAAATATAGGGAGATCTTAAATAAGTTCCTCAAAAGAGCCCATATAAATATTCGCCATGACCCATTCGTGACTGAGACTGAGTATTAGACCAGCTAAACCGTACATACTTTATCGTAATCGAGCAATCCAATTGGCCCGCCCACTAAGAATACGGTCTGGGCTGGAGTTCAAATTCAAGTTACAGCCGAGAATGGACCATATGAGTTGTCCCTTAGCCGACGTCTTGACTAAGGCCTCGAACCACTGTGTCCACGTGAGAAGCCCAGGTACCAGATTTGCATGGATAATGCTTTAAAGGGCGCAATCGAGTAACTTGTGCAGAATTTGGAAACATGCCAGCTTGTCAGTCAGTCAAGAAAGTGTGATGATTCTCTTTCCGGAGATTAACGTAGTACGCACTTGACACCTAGCTAAGCTTAGGACATCGATGGTGAATAAACATCGCCGAGTGTAAGCATGAGCAAGAGAATAAATCGCTAAAGTTCATTCCTTGATGTATTATTCAACGATTACCTTAGATATTGCCACTTTGTGCAAGTAATCACTCCACAAGGGATCCCCAAGGCAGGGAAAATATTGCTGAGTTCCTGCCATCGTGAATTACAAGGAAAAGTTTATATAGAAGAAAAAGAATAATTATCAATCATCTGACTAATTAGTGGTGGTCCCGAAGGTTTTTTTCAGGTGAGGAAGTGCTAATTTTTTGAATAAAGGGTCTTAGACAATGCCGCGTGTTACAAAAATTATTGGCAATGCTTGCTAAACTATTGGCAAGTTTATAACGGTTGACCCTCGGAAGGAAATTCCTAGGATAACTTTTTTTCTTCAGAATTTAATTTGACGAAAGGTAAAAATAAATCAATAGGAATTACATATTTTTATAGCCATTGATTTAATTTATGTATTTATTATTTGTTGACTAAATTCACATCTTTCAATCAAGCCAAATCACCATATTACTGCTCTATCAAATTGGAAAGTTGCCAAGAATCATACAGATGATTGGTGTAGTAAGCAGCATGTGAAAACTTGCACTTTGTGGAAGCATAACAATTAGTCTATTAATTTGATCTTGTTCCTTGAGTAGGAAAAAGTCTTTGAGTTGAGCTAATAAAGACTAGAGAGTGTTTACTCGACGTTGAGCAACTGAAATCAAGTTCGATCGAATCATGTTTCACAAAATTTTCACCTGTTCCACCTTTTTATTTAATTCCACACGCATAGCTTTTTTCATTGATAATTGCATGCTAAACTTTCAGGGAAAATGTTCGAGGAAATTTCCCTAAGGCAATCAAATTCATCCTACAAAACTTGACAAGAAGCATTGAACGACAAAACGTCAGCGAACGTCAAAAGAGCAATCGACATCTAATAGCAGAACGGACGAGGTTGGAGAGAAACTTCATTGAGATAAGCTGTCTGTATATGGATATGACAAGATATAAAAAAAGCCCTTGAAGGTTCGTTCATCTTCAATAACATCTGGTATGAGAAACTGAGTTTTCTGTTGAACTGTGATAATATGAGTCCAAAAAGTAACATGCATTAAAAAAATTTGCGACTAGCCATATATTAGCAGAAAGTGTTGAAAAAGCGTATTTTTTTGATATTCAACTCCCAAGCATTTAGAGAGTCTTCTCAAGAGAGCATCATAAAAAAGATACCTGCTTTTATGAGCACTCTGGCGCAAATCAGCGCTAAGTGAAATCAAGCTACAAAAAGTATATTGCACTTGGACCATCAAGAAGAGTAGATTTTGCACGGGATAGTCTCTTATGGCTGGATTTTGGTGAAAGCACGGAGCTGACCAATGACAAACTTCGCTAATCCACTGAAGACAGTTTGTACCACCGGTAGCCCGTGCACACCTTACCAAGGACAATGTGGGCCACCGGTGGCCCATATTTTTTGTATAAGCATAACCTATGACTTTTCAATTTTTTGCACTTTTGTGCAGTAGGGAAATGACGAGTCGAGGAAAAAATCACCAACTTTAGAAGCAATTTCAAAGTATTCGCAAACACTAGGCAATCATATTTTTGTGGATAGAAAATCCTAAGCAGTTGCACAAAAGCAGCATTTATTTCTGCGCCATCTGGTTTTTGGACGGTAACAAGTGACAAGCAACACAACATAGTAAAATGGACCGAAAACTATCTGCCTTCAATGCTATAGTTTGTTTACGCTAAAATTTGGAGTTTCACATAGATTTGTAGCAACGAAATGCTCGATAGCTGTACAAAACCATGATATTATGCCAGACAAGCACAGCAGGATTTTTCTCTCACAAAAGCAGTGCAAGAAATAATTACAAAAAAGCTTGAATGGGCGCATTTTGAATCGATAGTCTGTTGCAGACCGATGATATAATATCGTATACATGTATATGAAGAGGCAAAGCTTCGAAAACATATTTATAATTCTAGCTTGAAAAAACGTATCAAATTTTGGACTACAGCATCTAAAATCTACAAGAAAGTAGTTTACTGAGCAAAGGATATTTTCCAAAATGTCGTGACCGATGTGACACTAACAGTACACTTTTGAGAAAATTTTGGCTCATAGATGACATCAACAATGCATTTTTAGCGTGCTTCAACATCATTTTCACTTTGAAAAATTCGGCTATGACGCTTGAAACTTCAGACTTTAAAAGAAAAACAAATTGAGTTTCAGAACGATGAGGGTTGGAGGCTTTGGAGTCTGCAACTTCTTGCAGATTTCCCCCGAACGCAATCTATTTCAACGCCAAAAAAGTACTGATTTGCAGTAGTCAGCCGGTCGCCAAGTCAGTTACTTGGGCACGACTTGAAATGTCCAGCATACCTAGGATCTATTGACTTCCATGGGGCAGGTGCATATCAAGCTCTCGGGGTGATGACTGGGCGCCATTTTACGCTTATAAGCGAGCGCCCAATCGGAAGAAGGAACTTTCATGCCCATCGCCTAGTCGGGCAGCAGCGCCTGATCTCGACGATTGAGCGCTGCTGTTCGATTGGTCAATGCGCAGGAAACTTTGTCATATCATGGGTTAGTCATTGCCTGATCGGGCGGTGTTCATCATTGCATAAGCGCCGATTATCGCCCGATCTAAAAATTTGATATGTACTTTCACCCTCCCCTCTCCTAGTGAGAAATTGAGTTACCCAAAGTTGTTCATTGACTTACTCACTAGCCAATCTTGAATTCTTCTTCCCACTTACTTCCTGGACTATTCGGCGATAAATTTGCGCTTCAATAGGTTAGATTTTGCATTCGTGTACGCTAGTATGTTCTCAGGCTTTGTTTACAAATATCTGCAAAAACATGCTCTTTTTTCAGCCCACGTGTGATCCCACACTATCGTAAACAACATAATTCTCAGAATCAGAGGCAACTTTTTTCAAAACTTCCGTTTTCTGTGTCTATTTGTAGCCGCTATTGTATACTTACACCCACGTAGTATTATAATGGGATCGTCAATTCTATAGAAGTGCGGTGGAGTGAAAAAAGGAAATGATTGCGACAGATCTGCTAATTTTCAAGGCAGCTGCACATGCTAAAAATAGCTTGAGACTAGCTTTTTTTAATGCAATAGTAAAAGAAGCTGCAAAAATTGGATTTATAGACGAGTATAGGGGAGGGGGGGGGGAGGAAAAGGATTAGAGGGAATAGATAAAGGGAAACATTTATGTGACTTGTGCATGTTGGTGTTTGATGTTCAAGTACACTAATGAAAGGCAATCAAGAGTAAAGGGTATGCAAAAAAGAGACGGATGCTAGGCTTCAAACAATAGTATAGGATTATAGTGAAACTAATGAAATAATCAATAATCGAATAACATTTCTTCCAAAAATGCCCTTTTGCATCAAACGTCCAAAAAATCAATTTTGCAAAATTTTGGCTTTGACGCTACATAACGTCCAAGTGCAAGGCTAAATATGAAGCGAAACGCGAAATATTGCTAGTGTGAGATTGTACCACCCACTCGGACGCCTCCGCCCATTATTCGATAACCGTTGTAAAAGAAAAGGCAAGCAGGCTTGCAAGGTTCGATCTCCGTTAGAATCTGAGGATAAAACAGTGCAAAGTCTCCAGAGATTCTACTTCTTAGAACTAGAACTCAAAAGTCAGTCTTAAAAATGATAAAAAATGTATCTATTTGATTACCGGTTCCATTATCTTACTAGAAACTAGTGAACCAGTAATCTCAAAGGTGCTAGTTGCAGGCGCGCTCGCTTCGAGACTCGCTCGGTTTCCTGCTATCTGATGATTTTTGAATGCACCTTACGATTCTTTATATGTTTAGATCGAAACATTGCAGAAAAATGCTTTCTATTTCAATAATGTTTGAAAATTCAATAAAAAGTACAGCTTCTTAAAACACCGAATCAAACGCTGCAATATTGTGAACTGGTGGTCGAAACGCCTCTAGTCTCGAGGGATCGAATTTCTTCATAATCTCCAAGATGAACAAATTTGTCAACCGTCGCGCAAGAACGGATAAATGCTTCTAGAATTGTCACAAAGGGCAAAAGAAAGTTATGACAGCTCATTGTCAGAGACCAAGCAGCTCGCCCACTTTTGCATAGGACATTCGAGTCCCTGAAGCATTTTCGAATGGAGAAGACGACCTTCGTAATTCAAGGTGGTGCAGCGAGATAATTTTTTTCGTGAAAATTTGAGACCGAAGCTTGACAGAGAGAAAGAGATAGAAGAATGTTTCTATTAATTAATTATAACCCTTAGGTTAGGCGTGTTTGGCGGGAGAGTTCCTGACCAGACTGACAGTGTTGCGCGTGCCTTCGCGCCATAGCGCGATAGGCGGCAAATCCAAATTTGGAGTCCGAATCACAAGCCCCGCCTCGAACATTTTCGACATCAAAACAGGGAGCTGTGGAGCTAGGCCTACACAGGTCTCGACACGATATGACGAAGTATGACAGAAATGGGCGGAGCTTCTCGTTCCTCTTGCACATATTTTCGCCCCTCCTCGTATAGCGCACTCAATACGCGTGCGACCTTCACGTTATCAAAGATATTATGTTTGAGTCAGTGAACTTAATTCAAATCTATAAATATAGATATAAGCATCACACACTGTGCAAGAAATGCAAGTGTTAATCATGGAGCCCTTTTACAATTTGCAAGTTCTGAATCTGCACTCTGAATAATAATCCCTTGTGCGAATGACTAAGCTAACCATTTTTTCTTTGCACCATGAATAGGTTCATCTTTGCTACGCTAAATAGACGTTTTATATTATTTTGTGGCTTATAAAACTGAAGATATATCGCATGTACTGGGGGGGGGGGAAGCAGAGTAATTGAATTTGTAAGTCTGTTGTAGTGTGCAATTAGAATTTTACAAAGGTGAGCTCGGCGAGACTACGAAAATGAGATTTGGCAGGATTTGAAAGGGCATGTTTTGCGAAAAAAAGTTGCAAATGGAGCTGACCAGGCTGACTTGGTTGAAAGTTCTTTCTTATTTCCCATTCAATGCTACAAAGCGCAAACAGATGTCTTTCACAGCAGCTACACAAACAGATAATTCCATAACTTTTCGAATGATTCACTTGATAAGGCAAAATTTTTCTGCAGTTGGCGCAACACTTATAGCAGCAATTGGATACGATTCAAAATTTCGCTTAATTTCTAAAATTCGTTTGCGATTAGTTTTTGCACAAAATTAGGTGACGTAAGGCATAAAAATCTTAAACCCATTACAGAATGCTTAGCTGACGGAAAGAGGGTTTAGAAGGATTTATAACATGGAAGTTTAGATTCACTTTTTATGCACTAGCTGTTTGCCCTAATCCGCTTTTTATGATTGGCTTTATCTTTGCTAAAATCAGGACTTGCAAAGTTGCACGAAGACAAAAAGTTGGTTTTTGGATAACATGAACCTTTAAGTTTACACTACTCACTTATTTTGAAAATATGAGAAGTTATTAGGCTATTCTCAAATCAAAATAGTTTTGTCTCGACAAAACTATATTTTTCAAGCTTTAAAAAATTTATTATTTAGAAACATGTATACAAATGGTCTAGATTGGTCTGATTTTATATCTGCTCGAAATTGGCAAAAAACTGGGATAGATCCTCAGCAGTGTCAATCAAATATTCAACTCTAGTTCCACACAGTAGCTGTTTTCTTCCTTACACTTAACTTTCAAACTTCGATTTTTCGGAATCTTGAAAATGCTTTTTTCATCAATAAACAAAGCTATTTCTGTGATACGAAGATAATTAACGGAAGATATTTTTGATTTTGCAAAAATTGTACGTGATGTACTGAGCCATTAAGCTATACTTAGAAGATGCACTTCTTGCAAGAAATGCAGACTGGGCGGTAAAGGTAATTTTCAGTACACTAAAGCGAACTAAGTTCGTCTGGCATTCTTAGAATAAATGTCATTAGACGCGCGAGAACAAAAAACTCGTCTCGAAAACCAGGAACCCAAATCTGTGAATAAAGCATCAAGGAGCGGTAATATAATCATTGAATGCTGTGTTGTTGGCATTTAACGATGCGAGCAAATACGATTTATTCTGTACTTTATCAGATAAGATTCATGGCTAGAAGCATGGTTAGCTTTATAGAATCTGAGTACACTCGTCGAAAATAGAATAGAAAAGATGAGCTCAATAGCAAACAACTCAAGTTTTTAGCGCGAAGAGGGAGTTGGGGCGGGAGGGGGGGGGGGGGGGGAATATAAAGTAGATTTATGCCTGGCCATTTCATTCTATATACCTGGATCTTGAGTGAGTGCGATTTGAATTTTATCCAAGCCATTGCCCAAATTGCAGCCCATAAAATTCATTAGTGAGTGGGAGATGCAGCCTCGAACTCGCCCAATACCGTACTTCCTACCGTAATCGAGAGCGCTGATTGGTCAGCCAGAAAAACTGCATTAGTGGGCGAGATTTGAGAATTATAAGCTGTCACTTGAGCAAGAAAGCAGCTAAAAAGCCTTTCAAAAAGTCCTTTTGAGCAACTCACATACCCAGATTGAGCACTGCCTACAAAGTACGACATAACGCCTTGAAGACTGCCCCATATGTACCCAAAAAGCTCGAAAGCTTCCCATAAGGCTTTTATGAGGAAGCATTTGCACAGCTGCACGGAAAGGTCTTAATCTCGACTAAGATGAACTTGAACTAAGCCGCTCGCATGGAATTTTTGAACGCAGTCACGTTAGATAAAAAGTGAAATAAGATTTGCTTTCGTTCCTCGAGCAGCCAAATGTGTGAAGTAGGCTATAAAGATCATAAATAAGTAACTCGGACGAGTTGCTACTATACTGAAAAGTTCGTCTTCATTGAACAAATTCTTATTGGTTGAAGTTTTCGTACGCTGTCAATTTTCTGCAGTGTTTGAGATGATTAGAGAACTCATGTCCACAAGACATGGTTCTTTTATATTCTACAGAATCAAAGGAGACGTCTGACTACCCATTCCATGGCTACACTATAACAATGCACAACAATAAAGGATAAAATTTGACGTCGTCTTGGCATATGAAAGAATTTCAGCACATCGATGACATCAACAATGCATTTTTGGCGTGCTTGCACATCATTTCCACTTCGAAGAATTTGGCCATGAATTTGAAACTTGAGAATTTGGAAAATGAAAAAATCAAGTTTCAGAAGGATAAAGGATAAAGAATTTTGCAATAAACTCTGCAGATTTTGGGCCGAAAGTAGTCTATTTCATGTGAACCTTAGAAGTGATGCAGTACTCAAAAGTTTCTCTGTTATCAACTTGGGCAGCATTTAGAGTTGCCTATGTTTTAGAGCTATGCTAGGACCGTGCCAGACCAGCGCCAGCACCGTGACCGTCCATCGATCATTGATATAATCTTACTCCAGTCGGATTCTTCCACGTGGGATCCATCATGGAGTTCGCATGGCTCAGAACCGGACAAATCAAACTAATCTGAATGCCTTGACGAGTTTGGTTAGATCAAAAGCTGGGATTGAACATTGATAGCTCGGCTCATAGCTGCGCGTCATACCACTACGCCACCCCCCCCCCCCCATATGATAATATCTCGCATAAGAAAAATAAAGTATTAGCTAAAAATGGACAAAACTCAAATGATTGTTCGCAATAAGCTGTTTACTCCCATAATTATCATAGAAAGTTGATTATATCTGCCCTTTCTTTAATACTAAGCTGCCTACAGAGCAGAATTATGGGTGTAGGCGAAAGAATTTTTTTGTGCTTGCTTTGCAGTAGCAATTCAGTTTCAGTTACGTCAAAAATATCTTAGGCTTCCTCAAAAAGCAGGAAAAGTTGATTACTTCCAGCTTACAAGCAAAATCTTTCTTCTCAAGTTACTGAGATGACGATTAGGCATTAATGAGACGAAATCCAAGAAAAAATATTCTGCGATGAAAAATAATCACTATATGGGGATTGAAAGCGAGTAGAAGAACGAAAGATGAAAACGGACCATTTGTCAGTAATGTATTCATTGATAATTATCATATTCTTTTAGCATTCGATGACTAGCCTCGTCACTTGTGTACTCTACTATATTCTTTATTTTATTCTAATTTATGTATCCTTTATTTTATTCCTTATTTTATATTATTTTTTCCGGCACACCTGAGTGCAAACGAATTGATGTATAGCTTTTTTCCATTAACAAAAATGTTCTAATTATTTTCCTTCGTTATTGTTGCATAGCTAAAATAAAAATAGAAATAAAGGAAGAGACAGAGAGGAACTGAGTCTATGAATAAATATTACAAAGATAGGATTTATTGTAATCTTTCATGAACAAAAATCAAACTTTTCATATTTGAAACAAGCTTTGTTGGCGAAGTGTTATTCTCTCTTTTGCTTTTTTATACATTTACACTCAAAACTGAATTTATGGATAAAACATCTTTTTCTAACAATGTAGAGGCTCAGATGCAAGATTCCGGATGCTAAAAATTCCAGACATGCAAATAATTGTTTCATTTCTTCCGCGCAAACAAAGAAAGGCTGTGTTGCCGTTTCCAAATCTCATTAGATGATGAATTACGCATGTCAACAAAAACAAAAAGGTAATACGATCAGCAGAAGGCAATATGAAGCAACGTAATAACATGTACAAGATTTTTTCGATGAAGAAGACCAAATAAATTTGATATATGTGAGGCTGGTTGTCGAGGACACGGTCGCATATGTCAAATCATGGATTCGAATGTACTAGTGCGATAGAATTTTCCTGCAAATGCTGAGAGGCACTATTGGGCTGCAGATGTACGGAAAAAAATTTGATTAGGAAAACCTGCAGACTTATGCTGCGAATCCTTTTGAATAAAAGGTTCCTATAGTCTGCTTGCATATTCAACCTTTATAGAGCATGAATAGGACATCTGTCGTCATGCAAAATGTTTTACTTGAACAATTCCCAAAAATTACTTGATTGCTATATATGAATCATTGCAGTATACATCTTTAATTTCTTAGCGCTTACAGATGAAACTTATGAAAAAATTTGTTGCTTACCGAATCGAAAATGCATAAGTTTGAAGAATTTAGATTGGCACATCAGAACAAGACAATGATCTGTCTAATCTTCCGAAACTCTAATTTTTGAAAAAAAATGTTGCACATTTCTCACATATCCCAGAAATCTCCTTTCCTAGTTTGATTTTTGCAAAATCAGCAAAAAGCTTGGATTTCGTCTCAATGACATAATTAAGTAGTCCCTATTGTTTTAATTTCCCATCAACTTCAACATTAAAATCTTCGTCCAAGAAAATTTTCCCACCAATTCTTAAGAGTTTTTTTTGCAAAGAAAACCTGCTTTCCGACAAATTCGAGTCAAAAAATTTTTGCAGTTCAAAACCACACTACTTTGAACTTTGCAAACAGCAATTTGAACCGATCATTCTGCAAAATTTTGCAGTTTATCTTGCGCAATTATGACATCACCGACATTAGCTTCCAAAATAACGCAATCCGGGCAATTGCCATGAAAAAAAGGTATTCTGCAAGATGATGCAACAAATTTGGAGTGCACATAAATTCATTTCTCACAAGATAATGAAATTTGTTCAACTCTGTGGATCCTAAAAAAGGATACGGAGAACGAAAGAGCTTACAGTATGATCTAGTAAGAATAACTAGAAAAGCTTTTGATAATTCTGATAAACTCACAAACGAACCAATTATTGTTCTACTTTCCAGATCGCTGATAGTGCTTACTTTTGCTCTTTCATTCACTACATTAAAATCAACTACATCGGATTACGTCGGCAAAAATTTTGGGAAGGAAAGAGAATCAAAGCCTTTGAGAACTCCTTCGAGAATAAAGGGAGTTAGTTACATGTAACATACGCTCTGTAAGCAACAGCTGCACATTTATAATAGACTTCTTGCAAGTTGAAGAGAAAATAGGGGGTATATAAAAAGGTTACATTTGCTTACTTATAAAAAAACCTTGTAGTTATTGACAACACGTGACCATTAACGCTTAACTTGCAGATAAATGTCTGACTACCTTTTTTAGGAAAAGAAAACATAATGAGGGCGAATGAAAAAAGTTATTCATACTGCAACTAGTCTAAGCAAAGGGTCTATTAGCAGATAAAATATCCAAAATATGAGAAGTAAAGTCTCGTCTAGTGTTCTAACTATGACTTTTCACCACTTGATGTTATTTTTGGAACTTTTGGAGATCCATTAGCATCTGACATTGGTTGTGTTAAAAAGTGCATTCGAGAGTACTACAATAGCATTGTCACAAATTTGACACATCCCTCATTTACACTTGTTGTTAAAGTACATTCTTCAGCGGTCCTTAATCCCGAGCTAAATGAGATTGAAATTTTTTTTTGGAAAGAACTTCATAGTGATCCATGGTGTTTCAGTAAACAGTATACACCTTTCCACGCAGATTTAACAAGATTGAGCGAAAAATAATTGGCAATAATTAAACTAACCAAAGGTTATGCACAAGGAACTACAGATATTGTCATTAGAAGAAGTTTGATGAATATTATAACAGTCCGATGGATCTTGCTAATAAGAATGGAAACACTGAAATGATATTTATACAGCCAAATGCAAGTTCAATTCTAAAACTAAACTAGTAGTCCTTTCAAGCTTTCCAGGAAAGTGGCATGAGGAGATAAATTTCTCAATTCGCATTTGTTAGATTTGCATTAGGTAAGAAAGAAAATCTGTAAATGGAGCCGTCCGCTGCAACTACAAATTTTTCATAATGTCAGCAATGGATGATTATTGTTTCACATTTACATCTCTCTGGTCTACTTATCAAACAAGATATTTTCCGATAAATGACAGGTTATATTATTATTTTGTAGGGGTATCCATTATCGTGGTATTTGCACAAACATGAAAAAAGAGACGCATCCAAAAAATGAAGATATTTTGTCCGCCATGTATAAATAACCAGTCCAAAGCGCTCAAAAGCTAGAACTTGTGAAGTTTTGTCTTCAACTTTTCGTAGCCGAAAGTATAGCATAAAGCCTTTCAGGCACGTGTAGAGATCATCGAATAGTAGTTACTTCCTAGTCTCTAGCTCTTCGACAAACTTGAATATCTTTGGCTGATTTGGGCTCAAAAAGCTCTATGCCACATGCTACCTTATTGTTAGCTCCACTACAATCTTCGTATCTCGGATTAAGTGTGCCACTAAATGCTTCAATGCACTCCAGCTTTTTCTCTCCATGCCATAGCACCTTTCTCACCCCTCTTTTCCCACCCGACCTTCGTCCCTTCCCTTCCCCCCCCCGTCCCTCCCCAGCCACCGCGCCTACTGGTACAGAGCACAAACCCCAACCCTTTCAGGCACGCAAAATTTTTTTTAGAAAGCACTGAAGAGTGGTAAGTTAGTCCTAGCTCTTTGGCCCATAAGAAACTCCGACAGTCCGACAAAGAATTTGCTGACTAAGGTGCAGGCTTTCCCATTCTACAAAAAGCGCCATCTGCAGTAGTTCCTCATGATAAAGAATTGGATTTCCCTTTTCTTCCCTATCTCAAATCACCTACTGCTCAAAACATCCCCTATCAAGTTTTCGAATAAAATTCGAACTTCTCACTGTTGGTAGATTTTACATTTAACCGCAATCAGAAAGTAGAATTCCATCCTACTCCGCTTCCTTGACCCTTCATGAATGTGCTTACGATTTAGCTTACATTCACAAAACTTTATCTGCCATATTTCAATTCCCCCAATTCTCCTGTCTTGAAGGCCTTTCCTGCCTGTCAAACTCCCTTTAGTTACAATGCGGCCAGAATTCCACTATTTTGCTCAGACTATGAAATGTTGAACAGATAATAAAAATATGGCTGTTAGTGTATCAAAATTGAGAACCTTCATGAGGAAAATCACATCTGGAGTTTCTGCTGCACCACTTACAACTTTGTAAAGCAATGCTTTTGTACAATTGAGTTGTAGAAATTATTAACTAAAATAAACTGATACCAAAGTTGACCCATCCTAATGCGCTATAAACTGAAGCGAGCTATTACTCGGTGACAATATTGCTAATCAATATTACTGTTTATGGAGTCGAGCACGAAAGGGCGTTCCAGTCAACATCTCGGAAGGCAGACATCCTGGGTACAATGGGTGCATTCGAGACATAGCGACAAACGCATGAGTCACATGGTCCCCCCTGCGCTTTATTATAGAGTATGATTACAGCATAAGTTTGGTATATGATGGACAATGGAAAAAACTGAATGAACGGCAACTAGAACAGATGACAGCTATATGAATTTTGAAGTAGCGCACAGAGGGAAATGCTTTGACTTAGCAGAAGTGGCAGACTGGAAGAAAAACTCTAAATGTTAATTTGCCCGCTAAGCCGCTCTTAGGCTCCTCAATGATTCTCTTTTACTCTTGGTCTTTGGTCCCAATCACGAAAAGAAACCAATCATGAACAAAGGATTCAATCAACTGGGAATTTGCCACTCTCATGAATTGGTCTTGCAAATTCGAGCACTATGTCTCAAAGACAAAACATTTAACCTTTTATTCGACTGGCTTGGCGGTTGGAGGGGAGTTTGTGACCTAATTAGGGTCGCTCCACCCGCGACGCAGTCTGCGTCTCTCTCGCGCGCGTGCTCTCTGATAATTATTTGGCCTTAATTAGGTCACAAAGCGCCGCCTTTCAGCCGCCAGGCCAATTGAAGTGAGGGCACTAAAATAACAACCAAAAGGTTAATAACTTTGATTTGACGACGTTTCTCAAACGCTTCAACAGAGCTTCAAAGTAGGACGCTCATAAGAAGTCATTTCTGCAAACTCACACACTAGATTCTTATGCAGGAGATCAGCAAAAACAAACTGCTTATGACAGAACGCGTAGGATTTTCTGTTCATGATTTAAGCAACAAATCAGTTCTTGTAAGGGTACTGTAGAAAGGGCCATACTTCAAGACGCGTTCATTCGCCTACGCGACACCAAATGACAAATGCGCGTCATTTAGTGCCTCGCTTTCTCAAACCGTTGTGACCAGCCTAACTAAAAGTGGTCACCGTCTAGAAATTATGCGGGAGTTGATTCTTGTTCAGGAAATCACTCAAATAGCAATTTGACTCTCTACAATCGTCAAGATATTTTTTGCAGGATATAAGCTATTAAATCTATTAGAATGGTTTATAGACGTGATATTGTTACCGTACTCTCATTGTAGTAGCAGACTGTGATATATGGCTGTTGAAAGCTCAGCTTAGCTTGATAGATTTGTGGATAAAAAAAATCGCAACATATATCCGTCATGCAAAGGAATGTTTAGTTTTCCTCACGTTTTTGACAGCCTTTAGAAATTTTTTCCAACTATAATAAATGATCCGAAGCCACAAAAACCCCTCCTAGGAAGTTTTCGCAAATTCTCAAGTGCGCTGCTGAAATTGTTTCCAACAGATTCTAACCAAAACAAAGTGGAAAGAGACAGATATAAATTGATGGGAAGCTACTAAGATGCTGCATTTTTCGTTCTAAAAAGGAGCTAAAGCAATATGTAGTCTTCCATCACCTTCTTTGCACCATAAGAAAAAATGACCTATTGGAACGGCATTTATCACTTTGAATCTCGAAGGCACCATAAGAAAGTAGGGTATAGCAGTGGTACAGAGGCTTTTTTGCTTGAATGAATATAAGGACGCGCAAATTTTTCAAAACCGTTTACGAGGGGAAATAAAACTTGGAGAGAGAATTGGGGGGGGGGGGAGAACAGATTGCAGCAAGCAGATAAGGTTAATCTGTTGTTGGGTACTCCCCCTTATCAAAATTTCTCATGATTTCCTTCTACTTACAAGATGTATTACACACATCTATATTCAAATAACTTTTCTTCTTAATTACTCAATTTCCTGCATTTTCTAACAATTCATATACATACTTTTTACTTCTAAACAAACCTACTTCTCAGTATTGAAAATAAGTTTTACAGACCTTCCTCCCTTGCTGAGGAGTTCCGGGGAAGGTCTGCAAATGCTTTCACTCCGTCTTAGGGCAGGAACGAAACGGAGCCTTGTAGTTGCTTACACATTGTAAATTGAAAACATTTCTTCTTATCATTTTTGAAAAATTTTAAGATGAATTTTGTAAAAGCACGTTTTCTAGCAACAAAAGCAAAACGCTTCCGCATATTTTGCGTGAATATATGCTTTGCTAATTACATAATCTTCGCATTTTGGTTTTTTTCTAAAGAACTACAAGATCGCGAAGTTAGCATAGTTAACAAAGATTTGATCTGCTAAGCCGTGGAAAAACTGCGAGAATGAAAGCATATTCGCGAAATCATGTGTTCAGACTTTTTAAGAGTTTTTTTTCCAAAATTGCACAATGTTTATAATGACTGAAATGCGTTTTGGTCAAACACAACACAAAAGTAAAGTATAAACACTTCAAAACTTAATCCGAAAACTTCTTACAAGAGTTGAAAGACTCCTGATAAAAAATTGATGAAGAAAAATCAAGTTGTTTTGTATTTGATAATTCCAAATTTATATAGCTGGGTAATCAGGTTTTCGTACGAGTGATCATTCTAAAACGGAGAGACTCAAGACCGCTTTGCAAACATTCTTCGAACAAAATTGAATTTGTCCTTTCGTGAATCCAAGTGTCAAATAATTCTGGTTGAGATGACTCACAACTTGCCAGCTACAGCTTGTTTATAATGTGTGTAAAGCAGTCTTGATCTCCTAGTCATAGAGTGACAACAGATTTTTTTTGGTACGATGGATACTAATAAAAGAAACTTGTGATAGTTCCTGATTGCGCAACGTCCCTTAGGAAACGTAATTCTTCACTTTTGCAGACTTCAGTTTTGCCGAGTCCAACAATTTGAATGCGTTTGTCAGAATGTCACACAAATGTTATAAATATCCAAATTTTGAAAAATGATTGGAAAGGCATATGATTGGATGGAAAAGAGGAAAGAAATAATACGGTAGGTACACAGGAGATAAGAATAGAATGACGAAGTAGAAAAGTAAGCAAAGAGGTAAGTAAGCAACTGTATTTATAGGTAAGACTATTTGTAAAAACAAGTGTATACTTGCGTAATACACGTAAATATATGTACATACGTGGTTCCAAAGGTTTTGATTTTTGTACGAACATGTTAATACAGGATGAAACAATTCATGCTCAAACGTGATTTTGGAAAAGAGCGCGAAATTTGTCTTACAGGGAGAGGATACTTACTTAGTCGAAAGCACCAGTCCAGATGAGACATATGTCATCTTAAAGCGCTTGAAACGTTGGTTCCAAATCTGTAGTTTCTAGCTGCGGAGCGGTTTTGTAGAAGTAGAAGGAGTTATGACGGGTGATTTCCTCTGTGGTTGAGGCGCCCTTCAGCGGGTCTCCTGTCATCTAGGAGCACTGTAGAGGAGTACCCACTAGTGGCAACTGGCCTAGTGGTAAGCAATTTGAATGAAGATTACAATAAGGACTATAATACTCATATTACTTTGGTTTTTTCAACACTCCTCACTTCGATTTAGCATCAATAATGTCATCAATTTTTCAGAAATTTCAGGCCTTAGGGCTCCAAAGTCATTTAGAAGCTCAATTTTGCAAAAATTTGCGATAAAGTTGCAGGCAAAGAAAATTAAAACACCTTGACACTCTCCTTATTAAGCAAGTCACTTACTACTAGGCCAGTTGCCACAAGGTGGTACTGCTCTACAGTGGCCATAGATAAGGGAAGACCAGCTGGAGGGCGCCTTACGCCCAGAAGGAAAACCCCTCATAACTACTTCCACAAAACCCTCCGCAGCTAGAAACTACAGATTTGGAATCAGCGTTTCAAGCGCTTTAAACATATTAACAACAAACGCTTTAAACGTTTCATTTGGATTGGTGCTTTCGACTAAGTATCCTCTCCGTCAGTTTTTTTTTCTGGTTTCAAACGGGCTCCTGAAGCCCATGACGGTGAAGTCCCATGAAGCCTACAAAGTATGGTGAAGCCTTCAATGACTGAAACCAATGAGCAAGTTTCTCTTTTTTTCCTAATTTTCAGAACTTGTTTCGAATTGTAAGTTTGATAAATTTCTTATATTATCCTCAATCAAAAAATCAATCAAAAGAATCAGCAGTCAATTCTGAGTCTTCCTTTCTTGCTAGGAGTCCCGACAAAACCTAAGAAATCGTTATATCCATTTGAGATAAGGAACGAAACGTAACTCAAAATTACTGCTTCTTTTTTTACCAATCACTCTACAGGCAGGTAAATGACATCAAAGTCTTGAGAGCTATTTTTTGAATGATATACGGACTGCAATTCTGGTCTAAATCACATATTTTGTCACAGAAAAATCTCCATTCTTTTTCAATTTCTCAACCCACTTGAGTTTTATCGCACGCTGAAATCTAAAAGTCTTGGAGTATTTAAGGACTTGAAATCATAGAAGGCAGTAAAGCATAAAATCAAAGCTTTCTCTGCAGCTATTCATCACTATGTAAAGCTAGTCATTCCAGATTTGCATCACTTCTGTGTTGTTGATCTAGAGCAAGGAAACCCATAAAAGTGAGAGATTTATTAGTTTACTTGGATTAGTTTCTAGCATAGCAGCAAATCCTGCGGAAATTATTAGATTATATAAGAAGCTATAGAGGATCTGCTGATGTTTTGCAAATTGCTGTGACCATAAGTGAAGTGATTATTTTCAAGATTTATGAATTTCCACAGTGGCTAATCTTCCTACTATAAACATTTTTACTGGCTTGTTTATGACAGGTTATTAAAAGCCACTCGTAAGCAATGAAGTGAATAATTAACTAAAACAGGGGCCCAGCTGTCTAAGCTTTTTAATTTTCAAAAAAAAAACCCTTGATGATCGCGTTCGCCACGCTTCGATATCTGAGTGAATCAGATATAGCGCAAATGTCCAAGACTTTCATGAAACCATGCAAAATGATTGTAAGGGTTTGGCCGGGAGTGAGTCACCCGTTATGGAAGCCTCTCTTACAAGTTATAATGTACTTAAAATGTAACACTTTTTGGTTTTCTGGGTTTCCTTCTTTACGAAAGTGGAGTAAGAATTGCTAGGAAACTCAGCTGACCATGTGCTTCTTGGCATTATTGTAGATCATTTTTACACAAAAGTATAAAGCAGTACTTCCTGTAGTCTTCGATTGTCGCACAAGACATTTTCAAAAAAAAAACACTTGCCAAATTAGAAACACACAGAATCTCTCCTAGAATCGAATACTTCTGTGGCATGGGTATTGTAATGTTTGTGAAAAATGATAATAATGCTGAGCCTCAAATGTTACTGCCACTATGTTATCAATTAATTCTTCAAACCCGCGTTCGGTTTTCAAAAAAACATGATTTCATATGTGGCTTACAGGTGAGCATTGCCTAAATAAAAATCATCAACAGTAGTAACTGTAAAAAAAACTTTAAATAGTACCAAAAGGGTAAAAGATATACAAGTTTCTAAATCAAAATATAAACATCTAAAAAGGTAAATAAACCGTTAGCGATTTCTTATCAAATATTGTTTTGACAAAATACCGTCATAAAAAACCTTAAACCAAATAAATCTATCGGTACGAATAAGATTGCAAGAGTGCTTCCTCAAAGGCTGATGTGGATTTCTGGAGCATTATTATTAGTGTAAGTGTTCGAATTGTACTAATCCAATGTAATATGAGCAGGTGATGAACTGTTACAGAGAGATTTACAACAATGGAAAAGCCGATAATCACATCCCATATTATCGTGTGACGTCCTTCCTCATCACTGTAGAAAAACGAGATTTCGAAATAGCCTTCACATTGTTTCACATCAAAAGTGAGATGACTGAATGAATGAAAGGACAGATCAACTTTCGATTATCAGAGAACTCAGTCTTCTCTTCACACGAAAAGTGAGCAAAATATGAACTGAAATTGGACCTTAAAATCAAAACTTGTGATGAAGACTTCATCTATAATATGTTGTGACATTTATTTCATTTGAAAGAGAAAAACAGTTATAATGTTTGAGAACCTAGAACACGCAGAAAGTTAAATCTCGTTTTTCTGCCCTTTCTTAGGGAATAAGCGGATGTCGAAAAGTCTTTGCTTAGTTTACTCTTTTTTCTTATAAGTTTGATTTGCCAAACTCAAAAACTCGTCACTTCGTTGTCGTAATCTCTTATGCATAATTGAAAACTTTGGCCATGGGAACTTAAAGGCAAGAAGGAAAGAGGAAAAAAGAGTGATAAAAAGAACTGGAACTTCTTTTTATCATTTTACATCCTTCGAAGTACTGACTTTTGTGTACGATTTCTTTCACAGTACATAGCACCGATTATAAAGTGCGGCTATAGGAAATAACTGTGCTTATGTATAAGGATTTGTTTCAGACGAATATCAACACTGAAATCAATGGATTTAGAAGACAATTCGCGAAACACCGGCTTTTAATTTATGTTGGAGACAATGCAGCTTGTGTTTCAGCCTTCTATTACAAAGTATAATCGAAGGCAAAAAGCGCGGAACCATGCATATCAACATGTATCAGCTCAGTAAAGTCAATTTTGGATGCTACAGCTAAAAAGTCATTCTTTGTTAGTCTGGTAGTGTCAAACTGTCTTTCAAATAAACCTGGGTTGTTTAAGACCATTTTTCCAGTAATGGTTTTATTTTTCTGCGCTTCAATTTTTTTTGTTTCACGATGACTGTTACCTAGACTTTCTGACTATCGTGGACGCACGTTTTGTGCTATAAAATAAAATAAAATAAAATAAAGGTACCTGAGTGTGCAAAAAAAGCAATGAAACACTGATAATTATATCCATTATTCTTATAAGATTACTTTACCAATATATTTCTTCGGTTGTTGAACAACAGCTTGAATAGTGGAAATAACTCTGAGCAGGGCTCGGCACGAGGTGGCTAGATGAAAATGGAAAAAACGAAGTCCCCCTTGACTTTTGGGAATTTTTACGAAGTCCCCTTTGACCCAGAACCAAATTTCTTCTAAAAACCGCAAAAATTTCCGAAAATCCCCCAAAAAACGAAACGTCGACTAAAAAAAAGGTCGCCGTCGTCAATTTTCCGTATGTCTTCGCTCACAAAAACGAAACCCCCTTTGCTTTTCGTCCCAAAAACGATATCCAGCTTGCTTGTAAGCCACCTGTGCCGAGCCCTGACTCTGAGACAAGAAGAAGCTATCTACAGTATGTGAAAATATAAGAAGCCACGTAAACGTCATCTGTTGAAGGGGCATTACTAAGCAAGGATAATCCTCGGCAAACACGAAAACAGCAACGATTAGCTGCTTTCTTACATGCATTGCACAAACATGAATCTTGAAAGGAATTGCTTCGAAGGGAGAAGTAATGCTGATGATTCAAGTGATATTGTGGGGTCCAAAAAAAATCATGTGTTTATGAGTGTGTAAGTCATGATTTCAGAAATCTAGTTGAAGAAACATTGACATGGCGGAAATAAACCGTTATCCTATAGGTGCAAAAGAATTGGTGATCAGGGCCCGGCACAGGTGGCTAGTTTATAAACAAGCTGGGTATAGTTTTATGTGGCCGAAAAGTTACAAATTAGGACGGTTTTTTAGTGGCGTTTCGTTTTTTAGGAGTTTTTAACGTTTGTGGTTTGGGGTCCAGGGTGACTTCGTGAAATTTGGGGAAGTCAAGGGGAGGGGAGGCTCGTTTTTTGCATTCTCGGAAAGCCATCTCGTGCCGAGCCATGTTGGTGATTCGGCAATTAGTCTAATTTACAGCCAATTGTGATATTCTCAATATTACAGTCGAACGCGGGGTCATTACGTGATAGAAAGGCGGATTATATGAAGAAATATTTGAGAGGAGTCTACAGTGAAAGTAGAAGAGCTTAGCTCAGGCAAACCTCCCAAAAGAGATCTTTTTTCGTAATTTAATATTTATCCCAATTTGAATGCAAACCATCCCATGGATGACAAAAAGTGTGGGAATAAAATTGGCTTGCAAGAAAACTAGATTAAGGATTCGCAGCCAGAAATAGAAGTAACAATTCAAAGAGCGATTCCTTCCATGTTGGTTTTGTGTCATTGTCAGTAGAATAATCTACAGTAATAAGAACTTCCATAAGTAAGAAAAATCACTGCACTCATAGCTACACAAGATCACTGTAACATGGTTTCCAAAAAAAAAAGAATTTTGTTAGTCTTCTGCAGATGGTGCATCTGCACTCATAATAGGGCCACGAAAATCTAGAGAAATTTTTTTGCAGTAGCAAAAATTCATATGAAGTGTGAGGAAAACAATGCCGTGAAAAAAGTCAATGATGAGCAATTAACTTGTTTCAAAACAAATATGTTATTGTACAAATGACATAGGAGAAGAAACAGTATCTCTGTGCTTGATCAGCGAGATACACATCTAGTTATGAACTTTCCTTTTTCTTGTTCCGCATGCAAAGTTAAAAAACTACTGTAAACGTGTAGACTAAATGTCAAAACAGAGACTGTTTAATTACTTCCCATTCAAGCAAGAAAAAAACTCGAATAGGCTCATTCACTAGCAATAAACCTCAATTTCCGGTTAACAAATACATGATGATGTGGAAGCTATAGGTGCAGTAAGTATGAAAATTTATACTTGTGAAGCAGTACATTTTTGCTTCAGAAGGGGCATTGTCATAAAAGATAGGAGACTATATTTTTCTGGCTCATATGAGTAAAAAGATACATGTAATGTAGAGTCAATTGTAACTTGATATGCGTATTGCACAATATACATGCTAACTGACGAACTGCGAAACTAGAACCTTCATTTCCAGTGATTTCTCCTTGTTTCCTTGTTTCTTTTGTTTTAGTTGGTTATATGTTAGTCAGCAGAACACATTTCTACATTTTGCTAGGCCAGGGAATTTTTTACTAGGAAGTTACTAGTATGGATGCCGTTGCTAAAAGGGCTTAGTGTGCAAACTCACATATTGAGTTACAAATAACTCGAGGTTAATCAAAAATTTAACCGTGAGGAAATTGAGGTGATTAATAATACGATTCGCGTTTGACAATACAGGATCAACATCTCGAAATTAAATTTAAAAAAAATTAAATCGATAATAAAAATAAATACAAATTAAATTCTAGTAAATAGAGTGGAAGTGGCTAGCGGCAGTGTGAAAGATCTTCTACCTTCACCTACTGCCTCTTTTAGGCCTTATTCTGCGCTAAATCATTCGAACTCAGGGCTTTGAAGTGCTTGAAAAGTCCAAAATTAGGGTGTTTGCGCGATTTTGGGAGGATTACTAGACGACGTTTGAGTTGAGAAAGTATTAGGTCGGCCATAAGTCTTACATCAACAACCACGATTCTTTCTGGACATTCCAAAAGAATTTAATCGCTATTGTAATCTTTGTTAGCTGTTCTTATTCTTTGTTGATTGTTTCGTCGAAAAATGCAATCTGATATTTGTCCCAAACAAATCGAGGCAAATAAATTTAAAACTCATAATTATTTGTAGAGACGTCGGACTAGCACTTGTTTCTTACAAATGAAAAATGCATTCCTTGCTAAAGTAAAGCCATAACATATTCAAGTTAAAATTTTTCAAATTAGTGCAAGCTTTATGGTCCACTGTCAGCTAAAATTAAGTTGAGAAAACATCTGCGTCTCTCCTACTCGCAATTTTCTTTAGTAAGCGTAACATACCAAAGCATTTTCAACGTGTATCCTTGTAATAAATGTGCTAGAGTGGAATTAAAGAATTTTTTTTATTTCAAAGAATTTTTCTTACCTTGTTTCTCTTGCGAGCTACAAGCTCAAAGAATGAGTTAATCAACCGGAACGTACAGCCAACTAGCAATATCGCTGGCATTTTCAATAGCAACGTTAGTCGATCGATGCCGTTCGGACAAGTTACATGCAATATTGGTTGTATTTTTACCTATATAGATAGGATTTACGTCCTATACACAGCTGACAGTTGCGATTTTCTGTTTTTCAAAGATTCCATTCAACTACACAAAACTTCATGCTTATTAGAGTGTCTGTGTCAAAGAGGTTTAGGATAGAATACTTTTTTCTTGGCAAATATCGAGCCTTCGCGTTACCTTCAAATTTTAACTAATTACGCAAACGATCGGTTTTACTCTGTTGAACTTTTTTTGTTTGAAAGGCTTCGATCCTTCAAAATAAGAACGCAAGTTTTGATTTTGATCTCATTCACAGACTGACTTGGTCGAATGGATCTACCTAAGAAAACCACGACTGTAAAAGAATTGCTTATTTCATATTATAATCTCCAGTTTTTAAGAATCTTTATAGATTACTAGACCGCTTACGTTTTGTTGATTGTGAACAAGATGTCTACGAGATATAAGAAACCTTGTCCCTATCACCAAACCAAGCAAACATTAATAATATACCCTTGCAAAAAACGTCAGAATATCTTTTAACTCGTAAAAGAAGGTAAGAAGTTGAAACATCAAATACATTATCAACTACCATGACTTTATGACTTTTCGAACATTGCAAAACGTCAAGCCCCGTAGGGGACTCGAACCCCTGACCGTTAGATTAAAAGTCTAACGCTCTACCAACTGAGCTAACGAGGCTCCGACGTTCCTTCTCGCGGAAGAGGTAGGGAACAGATATCCTTCGCTAAACACCTATCTGCGGATACTGCACAGTCTAAGAATGTTAGATTGAATGCTAAGATTCTTCTGAATGTTTATCTTCAGCTATCTGCTAATGCTTTGTTCTATTGATAAGACCCTCTTTCACCGCGGTTTCTATCTAAGATTTCTTTGCATTCTGCACTCTGGTGGTTCAACACACTCTCGTAACCCGTCAATGTACTCGTATTAATCAATCATTATACATTAACCAATCATTATACTTCTTTATGTCTTTACTTTGGCACATTTATATCACACTATATTTGAATAGTTTTATCAATAAGCATCTAGTGGGTTCCAATTCGCTCCGTTTCAAGACAGGGTAATTATCACAGATGTCGAATTTACTCTTCAGAAAGCTGTATACAGTTGACCATATTAAGCACTTCAAATAAGTTAGTCTATCCATAAAGTAAAGCGGGCTAGTGTCATTGAATCTTATATAAATGTATAAAGAGCAGATGCATTTAAGGTAGAGATTTTTGAGAATTCAAAATACAGTAGTCTGCATGCTAGTTGGGCACATGATTTACTTTCTCCGTCACCTCATTTTCTACTCGCTAGGATTCTTTTATCTTTTTGATAATTACAAATTGCAAGTTCTGTTTAACCAGAACTATAGCCCGTATAGATGGAATGATAGGCAGAGTTCGAAGCTTGAGATTCGCTTTTTTCACCTAGGTTCGCACATTAGCTACATATGATATCCAATTTTTGAATTTTTTAGAAACGTATGCGTGAGCATCACAACTGCGAAATTTTAACTTCTGTTACAGAACTTTCTTGACCCTGTCTATAAAGTACATACCATTTCTGACATGCCACCAAACATCAGACTGCAAGAATTTTGCCTTAAAAGTCAAATTGAGTTTGCTAAACGAAGAAATAGAGGATCAGCTTTGTAAGTAGTTTGATTACTAAACAATTCCAAACAAAATTTTGACCTACCGTAAAATACACTCGAATGTTTTACACCGTCGTAAATATCGCAACGTAGCTTGCATCTTTGGATCATCAAACGAGAAATCTCCAGCAAAAAACCGAAGGGAGAATGCTCCCCCATCCATTTCTAAAAAAAATCAGAATCAAAGCAAAGTAAAAAAAACTGTATGAGTGTTAAACGAGGAAGGTGAGATCAGCAGAAAATATGCGGTATGAACGAAGGAAAATGCAGAAATGGACAAAGGAGTCCCATATATCAAGCAAGCTGTTACGAGCAATAGAGCGAAGGATGATTTATGAAAACGATCAAGAACGATTAGCGGATAAATTATTGGGCTGAAATAATCCAAGCAAAAATTATTATCAAAACGATCAAGAACGATTAGCGGACAAATTATTGGGCTGAAGTAATTCAAGCAAAAATTATGGCAAAGAAATGGGAGGTAAAGTTTTATTACTGTTATTTAGTAACTCAACTTGGGCTCAGGTTACCAAAAGAGAAAAGAGCACAACGGACCATCACAATTTGGTGAACTGAGAAAAGGACCAAACAAGGTAGATCAAAAGAATTTGTGGCGGAAACAATCATAAAAGTATAAAATGAATTCTCATTTGCCTGTCTGAAATGGTTCACCAATTAGTACATACATAGTCCCTTAGAGTGAGAAATAGTGTTAATGAGGGTTTTTATCTATAAACTGAGAGATTTCCACCGAACTGATAACCAGGGCTCGGCACAGGTGGCTTACAAGCAAGCTGGATATCGTTTTTAGGGCAAAAAGCAAAGAGGGTATCATTTTCGAGTTTTTTTTCACGTTTATGGTTGAGAGTCAAAGAAGACTAGGTAAAATCTTAGGAAAGTCAAGGAGATTTCGTTTTTTGGCATCTTTGAAAAGCCACCTCGTGCCGAGCCCTGCTGATAACGATTTTGAAATAAGAGGAGACCTGAAAAGAGAAGATGAATGCTTTTATTGTAATCAGACTCGTAAAACTCTAGTTCAAGTCTTTAGAACTATGAGTGGTCCAAGAGTTTACAAAATTAGAAGAGAGGAAAGACAAATTTTGAAGAAATTTTTGCATCGCGGAGATGCTAACCGAGGACATTTTACATTTGTAAAATATAGCGCATGAAGCCTCAATGGCACAGTCCAAGAAAACAATGTGAATTTTGCACCATCAAACACATGGAATCGAACAGCTGGCACTCGTTTATGTATTTTATGCAGTTTATATACCATATGCAAGCATACGTTCTGTGCTTCTTGGTTTGTGACAATGACAGGATGAAAACGCTCTGATTTTATCAGACTCATATGACGCTTAGTTCGAATGTTTGAAATTTTGACATATGAGCTGCCAACACTAAACTTTCCACAATTACCAGGATATTACCAAAGTTTTCTTTCTACAAGCTTAAATGGTCCCAAACCATGCAAAAAAGCAACTAAGAAAAGACCTGAAATGAGTTTAATAATATTGCTTCCTCCTATTGGTAGATAAGTTCAAAACCAGATTCGATGTTAAATTTTTAAATAATTGCAGAAACTTCTAATGTGATTTTCTACATTGTTCATTTTCTGTAATTTTTCCACTTGTAATATCGAATTTTTTTGAGCCAGAAAACCATCATCATACATAACGAGAAATTTTCTAAAATTTGTGGATAACTTATCGTTTTGAAAATTTGAAATTTTTATTAAAAAATCTTTAGCAAATTAAATAGACCCTCTCTCCTTACTGAAAAGTACCGGGAGGGTCTAGATGTCAAAACTCAGTCTAAGGAGAAGGATGAAAGGAGTAAAACATGCAATTTCTTCTATTATTTTGAATTTTCAAGTGTTTCCTGTGGATGTAGTAGATCTTCTATGATTTCTAGGCGAAAATTTAAACAAAGATAAATATGCTTAAACTACATTATTTTTCACGCAAATAAATCTACGAGATTAGGAAAGAGGCCATGTCATGATAAATGTTGAAGGGATAGAGTAAACAGGAAAGATCCTCCTCTAAACTCAAAAAGTGCATAGACGTTCATTAGCCGTGCTTTGAATAGAGTCATCAGAAATGATCACATCAACGTCAGCAGATCCTCCGATATTAGAAGGGCATGTTTTCACATATCCTGAAATTCGCTTGAGAAATCAGTGCACGAAACGAAATCAAGGAAAAATATGATTAGAGCGTAGCAAACACAAAGAAATCACGACAATTACACAAACTGGAGCAAGATACATGGATAATTCACACAAAATACAATCAGATAGTTAATCAACCTGCTCTATGTATTCAAGAAAAAACGCTAACGATTGTCTTCATTACAGATGAATTTCATTTTGCATTAATTACAAGTTTCAGATTACAAAATTCTGCAAGTTTGTAAAGTGTTGCTCGAGTAATTTGTTTGTAATTCGAGTTTCTCTAAAGAAAAACATGAACGCAGAGCAAATATTACCCTAATTTCACGCATATAAGGCGCGGGGGATTTTTTTCCAAAATCGACCAGCACAGACAAGCCAAAGGACTTTACAACCAAAGGACCCTATAACGTACTGCATATTACTTGAGAAAATCGTGCGATGTAAGGAATTCTTTCCGGGATGCAGTGAAGCGACTGAGCGGCTCGCTTGAAGATTCGAAAAAGGGCGCCTTATACGCATGAAATTAGGGTACAGAATTTTAAGTGGGTGAATTGATGTACACGATTTTCTCTTATTTTATTTGTAAAACGACTTCTAAGTAAGTTTAGGGTTTCATTATAACAACGTTCGTAATTCTACTCCAAGACAGTGGCGATATTTGAGCATTGATCGTTTTTTGAATATCTTCAGATTTCAACTTCGCAAAGTCTGAGAGACAAAACATACTTAGGCTTTGTGGAAAATCGCTGATGATGGAATCCTGTTGTCAGTTAAAAATTCGAAAAAGCACTTGATGATCGTTTTTCATCGAAAATGGCAGCATCATCACGTTTTCTTTTTTTAATATTCGGAATTTCATGCTTTATCAAGTGATTTCGCCCGTTTTGAGAGCCTCTTATTTGCAGTGAAGGAAATCGAAAGTAGTGGCACAATAAAAACACTGTAATTGAGCTTGAAAATTCATACAGCTCAAGTAAGGTAGGAAATCTCCAAGGCAAAATTTCCTCCCATACCCCTTTCGCTTTCGAAGTGGTATTCACATTACTTTGGAGATTAGGAAAGTTGGTCGCGTATTTTGTTTTCAACTGTTAATAAATTCAATGGTTTTGCAAAATAGTTCAATCCAAGTTGGCTAACTAATGGAACTAACTAACAAAAGGAAGTTTAGTCGAAGTGGCCTTCCAATATGAGATGTATACTGCCTTGAAGGATAAAAAACACTGATTTCAAATTTACCCTTCCCATTTGCTGCGAATTTCTGAGCAAGAAGTTGTGTAAGTTTTTTAGGCAAAAATTTCAATGTAAAGTGTAAAATCAGCCGCCAGCTTTTCTTGGCGTTCAATTAAGGCAATGTTGGGTGGGTATACTTCTTTGAAGAGTATAAAACTCTGATTTTGAATTTACCCTTTCTATTTGCTGTTTTCTGTTTGAATTAAGAGTGTTGAATTAAGAGTATTTACTGCACAGAGATACAGTTATTCAAACCCTAGAAAACTTTCCTAATTGCACTTGCAAATTTTCGCTCATAAAAACCTTTACTATTCATCGCTCAACCCGCAGCAGATAAGGAAGGTGGAATCGGAGTCAACGTTTCATACCCTTTAAGGCAGTATTCATCTCATATCAAAAGGTCACTTCGACTAAACTTCCTTTCCTTGTAAGGCCCTTCATCAGAAGTAGGTCCGTCCTTCTTCAGAAACTTCATCGAAGCATCGTAGTCGTCACTGGTACCAATAAGATAAGTTTTTCAAAGAAAAACTTAAACGAACAGAGATCACAAAAAACTCAAAGTAACCGAACTTTCACCGTTTCCAACCAACATCTAACAAATCTTATTCAAGTAAAAGTAGTTACGTGCCAATAATATTACCATCAAGATGAAGTTTATTAAACATAATGTGGCGAAAGCGTGTGTTGATATAAAAAGGCCTGTGCGTTGCTCAGATGCCGCGATTTTTGGACCCACATATTATTTAGGAGGTGACAGCACAGGTTGGAATTTTGTCTTACGATAGATTTGCTTATAGCCTACGTGTAATCATAGAGAGCTTAGGGAGAGAGAATGAACAGCAAATCTGAGACATTATGAGCGATTGAAAAAGCAAAAGGTTACTCATCCAGGTTCCGAGAGGAGCACTTCTTCCAAAAAAACATTAGATGTAATCGTGCTTTAGCTAAGAATGTCATAGTCGATGTTAGCTCAAACTAAGCCAATTTCTCAAAAATTCTCCCAGCATTGCACTCGGGTGCACCTGGGTCGCCTTAAGAACAAAGCGCATCGTGAAAGAAACCATGTGCACAGTTGAGCGCAATTAATGCTATTAATTATGATGCCACCCACGCACGTGGGTACGAATCAGCTGCAAAAAAAATTAACCGGGAGAGTATGCACAAGGGACCCCAAGACTTGCAAGAACTTTGAAGGGGTGAAGGCCGATTTGCAGTACCGAAACTGCCAACCACTTCCATACGGGACCGCATTAGAGTGCTAGGCAAAGAGAGGAGGTTCTGGCCTGAACAAATGAAAATCTACAACTTGAAGGCCGCCTTGAAAATAGTGTCCGGGCAGATTTTGCATCTCCAACTTTATGTATATTTTAGGCCTTTTCGACACGTAGAACCAGAATTTGAGCTTTGAACGGGGTGGAAAGACCGGTTTTGAGGCTTTTACCCAGCTTCCAAAAGGCAGCTCGGACGAGAGTTTGAATGGAAGTTGGAAGGCCCTGGCACGAAGATCCTGCAGCCTGTAATTTTTGCTATGGATAACATGCTCAATGCGGTCGTGGGTTGTCCCTCGCCGAACAGGTATAGGCTGTATCACCCACCATCGATCGCGTTCATCCTGTTTTTCTTTTCGATTTACCTTTTCCCCGTGTCTTTTCTGTCCTTTTGCGTTCTCGCGTCAACTCAGGCTCATTTTGGATGGTGAGGCGTCGTTCGAAGGAGCACCAAAACCAGAAAACTCATTGAGAAATGTTATCATTCATCTTAAACTATTGGAAGACTGGAAAAAATGCTCACTCATGAAAACAGATCAAAACATGCGCATCTGCTCATTTAGCGTGAATTGGCCACTTCGGATGCCAGTAACAAAAGTTTGAGCAAGTAAATCAACGTGTGCCATGCGTTTTGAAGGGGCCTAGCCTTAGAGTGAATTTTTGAATTGTTCCTTATTGATTTTGAAGTGAGATTACTCAAAAATACAACAATACCTGAGAGTGTTGACCATGATCGCGAAAAAAACTTCTTGGGTGATGGGTCATGCTATGTATTTTGAAGCATCGCAGCATATAAAATACGCATGCACATGAATGAAAACTTATGTAGGAATATAAAGCAGAGATAGACAAAGAAACATCAAAATAAGCAGAGTCAGTTGATCCGTTCAAATCTGAATACAGGCCAATTTTGCGCTCGAGTGCCAAATTCTTACGCATGCGGCGCGCGCGGAGACTCATACCGTGGTTCCTCGCGACCGATGGTGGATGATATGGCCTATAAGCGAAGCGTCCGAGCGCACGCCAATTGGGGTTGCGCGCGCCAGTTCGAGGGTACTTTCTCAGGGCAGGGGTAACGTCAAGCAGCCGGACTGGGCCTGTTAATGGGGTGACCAGAAACCCAACCACAGCTAATTTGATTTAACTGGCTTGGCAGCTGGAAGGAGGGGCCTTGTGATCTGATTAAGACCGCTCGCGCCCGCGACGCAGTCTGCGTCTCTCCCGCGCGCTCTGATCACCTAGCCTCAACTAGATCACAAGCCCCGCCGCCAAGTCAGAATCACTACGTAATATATTTTGGAATCGTTGTTTACCCATTAACACCCCTGGTCCGTGGAATATGGCAAACGAGGAGGCCGCAGACGGAGAAATTATGATGAAATACACTGATCTTTGTTTTTGGATTGCTGCCAATAGCGGCGAGTTGATGTCAGTCAAATGGCACGATGCCAGATTTTCGTAAGCCTTTGGAACGGTGCCAAATTTCGTAAGTATAGCAACTAAAACAACACACATGCATAACGGCATGTTTCGGGCGTGTTTTCGATAGATACCGTCATTATTTTTCACGTCTGCAGTTTTGACCATCCTAGGAACTGTTCTAATTTCCACGTTCATTCTAGAATTTCTTTCAATAACTGTTGTTCTGGATTCTTCTCATTCGAGAATATGTTCTTTGAAATTTGCTCTCAATAAGAGATTGTCATCGCCGAAGATTTGGTTTCTATGGAGAGGGGAATCTAATCTGACCGGAAGTGCTTTCGCAGTTAGATCATCATTCTCTTGTGCTTCTATGTTCTTTGATATTTGCTTCTAATAAGATTGTTATCGTCGAAAATTTAGTTTCTATGGAGAGGGGAATTTTGAAGTAGAAATTTGCAAGCGTACTCCCGGTAACATCGGAGCTAAAACTGAGTTCATTACAAATTCGACTCTTCTGTGTGAGGTGTTTAGTATCTTGAAAACACTCAGTGAGAGAGATTTTACTCCAAATATGACATCCGCGTGTAGGTATAAATAGCAGATATGTACAAATGAGCAGATGTAACGGAACGTCTGAAAGAACTAACAAAACAAACGAAAGATGGTTAGGAAATTTGTTTTTATTTTACTGAGATTTGAGATGAGTGATATCTAGGCACTGTATCCTCTGCAGGTTTGCTGTGCAAGAGAGGAAAACTTGTCACCGTTTTGGTATACAAAAGTCTGTTGAAACCCTATCGGTCAAAGAAACAGATTTTTGTATGTTTGGGGCAGTTCTTGTAATTTTTGAACGGTCTTCAAGCGGCACGTAGGGCATGAACTGTCTTTTAGATAGATAATATTGGTTTGTAAGCGGCACGTAGGACAACCCGATCGGGCAGGGAAACAGATTTTCTTTATGCTTGGGGCAGTTCTTGTAATTTTTGAACGGTTATCAAGCGGCACGTAGGGAATAAACTTTATTTTTAAATAGTTAATCGGTCTGTAAGCGGCACGTAGGGCAACCCGATCGGGCAGGGAAACAGATTTTTGTATGTTTGGGGCAGTCCTTATAATTTTTAAACGGTCTTCAAGTTGCACGTAGGGCAATTTGATCGGACAGGGAAAGAAATTTCATGTACGTTTGTGCAGTTCTTATGATTGACGGTCTTTGAGTGGCTCCCTTTTGTAGTAAAGCTTCATATTCCTTCAGCGAAAAAATAAGGATTCTTTAACAAAGTTCTTAGACGATTGATTTCGTTGCTGTAGGAATTGATTCTGAGAGAAAAGTGTTTTTTTTGTAGTACACTAATTCTTATGGTGTATTTCTACTTCCAAAGCGATAGATGTTCTGCTACTTGCTTAACGATCTTTTATGGAACTTGTTGAGAAGAACTGAAAGAGCAAATTCTCTTTGAGAGGGTAGAAAAATGGGGGGGGGGGGTATCTGAATGTCTCTGTGAGAAGGGGAGTTGCATAAAGAGCGTGTAAACGAGATAAGAATAATATCGTGCATGGTTGTAGCAGAAATTTCGAGAAATGCTGAATGATTTGTGGAGATTATCGCTTCTTCGAGCAGTTTTCCTTTTGTAGAATCCTCTTCGCAAAAATGTTCTCAGGAAAAGAACAGAAAACTTATTCAGAAATATTTTTAGTCACAGCTAGGCTCTTATATTGTATCTGCCCTGACCCACTTGCTAGCGACCCGTAGGGTCGCTAGTCAAAGGATATATCCTAGAGTTCGCGAATCTGCCGGAACAATCTGCCGGCCTTTAGGACAAGGCAGGGTGGCTGTTGGATACTGTATCTTTCTGATGTGAACCTCAATCTGCACGTACGAAGGTAATAGCGATTGTTTGTTTCCTTACAAATGCAGTACAAAATCACTACAAGACAGTGGCGCTTTGAGAAATTTTTTGAGGGTGAGGGGGGGGGGGGGAGTAAGGGAGGGAGGAGAGAAGTCTTCGATCAGAAGAACGTAGAGCAAGCAAAGCCTTCAGAATTTTGGGATGCTTTTCAGAATCTTTGAAAGCTACACCCAAACATGCCACAAATCTTTGTTTACAGAGATGACTTGAAGCGGTTGAAATTCTCTGGAACGCAGTTCACTTATCCAGGAGCAATTGTACCCCATTTGCACGATGTTAGCCCATGTACACTTCCCCTCAATCCACTAATCTAGACTTTTTACACTTTTGTACCTGCGTGTTTTAAAAGCTTGGTAATTCAAAAACTGTAGTTTCTGCAAAATCGCAACAATACAAAGTTCTTACCACATTAGGCAAAAACGGCTCAATAAAAGCTCGTTTCAAAACATACAAATTGACGGCTTGAAGCATTTCCAAATGTTTGTATGCAATGCTACGCATCCGTCTGATTTCCAGTGAATTTCAGAGATTTCTCAAAAAACACTCTGAAAGAATTCCGTGTATAGAGCACTCCTTTCCTTGCTAATTTGTAAATCACAAAAATAGAGAGTCGAAGTCTAAGTGTGGCCTGGTTGATCTGTGCGGTCCTAACTACAAGATTTGGGGAGGCTAAATAGACATGCTGTAAAAGTCGGAGGCCGTATTTGAGCTTCGAGTCGCCATGCAGTATGAGGGATGCGGCAGATTTGGCGTGGGTGGCCCCGGCGGGAAAAAGGCCGCGGTGTCATCGCAGTGTGTCGAAATTCATTCACCTGCCAGTCTTGACACCGCCCGCGCGTCCCGCCCCCTCCTTCAGGCATTTGTTTTTTCCTTCTTGATCCTTATCATCACATGTATCCTTGTTTTCTTGTCAAGAATGGAAGCCGACAAGAGGAACGCGGGAGCGCGGATTATTAGTAGTTTTTGATCCACCGCGCGGGCTTAATAGCGCTGCTCGGCCTTGTTGAGTCAGTTGTTATTGTCCGTTCGTCGTTGCTGATAAAATCCCTTTTTTTATTCTCGTCCTCCTCACATCGAGCCCACGCATCAGCAGACCAAGCTGATGCTCCACAATCTCTTACTTTGACTTCCAACTCGGTTTCTTGACTGTCCTGGATAAATTGTAAGCCGTTGTCGCTGAGTGTGTGTTTGGATAACTAAGGTATCACATGGGAGTTTTGTGTTTTTGTGCGTCGGGTCTTTTTCTTCTATTACAATACAGTCTTACAAAATAGCGAGTATACTCCCAACGAATGGAGACGTGAGATAAGCTCCTCGTTCTTGTTGATATTCCCAATCATTTTTGAGGAATCAACCTAATCTTATGTACAAAGCTGAATGTCCGTTTGTATGTGCGTGTGTATGTGTTTGTGTGTGTGCCTGTACGTGTGTTCCGAATAGAAATTTATTTTTTTTGATCGGTCCGAACCAAACTTTGCACACATGCACTTCGGGACGGGGCGGGTGTCGTAAGCTACTTTTCGTTATCGATCTTTATCAGATCATCGATTTTTCTCAATTTTTTTTGTAGAATTTGACCTACGGGGCTGAGAGTTGGCACAGGGGGTTATCGAGCATGCTGATTATGAATACAATATATTTTCTAGAATTATCTGTTACTTCTATTGATTTTATCGATTTTTTTGCAAAGTTCGAGCTGCGGGGCTGGGAGTTGGCACAAGGGAAGTGAGCATGCTGATTACTAACAAGCAAGAATAGGGAATTGGCATGTAGAAGTGAGCACCGGGAAAGGTTGTACAGAAACAGGTAAGGGACCTTCATCTTGATGTTTTAACAGGCCGAGCGGAGCCGGGTAAGCCAGTTAGTACTTGTATAATCGAGTAAAGTGAAAAAACTTTGTGATCGAGTAGATTTGCTAAGCCTACAATTTTGGAATAACGCAAGTCTAGTATAAAACAAAATTTTAAACAACATTTTTGTCTGGAACGATAAAATTGTAGGAAAATGGCTCCCACAACTTGTTGTAAAAGGCAGCGTCCAGGCAAAGCTGGAGCTATGGAAAATCTACGTGGAAAGTAACTCTAGGGTCCTTGCTAAGGTAGTAGGTGACTCACTAACAACTGAGATATACGCCTCCAAACTGAACCCCAGGATCGTATTGCGCATTCATGCGAAAACTCGCGAGACCCACGGGAAACTGATGGGTTGCTCCATGAATCTAGGCGAGATACGTTCCTGGGGCCCAGTTTCGAGGGAAATACTTACCCGTTAGACTACTATCTGAGCTGCCGGTTGGGCAATTAGTTAGTGCTCCAAAATTATTATCCACGTGAGATCCTCATACTCAGATTTGCCTGGACGCTCCCTTTGACAGCATTTTTTTATTAGAACGATAAAATTGTAGGAAGATGGCTTTTACAATTCGATAATAAAGACTAGTTTTGGTCTTTTTTTTACACGTTTAGAAAGCCAAGTTCCAGGAACAAAGTATCGTGTGGACCAACATTTCAAGAAAATAGGCATCTGGACCGCCTCACAAGAAATGCTTCACATTGCTCCGAATAAAAAACGCAAGATTTTTATTCTCAAGCAAGGTAAGGATAGGGGATGATATAGAGAGTAGCGGAATTAGAAAATTGAGAGCTAGTTAAAAGAGAAAGATTGGAATATTCACGGTGCACGGCAATACAGGAATACTGTTCTGGTTTATCAACGGTTCAAATTTGAGTGATAAACTTGAGCTGCTGCTCGACAATGCTGCAGAGATTTTTTTGTTTCTTACGAATAAGCCTTGCGGCAGTATCTATGCAAGTCACAAACATTCCAATCTGATTAGCTCTTAGTCTCCGCCTTGCGCTGTTTTCATAGGACACTTCGATCTTTTCCAAAAGGAATGAAGACTAAGCAGCTATGATGCAGTATGCAATTTGCATTCTCTTGAATATGCATATAGCATTAATTTGCAGTCTCCATGAAAATGGAAAGAAATTTTTGGAGCTGTTTCTGAACGGCTCGACAACGTCATGAAAACAACAAACATAAAGGGTGGTTACCGAAAACATGCGAAAAGCTGGAAAACTTCTAGCCGGAGGCTATATACCGTTTGCTTCAACCAGATCGGCGGCTGGAAGGCGGGGCTCCGTGACCTAATTAAGGGTAGAAAATGATCAAAGAGCATGTTAACAAGGCGCAGACTGCGTCGCGTACGCGAGCAGTCGCCTGCTAGGTTATGAAGCCCCGCCTTCCAGCAACCAATCTGATTGAAGCAAAGGGTACTCACTGGCTTCAAATCAAGAGGAAGGAAGTAAGAGAAGCTGGATAAATTGCTAGGAGAAAATTTTGGAGTTTTTTTTTTTGGAGCATTCTGATTTTTTCATCAACAAATCGAAGAAAATGGAAGTTCACAAAATGGACTTTCTTGGTAACATAAAAGTCATGAGTATTTTATCGTGCCTGCTTGTTTCTGTTTTGTATCGCAGGTTTCAGCTAGGGCCGATTAAGGATATCAAGGGTTTCCCTCGTACTCGATCGTCCGAGAGTTTCGCACGTTTTCATCATTTTGAGTACACAAATATGGCAAATTAGATGTACTTCGCAGGAAACAAGAGAACATGTGAAAGACGGAAACCTCCATTAATGTTTTGTTTTATGGTATACTTCTAAATCAAACCTTGAAGTAAGTGTCAGGAAAGAATTCTAAAATGTATTTTGAAGTGTCCTTCCAAATACATTTTAGGATACATGGGTGCAAGGGCATTTAGGAAACTTTTTAACGAGACCATTCAACTTCTGAAAACGGTCGTGACCGTCGTGACTGAAAGGGAATGGAAATTACGATTTAGGGCAGTTGCTGCTTCAGAAACGCACCCCACTTTTCGAAGGTTTTCTCAATTTATAACTAAAAAATTGTTGAAAATGCAATGAGTAAGGAACAAAATTTCGATCGAAAATTGGTTTTCCGCGGCAAATTTGGGATGCAAAATTTTGCACTGGTCAGGTTCGCAAGAAGCAACTTAGAGATCATCAAATCAGCAGGTCTTTACCATATAAGAGAATGATTTATTGAACTATGGCTAGCACTTTTTCGAAGTTTTTGCAAAGTGCAATAACAGGCGCGATAACAAAATTGCAACAAAATGCAATGAAAATGGCATAAAACCCACATACAGCTATCGCAAATTCTGCCAGAGGTAATTGGATTCGCAAAAAAATGGATAAAATTACAGTGAGCGGCTGACGATGATGGCGTAAGAAATAGGGGCGATATTTATAGGTGAGAGCGAGGAGAATGATATGAACACTACACTGCGCAAATTACATCTAAAGGGCCGGGCATACTTCGTGCGATTTCATTCGCGACGCGATTTGCCAGTATTCCAACTGACCATAACTCACTGTAAGCACAGTTTAAATGTACAGAAGAGAGGGCATTTTACCAATCCCTTCAAGTTATACACACTATGCAAGTGCGGTTTGCTAGTGTTGGATCTGAAGAATTCCGGCGAATTGCCAAATCGCGTCGCGACTGAGATCGCGCGAAGTATGCCCGGCCCATAAATACATCACAACATGAACGCTAATAAGGGAGGTCAGATTAGCCGAAGTGGCCTTTGAAAAGAATCTTACATTACTTTGAAGAGCAGTTGATTCCAAATCTGATTTCATTATCTGCCGAGCGCCTCTGCATGCCGAGTTATGAATTCCTTGGCGCAGAAAATGAAAGCTTAATCTAGGTAAAATCAAATTCTACGGTTTTCCAGCCCTCAAATAGAGCAGTGTTAAGCATGAGTGTTTTGGACAGAAGGTATTGTTCAAATGGAGTGCCCTGAAATTCAACATTGGACTTTTTTATACTAATTACGCATTTAATTTTTGAACTCAAAAAATGCCCATAATTCGACGTCCAGAGGTCAGCGTTCGATGTTCTTCAGAGTCGTATCAATAATTTTATTTGAATTCTTTTTCATTTGAATTTCAATTTTTTTTGTGAAAAGGCCACTTTGACCATGTAAGCGCTACAATCTCTGAGAAGATCTATCAAGTAATAAGGCATTTTTTAGTATCTAAAGGTAGTGTACAAAACCAGGGAGGGAGCTGTTCCTTATATGAAAAAATTAATTTGGAGACTTTAATTGGACATTGTCCAAGAATAGCTCATGTGATTTTGCTGTCAAGGGGTTCTTATTTGAATTTTTGCTTATCCTTCCTTTTTTAAGCGGACCAATCAGAGCAGTTGAGGCGATAGAAGAATACAGTTTGGGTGAGAGTTTGGAACTGGATTTTTCGGCCATTAGTAAATCGTATGACCTGCGGCTCTAGCAATAGCCTAGTATGAACCTAATAATCTGGCTTTGAGTAGTCACACGAAAACGCCTTACTGTCTCTAGTCTTCGAAAAACACAAACTGGATAGAGTGTAAAAGTTAAGTCCAGGGAATGCCTTAAAGTTTAAGTTTACCAAATTATGAAATCAAAGATTGGTTTTGAGTGATTTTGTCGTACAGCAAAACAATTCTTTGATGCGCAAAGTGATTCTGAAGTGACTGGCTTGAATCGGCGCGAATGATGATACCCGCTTTCTAATCTAATTCCGTGCATTGTTGACGGGATTGTAGTAATGGGCAGCTTAGTAGATCCGACGCAAGAAAACGTTCCACCTACTGAGAGAAAAATTGAAGAAACACACTTTTACGTGTATCACGCTCAAGCTGGAGTGAATGAAACGTTGACAATAAAAAGTGAGGAAAATGTTTTGAACCAGCGAAAACACCATCAAGCTGTAATTGAATATGCCATGCTCAGTAAGTAATCACAACTGCGCATATGCAAAATAACTGAGTTTTTTCCGTCCTCTAATGTACCCAGACCGACTTGCAGATTGCATAACAGCCATTATCATCAGCCAATACCAATTCATGAAGTTTTCAGGTGTAATTCCCATAAAGGGTGCATAATGAACGAGAGAATGTTGGTAATGCTGAAATCAAATGACAGATTGATTTCGACCAAAGTTTACATAAAGGCTTGATTTTCCTTGGTTAACTGCATGGGACTATGCGATTATTCGATTGCGCATGGTGCATACTAGCTTGTACTCATTTGGGAGTAGTTGAGATAATTTATTCGAAAAATTGGACTGATGTTGGTGAAGCCCTTTTTTCAAGACAACTTCCATACATCAAACTTCCTTTTTTGGAAAAGACCTAACCATTATCAGGAAGCTATCTTCATGCACTAATTAACATCGTTTGAAACGGACTTCTAGCCTCAATGGATAGAAATTTGTAAAGCTTCACACAACCGCACTTGAAACCAGAATTTCATTGCGTTACTTTTTTGGCCAGAATTCAAGTTCAATCAAAGGCATTTTCTAGAAAATTCAGCTTTTGTATCAAATGGAAATTGTCTACATTATGCATACCTAGCCATAATTTCTGAGATCATCTAAGCTGAGATATCGACACTTCAACATGGGTAGTCTTTACATTCACTCTACGGTCCATGGATCTGTACTGGAAAACGCAACTGCCAAACTCGCTCATTTCTGTAAGCGAAAGGGTAGGGCCTTCTTTCGATCAAAAATTCCATAATTTGGGACTTTGAGGACTATGAAAAAATTGTTGAAAAAAGGTGACAATCTCGTTTTTTGATTTTTTTTTCTTCTCGCAAACTTTTTTCGCTTGAGCCCTTTCCATCTTTATTTGTACTAACTTACGGCTATGAGTTAGACTACTTATCATTCACACTAACAAATTTTGAGGGAAGTTATGACCAGTTAAAAAGAAGGCTCCAGTGAAAAAAAACTTTTTTTGCTTATCAATCCATTTTTTTTGCCCGTTGGCGATATGAGTATAGGAGGATGTGCGCTGTATTGCAAAATATTGTTATTGTCTTTATCGCATTGAAAAATCTTTTTCCTGAAAAGTCATAGCACTTAATGTGAGTACCAGGAAAACGCGCATTACTTTTGCACCAACCTAATATTGGAGACTTGGAATCAAAAACAGCTTGGTTTTTTCAAAGCTCTACATACTTCAATGCAAGTTTTCGAAATAACTAATACACACCTATGGTTTTTGGCAGCATTAGCAAAGAGATGGACGTGTTACTCAATAGAAATGCGATCAGGAAAAGGTCAGATTGTGGGATGTACTGCTCAAAAACTGTGAGTGACTCAGATTATGCGACATTTTTGGGTCTTGTCTTATGCATGCGTTTGTCACCATTGGATTTTTTTTACATGCTTGGCAAAGAAAAGCCAACAAAAGATATTTGATTTCTGTAAGTTCTTAGCTTGCTCTTTATTGGTGTTTCTCAGTGGCGGTCCCAGATCGTCCGGGAGGGGGGGGGGGGCGAAATTTTTCTGAGATGAAGGTGCATGCGTTGGCCACGCACTCCGAAGAAATTTTTTGGGGTGGTTCTGAAAATTTTTGCGGGCAGGAAATTTTTTTATAAAGTTTATTCGAATAAACTTAAAAAACTATTTCAATTACTTACAAAAAGAAACAAGTCATCTGCATCTTATACATAAAGCTGAATGTCTGTTTGTCTGTCTGTCTGTCTGTATGTCTGTCTGTACGTATGTTCCGAATAGAAAATTCCATTTCTGAACCAATCGGGACCAAACTTGGCACACATACACTTCGGGCCCCGACGGGTGTCATAGGCTACTTTTCGTCATCGATCGATATCGATTTTATCGATTTTTTGCAAAATTTGAGCTACGGGGCTGGGAGTTGGCACAGGGGGGTAATCGAGCATGCTCAGCATGCTCGATTACACCCTTCTGCCAAATTTCAGCCCCCTAGCTCAAATTTTGCAAAAAATCGATAAAATTGACATCGATCGATAACGAAAAGTGGACTGTGACACCAGCCGGGGCCCGAAGTGTACGTATGCCAAGTTTGGTCCGGATCGGTTAAGAAATGGAATTTTCTATTCGGAACATACGGCGGAGCCGGGTAAGCCAGGTAGTATTTTTATAACCCTGTAAGTGATAAAAATTTCGCGTACCCATTCTCGGGGGGGGGGGGGGGGGGGCTCCGACCGCCACTGGGGTTCTTATGTGCTTAAAAAGAACAACCTTTGATGCCTTGAATTTCGGTAATCAGTTGAGTGCTTTCCTTCTATCATCCCAAGATTTGCAAATTTTTCTTTCCTTCTGCATGAAAAAATTTCGCAGTTACGAAAGAAGTCACTAAAAATTGGATTTTTACAACTTGTATTGAGACACAGTGTGTGAAGAAACGGGGACAAGCAGTGTAAAATATGATAGGCAGCTTTATAACGTTAGTTAGTTTTCGCTAGAGAGCATAGCGGAAAATTGCAGCTTGTATATGAGGCCATAGAAACTTTTTTTATTCTACCAACCCAACCCAATAACTTAGTCACGCTTGCCTTCGTTTATGGTATTATTAGGCAGCATGTTAATTCTCGGGCATTGGTTTGAGAAATTTTTGCAGTTCAAGATTCGATAAATGAGCAAATAAACATCGAAAAAGCAAATTTTCAAGAATTCACATAAAATCAGAAGCCAAAGTTGGAAGATTAGAGATTTACCCAGACTAAGAAGTGCACGTTTCAAAACTCTCTACATTGTAAGGAAATTGGGTTCAAGAAGGTAATAGAGAAGTGAAGGTGCTCGAAAGTGGAAAACTCCGTTCTCTTGTAGTCTCCGCCACTTAACCAGATGTTCACCATGCATATGGACAGATAAAATCTTGAGATTCTACTCTTATACTTGCATTTCGTTCAAGAATCAACTCTTTCAAAAGAATCAACGAGAACTTTTTCTACCAGCTAAGCTTGATGAATATTAATTAAATATTAAATCATAATTTTAAATAATAATATTCGATTAATGAGTATCTGCGTCCAATCCCATTCCCACAATCAAGACAAACCGGCTAACTGGTGGATTTTTCAGCAATAGAAGTATAGCAAAACAAGCTTCTGAAAAGAATGATAATACTGGGTTGTTCCGAAAGTTCTGTCCGATTTCAAGTTGCCTTGTTTAAATGCAGCTAGTTTCTTGGAGTTTTGTACTTACTGCTGAAATATGAACATCATCGAAAACACTTTTCTTGCTCTTTCTAATGCTTACCAATGCTTGACAAAACATCTTCACAGTGATATTAGCCCAAGCCCCATAGTAAGTCATGCTCTTTATAATATCATCTTAGCTGCTTGCTAATAAACATCTTTTGCATAGATAGGAGTGATAGAAGAAAATTGGTCAAAATTTGAATTTTCTGTGTAGGGTCATAAAAAATCGGAAACTTGAAACAAAAATCGAAGCAGTTGGTATTGTAGGTTCTTTCACCAGCTCTTTCTAACAGTGCAAAGTTTGCGCTGATTGAGCGTCTCTATGAAAAGTTATGATTTCCTTGAAAAGTGCCAAATAAATCAAATTCGCCCTTTTGTATTGGTTGCTCAATCATAACTTTTCACAGAGGCGCTCAATCGACGCAAACTTTGCACTGTTAGAAAGAGCTGGTGAAAGTACCTACAATACTGACTGCTCCGATTTTTGTTGCAAGTCTCCGATTTTTTATGACCCTACACAGAAAATTCAAATTTTGACCAATTTTCTTCTATCACTCCTATCTATGCAAAAGATGATTATTAGCAAGCAGCTAAGATGACATTATAAAGAGCATGACTTAATATTTCGTATAAAAATGAAAGCAGTCAAATCGGTTGAAAAAATCAAAAGCTATGAATTTTTGAAAATGGGGAAAAGAACTTACGGTTCAACCCAATGTAATGGGTCAAGGTGTAATGGGCTAACATACGCACACTTTACCTCCAAGAAAGCGAAAGTCTTCTTTTTCAATTTTTTCTCAAATGTGGAAGACATAGTTATTCAAAAAGTAACAAAAATCTACTATGGCGGACGGTGGTGCACTCAATAATGCATATGATAGAGTGAAGCGAGAGCAAGCGGGGAGCATCGGCCAATTAGCTTTATTCGTTTGCGACAGCAAGAAAAATCAAATATTAAAAAGTCGACCTATTTGCGCGCGCGGAGGAGGGCTCAAGTAATGGACTGTGCAGCAAAGATGGGTCGAATTTTCTTTAGCCATAAAAGAATCTCCGAAGCATAAGCTACTCAATGGTTGCAGCCAAGTACGTTCGCGTGTCCTTATATGGATGCATTAGTACGCCAAAGTGGATGAGTTTGAAAAAAGTGTACAATCTCCAAATTTTCTCTTCTCTCTCGCTGGCCTTCTTTAGATGGCATACTGTGCCTGTGGTAGATTTGGCTTCGCTTAATTCAACAAAATTTAGTTTTTCAAAAAAGTTGATTTTGAAGAAAGTTATAGCATTTTTAATCGAAAAATCTGCAAATCGGACAGAACTTTCGGAACAACCTAGTATTAGGTTGGCATAAGTGTGGAACTGAGAGATTAACAGGAATGGCCTTCTGTTTTGTATAGTAATTTATCAAATTTACACAAGTGATGCTATAGAATTTACGGAACTCTTTGAATTTTTGCGTTCTGATTCCAAAAAATTAGAGCTCCAGCTTTCCCTGTTGTTAAGTTTCACTTTCTACCAGCTTTACTGGTAAAAGCCGCGAGCTGTTAAGACGTATGACTTCCTCTCTTGATAAGATGAAATCCATGCAGAATAACTTTGGAAAGAAAGCAAAAAGCCCGTTTTAAGTCCCAGAAATAAAGAAAAGGAGGTGAAGCACAGATCACTTATCACCGATAAACAGCTAAATTGTTTTCCCGTAAAATACGATACGAAACAATTAAACAGAGATTACTCTGCACCACAAGAAGACTTGGAGCATATGAGAAACCTGCAGTGGGCTTGTAATGGAGAACAATCAACAACAAATCTAAAAACGATGTTGACATAGCCGCTAACAACTGCGTGTATTTGTTTTTGGGTGAGCTAGGGATTATAGCTTAGCAAAAAGCAATTCACATGCAACATGGCTTCGCTCTCTGAGGGAGAGGGAGCAAACAACAGTAAGCGAATTTTGCAGTCATATTTTCAAGAATCAAAAAACACTCATAGAAGGAAAAAAAATTTAAATACACCATTTGCAATACATTGACTTTATCTATGTTAGAAGTAGAAGCTGTCAGAATTTTTTTTTGTTCCGATTACCATTGTACTATTCCTGAATTTAAGCAACTGTGAAAATTTTCGCGGAAAGGACTAAAATTATAAATGAAAAATTCAGACGAATTCATTGTAAGCGTTGAGCGCTACTGTAATTTGTTTCACATTAAACAACATTCTGATTAATCACATCTAGAGGTTGGCATGAAAGCGATGAAATCAATTCAATATTTACACCAGTGACCTTCCTGGACTTTTGACTACTGACAGAGAGCTATGGCCCGTGCAGATGACATCAAAGCGTTTGCATCACATGCTAATGCTAATAGAGGTTAACAGAAGCCCTTAGAGGCCTGCAGAATATTCTGATTTGGGCGTTTCTCAACAGTATTGACGTTAACCTAACGAAATGCTTGTCTGACAATCTCTAGAAGTAAGGCGAATGAATGCACCTATGAGAAATATGAGGACTCTGGTACCTCTCTTTCCAGGCCTGAACTAATAAGAGATCTCGGGGTGCTAATTGACCAAAAGCTTCGATCAAGATCCCATATTGAGAAAATAGCAAACGCAGCCCTGCCCAGACTCTTCCTCTTGCTATGTAACTTGAAGCATGTTGATGAGAAAGTTTACATCAAAATGTATATGGCTTATGGCCTCCCGCATCTAGAATATGCTAGCCAAGTCTGGAGTTATATGTACAAAAGGATATCTTAAATTCGGAAAGAGTGCAGATGACTTTATCTCGTATCCTTTTCTATAGACTTATCCCTAACGACGATTACCCCATTGCCCTCCCTTCCTATGGAAGTAGGTTGGACCGCTTCAAGCTCCATAGCCTGCTTTACCGAGGGATTGTTGCCGATCTAGTACTTGCTTTCCAAATGATAAGTCTTGAGACTAAGCTTTTGTCTATTGAAGCCTGGTTTGGAAGCTTTGCTACGGACGTACAGGTAGGTTTGACTTTTACTGTGCAGATTCAATAGCGTCAATAAAATTGAACAAGCCTTTTTATAAATCCTTTTTCGTCCGTACTGCACATTGGCAGAAATTGCCTGACTCTGCCACCTCTTCTGCTAACTCAAAATTGTTCAGAAAAAAGCTTTTGGAATACAATTTTTTGACATTGTGGCATTGATGAGTCTGATTACTTTTAGATGTAGAAACCCGTTTACAAGATATGTGTTTCGTTTATTTTAATCCGCCTTTTTTCTTCTCCTTTTTTCAGACAATGGTTAAATCGGCTGACTGCTTTACATATTCTTCCTTGGCGCATGCTTGGGAGTTTGGCTTTTCTCTTTGGTAGTTGTCCTCGGTTTTCTTTTTAAATCACGCTTCTCGGCTAGCTCATGCTGTGTCGTTCAGTACTTGTAGACAACGCATGATCGAGTTCCAGCTTCTCTTTTCTTTTTTAGTACTGCATTTTGTGAGAATGTAAGATAGACGTCGTTGCCTTTCGCTCGATTTTTTCGTTTGATGATGCTTCAGTTCAGTTCGACTAAGACATATTTGTCATGTTCTGGATCTAATTTTTCTTTTTGTGCTGGTAAGGCTAGTTTAAGGAGACCGCCCGAATATATTTACCGAGCTTACTTCCATTTTTCTCATTGAGTTTGCGGCTCATCCACTATATTCGGTTGTACAGGGGTTGCCTAGTTTGTTGCGCTAGCATCCCCTTAGTGTCTCTGTCATACTTTTTGATTATTGGTCGTTTACTGGTCAGCGATGGTGGCATGCACGGACTCATATAAGTCTCCTTTATGGCAGCGTTTCTAATAATTAGTCCTTGTGTTCTGTCATTCATTAAAGTGTGGACCTGGACTGGCGAATGGTCTCAATAAAGCAATCTTATTTTGCGTTAAGCCTTTTTGTTTCTGTGTTTCTGTATTCTAAAAATGAGTTCTTTTCAAGAATCTGTTAATTACTAACCCTACACTATGGCGCGCCTGTAGCGTATTCAAATAAACAAATTAATAAATTGAACGGGCAAGCAAGCTAGTTGATTTCCAGTGGAGTAAGCGAACTAGAGAAATGTGGGCTTCATCGAGAGCAGGAAAAATACCGTACAACTTGTTGAAAGTAAAGAAATTTCATGCTATTTCATCTAAATGATGCAATAATAGAAAATCATGTGCGCTTAGTTCGTGTGAAAGAGTGCAGTTAAAATTCAAAACGCAAATGTACAAAAGATCAGAGTCGCATAAAGTGTTGATCAAACACACGAAAGAGTAGTCTATAGATAAGGGGATGTCTGCAAAGTTCTTCTCATCTTTGCGCAAGAGATCCGTGAAGAAGCTGGTAGAAGCGTCAATCTAGTCTGATACTTCTAACAGAATACTTTTCAAATACTCCAAGGATAATGAAGTGCATTTCATCCAATTTCATTTTTTTATGTACCCTCATACAAGACACCGATGAAGATGATGCTTGAACCTTTGGTTACTTGCTCCTCACCTTGTTTGATTCTCTTTCCTTCCTCCTCCAAATCAAATATATGAAACTTACAAGCCTAATTGAGAGCAGGAAGATTTAGGCAGGAAGTTACATATTTCGTACGGCGCAAAAAGCGCACACATTTCTTTGTTGTCCCGGTTACGTATTTCGCCACTAATGCAAGGTAAGCAACTAACAGAATTTAAAAGGAATGATCTGATTTCCTGCCGATGAAAAGTAGTAATATTAGGTTGGCACATAAGTTTTGCAACGTTCTCCCACTTTCTTTCTCTTTTCCAATTTTGGCGTTATGTAGACTCAAGTAAGCTATAAATCTGTTTGATTGTTGTTGTTTGATTGTTTGATTTTCTCTGGCAAAATGGAAGAAAATCTACGCATTTTTCTATAAGGACCAAAATCGAATTTTTTCGGGTTTTAAGCAAAGACTAAGATACAGAAAATCAGTTGACCAAATTCAGCCGGAACTGTAGGCAAAATGTTTTCAAAGGTTGGCTACTGAACCTAGCGAAAAAAGAACTGTAAAACGGAATCTGGGATCTCGTAAACTCAAACAAGTCGAATGCGCCAAAGGCTGGGAAATCCATATCAAGGAGTCGAAACCGTCGGATTTCTGCGAAACTCTGTACAGCGGGATAATTTTACGTGCTGAGCACGAATACCACATCAATTGTTGTCAGACTTAAAGATAGTCTTTCACGCAAAATGAATATTGTCGCATGATCGCTGAGACCACTTCTCATCCGAATCCGTCCAATTCTTCTTTCTATCCCATTCAGAAAATACCTTACTGAACTTTTGAATGCGATGTTGGAATTCGGCAGACATGGCTGCATTGCTTACACGATAGTCACTAATTTATAGTACTTATTTTATTTTATTTTACTATAATAGAAAAGAATGGAAGCGCCACATTCGAAAAGACAAACGTTATAAGAAAAAGTTGCAAAGCTTGCATGCCAATCTAATAGTTATGCATGGAAAAAAATGCTGCAAGACAAATACGTAGAACGAAATCAAATTACCTCCAGCTGCTGGAATTTTCCATTGATACATTGCTGAAACTATCTTGCTTTAAAGTTTTTTGAAAACTTCAGGTTCAAGTTATTATTAGGTTGGCCCGAAAGTTCGTTCGCACCATTTTCAAAAATTCATAACTCCCGGTTTTTTCAGCCAATTTGCGTGTTTTTACTTTTATCTGAAAGATCAATTCATTCCCTTCATAGTCGTATCTCAGCGGCTTTGCTTCGAGCATAAACAGCCTAAATAAAAGCAGTAGGAGAGAATTGTTAAATTTTGAATTTTCTATGTAGGGACATAAAAAATCTGAATCTTGCAGTAAAATCGGAGCAGTCGGTATAGTCGGTGCTTTTGCCAGCTCCTTCTGACTGTGCAGGGTTTGTGCTGATTGGAATTTCTATGAAAAGTTATGATTTTTGAGCAAGCAATACAAAAGGGCGATTTTGATTTATTTTGGCATTTTTCAGGAAAATCATTTTTTACAGAGATGTTCAATCAGCACAAACTTCACGCAGCTAGAAAGAGCTGGCAAAAGCACCTAACTACCGACTGCTCCGACCGACTACCTACTTTACTGCAAGTTTCAGATTTCTTATGACCCTACATAGAAAATCCAAATTTGAGTAATTTCCTTCTACCGCCTCTATCTATGCAAAGTATGCCTATTTGGAAGACACCGCTATGAAGACAACAATTTGCCCTTTCAAATAAAATGAATGCAAGCAAATTCGTGGGAAAACTTAGAAGTTATGGATTTTTGAAAGCGATGGGACAGAACTTTCGGGCCAACTTAATAGTTTTTCGCAATTGACAAATCATATTTTTTGACCAAATTCAAAATACGCGTACACGAACAGTACCATGTTAATTTTCTTTGAAACAGTGGGTCTCAGCTTTGTTATTCGCGCTGTCGGCGTACCGAGGAGGGGGGGGGGGCGCTGGTCGCGAGATTTCTGGATGTTCCTTATATGAGTTATTAAAGTATGCAAGCGACTTGTTCATCCTTGTGAATAGTTAATATGATTTTTAAAATTTTTAAAAATCCAATTTAGTTCTATAAAATTCTTTTCGAGGCCTTGGCTGCCGCCTCGCCCCCTTTTCCTAAAATTTCAGGATTATGGACCCGCAAAAAATTCAGGAAGCATGCCAAAAAATTTTTAGAGTGCGTGGCTGACGCCATGCACCTTTATCAGAGGATTTTTCTGTCCCCCCCCCCCCCTCGAACGAAATCCTGGGTACGCCATTGGTATCTACATATGCCAAGAGATGTCTATAACATATACTAAGCTAGTCAGTAAAAAAAGGAGAATGGTCGAACTACAGAACTCAAACATCACATGCATACAACCACTTGAAGAGCAGTAAGATGGTCAGCAGTCTGTCGTTTCAATCCGTCTCTCCGTTTTCCTCCTTCCAAGTGTATTGCTCAGCGAGCAATACACTTGAAAGGAGGAAAAACGGAGAGATTGCGGCTAGAGCTGCCTTTTGAGGTACTTGTACTTACTTTTTTGAAAGCGCTCTCAAACTCCTCTTTTTTGCCTCTCCTCCCTTCTAATCTCCTTCCCTTCTTTCCTCCAAGATTTCCACACTTGCAGTTTTTTAGGTACTCTAATTCCACGTGTATAAGATGCACTGTTTTTCTCTAGATGACTTGACCAGCCCGAACACACCAAAACATTCGGAGTAAAGGTAAAGGACTCTATCGTGTTGCTCCTTACCAGAATTGCTCCTTACCAGAATCGCTATTTACCTTAGATAATTGTGGAGAGAGTGATCATTTCGAGAGTTACATTGAAGTGTGCCTTGTACTCGTGAAATCTGGGTAGTTAGCAATAACGCATAAGAAACTTGCATGAAAAGTCCTCATATCCGTTATTCAGTTGTGCATGACCAAAAGAAAAAGTAAAAGAAGTAAGAAAACGTTGCCGTGATTTTTTTTGGAAACTAGAAGTCAGCTGAAGATAGACAAAAACAGCCAAGGGCAATTCTGTAATTCTGAACTTGACACGCCTATGTGTTTACAAATCAAAAACCTTTTGGATAACTTAAAACCCCTTGTAAACTCCCTTGACCAAGTTGTGTGTGTGTTCAAATCTCATTTACAAAATAAGCAAAAACAGCTGAAAGATGGTAATATTTTTTCCAATCCTATCAGCAAAAATGATAATGACGTTGAGGTTTTGTAGATTGGGAGGAGAACAGTATTTTTTGGAATCAAACGTTCTCAGATTCTTCAAACTTTATGTGAATTAGGATTAGGGTAAATGTAAATGCTTTGTTTTATCAAATAACAATAAAAGAATGAAAGCAATTATGTTGTTGGAGTGTTAGAATCGAATGTTCACAAAAAGACAGTACAAGCAGTCATGAGTCTTGAGTGAAAATTATAAGTTGAAAATTATATATTCAAGCGGGACGTTTGAGAATGCGCCAGTGGACGTAAATGCAGAAAATTGAATTTTGTAACAGATTCAAAACAGAATATTATAACCTAAAAACAAGAATTTGTTTCCATCACATATACTCACAGCTGTACTTGTGTTTCCGTATTTGAAGTAACGAAACAAGATAAATAAACAAATTAGCGATTAAGATTCTTGACCCAATAAAACAGGAAAATTTTAAGTTTTTACTTAGAGCATCGGAAGTAAGATTACCAATTCAATGAAAAAGGTTTCCTGCTTTTCCAGTACATTTGTACTTGTACGCTAATCTCTTTCTCGCACTTGAGAGTGTCGCAGTAACTTTGAATAATCCTACTCTTGATGGGAAACAACCATAACATCATTGACTTGGCAACAAAATTTGTGAATGATAATCTGCTAATTTTTGTTACTTTAAGATTTTTCTTTGTAAACCACGTGCGGGCGGTGCAGAGGATTTAGCGCTTTCGTGCTGAGCAGTGCAAAAAGCTCAATGACCAGGTGATTCGGAAGGAGAAGCTGCACGAGCCTTACTGCAAAAAAGAGTGTCTTTTTATTCTGAAGTCCCATAAAAGAGCCTCAGAATATATTGCAAAGCACATTAGCAGAAAAGGCGTAGGGGATTAGAGTATCAACGCTCTCAGGGATAAATTGAGGCTTTCTGATTTTTTTAGGCTTATCCACTAGATTCGAAGGTCATTTTGAGATGTATCACATTTATTTTGATTTTAAGAATTTTAGATTCTTCCAACTTTTTGTTTTATCCACTATGTCTGGCGGAGCTAAATCTCGCAAAAAGGCAACTAGCGCAAAGTTCTTAGGATGCACTCGACACCTGCTTCTTCCTTCTTGCTGCTCATGAAAAAATAAAGTACGCACTGACCCCATTCTGATCTAGAATCCGGAAATGAAAATGTCCGAATCATTGTTTAATGCGCTCAAGTATCCTCAATCCTGCTATTTTTTGCGAGACTAGCAGATAACAAAGAGATAAAGCATATGTTTTGCCTAGTAGATTTTAGAAAATACGAATCGCCTAACTTGAAATCTTGATGTTGATTATGTCGAGGAGAATCTTGATTTTTATTTTTCGGGCAATAATAAATTTTCTCAAGACCCGAAATGGGAGGGCTTCAGAATTTTTGCATTGAGAATAAAGTTTTCAGTAGAGTGAGTGCGATTTTTTGCACCTTCTTACTGTATTATGACTCAAACGAAATGACTTTGAAAAACATGATTTTTTGTGGGTCAAAATTAACGAAATGCTGGTATTTTTGGGAGCTAACAGGAACAGCTAGAAAGCGCACGACCTCGCCTTTGATGAGACATTGAATCAGAACCTCAATTGCTCTCTGGAAGAGTTATGCAGCGGAATAAGACGGAGAAATCTCGGACCAACCAATATGCGTAAGATCAGTTTGCGATGTTGGCAAATATTCATATATTTTCATTTATTTTTCATTACTCAAGATGCACAGAAAAAAGGAAAAGTCTTCGAAACGACACAACAAAATACCAGAATAGTTTGATTAGGTCCTGAAATGAGTGTGTGGGAAAGTTCACACAACAAGTTCCTTAATAACTTTTTGTTTCTCTTAACTATTCATAGACCAGTTGCACTGGTGAACTTTAGCACCTCTCAATATTCAAATAATCAAATAATCAACAACGCTGTGGGTTTTTCCCAACATAGTATGGAAATTTGGAACTGAAGGGGACAAGTAACGAAGTGCGAAAAGTGCAGAAAAAGAGGAGAGGAGCCAATAAGTACTAGAGGGTTTGGTTTGCTTGCTATTCAAATCCAGTAAAGTACACTCTTTCTAGAGTCTCTTCCATATAGGAGTGTTGACAAACAATATATAAATTTCTCCTAACAAAGGTTTTGAGTCTGCTTCTGGCAAAGTTAAGTGATGTTATGATAGAACCGACACTAGATTAAACGCAGCTCTTGGGTATAAATTCGAATGCGCACTGTTGGCATTTTCTAGGTCTTTTTGCCGAATCAAGATAGAGACTTTGAGATGTGTAGAAATATCAGACCAAAATTTACTACCTTTTACATTAAAAGGCCAAACAAGTAACGGGGCGGGGTTTACTCTATCCCGTGCTTGTCCGCACTTTCAAGTATTGGGAGTGGTGTGGGCGTAGTCAAAATAAGCGGGGATCCTGCAAGATTCGAAGCAATTTTCTTCTTGCGCTTGATATCTCGCATATAAAGTATCCATTATCTTCTGGTTCATTTATCAGCATCGCCTAAATGCGCAGTTTTTTTTGCTCTGATTCTACTTAAGGCACCGTCCACCCAAAGTAAGAATGAAATTTTGGACTTTGGTTTCAGATCGTTCACTTTGATGGGCATCGCGGCCGTTTCTACTTTTGCTGCGGTTCTTTCGCTTTAGAATTCATCATTTGCAGCGAGACCTTGGCGTTTGCTCGATCAAGGTCCCTCCATTATATGACATCAAAAACTCTTTACCCGCAGTTTCGGTGGAATTTGCCGATCAGAACTTATGCTTAGGTTGGAGCTTTGAAGTAATCCAGACATTTGGGTTTCTTTGGAGGATATCATGGGATGGATACTAAGTGCCCTATTTTTAAGTGTATAAGCCGTGGGGTGGTTCTAGCTTACATCGACCAGCCCAAACGCATCAAAGGACCTCGCAACCAAAGAACCCTACATCGTGCTGCGTATTGTCCAAAAGAAAGGATGCGAAAGGAGAAAAAAGAAAGGATGCGGCATAAGGATCGCTCCTCGAAACATAACGAAGCGTCTGAGCAGCTCGTGGGAAAAGCTGAAAAAGTGCGGCTCATACACCTGAAAATAGGGTACCCTGTTTCGTGCGGCATAAGAATTGCTACCCGAAACACAGTGAGGCGGCTGAGCAGCTCGCTCGAAAATTCGAAAAAAATGAGGCTTCTACACCTGAAAGGAAGGGTAAAAGTTTCTAATTTTTCAAGATTTTAACGAACAGTTAGGTTGCTACTTTCTCCATCTACTATATACCTATTCTAAGCGCATGGATCATATTTTACATATGTAGTGCAAGAGATGGAAGGGAGCAGAAATAAGTTTACGAGGGGCTTGGATCTCTCCCATCGAACTAAGACGGTGAGCTTGACCACACCCACATACAGTGTGTCCCAAAAAATGTGCCTACTGTTTGATTGTAACTAACTCTCTTTTAATGAAGCATTTCGAGAAGCTTTAGGTACCGTTTTCTAGAGCGAGGTTATACTTAGATTTACAGTATGGAACGAATCATCTACCGCCCTTCATTATTGTAGAATTACGGTACGAACTTCGACGAGGATTTTAGGCCTTTGGAGGCTATATTCTGCCTCGGAACAGAACCAAACAAGCCAAAAACTCTCATACTACGGTAATTGGAGCCGCTGATTTCGAATTTGAAAAAAAATTTTTTTTCCCATTTTCCTGTAATGCTTCTTTCCAAAGTTATCCCTGGTAGACCGTAATAACTGAATTCTCAGTACTTGTCAGAAATGTGATTACACCGTCAGAAAACTGAAAACGCTCGTAGAAAGTTATTAGGTGGAATCAGCATGTGCGAAAACCCTAATACACGATTTTTTTCAGATTTTTTGAAAAAAATTTTGTTAGATGGTGTATTTCACAATGGTTCCATATGCTGAAAGTTCTTACCGTAATCTTACAGTAATGAAGGGCGGTAGATGATTCGTTCCATACTGTAAATCTAAGTTTAACCTCGCTCTACAAAACGGTACCTAAAGCTTCTTGAAAAACTTCATTACAAGAGAGTTATTTACAATCAAACAGTAGGCACATTTTTTGGGACACCCTGTACATGTAGACTACGATATTATGCTCTTTAGTTAGTGCTTTTGAAAAAACGATCTCACTTTCTCCTGGCACTCGTCCACTATTTCAAATTTTTGGCAAAAGATCAGCTGTCTTGACAAACAGTCTATCGGAAAGCGCAGCTGACTTTACTCTCCTTCATGCGGCTTTTATTTCATGTTGCTCCTTCTTTGAAACGGAAAAATTTTGTAGCCACTGTTTTCCAGCGAATATTTTCAGATGCATAATACCAATTTGGTTCTCAAATATAGAATTAGCTTTCCTAAATGTCAGATCTTCTAGCAAACTGCGTCATTTTGCATAATCTATGAATATTGTTGTTTGCAAGAACTACTATTAATTTTTGTTTGCAAGAACTACAATTAATTTGATGATCCAAATTTTTATCATTTTCTTCAAATGTTCATAGTCAGGAGGAGGAGGAGCTAAGTACGTTTTCTACACTGTTCACATCTACCATCTTCGTTGCGGGTAATGAGACAGGAACTGAATTTTATAGTGACACTATTTGGCTTACCCGGCTCCGCCCGGCTCCGTCAAAACACTATGATAAAGCCCATCTCTATCCCTGTACAACCTTTCCCTGTGCCCACTTCTACATACCAACTCCAACTCCATATCAGCATGCTCTCTTGTCCCTGCGCGAACTCCCAGCCACGCAGCTCAAAATTTACAGAAAATAGATAAAAAAAGAAAAAAGTAACGGATAATTCCAACTAATATCGTATTCGTATTCAGCATACCGCTCATGCCAATTCTCAGCCCCGTAGCTCAAACTTTTTTCAGAAAAATCGATAAAAATCGATACAATCGATATCGATCCATGACGAAAAGTAGCCTTAACAATCGCCCGGCCCTAATGTATGTGTGCCAAACTTGGTCCGGATAGGTTCAATGGAATCTTCTATTCGGAAATACGTACACACATACAGACATACAGACAGACAAACAGACAAACAGACATTCAGCTTTATATATAAGATTATCGTATTCAGAATTCTTGAACAACATCAACCACAAACCTTTCCTATGTCGTATGAACTGATCAAATAACTGATCGGTATGTACGTTACGAAACTGCGAGCCCAATAAGGTTATGAACTTCATGTAATATGACGGCGCACTTATTTACTGAATCTGCAATTATTTTGATAATTCGGTCAACACTTGAGAGAAATAAGAGGGACTGGTGATGATCAGGCGCATCGAGCTCGAAAAACAAAAGCTGTTTTAGCCGAATTTGCTCCATTAGAACGGGACAGAATTTTTAAGCTTCCAAACAAAAAGCCTGGATTGGTTGTAAGTTTCAGTATTGAACCAAGTGCAGAGGAAATGCAAAATACCACAGACTATTCAGGGCATTTATATAGGGCTCATATCGTTGGTTAAAAACTTTAGGAGTGAAGAATGGCTCTGCATAAAACGCTCAGCAGTTACTGCATTGTCTCGAGCAATGAAAGGAAAAAGTTTACCCTGCAGAAAGACTGAAATTATGAACAGCTGTTGCCCAAAAAAATGATTTCATCCCATTCTCTCATACTGCCTGATTATGATAGATTGCCAGGCAGTTAAGATAAAACTAAGGATAAATTAGCACAAACAAATTATGATTGACAGCGCATTATCCAAGAGATTTATGATAATCCAGTAAGAAATGCGTTTAATGAGCGTTATATTGGAGATGCACAATTAGCAGGAAGTGATGGTCATGTGGAAAATGTCCAAAATTATGGTCTTTTCTAGGAAGTCAAAACGATTTGGATGCCTACGTACTACAAGCAAGAATAAAACATCTGCTCTGGAGAAAATGATAGTAATTATTGAGAAAGGGCAACTTCAAAGGCAGAAAGTGAGCGTATTACGTTCAAAAGGACTCAAATTTTGCTGCGTCAATAGAAAAAAGAATAGAAAAGCAAATTTTCGGCAAGCACTTTTCCTTCCCAAGAAAGTTCTTGTTGTAATTGGCATATGACGAAAAAACATATTTTTTATCTATCTTACTAATACACTCAAGGTGCACCAAAACAAGAAAAAAAAAAGAAAACTTATAAAACGTCGAATCAATGATACCACTTTTTCTAGGCTTCAGGGAGATATGTACAATAAACATGTAGACAACAACGCAATTTCAGGAGAGATCCAGAGCGAGTGATATTCATTTGAAAAAGGTTTGTTGAGTGTACGGGTGCTAGATTGAAAATATGACTCATTATTGTTGCAAAATATTTTGTAACTGGTTTACATTGATGCTAAAAAGAGTGCAAAAGAAAGAAGAGATTACTGAAAGCATTGGGGTCTTGCGCAGCTTGGCAATACAAAAGATTTTTCGTGAGAAAAAACGGAGATCCAGAGTGAAGCTCCGTCTATATAAATAATCCGTACTGGCAATTCCATTTGAGTTTCAAGAAGTAAACTCACGACCGCCTACTCCCGCATGCTATAAGAATGCAACGTGACCTGGTAGGTGTGCGTCCTTACTCAGACAAATGATCGGAACTTCCGCAGATCGTTTCCGGAAGTTCCGCCGGGTCACCTGCGGAAGTTCCGAATTGAGGTCCTGCGGAAGTTCCGAAGAATGCCAACCAGAAAGAGAAAAAGCAAAAGAGAACACCGAGCGAGATTTGAACCTCACCCTGTTGACTGTGAGACCCACCTACTATCCTCTACGCTACGGCTGACATGTTGGATAATGCGCTCTAGTTGTTGGCGAGGCAACATCACGAGACAACACATTCAAAGTCTTGCGGAAGTTCTGGCAGGCCAAAGTGCTGCGGAACCTCTGGTATTTTTCGGAATTTCCGCAGGATTTTGGAGAAGGTTTGCGGAAGTTCCGGTTTTCAACCAGTGGCATGAAAATTCCGCGGAAGTTCCGATTTTCAACGTTTTCATTTTTGCAATAGTGAACAAAGTCCTGCGGAACTTCTGCTAATTTGGCTTGTCCTGCGGAAATTTCGGTGATTTGTCTGAGTAGGTACCGCCATAATCTTACCTCACTTCTGTGGAAGCAATGTACATTTTGAATTGATCTTACGGAAATGGTGTGCTAACGTTGGAACTCAGAGAAACATCGCGTAAGTTGCATGTGATTAACTTACGATACGTGTCATTTGACTTGACGCTGCGGTACGAGAACGCGCAAAACTGCACCAAGTCGGGGCCCAAGCAGGAGAGAATTGATGAGCAGCTAACTGCAGCAAAAAACTGGGAAACTAAAAAAGGGCGTTTTTTGTTTTCCTTAACGCCTTGATGCACTGTTTGCGGTGATAATTGATTTGTTTAATCTATTTTCCATTGCTCATAATTTCTATTAGTAAAATATTGAAGTATTATTCGATCTTGTTCTATCTTCCCTCGCTAGGTCAACACCTTTTCTGCCACCACTATCGACTTTTTGATTGGTAACCGCTATCGAAAACGACCCAGCAAATAAAAAGTCACAGCTATGGATGTGGTGGCCCACAAGATATGCGTCTTGACCGCGGGCTTTGCGTTTTTATTTACAAAAATAAGAAGTTTCGGGAAAAGGCCCAATTCCGACATTTTCGCGCTTTCAAAGCTCCATATCAAAAATGGGCAAGACGTGTGAGCACATGTAAGCAAAAGCAAGCTTTATTGAGCTCGCCAAGGAGCTGCCTTCAATAGAATGCCGGAATCTATGCCGCAGTGATCCCCGCCGACATTCGCCGTTGGACCCCTGCTGCTGGCAGGTTGCCAAGCCGAGGTGTAGATTTAAAGGTACCGTCCACCCAAAATGGAGGTTGGCGAGATTATGATGGCATACTAGTGTGGGCCCTCATACTAGACAAACCTCCAAGCTTAGCCGCAAAAGACTGCTTCTGAAGCGAGAAATCCGCTCCGGAAGCAACAAAGTGGGCGGGGCACCCCCGGCGGTCCACCCAACTCGAATTCAATGTTTTTGTCGCCTTCAGGCCTTCTGAAAGCCCTGATTCCGAATATGGAGTCGAAAATTCGCGAAACCCCCAAAAATCCCTGTTTCGAGAACCCTCTGCAACAAGTGCAGACGAGATAAAGCCCCGCCCACTTTTGTTACTTCCGGAGCGGATTTCTCGCTTCAGAAGCAGTCTTTTGCTGCGAAACTTGGGGGTTTGTCTAGTATGGGGGCCCACACTAGTATGCCATCATAATCTCGCCAACCTCCATTTTCGGTGACGGTGCCTTTAAAGCGCGAAAAGAAACAGAGGTCTTTTCTGTACTCTTCCGTTATCGATGCGTCACCGTCTGCTCAAAAATGTTGTCGGTGGGCAAATGGTTGATGTTAGCGGCTAAGCATAAATTGTTTGGTACTGTTACGCCCGATGTGCGATCACCAGTGACGTAGAGTCGATATTCACAAAAAGCTGGGTCTTACTACACTTGCAGCTAAAGAAAGATATAATGCAAGTGATAACTTAACACCTTCTGGTTTAAAACAATGCACTCTGCGGATAGAGGCTGTACGGCTTTGGCCAACAAGCAAAGCCATGCTAGCTTTTTTTGCAAGCCCGTGAGTTCTCAACTGTGTTGAGAAAAATGAAGGAATGGTGTGTTCAAAGCGAGCAGCCAATTTATGACATACCTGATTTTATAAATTGAGCACGCCGCAATTTCGAAATCCTCATATCTTACGCGGACCTTAATATACAATTCCTATCACTAATTTCGCTTTAAAATAAATGCAGAAGTAGCTATTTCTCTTCATTACTACAAAAGTACGGTAAATATTTTTCAAGGATTTTACGCCACCGAGATTAGAAAATTGCTGCAAGCACCAAGAAAAAGCTATTATGTATCACTAGCTATCACTATTATGTAAGTCTTCGCCGACTCTAATATGAAGTCATTGCTTTGCAGCATTTTTCCTCCAAAAGTTCCTCTGAATATCATGGGGGGGGGGGTTGGTTTCTCAGACAATTCACCGGAACTTCCGCAGGACAAGCAGAACTTGCAACGTTTCCGCAGCACTTTCTTAACCATTGGGAAAGTGCACGCTCCAAAATGCGAGGTTTCCGCAGGAAATTGACGTCACAGCGATCGTAAACCGAACTTCCGCAGCACTTTCCATAAAGCGCTGCGAAAGTGCAGTGAGGCTCGTAAGGTTTCCGCAGCACTTTGACCTGCCAGCATTTCCGCAGGACTTTGAGAGCGCATGCATTTGCGATTGCGAAATAGCAAACGCAACATCAACAGCGCATAGCGCACTCTTTTCTTCCACACTGTTTCGCTTTTGTTCCTCCTCTAATCTTTCTCTTTTTTCTTTCTTTCTTCAATGTTGGCGTAAGTAAACCTATACTCATCCATATTCCAAGTAGTCTTTCAGGCATCGGTGCAGGTGTGTGAACAACCATCACCAAGCTGCTGGAGTGCTGGAAGAAGACGCAACGGACAGACTTCGTCCAAGCACAACGCGCTTGTTCAGGTATGTCGAACTTCTTTGCTTTATGTGCTTCGATTAATGCAAGTAATTTAAAACTATTACTCTGTAGAAAATATGCACTGGATATAAATAAACCAGAAGTGATTAGGTAAATGTATCAAAACAAGGGGGGGGGGAGGGAAATGGGCCACCGAAACTTCAAAGTGATCTACAACTCTTGGTGAATATTGAAATATTTTCAAAAATTTTCAGATTAATTAGGTGGGACCAAAAGTACGCTCGTCAGATTTTCAAAAAATCATAACTACCTTTCGACTAGATGGATCTCTTTGCATTTATACTCATCTAAGATAGAAAATCCCTCTCTTTACAGCAGTACTTTTGCCATGATTTGGCATAGAAAAGTTTGAAAATTGGAAGCAACTAAAGAAAATTACTCAAAATTGGCATTCTTCAAGCTGGGTCACCAAAAAATTCTAGAAGTGTTTTTTGACAAAGAAAGCTATGCTCTTTACTATAGTGCCTTTTCCAAAAACAAAAAAGACTAAGAAATGGAAGCAAATAAAGAGGATTACTTCAATTTTACGTCGGAAGGGACGGGAAATTCATGTGAACATGGGTCTAGTGACCTTCTCTTTTTAGTTGAGAGAAATACGTGCCAATCGAGAGCAATTTTGATTCTCGTAGTATTACCGAGTTTTCGAATCTGTTTTTCTACGAAAATCAAAATTGCTTTCGATTGGCACGAATTTCTCTCAGCTAGAAGGTCACAAAGCCCATGTTCATGACCATCCCGTCTTTTCTGTGACGTTTTTGGACATTTTTGAGCATGTTCAAAAATTGCAAAACTGAAGTAATAGTTCTCTTTATTTGCTTCTAATTCTCAATCTTTTTTGTTTTTGGAAAAGGCACTATGGTAGAGAACATAATTTCTTCTATCGAAAAATTTCAGAATTTTTTGGTGACCCTGCCGTAAAATGCCAATTTTGAGTAATATTTAATTGCTTCTAACTCGCGAACTTTCTTAAGCCAATTTATGGCAGAGATACCATTGTAAAGAGAATGATTTCCTCTCTTAGATTAATATAAATTCAAAGAGATCCATCGAGTCGAAAGAAAATTATGATTTTTTTGAAAAAGTGGCAAACGTACTTTTGGTCCCACCTAACAGTTGTGGACAATTTTCGAAGGAGCTGCGCTAAAAAGAATCGAGGTGGTACAAAAATTGCAAACGCAAAAATTCGACCACTCCTGAATTTTCTTTTGCTGGGGCCACACGCCCACGAGTCCAAAAGTTTTAATTCCTCCCTCCCCTCCCTTAAATAAATTTCTCGCGCCGCCACTGCTTCTCGTGTGTCTATCCTTTTCTACTCTCTGCTTTTGATTTTCAAATCTTTTCCTTCTCACAATACCGCACACATCACAAAATAGTAATTTTTGATTCAAAAATAAAAAGTTCAAAACTTATGATTTGAAGTAATAGCTCGAGAAAATCGAAAAAAAATTTTCAGGTAATACTGTTGAATGATTGAATGAAATAGAAATAATGTGGTAGAAATACATCAAAAGAAAGGGGCGGGGCATAATGGGTTTCAAGAATATTCATAGTAGTCTGCGACTGTAAATAATGAAAGATCAAAGCTCTTCTAAACTCTAGAGTAGTTTGTCCAGGCATGAAGGTGTGGCTCACTCCACGCCCCTTTTTGCTAAAAAAACCGAGGGCGTACAAAAACTGCAACCACGAAAATTCAACCATTCCTAAATTTCCCTTTATTCGGTGGCACACGTTCACAAACCCAAATAATTTTTTGTCCCCCTCCCCTTCTTGAAAAGTTTCTTGCACCGCCACTTCTTTAATGTATCTATCCTTCTCTGCTCCTCTGTTTTTTGTTTCAAATGCTTTTCTCTCTCTCAAATACTCCCTACATCTTCAACGAATCTGCACTTGTTAATTCGAATTCATGTTTCCAATAGTACCTACCTGAAGTACCTTTTAAATGGAGGCAAGCTCCAGAGATAGAAGCCGGAGAAAAAAATTACTCCATTCTTAAAATTTCTGCGTTTGGTCGCAAAACTGAAACTCGCAACGGAAATCGGAGCATTATATTTGCGCTGATTGAACCTCTTTATGAAAAGTTATGATTTTCGAAGCAAATGCCAAAAATCATATATTCTTTTTTACGGCTTCCTCAAATGAAAACTTTTTAAGAGAAGTTCAGTCAGCGCTATCTTTGTACACTCAAAAAGAGTACGTAATAATAGCTATGATACCGATTGCTCCGATTTTCTGCGAGCAGATGTTTGCGACCAAACATGAGGAATATTAAAATTGAGTAATTTTCTTCACCGACTTCGAGCTATCAAAAGGTGCCTCAGGTACCATTTGAAGGCATTTCTTCTTTCAAAATAAAAATGTGCAGATCGGATGTGAAGGAAGAAAGTTTCGAATTTTTGAAAAGGATAGGGACGAGCTTTTGTTCATTAGTATTCCACACCTGCCTCAGAGTCTGACACATACCGGTTTTGTGTGGATAATGCTGGAATATTATAAAACAAAAGTTCTGTCGCCCAAATTTGAAAATTCCAAAAAAATTCAAGTCGAAGTAAAGCCTTGATTTTTGCAGAAAACTCTTGTAGTTTTCAAATCTATCTCAGAGCTTCTCTTGTTGAGATTTCGAAATTTCCGAAAATTTTAAATGAATGGTTCAAATTTGCTCCGTATTCTTTGGCGAAGAAGTTGCAAAGTGGAACACTTGCTGCAAGGCACTATTTACATCAAGGAATTTCAATTGATTCTCATTACAGAAAGGAAGGGAGGCTAAAGCCTTCAGTCGCGCGGACAAGGTCAAAATGACACCCGATAAGTGGAAACGGTTTATGTCCCCACAGGACCATGTCCCCTTTGAAGCGCATATTATCCTTTGTGAATGAGATTGTTATTCTTGTTTTTATTTATTCTTCCATCATTCACTTTTCCATCAGTATAACATTGCTTTTTAATTCCTAATATTTGCCGATTTTTTCCAACCTTAATCATTTATGCATATATACTCAAATGCTTCTGCGATTTTATATGTACTTATTGATGAACACTTCACTGATATGTTAATTTGCAATTATCAACTTCGGCCTATTGTGATTCTATATGGTACCTGCATAAAACATTACACTGTGCCATTTGCTTTCTCCTATCTCGCTGTTCACGTCTCTTAGCATCTAGAAAGTCTAGAGGAATTCCCACATCAAAGGAATAATGCCTTAGTAAAAAGCGAAAACCTAGTATTGGAAAGGAAACCTGGTATCAAAAAGGAAGCTTATTATGGAAGAAACGGATCGCGAATCGAAAGCGAAAACCGCAAAGTGCTGCGGAAACCCTGTACCCTGAGATTGCAGGGTTTCCGCAGCGCTTTCGCAGGATTTCCGCCGGGTCACCTGCGGAAATCCTGCGAAAGCGCTGCGGAAGTTCCGGTCGGTTGTCTGAGTTCTTAACTTCTCTTCAAAATTGGATTGCATTTGGAGGCCTTGGACGGCTGATTAAACGAAACAGCAAAATTTCCATGTTCTGGGAATTTCATAAATTCATGGTTGCTTCATCACGCTTCGGAGTGCTTTTATTACCGTAATTACGTAGTAAAAGGCAATTAGTCATTCGCCGTTCTGTACTTTGAATAAGTGAAGCCAGCACTGAAAAAATGGTACTTTGATAATGGAACTATTGGGAAAGAAGATCATTAAAACGATTGGAATCAAGTGCGATTTTGGAAGGGCTTCATATCTTGGAGAGAAAATTAAGAGAGACCCGGTAATGTTGACATGCTTCAAAATATAGATGATCAAGCTTGTCTATCAAATGGATGGTTCTATCAGACAGACTTTTATAATTTTCGCAGTCTTTTTTGACATAGTTGTTAAATGCACAAAACGTCTGAAGAAAGCATTTAACGATAGCTCCGAACAAAGAAAGCAGTGAAGCCAAAATATTTTTTGGAACCGCTTAGCGCAGTGACAAACATTTAGCGAATGGTGATTGATGCTGAAGTGGAAATAAGTACACTATGGTAAACAGAGGAGTGCAGATTCCTAGACGTAGGTTTCTGTAGGCGCAGACAGATGTTTGAGCTTTGAGTAAAAAATGTCATTAGCATGCTCATAAACATTTCCAAATATAAATTATACAAAGGCTCTTACTAGCATCAGAAATGGAAAAAAATGCTGGTACAATCTTTCTCACATGAAATTCAGCTGAGACGCAAATGCTTGCTTGAGATTATTGCTGGTATCATCTTCAAACTGACATTAAGCATAAATATTTGATCAGCCTGACGCAGAATGTGACATTTTTCATTTAAAAAAACTTCTTGCAGAGTTGGTTAAGGTACCACGTTGGCTAAGAAAATATCATCATAGACGAGAAAGAAATAGAAAGTACTGAGAGATTTTACGCTAGCGTCTCGAGGATAAGGTCAAAATCCAAGTGCTGGTGCTAATCACAAATTCATAAGCATTTCGCATGCTACCTCCATTTTCTGGGTTACGGTAACTGCGGTAAATGGGTCAAACCTTCAGTCACAATACTTCATCTGAGATGTTCTAAAGCATGCTGATCACATACGGTGCTATCGGGCAATAAAAAATCTTTCTCAACGAAGGATTATGATATTTCTGATCAATAGATCAAATCAGCCTCTTTTATAAAGTTTATTGGGTCCACGTACACAACAAAGATGAAAGTAAATTTGAAAGTAAACGAGCAAGAACTAGGTAAAAGGTCGTAGCTTTCTTTGATTATATCAAAATTCTGGGATAAGAACAAAGGAAAAGTGATTTACATGAAACCGAGACTAGCACATGGTTAATAGAAAAAAAGCGTATCAAATAGAAAACGAAGAACACGATCCGTAAAATGGAAAGCAGCAGGAGAGGTTGAGGAATGAGCAAGCCTACGGTTTTTTGGTGAGTGGTGCTTCGAAGAGTCATGAATTTCTTACGGACAATTTCACATTTGAGATTAACTCTCCTCACTTCAAGCCCTAACCAGCTCCTAGTTCGAAGTAACCCAGACTCTGTTTCCTCAGCTTGCTGCGGCTCTAGGTATCATGAAAATCGCTATTTTACTTTCCTTTCGCGACTTTAGTTACCCGGTAATGTAACTTCTTTGGTCCTTCTCGAAAGTATCGTTAGAAAGGAGTTTTCAAAACGTTTTTGATGAATTGGAAAAGATGTGCTTTGCCATTTTCTGTCTTGTTAGCTCTTTATAATATAGGGCTTGAATAGCAGACGTCTATACGTTCAAGTGAACCGTGAACATATATCTGTCTTTTTGAAGGTGTACTGCCTATGACAAACATTCTCATCACAACAACCAGGAAATTGCTGTATCACCATTTTGCTATCAAATTTCGGAACTATGGAAGCTTACAACATCAAAAGTACACAATGAGGTATTTATTACGTACATTTCACACATGATTAACTAATTTTGAAGCGAAACTTTGCAGAACCAATTTTTCGCGGGTTAAGTTCCAACTCACTAGAAGTTGGAAGCTCTCGTTCTCAGGAATTTTGTGAGCGCATGCTGAGAAGTGCACAACCTACAAAGCATCTTAACTGGTTTCAACAACACGTCAATTAGCTGATGGGTCGAATTTTGCTTCCATTTGATCTACGAGACAGCTGCACTCCAGAATAAGTTTTTATGTAGGACTATTTGGACTTGTATTTGGCGCAGATTATTACTTTGAAGGTGAATCACTTTAAATTTTTACATTGTCGCTGAAAACAGTTTTGTGTCCATTCGTTGAAACAAAAAGAGTCTACGAGTGCGATGAGAAAAGAGTCTACGAGTGCGATGAGCAAAGGGTTTTTCCTCAAGAATGTCTACTTTGGCGTCTACTTCGAATTATGAGACAATTCAGTCTAACAATCTCTTGCCAACATCACTTTTCCAAGATTTTGTAAGCTACAGAGCTACAGAATGGTCGCCACATCAGATCCAGTTTTCTGTAGTATTGAATTTTTATGCTTTGATGAATATGCATAACTTGGTGGAAGAATTGAGGTCAATTAATGCATGACAGTCCTCTGTTTAAAACTTTCTATTTTCAAAGAAATTCGTTTATCGCGGGCTTAATATTCAACGTCAAATTAAAGTGATGTGAGGAAGAAAATAGAGTGGAACTTGGAGGTTAGCTCAATACTATGATGTAAATTTGACCATTTGATTATTGTGTCAAAGAGATCGATAACAAAACGAAGCTGAGGATGATCGCTTTTAGAGAATTACAATCGGTCATGGCAAGAACACATCTATGAAAAAGGCCGATTAAGATACACATCGAATGGCGATAACATAACCGCACCTCATACATCTATGATGTGGAAAAATGCCACAGAATAGCATGTCTTGTCTCCGCTTATATCTCAGCTAGTTCAATCAAAAAAGCTATAAAGAACCACTGTTGGTTTAAGACCTGGTCCTAAAAGCATGATTCCTTCTTCTTAGGGGAAGCAAAAATGAGAAATGACTGGTGTCTTTTATCGCTATGTTATGACCACCGAAGCGTGTAAGCAGGAGACGAAACACCGGGAATTTGACCACAAAACTTGGCAGGGAAGGAAGTTCTATGCCTTTGGCAGTTTCAGTGCTATAGTGATAAATTCGTTTTTGAATTTATGACACCATAAATACCCGGGTAACTAAATTCCATGCAACCGAATTGAAAGCCTTAGCTAAACCTTTGCTTAGGCGGCAGCCCATTTCATTGATTCACGGCTTGTGGAAGATCCACCGTAATCTCCAGCCAAGACCGTCTTGGAGCAGGCCAATTAGCCTAGTCAAGTATGGGATTGGAAAGATTATGGTTTGCGCTAAACTTTGAGACTCAATTGTTCAACCAAATGATTATCATAAGCTGCCGCTTGAGCAATGACATAATTAAGTTCCCAATCAGTTTCTACAAAAACATAATTCTCGAATTTGTATGAGCACTGCTTTGAGCAAAAAAAGAGTTCGGTACTGACAAAAAGTGTTTTCATTCAAAGTGACCACGTGAAATTTGTGCACTTCAGTTGGAGAGCATCTAATGCTGATTACAAATCTGCCTTACCTTCGCTCCGCCCTCGCAACTCGGCTGGGCGGGATTATGAAAAAAAATTCAAAAATAAGACTCTGTAAGCAAACGGTAGTCTTGCTGGTAGTAGTATAATTGGAATCCCTTGAGGCTAAATATTGAAAGAATTCTTTTTATGACGATGTGTGATGATCTCGAATTGGGAAGCATTTTTTACTGCGCTGAGGTTTGAGCTTTTTTGAATGAGTTTTCGCTGATTCTTTATTTTCATTCAAGCACTGAAGGTATCATGATAGCTAATTTTGCCTGGCATTTTTCGATCAAATGCAGTATCTGTGGTTTAGAGAAGAGTGGCAAATAATAAACAGATTCGGAACAGTCCTACGCTTTTCAAAATTGTATGGAACTGATTTGAAGAAAATGGTTGACAAAATCATCTTCCTTGTTTGAGACAGACGAAAGAATCCGAATGGCACTTATTAGCAGTAGAACATTGTCAAATCAAAAGTTTACAGTTTTTTTCCTGAAGTAAGCGTGAGGCGCACGAGCGCAGCTGGACATCATTTTGAGGTGAAAATGTAGAGCAGAGCAGCCCAGCTACTCTGCGGCATTTTCGCCTTCGCAAGAATTTTCAAAGGTAGAAGTTTTCGTCCATACCACTCATTATTTCGGAGATGATGTCGAAAAAAAAAGAATCATCAAAACTACAAATGAATTCATAAGACGTGTGCGGTTCCTCGCAAATATCGCTCTTTTGCAGCTTAAGCGCCACCAGCTGTTAAAAAAATGCTAATATTATCGGGCAATCTTTCTATCCCGGGGTATCAAACAGCGATCATAAAGCAATTCCGTAGCCTTTTTCTAGATAAGACAAGGGAAGGATGACTATTGACCGTGGCCTTTTGTAATTTGCCATACATCAAGACGCTCGTTTTGAAACGCTGATTTCAAAACTGCGTTCGTTATCTGCGGAACGCCCTTCTGAGAAAAGATAGAGCTCGTGAAAGCGAATGCAAAAACATTCGTACCAATCGAAATTGGCATCTATAGATGAGCGATAATAGACAGCGCTAACCACCAGACCATTCGAAGCTTCAATACTCGACATTAAGGGCCGGGCATACTTCACGCGATTTCAGTTACGACGCGATTTGGCAATATTCCAACTGTCCATAACTCACTGTAAATACATTTCGAATGTACGGAAGATAGGGCATTCTCTCAATCCACGTAAGTTGTACACACTATACATGCGCAGTTTGCTAGTGTTGGACCTGATGACTTCTGGCGAAATGCCAAATCGCGTCGCGACTGAAATCGCGTGAAGTATGCCCGGCCCTTCACTCGTACTCTTGTGCAATCGCGTCAGATGCGAGAGGATAAAATTTTTCCGAAGAATCATTCAGTTTTGAGATCAGCGTTTCGAGGCCTATTTTCATGACATATATATATCATACCGAAAAATCATGGTCACCAAAGTATCCTTTCCTCGTGAGAACTCTCAGCTGATTCATACCTACCTGCATCCACAAGATTCATTTTTGGTCAGTAACTCAAACTTTTTCGCCGCAGACCTAATTTATCCAAATAGCCTAAAGTTCAGGTACCACAGAAAGTAGTGATTCGATGCGTTTAGGTAGCGGCAGGTACCGTGCGTCACACTTGACAATTAGGAAATCGAATAGGAAATGCAGAACTTGAGGTTCGATTGGAAAAAAATGTCTTTAACGAGATTATGAGATTTTGGCGTTCGCTGCATGTGCATTCAAGACCGGAAACGGCACGAAAATCATAAAAATTGTCATACTTGAGAAAATAAGACCAAAAATCAAAGTGATCAAGAAGAAACTGGATAAGCGAGAGACAACGCAAAACAAAGAGATATATGTATAGCAAAACTCATGACAAATATAGATCGATTACATAGTCTTTCAATTTCATGTGCTGGATTTTGGAATAGATGTTCAAAGTAGATCCGAGTCATGATAAATCACACAAACTTCCAGTCAAAATTGACTTATTTAGAAACTCCATTAGATTTTCCATTAGTACGAGAAAAGCTCTCTTCTTCATCTGCAAAACCTTGCACTCCGAGAATAGCAGCGAATTGTTCCCACGCCGCTCTCACGCTTCTCTCACTTCAGCAATATGAGCCGATTAGCAAATTGTTCAGCACCGATTAGCAAAAATTGTTCTGCAACATTTCTTGCATAGGTAATCTGAATTAATTTCTGCTGCTTTCACATCGTGAGTTCAGAAATAGAAAGAATTGGTATTGTCGCGGCTCGCGCGATGCAAGCCACTCCTCGATTCAGGAGCCGGGAGCACTGCAAGCCGCTGGATCGGGCGCGCTATTGCTTTCGTGCCCGGACCTCTCCTTGCTTGGGCGCGTTGCCAAGTCGAGGGGTATATAAGGCGGCGCAGCGCGCGCCATATGCTTATTGTTTCAGTGACCTCGTTTTCAAATTCGTTTGATTTCTCACGTATTCTTATCGATCGTGCTTGGCAGCTACCCCAGCAAGCTTCCGTGGACGAAGTTCTTGCGAGCAGAGTGATTGTTAGAGTTTTTGGATCATGCCGCGCTAAGCGCGAGGAAAGTTTAGAGCTTGGATTCAAGTTACCGGGAGTGGAGAGGGCTCGTATCTGTCCTAGCGGAGGCGAGTAAGCGTTCGACCCTCGGGATTCCCTGACATTACGTTCAGATCTGACTTGGTGATGATCGGCGACTTGGGACGAGGCGGACTCGTCCCGCTTTTCTTCTTTTTCGTAGTTTAGATTTTCGTAGTATAGTTCTCTTGTAGTTTAGTGTTTGTTATTTAGATAAACTTAAGTAATCTAGTCGCGCTTTTCGTGTTATGGTTTATTTCCACCCAGCGGGGTATCTGTCAGTCCCGCCGGAGTAGCTAACCGGCGCTAGGATGCGCAGGAGTAGGAGCAGGATTGTGTTGGCAGTCTAGCGAGCAAGGGGGTGCTGAGCCACCGAGCCGCATCAGGTATAGATACGTTAGAGTATGAAAATATAGTGAAAAGAACGTAGGGAAACAAAAAATAGTACTTTTCCGTTATCCGGATCCATTTTTACAAAAAAGGATATTGCGTTCTTCTTTATGCCAAATACAGTGAAAACTTCACAGGATGGAGAGTCCACCTCCTGCCACGTGTCAAAAAAAATACCTCTACATGTTTAACAGGTTTTAACAGTAGTTTGTTTAGCTTACATATCAATGCAAGTCCAATCTGTTTTTATTTTATAGTGGTCTCATTTTTAGTCAACGGTCTCATGAATGAGCCTCAATATTATGTAAATGACATCCTGTGTTTAATAAATACATTAGGTTTTCCCAAGGCAGAAAATTGAGCTATTGCTCTATTATCTGGGCCACGAAACAATCGGCAGCCAGATATTTCATGCCATCAATTATATTTGCTTCCCCAGCTAAATTTGCATGGCGGAAACAATGTAAAAAGCAGGCTTTCTCTAAGTCATTGTTGGAAACTAACAAGATGTTTTGATAAACGTTCAAAACTGTTTTGCTTTTGTAAGAAACCCCTGAAAGCTTTCGAGTCATTTCAAAGGCTCTCGTACTTACTGGAAATGATTTTAAAAACATGTCAAACTGGCCCCAAACGCGTTATTTTTATCGTGACACGTAGCAAGGAGACAGTCCTCACAAGATCTATAAAAAAATCTCTAGCCTGAAGCACGTGTTTCATGGGTACATTTTGAAAAAAATGGGTCCGGATAACGGAAAAGTACCGAAAATATAGTAGAAATAAACAATGTAGAAAAAAAAATGTATAAATTACATATTGAACAAAAAATGATTTGGAGGTAAGGGAGCACTATTGTTTTCTTCAGACGATATTTGCGAGGCTCAGGGGTTTTGGCCATCACTTTTCGTAAAACATAACTGCAGATCTGAATGAAAGTAGACACAGTTTTGGTGTGCTGCATGACCGTTATCCAAGATTTAGAGCTTGATAAAACTGATGGTTTACGGAAATGTACTAGTAAGATTCCAAACAAAAGATTTGGATAGAACGATTTTTGTAGGGGTTGGTTGCCGAATGTGAATTAACCTCGCAAATCAGCAAGTCACGCGAACATAAAGGCTGTAACGGATTTTTGACGAGACGTTTGGGAAAGAACCAGAAAGAATTAAAATGGCTAGAGCCGCGATCTGCGTAACCACTGTATATGAAAATGAAAAACAATTTTTTGAAAAATACTATGTTGAAATCAAAGGGTATAACAGGTGAAGCAACAATATTTTTTCCGGATGAATGAACAGCAAGAAGGGTGGAAAAAACTCATAAAGTAAAGGTACGGTAGCTGGAATTTTGACGACCTTCCCAGCCTTCATTTGTATGCTCGAATACACTCTAGCATCTCTAATTCCATATCAGCTGCTCTAATATGCGGCCAAACGTTGAAGTGCACTGGTATCGGGACGACTTTTTCGTCTGTTTCTCATAGAATATAGAAGAGTTGAGCTTCTCATATTTTGCGCTAGAAAAGGATCTTCTGTAGTCTAAAATTAGACAGTGAGAGGAAGAATGAAAAATCAAAGAGAAACTTTATAAATAAGGCAACGTAGAAGGTACGTGCATTATGGTGCATGCACTGCTGTAGAAGTAGATGAGAATATCTAGTAATTTTTCTTTCTTTGAGTGTCAACCGGATAGCTGGGTCTACCATCAAAGTTTGCGGAATCAAGAATTATGTTTTATCAGTAGTAATAAAAGCAGTTCAATAAAAAAACTATCTTAGCACATTCTCATCTAAACATCTTGCCGTTTGCTTCATTCTCTTTTCGTTTTCTTGACCTTCCTTACGTCGAAAGCGCAATCATATATACACAATTTTTTGTGAAAATTGAAGAAGCATACATAATTGCCTCAAAGAATGTGAACGGCTGGATCTTTCTTCAAGCGCAACAAATGTAAAGAAAAGTGGGCAAATGTGCATCACACTTCTAGAAAACATAAAAAAAATTATTGAAGATGAAGGCGAAAATGTTAGCCCTCTTATTTCGCTGCAGTATACATTTGAGCTCTAATAAATTTGATTTACCTACTAAAATATTAGGTTGGTTTCAAGACACGGTTTCAAAACTTTCCTCTTTTGAATATCACGCATTAACTTTTTAACATAAAGCAGATTTTTCTGTAATGTATAAAAATAAAGTTATGCGTTAGTTGTAAATACAAGAGCGCAATATGCAGACCGGATATATGCAGTAGTTCGAAGCGTACGTTATTTGAAGTATAGGAAAACTTGTACATTCATAAAATCACACCTTTTCAATTCATAAAATCAAACCTTTTCAAAAATTTTATGTGTCCATTTTATACCCTAATAATGGGGTAAAGATCAACCATTTAGCACAAAATTTGTGCTATCATCACCATGAAAATTGCCGGGCGCGAAATGAAAAGCAACGTGGGTGCTCATGAGAAAGAAAAAAAATCTACGTGGAAGTGCTAAATAAAAAAAATTCTAAACGTTCATCGTCAAAGCAATAAACATCTTTATTTATATCCTGTACAAGATAAACAGAAAGATTTCCTTAACAGACGAAAACCAACGTTACTCTCAAAGGTGTATAGTTAAGCGATAAGGGTCTAGTAAAACTGCACAGGTTTTGATTTTAAAAAATGCAATCAATCATTATCACGTCTGCAGTCACTTACTGCTTCGACAGTAATCCTAAATTTTGCCAAATGTTCTCGTTCACATCCTCAGTATTTACAAGATTGACTAATGGTATTGATTTATATGTACTCTGCGATAAGCATAGTTGGATGGGCATCTTTAGAAAAGGAAGCTGGGCTTTTACTAAGTAGTAAACACTATTATTTTAGTAAGATTCTGATTTTACGCTAGGGTGGTTCAATAGTAAATGTGGCAAAGTTCATAGATTATAACAAGGAACTAGTAGTACGCAGCTTCCGGGGGAGGGGGTGGGGCGGCAAAAAAATTTTTCAAATGAAGGTAATGGCGTTAGCTACGCAATTCGAAAAAATTCTTGGGGTACTTCTTGAAATTTTTTCGGGCCCATGACCCCTAAAATCTAGAAAAAGGGGGACATGGCGTTAGCCACGCCCCGAAAAATTTTTTATAGAGCTCGTTTGAATTTTTAAAAAATTTAAAAAATTATTTTAATTATTTTCAAGTATAATCAAGTCATTTGCACATTTTTATAACTCACTCTAGTAAGTTTCAAAAATTTCGCCACTCATTCTCGGGTGGGAGGGGGGGGGAGGCGCCCCCTCCCTCTTCAGACCGCTGCTGGTAGTACGTAACATTACCCTTTGACAAGTTAAACCTTTGGTTTGGTCTTCCATCGGACACCTATACCGCTAAATGGGTCTTTGAAGGCTGATTACAAATCTGCTTTCCTTTTCTATGGAACAACACTTCGAAAGAAGGTTTGTCATGCTGGATGGAACAAAATTAGCAAAAGCTGTATAAAAACAGCTGTAAATAAGTGACCAAAGTTTTGTCAAATGCGTTGACTACGAGGAGGGAAAATACCCTGTGGAAATGCGAAAAGGCTTTCTGTGTAGCTTTCCGTTAAGTTCCCATCTAAGGCTTGACAGATTGGCTTGCAAACACTTATAACTTCTTTCTTATTTTGCAAAAAAAATACACACTTGGAAACACCGTTCAATGCTCTATAGAGTGATTTAGGTGTTATGTGGAATGGTAGCTCCAGATGAAATAGTTTGGCCGTTCCCCTATTTTCCCTTATAAGGGTACAGGTGCTTGAACCGTGATAAGTTATCAACGTACATATTATAGTCAGAACCGAATATGTTTCGAATATTCGTGTCTGAATGATTTATTCGAACTAAAGTTATGTTAGAGCTGCAGGACTGGAAGTTGGCACGGGGGGGGGGGGGGGAGGAAGAGGGGTAATCGAGCATGCTGATTACGAATTCTACATCAGTTATTAAAATTATGCTACTTTGATTTATTTTATAGACTTTTTGCAAAGTTTGAGCCACTGAGCTGGAAGTTGGCACAGGGTGGTAATCGAGCATGCTAATTATTAGGTTGGTCTGAAAGTTCGTTCGCACCATTTTCAAAAAATCATAACTTGCCTCCCTCACAATGATTTTGCCCAATTCAATTATTAGAAAGCGTAAAGCATGTAGTTTCCAGAAATCCCTTGGTGACTTTTCAGCATGCTCAGGGCAAAATCATTGTGAGGGAAGGAAGTTATGATTTTTTGAAAATGGTGCGAACGAACTTTCGGACCAACCTAATACAAATCCAATATTAGCCTCTAGAATTATCCTTTCCTTTATCGCTTTTATCGATTTTTTGCAAAGTTTTAGCTACAGGTCTGGGAGTTGGCACAGGGGGTAAGTGAGTATGCTGATTACTAACACAGCGGAAATAGGGAATTGGCATGTAGAAGTGGGCACAGGGAAAGGTTGTACAGGGATAGAGATGGAACCTTTATCATAGTGTTTTGACAGGGCCGGGCGGAGGGGGGTAGACTAATAAAAAGAAGTCACTTGAATACTTTTGTGGCACATTTGATTCAACCACCCAAAATTATCCCCCCTCCCCCTCTGCCCCGTGGGGCCGTTGGCAATTTTTTTATTCCGTTGAAAGCACCTAGGCTGCGTTCAGAGTTGCCCTTGTGAGCATAGGCGTCCTCTAGACACAGCTTTCCGAGTACGAACTGCCACGCAAGACTTTATAATGATGATAATTCTCAAAAAAATAGAATAATACGGTGTTTTCTCTGCGGGAGGAACAGCGAAAAATTTTTAGATGGGCCACAATTATCAAAGATTTGCGAAATAGAACAGCACAGCATGGCTAGAAAAGCCAGCAACTTTAGGACTGGCCGTGTTTGCTTATCAAGAAAAAAGAAAAAAAAAGAAAATACACAGATCGATCACTTGACTCAAGTACAACCTGATAAAAAGAGTGACGAGATAAGATACTCTCCTCGTCTTTTCAGCGAAGGGGTTACAAATTTATAAAAAGGCACTTAAATGCAAGTGCTCGACGGATCTACTGCAACTTCTACGAAGCAGTTCAAGTGACACGGCTTAATGCAATGAGAACTACGTTCTATGCAATACACTCCGTAAATGCATTATCTTAGATCTCGCTGAAGCTCGCAAGTTTATTGCCATTGAATTGCAAAAAAGTAGCAGTAGGACTAGTTAAAATAGATGATAACGGGGAGGTGATAATCATGGTGGTCCCTTATGGGATTACGGTGGGTACAGGCATAGAAGACAAATCCTCCGAGTTAGCTGTAATTCTGCATAATGGTCAACCGACTTGCTGATTATATTATACCATATCCATTCCTCAAGTAATTTCCAGGTAACCGTAGGTATAACAGTGGCGAATCGAGAGGGGGCTCCTTCCCTCCGAAAATGGGTCGCGAAATCTTTGAACGTTACTTACGTGAGTTATAAAAATGAGCACTAACTTGTTTAAGGTTGTTAATTATCGAGTGATTATTAAAATTTCTGTAAATGCAAATTAGACCTATGATAAAAATTTTCAGGAAGCCGGGATGTCGCCATCCACGTCGACATTATTTGAAGCACTCAGTTTCTCATCCTTTGTTAAGGTTTTCAGACTATTTCTATATTAGTTTTGATTAATTATTTAAAGTTCTGCTACAAAACTTGCAAAATTAGCCTTTTAGAGGAAAAGATACAAAAAAGATACATACCGAAGAAGATAAAGGATCAGCAACAAAGAAGAAGCGCTAGTAATTTAGGTGTGTAAATATGGACATGCTCTCTACAGCACTGCTTCCCGCGCGCGGTTACTGTAACGCCGCGCTACGATTTTTAATTGCCACCCACACGCGTAACCAACCTTCCCCCCCCCCCCGCCTCGAGCGACCGCCATTGGTATACAAGACAAAATCGTACGTTAATTCTACAATGAGATATGATATTTGTAATCAGCATGTCAGCTAATCCTCACATTCTGACAAATTCTACATTTTGACCTCATAGCGCACATCTGCCGCAAACACAGTACGTCGTAAAATCAATGTTAATCAGTGGCGTACCCAGGATTTCGGCTCGGGGGGTGGGGCGCGACAAAAAATTTTTCTAATGAAGGTGCGTGGCGTTAGCCACGCACTTCGAAAAAATTTTGGGGGTGCTTCTCAAAATTTTTGCGAGTCCCCGACTCCTAAAATCTGGAAAAAGGGGGCGTGGCGTTAGCCACGCCCCGAAAAAAATTTTCTTATAAAGCTAAAATGAATTTTTAAAAAATTTAAAAAATTATTCTAATTATTTACAAGTGCAGACAAGTCAATTGCACAATTTTATAACCCATATAAGTAACTTTCAAAATTTCGCGACTCGTTCTCGGGGGGGGGGGGGGGTACGCCACTGATGCTAATATGTTAGTGATAACATAAACTGCAGTGAGTGTTACGTCGAAAGGGATTTTGGATATTTGTTGCATAAGGTAGATCGAAGTTTTTGATCGTAGAGATAAACTTTTCACTCGATCCGAAGCAAATGTTAGATTCTCAGAAAAAACAAAGCACTGCAGAAAAAAAGTTTCTAATGATGATGGTTAAGAAAAAAATGACTGCAAAAGCTCGTTTAGCGAAATTAGCAAAATCCTCAGAAGAAAAAGCATGAAAGCTTCTGTAAGCAGCTTTTTTAGTCCAAAAATTAAATATGGAAAATTGCGTCGCTATCATTTCATAATGGAACATTGTTGCTTAACATCATTCAAGTAAAAAAGTATTTAATCCTCTCATTCCCAAGTCTTTTGTAATCTAGTTTTCGTGAGCATTAATATTTTTATTTCAAAACGCAGCCAAGAGAATGAGTTATTCGAAACGGGTCCGTCATCATAATTGAAGGACCCTCAGTAGAAAATGGAAATTGAAAACCAAAAGAAAAAGAGATGAAAGTAAAACATTTTTTTTCCAGCAAGCATATTTTGTGTTTTGCTTGCAACTGATAAAGTTTTCAGATTGACAAAACTGGCTAAGAGTGTACATCTGAAACAAATCAAAAAATTTTGGAAGATACTGCTGTGCAGCAAATAGCTAAAAATCAGAGCAGTTGAAATAGTGTAATATGTTGATTACAAATTGCAAAATAAGCAACAGTCTAAGCAAATGGGGAGCTTTTTGCGTTCTTTGTCTCTTAGCACATTGTTTTTCATCATCAAATGTGGAAAAAATGAGTGAAATTTGGACGAGTAGATCTGACAAGGATCAAAGAAGAAGATGTTTTGAAGCGGTTTCCTAAGCTGGCCATGAGTTTCTAAGAAGACATCAGCTCTATATTAGCATTGCCTTGCAACATGATTGAAAGAGTTGACATTTCTGTACAAGAGCGAAAATAAAATAAAATATGCAAAATATGCATGTTAAACATGAAATAGCAAAATATTGAATTTCCGCATAATTGTTAATATCCGAGCACCAGTCAATCAAGAAACATGATGATTGATTTACTCCAACTATAGATAAGGAACAGATTCAGAAGAAGTCTATTCTCTTGATCAGAAAGAGTAACACTTGAAAGAAACGCTGAACCCGTAATCAAGCAGTCACTCGTGTCCTTTGTTGAACGCACTTCTGCTCATTATCAACAACAACAAAGCAGCAAGTTGAGCAGAAGGATCTGTTCCAAAAAAAATTATTTCCGTACAAAAGGAGCGGCTTAAAAGGAAGGAATGATTGTTCTTTACATAATAATGCATGCAACGGTAAGCTCAAGCTGCTTGGTCAAGCGTAAACGAGTGGAAAAACTGAGACGAACGGCAAAGAGTGTGAAAAGGCAAACGTGCATACTTGTATTAGGTTGTCCGGAAATCAAAGCCCGTTTTGAATTTCAATCGATATAAGTCATACCCTTCTCACTTCTATATAGGTTGCAAAGCACCATTCGATAGAGCAAAGCAAGCTCTACAAGATGGTCATCTTGCTTTTGAACAGCCTTTATCCACCTCAAGTTTCGAGCCAAAAACTGTAAAGACTCAGCTGCCCGAAAAATCGAAAAAAATCGTAACTCACAATCAGTTCGTAAAAATCCTACAAAAATTCTAACTTGTTCACGTAGACACTGTCTACATAAGACATCTATATACGCCGTTGTCGTATTTATTTCCTCCGTTAGAAATCAAAAAAACGGAAACCCTCGTGCATTTGCCAGAGTGAGCTGTGCTGTCCCCACATAGGTAGTTATATACTACAAACCGTAGAAGTACAAATGTAAATTTTCACCTCTCTACAAGCTGTAGTTCTCGAGAAAAATGAATTTTGTTTGGACCCCCTGACTAGCGAAAGCTATATTCGATATTTCTCGAGAACCAAAGCTTGCACAGAGCTGAAAACTTACATTTGTACTTCTACAGATTTATAGTATATAACTACCTATGTGGGGCAGCACAGCATAATTCTGGCAAATGCACGAGGGTTTCCGTTTTTTTGATTTCTAACGGAGGAAAAAATACGACAACGGCGTATACGATGTCTTATGTAGACAATGTTTACGTGGACAAGTTAGAATTTTTGTAGGATTTTCATGAACTGTTACGATTTTTCTCGATTTTTTTTTTCGGGGCAGTTGAATCTTTTCAGTTTTTGGCTCGAAACTTGAGGTATAAGAGCTGTCGCTAGAGCAAGATCTCCATCTTGTAGAGCTTGCTTTGCTCTACCGAATGGTACTTTGCGAATTGTTTTTCCTCTGTATGTAAACTTTAGCAGTGTAGAAATCTACGTAGAAAAGTATGAAAATTTATGTGAGCAAAGTGTGCCAGCTAAGCTGGCACCCAGCTGGCACGGTGCCAGCAATTCAGAAAAGTTCAGCACAGCTTTCATTCACATAACTTTCCACAAATTTCTGGGCCATAGATCGGGTCCCCCAACGCGCATGCACACACCAAATTTGGTGTCATACCATTGCGTTTTGGCTGAAAACAACGCCTTTGTTTGTTTGATGGACAGCATGCCGGTGGCATGCCGGCGGCATTCTTGCGGCTCTTTTCCGTCCCAGACCCCAGAAAAACGATATCCCCCTTGCTTTCCGCCCTAGAAACGATATCCAGCTTGACCCGGTGCCAGCTGTGCCGAGTCCTGTACAGAACTGACTCCAGCTAGCGTGACAATCTGTTTTATTTTTTTTCGAATTCATGCTCAGTATATACTGATTTTACACTGCTTTTTTTCTTTCCTTCATGTGGAACACCTAGAGGGCATTGAACGAAAGTGGAAATGAAAATGAAAATGGATACGAGACAAAAAATTGGTCATTCCTGTCGTACTATCCCAACATTTACAAATAGTTTATGTATAAAGTTGGTAAAATATCCTCGAACATCGAGTTCTGAGGAAATTCAGCCCTTCGAAGTGGCGACCGAAATTCAGAGCTACACATTTGCTCAGATGAAAAGTTTATCAAGACATGAATATGTATGCATGCACGTCATACGCAATAAGCTCAAAAAAGAAGAAAAATGTTGTAAAAACACTTGAAAACCAATGACTCTCAACTCCATCTTCATCCGGATACGTATCACACAGAAAGCTGAAGTTATTACTACTACTTTGCCTACTACTGTATATGTATTTTTTGAAAAACATTCAATAAGAAAATAACTGGAAATTTTACCGATTAGTGAACGGTTACTGAGTGTTTTGTGTGGAGTTTACCAAGTCCCATGTTCATGCAGATAAGGTAGTTTATTACTTGAATTTTTGCTCGGCTCACGAAAGTCTAATAAAATAGGTGTCCAAATAATAAAAACGAATAAGCTCACTTTTACGGTGCTAAGATTTAAGAAGGAACAAGCCACAGATTGCTGGCCATCGATAAACAATTAATTTGTTTTTTTTCCGCAAACTTGACTTTACAAAAATATTAAATAGAGATTACATTTCAACACAAGAAGGTTTGGGCAATATGAGAAACCTGCGGTAGCCTTCAATGGAGGGCAAGGCAAACCTAAAAACAGTGTTGACACAGCCCCTAACAGCTTTGTGTATTAGTTTTTAGCTAGAAATTATAGCATTGCAAAGAGCAATTCACATGAAAAATGGCTTCGCTGCCCGATAGGGAGGAGGCAAAAACAACAAGCAAGTTTCAAATGAGTGAAGAACATTTAGAAAAAAAATCAAGCCATCATCTGTGATACATTAACTCTATCTATATTAGACGTAACACAAGCAATTTTGAAAATGTTACTGTAAAAATGAAGCACATGTCCTATAATTTGAATATACAGAGTGTCCCAAAGAGATGTGCACACTGTTTGATCGTTAATTACTCTCTTGCTTTTATGTCTTTTGCCGAGCTTGAGGTACCATTCTGTAGAGCGAGGATAAACTTAGACTAACAGTATGGATGGAGCGAATCATCGGTCGGTGTTCATTACTGTAGGATTACGGTATGAACTTTCAGCATACAGCGTCACTGCGTAATAAGCCTTTTGATGAAATAATTTCAAAAAAATCCAAAAATTTGTGTAGCAAGGTTTTCAGGAGTGCTGATTTCACTACATAACTTTCCACCAGTTTTTCGTACTTTCTTGATGGCGTATTCACATTTCTGACGAACATTGGAAAATCAGTTTTTACCTTAAACCTGAAATAACTCATGAAAGAAATAGTGTACTGACGTGCAATTTTCATATTTAGAATTACGACTTTGACTAACCCAGTTCAAGAGTTTCTAGCTTGTTTGGCTTTTTTTCTGAGGCAAAATACCGCTTTCAATGGCTCAAAATCGTTCTCGAAATTCCTACCGTAATCCTACATCAATGAAGAGCGGCTGATAGGTCGCTCCATACTACGAATTTAAGTTGGACCTCGCTCTAAAGAATGGTACCTCAAGCTCGTCAAAAGACATGAAAGTGAGTTATTAACAATCAAACAGTGTGCACATCTTTTTGGGACACTCCTGTACACATCTAGAGGCTTACATCATAGTGAAAACAAACAGGTGAGCAAGCTTGCTGATTTCCAGCAAAGTGAAGGAACTTATCTCTATAAAAAACTTGGGCTGCATGAGCAAAAACAGATTAGAAAAAGTACATTCAAAAAGTTCAGAGTAAAGTAAAGTCCACGTTATTCCATCTGGCTAAAACAGTAATAAAAAGTCATGTACGTTTAGTTCCTAAGATGTGCAGATCAAAAGTAAAAAGCAAATGCCTAAAAGATCACATTTCCATAATCATAAAGTGCTGATTAGATCACCTGTATCACCTGTATCCCCGTTGATCATCGTGTTGCACGAGCGGGTACCAGTGATGCCTCCATTCGTCCCTGTCTCGGGCGATTGTTGACCAATGTTTACGTATCGCACCAGGAACACGTGGAAAGCTCTGAAGGACTTCATTAAAGGACTTCGTGAACATATCTGACCATCGCGTCGGCGGTCTTCCTCGTTCGCGTTTGACGTCCAGTGGTATCCAATCTGTTACAGCTCTCGTCCACCGGTTGTCGTCGAAACGCATTACGTGTCCGGCCCATCTTATCTTGTTCTGCTTGGCGTACGCGGCAGCGTCCCTGATCTTCGATCGTTGACGTAGGGTAGAACTTCGTAATCCTTGCCTCACTTGCGTGAGTCGATTCACTCCTAGCATCATTCTCTCAACAGCTCATTCGATGACGCTAACCGCGTGTTCATCCTGCTTTCTCATTGTCCATGTTTCTGAAGCGTACGTCAAAGCAGGAAGAACCGTCGAGTTGAAAAGGTGGGCGCGGAGCCGGATGTTCTTGGTCTTCTTCACTATGTCCTCAATTGTCTTATATGCTCCCCATGCTGCACGTTTCCTCCTGCTCAGTTCCGGAGCTAGATCGTTCATCATATTGAGTTCACGACCTAGGTAGGTGTAGCTTGAGCATTCGGTGATGTTCGTCCCGTTGAGCATGAAAGGAGCATCAGGCACTCTTCCGTTCCTCATGAACATCGTCTTCGTTAGATTCAGCCGTAGACTGATCTTTCCACACACTTCGTCAAACTGGGCCAGCATTTGTTCCGTCTGCGTGATGCTTGGTGTTATCAATACGATGTCATCAGCAAAGCGAAGGTGGTGTAGCTGCCGGCCGTCGACTTTCACTCCCATGTTGTCCCATTCCAACTTACGCATGACGTTCTCCAGAGCGGCACTGAATAGTTTCGGCGATATAGTATCGCCTTGTCGCACGCCTCTCTTCACGTCTATGATGATGTCCTTGTAGAATGGTGTTATGGTGGTTGTGAAGTCGTTATACAGCTCACGAATTATCTTGATGTAATGAGTCGGAATACCTTGATTGCTCAAGGCATCGATGACGGCTTCAGTCTCAACCGAGTCAAAGGCCTTCTTCAAGTCGATGAAGGTGAGATAGAGCGGCATCTTATACTTTCGTGACACTTCAATGAGCCTTGACACCGTGTGTATGTGGTCGATCGTGCTGAATCCTCTTCGAAACCCAGCTTGCTCGCATGGTTGTCCTTCGTCCAACTCTCTTCCGATCCTGTTGAGAATGACTCGCGTAAAGAGTTTGTAGACTACAGACAACAAGCAGATAGGGCGATAATTGCCGATGTCGCAGGGATCTCCCTTCTTGTACAGCAACACGGTTTTGCTGGTCTTCCATTGCCTTGGAACCTTGCCTTCCGTCAGGTACCGCGTGAAGAGCCTTGCCAAAGTCTTGATGAGAACTGGCGAAAGATTCTTCAGATGTTCTGGCTTAATCCTGTCGGGACCGGGTGCTGTACGGTTTTTCATCGACATGATAGCATGACGAATCTCGGAAGGAAGAACAGACGGTGCGACATACTCGTCCTCCTTGAGATGGCATGGTGGAAGGTGGACGTGGCTCGCAAAAAGATCCGAGTAGAAGTCGTGGATGACCTTCTCCATTGATCTTCGGGAAGCAGTTATGGTTCCGTCAGGACGACGAAGTGTGGTCATCTTTGTCTTGAAGTTGACGAAGCTTCGGCGGGCGTTGCGTATACTTCTTCCAGCCTCCGCGGCGTCAACCATCACTGCTACTCTTCTCTCCTTAAGGTCTTCTTTTATCGCTTCTCTGCATCGCTTCGCAAGCTGATTAGATACATTGGATAAATAATTCATAGATAACAAAATGTCTGTAAAGTTCTCCCCATCCTTGCGCAATAGATTCACTCAAGAAAACCTTCAGAAGCGTGCAATGTAGTAGACTGATATGTCTTAGCAAAACTATTTAGATGATGATCGATAGACTGAAAGATGCAAGATATCCACAAAACTAATGTCAGAAAGTTGAGTTACTAGCTCCTCACCTTGCTTGATTCCCCCCCCCCCCCTCCCAATTCAAATCATTTTACGAGCGTCTTTGGGAGCAGAAAGGCATAGGCAGGTAGTAGAACATTCAGTACGGCTCAAAAGAGGTTTCCATACTTTTTTGGTGCCCCAAGCACGTGGTTCACCACAACTGATGCACGTGGAAGCAGCTAACAACACCAAATAACGGGATGATCAGATTTCCTTCCGATGAGAAATATAATAGTTATGCATGGGAAAGAAAATGCTGCAAGATATATACGTAGAACAATATCCGATTATTTCTAAGCCTGGTAGAAAGAAAGTTTTTTTAAAAATACACAGCTGCAGCTGATCTTGCTGCAAGTTCAACATTGAAAAAACAATGACTGGGATTTTTGACACTGGAATTAATATTGTTTGACAAGATAGACATATACGAACAGTACTAACGCTCACTGTTTCACACATTTATTTCATCTTTCTTATTCACAAGTGCATCTACATAACACGAGATATCGGTAAACATAAGAGTATTGAGCGAAAATTAAAAAAAGGAAAAAAAGCATCGTTTTCATGTTGAACGTCGGTCGATGAAATACTGTTGTGAAGTTAAAAAATCGTCCGTTTTCTTGGCCGGACTATGTTCGGCGAGCAGCTACCAGGAAATTTTGGGAATGTGAAATAAACAGAGGCAGGGTTAGCAATGACACTTTAAACATACTTCCATCTTTCGTTAGCGAAGTGCTCACGCTAGCGCTTCCTTTTATTTTCTTCCTCCCCCCTTCACTGTCTCCTCGTGTCCTTCATTGCATTTCAATAATGCATTGGTAAACCATCAAATCAGTCACCCTACATTCAATTCAGCAAAACATGACGATAAGCGATCATGACCGTTTTTTGAAGAAGGTGAAAAAAACTCAACTTTGGCAACATACATGGAGTATATATATTTCTACTTCTTTGCAAGCAGCACCCAGTAAAAGTAGAAAAGAAGAATCTACATTTGAATTATTCCCACAGAGAATTGATTAAGGGAAATTATTACTGACTACGGAATTTTACATAGCACTCTGATAATGAGATACGGTATCAAAACGTGCGAGCGGTGCATTTGATGAAAAAGTTTGAACAGTTCTCAAGAATACAACAGGAACATAAGACAAAAAGTTGTTCGCAGCAAATTTGCTCTCAGACGTAATTTAGTATTTGATGTATCTAGCTACGGTACGATGTAAAGAAACAAATAGCCATTAACCTTTTAATTCAGTAAGAAAGAAATTCTTGAGTCGTCCACTCACCCAGAACTTGATATCAGATTACAATATTCGACCATAAGAGTTTCTTGCCTTTACAGTGTATCTGTACTTGTATGCTAATCTCTTTCTTGCATTTTAGAGTGTAGTAGTGATTCAGTCATTAGCCCATCAAGCATCAGTACTCTGCCAGCAAAATTATAATCTCCTTATCATATGCGGTAGAGGATGATGAGATGATAATCTGCAAATTGCCACTTCAGGACTTTTTTGCGCGCAAAGAGGGGCAAAGGATTTGAATACTTTCGTGCCGAGCAGGTGCAAAAAGCACAAAGAGCAGCTGATTTGAAAGAAATAGTTGCAAGGACTTCGTTGTAAAGGAGAAGGACATCCTTTTTCAACTGAAATGCTTGCAATGTAGCTGCAGGGCGATGCTCAGAAAAAAAAAAGACTTCTGCAAGAAAATAGTAACATTTGGAAGAAATTTTATAAGATTTAGCCTGGATTTAAGACTTTCCAGTTTTTATTGAAATATTAACGTAAATCGTAAGTATTAGGTTGTCCCATAAGTCTATTCATTTTTGAGTTTTCGCCACAATAAGTCATACAACTTCTTATTCTAAATAGACATCAGGATGTCATTCGACAGAGAGCAAAGCAAGCTCTATGAGAAGGCATTAATGCGTTTGCACTAGTTTCGACCCATCTCAAGTTTAAAACCAAAACCTGAATAGTTTCGGATGGCCAGAAAACTAAAAAAATTTTTATATCTACGTTCAAAAAAGCCCTATAGGTCTCTCACTCGTACACGCATGTACACTCCATCTCAGGCATTCATATGTGCTGTTGCTTTATTTTTTATAGCTAGAAATTAAGAAACCGAAAATTTGCATGTTTTTACCGAAGTGATGCTGTGCTGTTCTCACACTAACAGTTGTATACTACGAGCCTTTAAGAGTACAACCGTAAAATTTTAGCTCTCTATAAGCTTTAGTTCCTGAGAAAAATCGAATTCAATATTCCTCACTCGGGTTTTTCACGCTCAACTCAACACTTCTCAGGAACTAGAGCTCGTAGAAAGCTCAAAGTTTAGGTTGTATTCTAAGGACTTATAGTATACAACTGTCAGTGTAAGAACAGCAAAGCATCACTTTGGTAAAAACGTGCAAATTTTTGTTTTTAAGGATTCTAGCTAATTAAAAAATACTGCAACAGCATATATGAGTGTCCGATGTGGAGTGTATATGCGTGAGCGAGTGAGAGATCTGTAGGACTTTTCTGAATGAAAATATAAAAAATTCCCAATTTTCTGGGCATCCGAAAGTTTCAAGATTTTGATTTCAAACTTGGGGTAGATCGAATCTGGTGCAAACGCATTAACGCCTTCTCATAGAGCTTGCTTTGCTTTATCGAATGGTATCCTGATGTTTATTTAGAGTAAGAAGTGTATGACTTATCACAGCGAAAACTCAGAAGTGAAAAGACTTATGGGACAACCTAATAGGCTCAAAACGTAAGACTAAGTCATTCCAAAAGTTTATTTCATTCCCTCCACAAATCAGACACCAAATCAAAGAATTGCTATCACAGAAAAACAAAAAAGTTGGAAGGCATTTCCTTTTTTTTCTCATAGCTGCTAAAGAAAGGAAATCTTTGACCTGTGTCTGGGTAAGCGCAGAGAAAGAAGTTCATTTGAAGTATCGCATTTTCCAAATGTTCTTCGTTTGTTTTTACCTGATAGGCAACCATAATGTAAAGCAGTGCTACAGTAATAGAAAGTATCTGAGAATTTCTCGAATATTGAAAAACAGTGGCGGAGAAGGAAAGCACAAGACGAGAGAAAATTGCGGACAAAAAAGTTCGAAAAAAACAAAAGTTTATTTTCAAGGATCTGTCGTAATCTTGCTAGCTAAGTTGTGTTTGAGCCATCGGTCATGCCGGTGAGTAGATCTTATCTTTCATGATGAAGGAAGTTCATAAAGTAAAAACTTCTGAAAATTCGGTTCAAGACGAAAAATTGCAACGGAAATCAACCGCAAAATGATAGCAAAAATAAAAGCTTCGAAAATTTTCCTCTGGCAGTTGAGCGTAGATAGTCCCAAGTTATGAAATTGTACGCACTTTGCAACTTGTGATGGTGTATGATGACCCATTTAGAACATTTGGCGTATCTGAGTTTATCAAATTTCAGTGTCTTTGGCAAACCTATGTAAGTCAAAAGACTGAAAAGCTTGAAATCTCTTCTTTTATCCAACTATAATACTTTTAAAAAATTATAAAGCAGAGAAAACGAAAAAGAATGACTCATTATTGAACAAGAATGTTGCAAAACATACAATGATAGTTAGACCAGCCCTTTCTGGAGACATTAGCGTGTGAAAAAGTTCACACAACAATATCTTTAATAATAATAACGGGCTAAGGGTTGTTTACGTTTGTGTGTGTGTGTGTGTGTGAATTTCTGTCTGTCACGAAATTCGTAGAGCGAGTTCCAGCAAAGGTCTTGAGCTAGAATTTTGGTAGTAACACCCTATCAGCAGGTAGGTAAAATATGCAAAAGCACAGGCCGATCCGATGATTGGAACCTGTGAAATTGTGCGCCAAACGGATCCACGCGACATTTCAAGCGCCAAAATGGGCCTGTAATTGGACTTCTTTCAAAGTCATGGTCGTTTAGCAAGTAAATCCGCAAACCATGGACCCTAGCCCGAAAGTGAGCAAAAAGTTTACTTTCGCGCAAGATCGGCGCCAAAAAGGAATAATTGCGTAGATGATCAATTTGTCAAGGTTTTACCTGGGAATGCGGGACATTTGCTCAGAGATGTAACTCACGGTTGCCATCATCTTTATGGCGAGTATCAAGTCATTATAACCCCAATAACTGATTCAAAATCGCATTTAATCTTTTGAAGAATACTTTCTTTCCCTCAAAGTCACCGATCTTACATGAAAAAGCTTTTGGAATGAGTAGTTGTTTACATTTCATTCGTGATGACCGGCATCGTGAGGTAAGTTTCAAAGCCATCATTCTGCGACTACGAGGTTGGTATATGGATAGTACAGCCAGTGCGAGCCTGTGGTGACGGTGACGAAGGTGACGGTGAAGGTGACGCACTGGTCTTTAATAACTCAATAACTTGTTGCCTGAAACCATTCCGAGGAATACAAGCACTAATACGGTTATGGACCATCTGATGTTGCAATTATCAAAGCAGTGACGCTGGAACCTGTCCCACACATAATATGGAAATCTGGAATTTACGAGACAAGAAACGAAGTGTGAAGAGTGCAAAAAAAGGAGGGGAGCTATTAGGTGTTAGAGGGATTGATTTGTTCTTTAGTAAAATTCCAGAAAAGTACCATTTCCCCGAGTTGCTCGTTTTATATGAGAGTATTATGATTTATGATAAAGAGCTAAGTGTCAGCCTGTCTGTGTGTATGTTTGTCTGTCACTAAATCCATAGAGCGAGCAGTCAACGTCGAGAGCCACAATATTGCACAACATACGGTACCAGCATATAAGTCACATCCTTAGGAACGAGACGGTCCGATATGCGCATCTTTCAAAAATTGCATGTCAAAACAGTCCACACGGATTTTAGCCCGCTAAAGTGAAGCTGTATCAAAACTTTTCGCAAGGTGACGAATTCGTTTGAGAAGAAAATCCGCAAGCTATTGGTTTCAGCTCAAAAAGTGACCAAAATTCTATTTTTTGAAAACGGCGCTCAAAAGAGTTGATCGCCAGATTGTTATTTTGTCAAGGTTTTACTTAAGTAACAAAGAATTATTGCTCAAAGATGTAGCCCACGTTGAATATTGGAAGAGGAAGCCGTTTTGAGAAATGATGATATGCTAGCTGTGCAAAATACAGCACTTTAGGTTTATCAATAAGAACGTAACTTACGGTGATTATTAGAGTGCATTTGTGATAGTGTACAGCAATGTATGAAGCTGCACACTGAAAAAACTTACTCGAATGTACTGCGTAAGTTTGCTGATCTGTTGTTATTCTGGTGATTCGGTAAGCATCCGAGAAAAAAGCAGAGAGAGTGGAAATGGTTAGACGCACCGTGTACGAAAAACAAAAGCTGTTTAAGCTAAATTTGCTCCTTGAAATGGCAAGATTTATGAAGAGAAAAGTTAAGAAAGCCTAGATCGTGAAAAGCTTTACCAGGTTTAGCAAAAGGGCACAAAAACCTGATTACCAGAAAAATGCTTAGGCTCTTATATAGGGCCTCCCATCGTTCGTCCAATTAATGAGCAGCTGTTGCCCGAAAAAATGATCTTTATCCCATTCTCTCATACTGCGTGACTGTGATGGATGGATAGGCAGTTTGAGATGAGCTAAAACTAAAGACGAATAGGCACATACAAATAACGCTTGACAAAGGAGATAAAAATGAAAAATTAGCGCATATAAACAACGCTTGACAAAGTATACAGGCCAAAACTTATAGTTATCTATTTAAGAATGAATTGAGTGCGCTGAAAAATCGGATATGTGCGAAATAGAGGTAGCCATTGGTGAGGACCATAAAAAGCCTGATCTTGCAGTTACGCTTCTTCCTATGAAATAGTCGCGGAAGACAAAGAGTCAGGCGCGGAGTAACAATTGAGAATTTCAGTAAAGAAATCCCTTTGGCACTAGGCGATTACGAGGTACTTTTTATGGTGTTTATATAGATACGCTAATTAGCTGCAGAGCATACTTCGATACATAAAGCCATGTACCTGGTGATTCACTCCGGGCGACACAAATGATCACTACCCTCATACAAAAAGGATAAAAGTCGCTAAGATCATAATTAGATCGGAATGAATGTGAAAGCAACTATAGGAAGTAATGTCTTTTGAGTATCCCAGCAAAACATTGAAAAATCATAATTTTATCGCTTTACGTTTGAGAAGAGGTTTCTGTAAAAATTTCCCGAATTCAGAAAAGCATTCCTCAGTTAAACTGTTTTCAAACTACGATCGAGACATGGAAATTTGGTTTAACAAAAACGAGAAACTGCGCTTAAACCACGCGCACGACTGATGGTTTATCTTACTGATGATTGATTTTCAACGCTTGCGACGTTGTCAGTGCTCTTATTCGTGTCATGGTGATCAGAATGAAAATAATATTGCAGGGTTTCGCTGAGACTCTTCGAAGATCTACGATCAGAGCCAAATAATGCCCGTCCGTTCGGTATTCCTCCTCTGCTCGTCTGCATCTCCTCACATTGCAAGCTACCTCGCTTCCTCAAAAGCGGGGCACGAGGGCATTTGGCTCTAGCACCCTTTTTTTCGTTGTTTTGAATCCAAGTCTAGCATACCATTTACTATATTAATATCTTCCTTACTACTTTCACGCTGATGTCGCAAATCCCATTCTATTTGAATGAGAAATCTGACAAAAAACTGCGTTTTCGAAATTCTCTTCTTTTCTCTCTAGTCTAACTCTTTTCGAGCAGCTCTTTCGTGCATTGGACAGACCTTGCTTCTCTCTAAACTATAGACAGTGTCACAGAGTTAACTTTTTGGATAATGACGGAATGTTCTGTGAAAAGTCGGAAAAAATGCGTTTTTCTTCCTTGTTCTCTTTCGGTTTTCGCAGCGATTATTTTTCAGCTCGAGCGATTACTGCTTAAATGAGCGCAACAATCCAGACAACGTTTTAGGAAACAAGAACGACAATGCATGTGTAAAAATTAGAAGTACGCTTAAACAATGGAATGGCTATGATGTGCATTTCGACCAAAAAAAAAACAAAATTTTGCGTTTTCATAGTTAATATGTTCCTTGTTTATCTTCTGCTTAATCATCATCGCTCCAAAAACTTGGTTGTTCTTGAAGGAATCACAAGGAAGAAATTAGCTTTTCCTTTCCCTTGTCTTCCCCTTGTTGTGGACTGCCTGGTGTTGGAGTGAAGACCTCCAATTCGAAATTGCTCCAGAAAGGACTCAAACTTCTTTAAGCGTTTTTATCCGGTTTTTGGAAGTTTCTATTGATTTTGCTAGCTGTTTTGCATCTTTTTTGCTCTTTGATTTTCTGCAAAGAAGCTAGCACTTTTTATGGAGAGCAGATATTTAACACATTGACAACCGCTTGACACATATAGTGTGTCAAGCAATGACTATCGCGTGGGACCGCTTGACACACCATGTGTGTCAAGACTTGGATTTTGTTAAATGACTGTTTTCCTGGAATAAGCTCACTTCATGAGCTTTCTTTTGCACTGAATCTAGGGGTGACCTCTACTTTTTCTGCTAGCCTTTGAGATCTACTGTAGGTATACTGTAGATGGCAGTATGCGTAATTTTAATTAAAAAATGTGGGCTGCTCCGTAAAAGGCCTTGGTCCCAAAAGGCAGACAACTATAATTCTGCATGGTCGCCAATGTGTTAAACAACCTTCAGTTTTGAGGCCCTATCACTAGACTATCGAAAGTGTGCGTATATATGAGAATATGTAGAGGAATATGTCAAAAGAACCGCCATCTAACTTTTGATTTAACTGGCTCGGCTTCAGGAAAGTGGGGCTTTCTCAGACAGTCGATGGGATACCTCCGGGGAGCGGTCCAAATATGGGACACTTCTGGAGGGCGCTCTTAACCATTGAGGGGCGGGGCGAGGGGCGGTCCACTTGTGATGACTAAGCCTAGGATCCAAAAACGAATTCGCCGAAAAACTCGCAAATCTGTGCTCCGGGGGTGTCCCAAATTTGGGACACCCCGGGGAGCTCTAGGCGCACAGCACCTCCGGAGCGCTGCAGGTACGCAGCCAATCTGTCACTGCCTGACGCGCAGCTCGAAATGCGCTCTTTTTCGTTTTCATGCTCTTTCTAAGCTTTTTTAGCTGTCTTTCGTTCATTTTTGTGTTTCCTCCGCGTTATGCTCCTTCGTCGCTATCCTTTCAACCTCCTTCTTTTTCAAGTAGAACATTGCGGATCTTCATACCAGCACCAGCTTATGAACACTGCACCACTTTGGAGGAACACTGCTTCAAGGAAGGATTGCTATGTGCCTCCAAGGAGTTGAAAGGACTAGCGAGCATGTGGTTGCCTCACCAGGACATTCCACAACAAGGAGTTGAACGTCGGCATATCCAAGGTATGGACGCACAGTTGGAAGAATTCCATACATTTTTGTTTACATGTCTTATTATTTTCTAGTTTTTTTTCTCGAATCTCCTCGTAGGAGTGCCTCTTGGTTGCCGCACTATTTGGAATTTTTTCTCCTTTTCTTCCTACTTCACTTCTTCTTTCAAGTAGGTAATCACCTCGAATTCCTTCTAAGAAGTTTGTGATCTGTCATCAAATTTTCGAGTCTTGCTGCAGTCCTCTATCTGATCATGCGCTCATTTGCTGCAAACTTACATACTATTCAAATTGTGACTGCGGCATTAGAGTCTCTCTCAGGCGTTCGAAAACAAGTTCACTCTCTTTAAACTTTCCTATCGCAGCATTATTATGGTTTGCTTAGCGCCAGCGCAATGTTCTGTATTTAATTACAGGTAGCTGTGTGACTCGTATCTGCTGGTTTCCGCTTGGTGGATTGTGTGAAGGGAGACGGATATGCTCTGTGAAGTGAGCTAGGTTGCAAAGTTTGACCTTGCACGGTGCCTCTCAAGGAATTTGAAAATCCATCTACAAAAGGTGAGTTATCGATGTATATGTACACTTGAATTTATATGCCGTTATGTGTCTAGGCTTTCGTCGATCTTTATTTCTCAGCTATCTGTGTCACAAGGCATGGCTCTGCACTCCAAGGAAAACAATTTCTTTTCAATTTCCCGGCCTCCGACTTCACTCAATATTTTCATTCTCTTCTAATTTTTTGAATGTTTATTTCTGCCTCCTATCTTCTGGGTCTCTCCGAATTATTCCCATGTTTTATTTGTTCTTATGACACCGACCGATTTCTTATATGTGAAATTTTTGTGTCTTATCTCACTTAGATCTCTTTCAATATTTTTCTCAATGCAAAACGAGTACTTCTTCTGTTATCATCGTGTTTTTTTCCATCTCATTCTCATTCATTACCAAACTTGTGTCTGCTACTTTAATGGTACAAATAAATAGTTTTATGTCTAATAGTGTTCGCTTTTCTTGGATAAAAAAGTAGTTCAGTGGATTGGGGATTGGGTGTCTAGGGGTAGTTTGAGTTGGGTTAAGGGACTAAAAGGGCTTTCTAGCTAAATTAGGGGTAGTTACAGTATGCCTAGCTCAATTTCAGGCTAGCTACAGTCTGCCAGCGGCGAAACGCAAGTTTTGGAGCGAATTAGGCTTTTGGGAGACATTCGGAGCACAAATATGGGAGGGCTCCGAAGAACGAGTGGCGAACGTTCGCCGAGGAGACCCGGCCACCCCCCCCCCCCATTTTTCCAGAGGTATCCCATCGAGTGTCTGACTTGTGACCTAATTGAGGCCGCTCGTGCCTGCGACGCATCCGTCTCTCTCGCGCGAGTGCTCTCTGGTTATTACCTATCCTTAAGATCACGGAGCCCCGCCTTCCCGAAGCCAAGCCAGTTGAATCAAATGGTACAAAATTACGCACATCCTGCATTCATACGAGGATATCTATCGCAACTGTCCGCGTGGGGCCTACTTTGTTAGGCCCGTATGCACGTACGTCCCCCTGGGGAGGGGAGGGGAGCTGGATCCCCAGGGGAACGATCCCCTCCGGCGACCCCCGCCATGACAGAGGGGAGGGGAGCGATCCCTCCCCTGCACCTAAGCGGGGATGGTGTGAATGGTTTCAGAGGTATTGGTCCAGCGAACCCCAGTGCATACGGGTTCGAATGGGGGAGGAAATCCCTTCCCCTCCCCCACTCGAACCCTCGAACCCGTATGCGTGAATTTAACTCAACAACGCGGGGGAGGGGATCGACATCCCTTACAACGGAGTAGGGGTTCGATGGTATAGGTCAAGCCAGAGAAGCGAGTATTCTAATTTCAATCAATTATTACAAAGCATTTCGTTCAAATTGATGAAAGATTTTCTACGGGAGCCCGGGTTCCTCTCTCAGCGACCTGTAGCTTGCAGTTTTAACTCTCTCTTCCATATTCGCTTCTTGTAAAAAAACCCGGACATATATCTGTCAGTTTCGAATATCTGTAGAAGTTTGAGACATGAGTTGCGCATTTTCTAATTGACATGATTGTTTTATTCATATAGGCTGGTACAACATATTGTAATTATCACATTATATGATAAATTTTCTTTATCTTGTTATTCTGACGTAAAACTGCTTTGAATAAAATGAAAATCAGCAGAATCACGTGTTTCTGAGTAGAGATCCTCGGGGGAGTGATCTTCTCCCCAGCGTTCCCCTTGTGCATAGCAGGGATGGCCGCTGGGGATCATTCCCCTGGAATAAAGGACGATATGCAGCTGATAGCTACAGCGTTTATGGAGAGCTGGCACAATTTGCAGCTTCTGTTATGTGTTAAAATACTGCTTTGAGCGTCCGCCCCCCCCCCTTTTCGGCAGCATAACGTCTTCTACCATTCCCTTGCAGAGACACATCATTTTCTATAGTTCAACATTTTTACGCTGAAATGGGGCAGCATGAGCGAAAGTGGGCAGCATCCAAGGAAGCAGGAACATAATGGGAGTAGAAAAAAAAATCATTTTTGGTGCCCCGAGCGCAGTTACTGCATACGCGCATTCCGCAACCCTAAAATGAAAATGAGGAGATGAAGATGAGTTGCAGTCAAAATATGAAATAAGAAAGAGTTTTTCATAGAAAGTTTGAAAGCAGGGTGATTTCCCCGTTTGATCCCCTCTTGTGCATAAGGGGGCTCACTTCCCCTCCCCACAGGGGATCCCTTCTCCGATATTGTCTTTGTGCACACGGGGGTTCGCGCGGGGAGGGGAGAGGATTCCCAGCGGGAATCATTTCAATGGTATAATGCACATCCCCTCCCCGCGGGGATGTACGCGCATACGGGCCTTAGTGACAAGTCCTCTACCCACTCAAAGGTAGATTTTGAACCAAAGAATAGATTCATGTGAAAGATTTCGGAAAATCGGTTGAAATGGAGAGTTATAACTTTGTTTTGTCCCGCACCCATGGCTGCTCCTAGTGCACGGGAGCAACCTAAACTACAAAAACAGACAGTTTCTTTCGTTCAGCTAGTCTTCTCATGATTTTTCGCACTTTTTTGGGAATCATCGCGAGCTATCCACCAAACTTGATGGTTCAATATTGCTTACGCATTGTATACAAACTAATTGTTTATTCTCCTGTGCTCAAAGACTGTGCTGTAACACGTTGAAATCGGTACACAGGTTGGGGGCGTGGCTAACGCCACGTCCCCTTTTCCAGATTACAGGGGTTGGGGACCCGCAAAAATCTTGACAAGCACCCAAAATCTTTTCGGAGTGCGTGAACGCCACGCATCTTCATCCGAAAGAATTTTCTATCCCCTCCCCCCTCCGAGCCGAAATCCTGGGTACGCCACTGGTATGCACTGATCGTGTCTGTGTAGTTTACCTGCTACTGCTATAATGACATTAAAGGCAGCGTCCACCCAGAATTTGGCCCCCCATGTTTTCGTCATTCTGGGGCCTTTCCGTGACCCTGATTACAGTTCCGAACTTCAAACTCTCTAAAATTCACAAAAAACCCGATTCTTGGGGACCCAGTCTTGAGGGCACGGACGAGTTTTGAATTGCTTGTCCCCGTCGGCAGGCAGCAGGAGGGAGCTGCAACTGCATGGGTGCAGTTGCATTGCAGTGTGCAGTGTGCAGCTTCTGCTCACTACCTTGTCAATACGTGTCAGGAGTCACGTATTGACAAGGTAGTGAGCAGTCCCTGATGGGCGGAGTCTGATATTAGACTCCGCCCAGCCAGGGTCTTTCAGGCCCCTTATCTCCATTCAGAGACAACGTTAGAAGACCGGACCAACGTAGATGCCCCCTTTCTGGGGCCTACATTCAGGATCGACACTAATCGGAGGGGGTTAGGTTTAGCCTGGACACTGCCTTTAAGGCTTCTTTTAAGCTCACTGATCGTAAGAATCGAGTGCTTGCTATTTTGCAAAATTTTCGCGAATTACCCCTATTGACGTACAGGTTCGCGTCTGCCTTTCCTCGGCAAAAAATTACATCCAGCGTGTGAAAGAAGGACCATCTCAGCTGAACAACATTCTGAATTGTCTGCTAATAAGTTTCTTGCTCTGAAGCCATAGATGAGCAAAGTTGTCCTAAGAAATTCTTAAGACTGGTGGAGATTTCTGCTCCAGAATGGTTGTAGAAAAAGATTTTCGGAAATTTTTAGCTGCAATCTTGTAATACAAAATTAATCTTAGTTTTTCCATCTCATGGCATCACGTCTGCAGTATTTCTGCACCAGAAAACAAGAGTGAAAATAAGAATTTTAGTGGTGGAAAAATGTGAACGAATATTTATTAAAATAAAATATCCATATTATTATTTTTTATTCCATATTCTTCAGGGTAAAAATATGAAAGTAAAGGTTAACACATTGACGACCAATGAATTTTGAATTGTCTGCCTTTTGAGACCAAAGCTTGTCCGATCATTCAACTTGTTTTTTTACATAAAACCACGTGTACTGCCATCTACAGTACACCTATTGTGGATCTCTGAGACCGTCAAAATAGATGGATGATACTCGTCGATCCAGCGCAAGTGAAACTTTTTTTAATTGGCTAACAATGAGCGAAGTTTGTGCTACCCCATCAAAATACATTTCTGTGAGTTATGCTTTGTCAGAGCAGCTTCCAAAAAAGATCAAAATAAGAGATCAAAAAAGATGTATGTCGGCTTTTAGGATAAGAAATTGTTGAGGATTTAGATAAAAGCACATTGCCAAAAATCTGCTTTTTGTGAAATTCTCTCTGCACCCGCGAAGATTATTCCTATTAAGAGAAAGGCGATGTGGAAACAAAATGAAACTTTCTAAGACAGCATGACAGCAGATAAATTCAATCTTGTTCCATTGTAAATAATGGTGTCGAAATATTCTAAAGAAAATTAGCAATTGTAAAGACGTCAAAATTGAATATCTGCAAAAGGACAGGAACATTTATTGTGCCAGAGGAGAACTTATACAAATTCAGTGAGCGTTTCCAACAGCACACTTTTTCGTGGCACATGGCGAGATAACAAACGAGGTAACGCACTTGATTATTATTGTTAGTTGGTGCGAAAAAGAAAGGAAAATAATCTCATTGTTACAGCTTTTTTTTCAGCAAAGAGCAATCTTGCGTCGCAACGTGGAAACGAACATGAACTTTTTGCAATCAAATTGAATTATCGATTTGAACGGTTGTCAAACCACAAACATTATTGAGGAAGAAAGCACTTGATTTTAGTGATCCACGGGGAAATAGAAGGAAGAGATGTCGATTAGTAAGCTCTGTTGATAAGAGGATCGGTAAAGTTAGTTTGAAATAGGATGAGACTAGAGCTGAAACTTGTGGTTACTATTTCAAGAAATTCTTTTTTTTTTGATTTTTATGCTCAACCGTTGATAATTCTTGGCAACTTTGAATACGTCTTGACAGTGACCGTGACTGGCACAGTAGTGTTGTCAAGACACATCTTTTGTTCCCATTCAAAACTAGTGTAGTCAGAAGTACGTAGAGGATGGCAGAGAGATTGAAACCTTATAGAAAACTGTGTTTAGGATAATTAAAAAGAGGAAGTTTTCTTGAGTTGATCACTTTATTGCTGATTTTCACTTTTAGAGCCGTAAACTACATATTCTCTCATCACTCACACAGGATCTGACGTTAAAGAGAGCCTTGCAAAAAACTGATTGCATACTCGAACGAAAAAAAAATCATGACAAGAAAGCTGCCTCTAGGTGACCATGGAAAACATTCGTGAGCATAGTGCCACGTTTCCCATTAGTCAAATTGATGAACATCTAGACAAGATCCATAGAAATTTCTTCAGAGCTGGCGAGCAGCAAGCGTGCCATAACAGCCCCTCAGATCGTTCATCTTTCACGTTCATTATCACCAATGCTAAATGAATTTGCATGTAAACATTTTGGTTGAGTTACGCCTCCGCGATGTTTGAGAGAGCTGTATGCCGCAGTGGTTCGCTATTTTTGTTACTTCTATGTTATTTTGCTATTTCTATATTATTTTCTTAAGAGCTATTCGGTTATCCAGAGCAAAGTTTTTTGCCGTCTGTGGAGTCTACCTTACACGCTAATCACAAATATCACACTTTCTCCGCACCAAAACGCTTTCGAGTTTGGTCACGATAGGTGAACGGTAAAGGTTCCAAAGTAAGAGATTTGCTCGTATCTCGGACTAAGGGATTATTGGTGCGCTAAACATGATTATCATATTGAATTTGCAGTTAGTGCATTTTCTTGGATCACAATGGGTGTACGAGAAACGACCCCAAATCCAAATCAAACAGCTTCGCATAAAGAGGTATTTCCTTCAAGCTAATTATTAGGTTGTCCGGAAAATAATGTCGCATGGCATCCTACCGTGGCAGAATCCACGAAAACAGCGACTGTAGTACCATTTGATAGAGCCAAGTAAGCTCTACAAGCTAGTTTACAAACTTCCGCGGAAATCTTGCTCTACATGAAGTTCGAATCCAAATATAAAAAATTTCGGTGTTACCCGAAAAATCGTATCTCCGACAGATATCCCAGGGATTTCCAATCTGCACAGGCACGTACTCTCAACACTAGAAATTCACCTGTGTAGTTTGTGTTATTTTTTCATGGCTACAGTACCACAAACAAAAATAGGTCAAAAGTGCGAATATATAGCGTTTTTCGGTTTGTTTGCAAACAATTTGATTTTTCTCGAAAACTGGCGCCTGAAAATGTATGGTCATACTCTCAAAGGTTCATATTACAGAATCACCCATGTGAGAGAAGCTCAGGATTGTTTAGGCAAAAATGTGGCGAATTTTGTTTTCCCAATTTTCTGCCATGGAAAAACCGCGAAAATGTGCATACAAATGTATCGTATAGTGAGTTCATGCATGAGCAAGTTAGGGGGATCCCAGGACTTTTCTGAACGGAAATACGATTTTTTTCGTTTTTTAAGGTGTTTAGTGCCTTATGAAATTTTGCTCCAAACTTCATGCGAATCAAACCTGGCTGTAGAGCTTGCTCTGATCTATCGGATGATATCCCACTTACCTACTTTCGTGCACCCTGCCGCGATATATTGCATGATAAAACACGATGCGACATTATTTTCCGGACAACCTTATACAAATATAGCACTCCTTTTGCTTTTCGGAGCTTTTATGGGATACGGTGGGTGTATGGCAGATAATTTCAAGATCAGCCTGCCATACACCTAGCGTGCTCCATGAAGAGGTTTTATGGGGTGCTGAGGACAAAGATCGCACACGTATGGTATGATGAAACCTTGATGTAATGGTCTGAAAAACTTGGAAGATGTTTAATTACATTGCAAAAACCATAAAAATTGCATAAGAGAGCTTTATTGCAGCGAGCGAGCATAATATGCGTAAACAGCTTTCTCAACATTCCTTTAGGCAAAGTCTTGACCCTATTTGGAATTCTTGACCAGTATTGGGAATTTCGGCCTTACCACATACTATACTTAGAAATTGATTTTTTTCGAGTGTTCGAATATCGAATAATGCTCGAAAATCGGTCTTTTCGAATATTTTCCAGGAATCGAAAATTGTAGCCTCCAGGCGCCCCGCCTAGGTTTTTGTCACACTATTAGTCTTGAATCAAAACCGTGAGATGTACGAATCACCATATCTCGTATATCGGTTCTAAGATGTGTAGTTCGTTCCTCAACAGTTCCTCAACAGTCACCCATTCACTGTTCTGTGTTAGCTCTTCTGTACCATTCCTATTCTATGTATTTGTATATCAGCTTCTTCTTGTGGCTTGTCATATTACTGATAAACCACTATATTTTACCAGTTGTTCTGCTAAGTCAGTGGAACCCGCGGCCTGGACCGTCCTACCGCCACTAAGGCCCGTATGCACGTACATCCCCGCGAGGAGGGGAGGGGATCTGAGAGGGGAAGCGTCATATCTCGTTAGTCTATGTATCTTATGCTTATGAAGTATCTCATACACTGATACCTGCGCATAACGGATGCCAGGACACTACCATACAAGATTAGATATTCAATACTTCGTCTGATCCCGTAGGGATCCCCAGGGGATCACCTTACATTTTCAAAGTCATTAATCTTCCTGAAAACTCAATGAAAACGTTGCAAAATTGTATTGAAGATATACTACGACACTGCTGAGCATGTTTCCGACAGAAGAAATGTAATCTGAAGTTTTTGATTTTTTCGATAATCCCTGGCTCGCGAGCAGCGGTTCATCGTAGATTTTGATATCTTGAGATTTCACTCATTTCTACCATAAACATGTTCAGCAGTATTGTATTATATCAACAGTACAATTTTGCAGCGTTTTCATTGATCTTTCAGGAAGATAAATGACTTTGAAAATGTGAGGTGATCCCCAGGGGAATCCCAGGGGATCAGACGAAATAGTGAATATCTAATCTTGTATGGCAGTAACCTGGCTTCCGTTATGCGCAGGTATCAGTGTGTGAGAACCTTTAAAAGCAAGACAGAGAAAGAAGAAGAAAGATAAATAGACTAGCGAGATATGACGCTTCCCCTCTCAGATCCCTTCCCCTCTCCGCGGGGATGTACGTGCATACGGGCCTAAATCCCTAATGTCCGATTATCGAATGGTGATCGAAAATCGAAACTTTCAGTATTAAACTTTCGAATAATATTCGAACATCATTATTTAGAAGTCATTCAACTTACATTCGACTTTCAGACATCAGCGTCGCGTGTCCATACCTCGCTTCAGAGTGGGACGAATTCTGACTCCAAAGCCACCTTTAGATTCAGCTCGGCGTGGAGAATTATTGATATATTGGAAGTGGGGTACAATGTCTTCGATATTCCGTTTCCAATTTTTTCAAATTCTTCTGCAAAGGTCCTTTCGCGAATATGTGAAGCAATCCCTATCCAACATAGAAGACTTTACTGAGTATTATTCGATAATACTGTTCTTGTAGATTATTGTAAGCTAAAAAATAAACTCAGACTTCTTTCCAAAGGAGATAGAAGCGTTGGTGAGTTTTGGAAAAATTACGCGTTCTTAAATTCTACTCGCCATAACTTCCTTCGGAATAAGTGTATTTTGAATCCGAAAACAGCGCCTTGCTCAGCTCATCAAGACGAATCTTTCTGTATACAGCATGTCCTTGATATTTCGATTTCAGTATTCTTGAATCTTTCTGAGGACGTCTTTTCGCGAAGGTGTAAAGCAGCAAGCATTGTCTCGAGTACATTCCAACAAGGATCTTTCGATAGTAATAGTACTTTTTCTGTAGATTATGATGTGCTAAATAGTAGCCGCAGATTTCTTTCCAAAGGAGTAAGAAGGACTGATGAATTCTGGAAAAATCATGTCGTTCTAAATTTTTCTCAAAGTAACTCTAAAATATGAAGCTATTTTGCTAAGCAGATATGAGTTTCGAAATCAGCAGGTCGAATAACCTCTACGAGCAAGTTTTCCGACATGTTCGGGTTATTTCATTTTTTCTCGTTTTACGCTCCGGAAGCTCGCCGATGGATTTTGGTCAAAATGTTGATCTCTTGAATGTAAGGAAAGTTCGCTTATAGAGGTTTTCGAACACGCTCTTTACGAAAATCGTGGTCTTTGAGTATTACAGGGTCTTTTTCGAGAGATACGGTGAATGAATGTAACTGCATCACGAAAGTGCGTAACTTTGCCCGCACTTCTCGCGTATCTGTCAGAAACCTTGCCTGCTTGCTTTTCTAGTCAAAGTTACTAGGAATTATGCTATCGAATGGTGTATGACTCAGGCTTCAGTCTGTAAATTCGCCGAGTTACGAGCCTACGAAAACATGTCCTCATGCATTTTGCCCAAATGTAAAGATCGCATATTTCGTCGAAATTCCTCCGTGAACGCTTGTACAACAAGCTGATCAAAATCCTTCCACATTTTAATGGATCTTATTGTGTTAGATTTGGTGCTTTGAGCTCTAGCCACGAAATAGCTTAAATATTCAATTGAGCAGCTGAAGCACACGCAAGCACCATATTCAATACGGTGAGAGTCGTTGGACGAAGCGAACATAATATCTGCAACGAGCGTCATACAATCGCTCACGGAGAAATTTCGACGAAATATGCGATCTTTACATTTTGGGCAAAATGCATGAGGACGTGTTTTCGTAGGCTCGTAACTCGGCGAATTTACAGACTGAAGCCTGAGTCATACACCATTCGATAGCATAATTTCTAGTGACTTTGACTAGAAAAGCAAGCAGGCAAGTTTCCTGACAGATACGCGAGAAGTGCGGGCAAAGTTACGCACTTTCGTGATGCAGTTACATTCACTTCACCGTATCTCTCGAAAAAGGCCCTGTAATACTCAAAGACCACGATTTTCGTAAAGAGCGTGTTCGAAAACCTCTATAAGCGAATTTTCCTTACATTCAAGAGATCAACATTTTGACCAAAATCCATCGGCGAGCTTCCGGAGCGTAAAACGAGAAAAAATGAAATAAGCCGAACATGTCGGAAAACTTGCTCGTAGAGGTTATTCGACCTGCTGATTTCGAAACTCACATCTGCTTAGCAAAATAGCTTCATATTTTAGAGTTACGTTGAGAGAAAATTAGAACGACATGATTTTTCCAGAATTCACCAGCCCTTCTAACTCCTTTGGAAGGAAATCTGCGGCTACTATTTAGCACATCATAATCTACAGAAAAAGTACTATTACTATCGAAAGATCCTTGTTGAAATGTATTCGAGACAATGCTTGCTGCTTTACACCTTCGCGAAAAGACGTCCTCAGAAAGATTCAAGAATACTGAAATCGAAATATCAAGGACATGCTGTATACAGAAAGATTCGTCTTGATGAGCTGAGCAAGGCGCTGTTTTCGGATTCAAAATACACTTATTCCGAGGGAAGTTATGGCGAGTAGAATTTAAGAGCGCGTGATTTTTCCAAAACTCACCAACGCTTCTATCTCCTTTGGAAAGAAGTGTGAGTTTATTTTTTAGCTTACAATAATCTACAAGAACAGTATTATCGAATAATACTCAGTAAAGTCTTCTATGTTGGATAGGCATTGCTTCACATATTCGCGAAAGGACCTCTGAAGAAGAATTTGAAAAAACTGGAAACGGAATATTGAAGACATTGTACCCCCGCTTCCATTATATCAGAAGATTCTCCGGCCGAGCTGAATCGAATGGTGGCTTTGGATTCAGAATCGTCCACTCTGAAGCGAGATATGGCCACGCGACGCTGAGGTATGGACATGTCCATACATGTATGGACATGTCCGTACATGTCCATACATGTCCATACATTCGCGTCTTTTTTTCAAAAGTGAGCGGTATTGTATTTTTTTTGAATTCATATATTAATCTTTTGAAAATTAGTTGATTGTCGTCCACTCGAATAAACTGATTGTTAACGAGATGAGTCTATAAGATACCAAAACATCTAACAATAAATTGCTTTATATAAGTGATCAAAGCAGTCTTTTTGTCAATCAAAGTAGACACTCTTCGTGTCAATTATAAAACTCATCATGGTACAAATCATAGTGAAAAAAAGGCTCAGTGGTTACAGAAGACCTGAGGAATTGGAAGCTTACTTCTATGACGTTGTGATGAAAGTATGAAAATTGAATATTTTTACTCTAAGTTGTGATGTCCCTGACTGATGAAATCGCGCACCTATTGCGTTACAGGAGGATGGCTCATTTTGCATGCCGTTCAGATTACTGCAGGAAGACCACCCCAACAATACTCTTTCTTAAGAGTTATGAGTTGACATAAAGGTGTCCCTTATATAGACACTATTGATCGTTAATTCTCCTCCCATATCTTTTACCCCCCACAATGGTCTGTCGCCTCATCGTGGCGTGGGGGTGACACTGGTGTCGGACTGCGATGCACAGCCGAGTGTATACTCTGGTAGGGCCTCCCAAGCTGTGAAGGAGTTCGACGTTTCCGGTTTCGGCCGGATGCCTAGCTAAGAACTGGCCACGCCAGATCCTCCGTCTGGCTTCTTCTGGTCGCCAGGCGGTCCCTCCCCGCTCCAAGCCCGGGGTCAGCGATCGCCCCGTGGAAATCAAGAGTAGGCCTAGTAAGCCACCTCTTGTAGGGGAACAAATTTTATTACTCAGACAGCAAGAAGATTTAGAAAAAACCCTGTACATCGGATCCCGCCTACGGCGCCGGGTGGTAGCAAGTACGATGTCAGGGTACTCAGGGCGCCTTTCGGATTGGACAAAAACGACACGTCTGCCCGGACGACACGCCATGGAGATTGCCTCATGCTCTGCACCTACAACGCCAGGACAGTTTCCACAAACGCCGACCTACACGCTCTTTTCGACGCTGCAGAGCACATCAACTACCACATCATCGCTCTGCAAGAAACGAAGTCCAGGAAGAAGGATGTGCGACAGATGAGTGATGGGACCCTCATCATTCGTGGTGAAAAGATTCCATCACGAAACGTGGGAGGCGTCGGCTTTGTCGTCCACCCATCTATCGTCCATCTTGTCGATTCGCACGAGATCCTATCACCTCGACTAGGCATCCTACGACTACGACCTCCACATCAGAAGACCATCAGCATCATCAACTGCTATCAGCTGACGAATCAGAACTAGATGCTTTCTACGAAGATGTGGAGGAGGTCGTCCGCAACGAGAAGTCCTTTTATAAGTTTGTTGTGGGTGACTTTAACGCGAAAATCGGGATGCCACTGGAAAAGGAATATAGGATCGGGAAGTTTGGATATGGGCTCCGGAACGAAAACGGCAACCGTCTTGTTGGGCTTCTCTCCGCCGCATGAATTTTCCATGAACATTCCATCTTTATGAAGAAAGATTCCACGGATCTCCCTCATAGAGGGATCACAGCCGGTTAGTCGCGAGGCTACGTGGGGCGTCCCCAGGTGGCGGATAGGGGGATAATCACCGACCAAAAGCGACCCCGCGCCTGCTCTGATAAGCAAGCGGAGCCGGGGGACGGACTCCCTGCCTCCACTAAAAGCTTGCGCCCTAATTTCCCGGGTAGGTGTGTGGGGAGGCGAGTTCGGAGTCGCCTCCAACAAATAAGCTCCGATCGTCCCTCGCGGGGGTTTTGAGCCCAACAAGCTATCCCTGCGAGTAAATTCTTGTTCGACAGTGATAATATGGAAAGCTCCTTTAATCTTGGAAGAGCCACTGGTAAGGCAGCGCCAGTGGGGACAAGGTTTGAAAGGCGATCTAGGCTGCCGAAAACGAGACGGACTATGATGACGATCTGTACTTACAACGCGAGGACGCTGGCATCGGACGCATCTATCGAAGATCTCATGATGCAAGCAAGGAAGATTAAGTACGACGTCATCGGACTGACCGAGACAAGGAGACACCACCCGCTGAACGCCACATTTGAGACTGGAGAAGAACTGTTTCTAGGAACATGCGACAGTCGAGGAGTAGGTGGAGTGGGAGTCCTTGTCAACACGAGTTTGGCCATGAAATTCGATTCGTTCGAACAACTTACAACTCAAATCGGACGTTTGCGAATATCAAGATGTGGATCAACCCCTGCCTTGACCGTCTTCATTGCGTACGCCCCAACATCCAGCTACGACGAGGACGAACTCGAGGAATTTTATATGGACTTGGAGAAGTTCTACAGAGAAGATCATACCTTCTACAAGATCATCGTCGGTGATTTCAACGCGAAGATCGGAACTAGAAGGTCGACTGAGGAACTTCACATCGGAACCCATGGTTTGCAGTGGAACGAACAAGGGGAGAGACTGTCCGAGTTTATCATGACGACGAGGACTATCCATGGAAACTCACAGTTCCAAAAGCCCTCGTCCCTACGCTGGACCTGGGAATCGCCCGGTGGAAAGTACCATAACGAGATTGACCACATCATCGTCAACAGAAGGTACTGCCTGACGGACGTCGCTGTTGTTCCGAAGTTCTACACGGGATCAGACCATCGTCTCCTGCGCGCCAAATTCTATTTTCCGCGGAATGGAGAGAGAGCCGTCAAGTTCAGGAAACATCGTCCCATGAATACCACCAACTGGGATCTGTTTTCTTCGATATCCGGCTCATGGCGAGATACCGTGATGGACAACATCGACGAAGAATACGAACGGTTCGTACAACATCTCCACGGTTGTGCCAAGGAAGCTCAGAGTCTAAGAAGTACGAGAAGGCGTCTCACCACGGGGACTTTGGAGCTGATACGCCAACGTGGACGCGCACGAGCCACAGGCAACTACCGGCTGACGTCCGAGCTTGCGAAGCGATGCAGAGAAGCGATAAAAGAAGAGCTTAAGGAGAGAAGAGTAGCAGTGATGGTTGACGCCGCGGAGGCTGGAAGAAGTATACGCAACGCCCGCCGAAGCTTCGTCAACTTCAAGACAAAGATGGCCGCACTTCGTCGTCCTGACGGAACCATAACTGCTTCCCGAAGATCAATGGAGAAGGTCATCCACGACTTCTACTCGGACCTTTTTGCGAGCCACGTCCACCTTCCACCATGCCATCTCAAGGAGGACGAGTATGTCGCACCGTCTGTTCTTCCTTCCGAGATTCGTCATGCTATCATGTCGATGAAAAACCGTACAGCACCCGGTCCCGACAGGATTAAGCCAGAACATCTGAAGAATCTTTCGCCAGTTCTCATCAAGACTTTGGCAAGGCTCTTCACGCGGTACCTGACGGAAGGCAAGGTTCCAAGGCAATGGAAGACCAGCAAAACCGTGTTGCTGTACAAGAAGGGAGATCCCTGCGACATCGGCAATTATCGCCCTATCTGCTTGTTGTCTGTAGTCTACAAACTCTTTGCGCGAGTCATTCTCAACAGGATCGGAAGAGAGTTGGACGAAGGACAACCATGCGAGCAAGCTGGGTTTCGAAGAGGATTCAGCACGATTGACCACATACACACGGTGTCAAGGCTCACTGAAGTGTCACGAGAGTATAAGATGCCGCTCTGTCTCACCTTCATCGACTTGAAGAAGGCCTTTGACTCGGTTGAGACTGAAGCCGTCATCGATGCCTTGAGCAATCAAGGTATTCCGACTCATTACATCAAGATGATTCGTGAGCTGTATAACGACTTCACAACCACCATAACACCATTCTACAAGGACATCATCATTGACGTGAAGAGAGGCGTGCGACAAGGCGATACTATATCGCCGAAACTATTCAGTGCCGCTCTTGAGAACGTCATGCGTAAGTTGGAATGGGACAACATGGGAGTGAAAGTCGACGGCCGGCAGTTACACCACCTTCGCTTTGCTGATGACATCGTATTGATAACACCAAGCATCACGAAGGCGGAACAAATGCTGGCCCAGTTTGACGAAGTGTGTGGAAAGATCGGTCTACGGCTGAATCTAACGAAGACGATGTTCATGAGGAACGGAAGAGTGCCTGATGCTCCTTTCATGCTCAACGGGACGAACATCACCGAATGCTCAAGCTACACCTACCTAGGTCGTGAACTCAATATGATGAACGATCTAGCTCCGGAACTGAGCAGGAGGAAACGTGCAGCATGGGGAGCATATAAGACAATTGAGGACGTAGTGAAGAAGACCAAGAACATCCGGCTCCGCGCCCACCTTTTCAACTCGACGGTTCTTCCTGCTTTGACGTACGCTTCAGAAACATGGACAATTAGAAAGCAGGATGAACACGCTGTTAGCGTCATCGAACGAGCTGCTGAGAGAGTGATGCTAGGAGTGAATCGACTCACGCAAGTGAGGCAAGGATTACGAAGTTCTACCCTACGTCAACGATCGAAGATCAGGGACGCTGCCGCGTACGCCAAGCAGAACAAGATAAGATGGGCCGGGCACGTAATGCGTTTCGACGACAACCGGTGGACGAGAGCTGTAACAGATTGGATACCACTGGACGTCAAACGCGAACGAGGACGACCGCCGACGCGATGGTCAGATATGTTCACGAAGTCCTATAATGAAGTCCTTCAGAGCGTTCCACGTGTTCCTGGTGCGATACGTAAACATTGGTCAACAATCGCCCGAGACAGGGACGAATGGAGGCATCACTGGTACCCGCTCGTGCAACACGATGATCAACGGGGATACAGGTGATACAGGTGATGAAGAAAGAACATCGCCGGTGGACATGGGAATCGCCCAACGGAACGACTCATGCGGAGATCGACCACATTCTCACCAACCAAAGGTGGAGCTTGCTCGATATCTCAGTAGTTCCATCCTTCTGCAGTGGCTCCGATCACCGCCTCCTTCGAGCGAAGGTACGATTCAGTCGAAGGCTGGAAAAGAAGGTCTGCCACAGTGCCGCAAGAAGGAAGAATGTCGTTTATGACGGTAACAGGCTGGAGGAGCTCATATCAAGTTGTGACTGGCCCATCGAGGAGGACCCAACGTACGACTAAGACCGGCTTCTGAAAGGATTGCGAGCCTGCGGAGAGTGCGCCTCAGTGACTTCCGAGAAATATGTTGAACGCGTTTCGAAGACCACCAAGGAAATGCTTGAAAGAAGAAGATTTTTGAGGCAGGATCCGAATGCAACCCATTTCGAGCGACTGATAGCCAACGCCAGTTGCAGAACAGCTTTGCAGGAGGATCTCAGGAAGTACAGGCAAGCCAAGATACTGGAAGCAGCCGAAGGAAGACGAAGTCTCAAGAAGTGCCGAAGGGACCTCTGTGAATATCGCGTACCGCTGGCTGCACTATTGAACGAGGACGGGACTCCGACTTCTTCCCGATACAAGATGGAATCTATCGCGAAGAACTTCTATACCAACCTCTTCCGCTCATCAGCACCCGTGCCGATGCCCGTTGTTCCCACTGGAGAAGTACCACCACGAATTCTACCTGCTGAAGTGCGCACAGCGATTCAGACCATGAAGACGTCCACGGCTCCAGGACCAGACCATCTTTCCGTCGAATTTCTGCGAGCTGGAGGACAACGTCTACACGAGATCCTCGCGTCGCACCTAACAACTTACCTTCAGAAGGAAAGGATTCCCGCCCAGTGGAGAACATCAAGAACCGTCCCTCTTTTCAAGAAGGGTGAATGGGAAGATTTTCGGAACTACCGTCCAATATGCCTGCTGAGTGTGCTGTACAAGCTTTTCACGAAGATTATCCTCGCTCGCATATTTAGGACACTGGATGAAGCCCAACCCCAAGAACAAGCTGGATCTCGCAAAGGATTCAGCTGCATGGACCACATCCAGACGGTTTCGAGGGTCATAGAAGTCTGCCGGGAATACCGACTGCCTCTCGTCCTAACCTTTGTCGACTACGAGAAAGCCTTTGACAGCGTCGAAACCAACGCCATCCTGTCTGCGCTAGTCGATCAAGGAGTGGACCCAGCTTACGTGAGGACGTTAGCCGACTGTTACAAGGACTGTACAACGACGACGCAGTTATTCCATCGCCCCCTGACCATCCCAATTGGGAAGGGGGTTCGACAAGGCGACACAATTTCGCCGAAGCTGTTCACCGCGGCCTTGCAGTGGGTGATGAAGTCACTGGACTGGGACGAGAGAGGCATACGAGTTGATGGGAGATTCCTATCGAACCTTCGTTTTGCGGACGACATCGTTCTCTTTTCGAGCAGTATCACTGAAGCATAGACGATGCTGAAGGAACTGAACGAAGTAGGGAAGAAGATCGGACTGCGAATAAATCGGAAGAAGACTCAGTTCATAAAGAACGCCCTTTGCGAAGATGCAGAAATGGAATTGGAAGGCACCCCTATCACGGAGACGTCTTCTTACGTGTATCTCGGACGTTCGATGAACATGGAGAACGACTTGAGGGAAGAACTTAACAGGAGAGGAAGAGCAGCCTGGGCCGCCTTCGGGCCTCTGAAGGAAGCCACCGACCAAATGACGGACCCGGAGCTTCGTGCCCACCTGTTCGACTCAACCGTTCTCCCGGCGCTCTGTTACGCAGCTGAGACTTGGGCTGACACCGTCGCCACTTCGAAAGCTTTAAGGACCACCCACAGAGCGCTAGAGCGTAGTCTTCTGAAGATGACCCAACACAAACAACATCTCGTCGGACTTCGCAGTACGGATATGAGGAGAATGTCCCGTCTTCGTGACCCAGCGGATTACGTTGCGAAAGCGAAGCATCGATGGGCCGGTCACATCATGAGAAGCAGTGGCGTAAAATTTCGCGACCCGTTCTCGGGTGGGGGGCGCCCCCCCCCCGAGAACGGGTCGCGAAATTTTTGAAAGTTACTTACACGAGTTATAAAAATGTGCAAGTGACTTGTTTATTTTTGTAAACAATTAAAATAATTTTTAAAATATTTTAAAAATTCAAATTAGCCCTATAAAAAAAATTTTTTCGGGGGCGTGGCTGACGCCACGCACCTTCATTTGAAAAAAATTTTTGCCGCGCCGAACAGACGACAGATGGACACTAAGAACATCGAAGTGGATTCCTCGCGAAGCAAAACGTCCCCGAGGAAGACCACCAACGAGATGGGCAGACGTGTTCGTGGAACGGATGGACCAGCTGAGAAATCAGCTGGATACGATTTTTGCACCTGGAACTCGTGGACGCAGCCACCGACGTCAGCCAGGAAGATCGTGGATGTCAGAAGCGAGGGACAGGGAGAAATGGAAACTTCTGAGCTGGGGCCCGCACGTCACGTGAAGCCGGGCCATCTAAGTATCTAAGTAAGTACGTATCTTTTACGGGACCTTAGATACTATTCTTCAGAACTAGCTTCTTTAGACTTACAGTACAATACCGCTCACATTTTTTGAAAAAAAGACGCGAATGTTGGACATGTATGGACATGTACGTACATGTCCGTACATGTCCATACATGTATGGACATGTCCGTACATGTCCATACATGTCCATACATTCGCGTCTATTTTTCAAAATATGTGAGCGGTATTGTATGAAGCGATTCACAGATTGCACTTTGTTGCTATAGGATTACCTACAAAAGACTGGAGAGGGTTTGAGATAAAGAAGGCCATTAAGGGTCAAAATACAACCAGTACTGGATAAGACCACCTAAGTTGCAAAGAAAAACAGGATCAATGGTAGAGATGACCCATGAAAATTACTACCAGTAGCGTACGATCATTTTAAACCAGGTAAAATAATTTTTGAGCAACTTTAAAAGGAGTTGCATGTCGCATTCACACTTTGCAAAAAAAATTCGATGAAATGTAAAATTAAGCATCTTGGGTTTCAGTTTAAGAAACAATGGGAGTACGAAACCATCAAAAAGTAATGATATTCACTTTGCAATCTCCAATGAAAGCTCGACTTTCCAAATGAGGATTCTAAGTGGGCATTCAGAAAAGATACCAGTTATAAATAGAATACTCGCTTTTGGAAAAAAATAGGACTCAGGCAGGAATATCGGCACTCGATGGAGCCCTTAACTAATTCCGGTAAAAGGTTCCTGGAAATCTTGCAATTTGAATTAGAAGCTGCACCATTTTTTGCCACCAAGAAAAACCATGCTAGCATTTTTTTGCCATCCCATCAATCTCTTCAAACTCTGCAAGCGCATCCTGCAGGAAGAAAAGCTGCGAATATCTTGGCCCTCACGGCACGGCTACTGCTAGAGCGATGAAGATATCGTTTTTGAGATTAAGAGCGGAAATGGTATTGTACATACTTCACTACAAGTTGCTGCTGCTCAGAGGCATCCGCTTTTCCGAACAAGTTTACAGCACTGTCGAGATTGATCTTCGACTTGCATTTTTCATTCCAGACCTTATCATGGCCGTGATTTTAACACAATTTAAAAAGCCTAAATTTTCCAAATTCCTTTTTATAACTGTTCGAAGTGGTCTGCGCCATTTTATTTAAAAGCAGAAGTCGCAAATGCACAGAATGCGTATCGCTGTACTTGCCATGTCAAATACAACAAGGGAGAGTCGCTGAATGGGTGGGATCGGAGGAGTGATCGCTATGCACAGAGGAAAAATTGGACAATGACGATGAGAAGATGTCTCATCGGACGAGGACCAATTTTCCGGAAATTAATGAAGTTCCCGCCATTGGGCCAATGCTAGTATTCAACTTGATGTAGCCTTCTTTGCGACAAAAAAAAATTATGCTCAACAAAAGAGATCTGGCCTTCGCTTAGCGACTTTGTCCTCTTGTTCTCTCAAATAGCTCGCTTATATCCGTAGCCTTAAGCAAACCTTTGAGTAACAAATCGGAGAGCTGACTACATTACTGAACTCTTCAGTACTGAAGGAGAATTTTTCAGAAAAGATCTTATGCTACGAGGATGGAGAAATGCTGACTTTGAGACCTCAAAAGAGCAGGGCCAGGCATGAGGGTGGCGAAGATCAAACTAGAGATTAATTTATGTGATGCAAAGCGGTATCGTAATCACACGTTTGTATGCACTACGTACCCCTTGCAAGGAAGGGTACTTGGTGACCATGGCCATTCGTGATTCGTATCTGCGAAACGGTAATGTGGATGGAGTTATGCTTATTTTTCAAGAATAATTTGCGTTACTACGGAGGGTCAAAGTCATCAACAAAAAATTTTCTTTCCTTTTCAAATGCTGAATATGATTTAGATAGATATGATACAACAGTATTTCTTTTAAGATTTTCTTTAACAGCACAGTTCTCTTCAATAGCTTCAGACGGTAATCTAGATCAAATTCGATGATTTTTACAACTCAAAAGTATGCAAATCTTCTAAGAAAAAAGGTTCATAACTTTTTTCAGAAGATCGTTTCGCAGATACCGAGCACAGATTTGAAATCAGTGTTTCGAGGTGCATCTTGAGGTTACATCTCATTCCAAATGGCCACGGTCACCGAGTATCCTTTCCGTTTAGACATGTCCAGCCCCTGAAAAATGCCTTGACACGGCTGACGAGTCAAGCACAGTGCTCAAAACACCGCTTTAAAACCAAGTTTCTTTACATTAAGTAGTACAAACGAGTTACGTCACACACATGAAACTATGCTACCAAATTTGGTACGTAAACGGACAAAAGCAGAACTAACAAACACAAAAAGTTGTAAGGAAAAATCATGCAAATGCAAGGTGCTTAACTTTTCTCTAACAATTTTTCACTGGTGATGAATGGAAAATGACACATTTGCAACGCATAGGCAATGACTTGACTCCAAATTTGGTGTAAGGCCCAGAGGTTTCCCATCATCTTACTAGCTCTAAAAAGGTAGAAGATCCTTGCTGCAAAAATCTGCTGCGCTTCACAAGGACTTCATGTGAACAAATGCCTTCGAAAGATTATGGTTATCCTTATCATCGCTTGATATAGGGATAATCCATAAACCTATGCTTAGGATCGTACAACAGAGAATTTAAAAAGTCATAGATGCAATCTACCTTTCCCAAAAACCAACAACTGTCTGCAGACATTCCGACTGCAAAAGTCATGTGGTCTTTCAACGGACTCTGCAGGTGCTTCCAATGAAAAATGATCGTTCTGACGCAAAAAGTGACCTTTTCTATCAAAAAAAAAAACTTCTGCAAATTTGGTTGAAAATATCGCGCACAGATTTCTCATAAGCTTCCATCGACTGCATTAGAATATAAAAGTGAAAGACAATTCAAAAAACCGGAGGGTCAAGGTGCAGAAAGTGTCATAAGCGAAAGAGAAATAGAGAATAGTGAGAGAAAGGAATGCCCCTTGGCAGTATTTGTACTTCCAAAGCGAAGAGAAAATTATACGAGCTTGAAAAGAAAAAAAAATTATTTTGAGCATTCTTATACATAGAATACAGTATGCTAAGATAGACACAAAGAATGAATTTGAAAAGGAAATGATTGGCAAGCAGTTAAGAAATTATAAAGCCTAGTGATCGTAAGAAAATAGAGGAAAGACGGTGTGGTGGAATGTACCTTAGCTAGACAAGAGTGACATATGGCACGCTGTACATAGTTTTGTCCGCCGATAATAGAGGAGATGTCTTATGTGAATTTAATCTTTAATTCTTCATTGGAATGACGACCAAAATTATTGGCTTGTTTGCGGTGGTTAACGAATGATATGAAACAAATTTGGTTAGGTCTTATGCGAATGAATGACCTTATTCCTTATTAACTTACAACATAAAGTTCCTTATCTTGTTTCAACCATTTCAAGCGCCATGAGCTCCGACTTGCTTCGGCGCTAAATAAATGTAATCAAAACCGCTGTTTTACATTCCTTTCGCTGACTTTCTTCAATGACAGCACACCTCTTTAACCTCTCAAAGATATGTCGTATTTCTTCTCAACTGTTGTGCATCTCGTTCTTAGCCACCACTTTCCAGTGCAAAGTTTATTTTTGTGCAGCAAATATAGCGTGCAGTGCTGGAGAGCACTGACTCTTATCACATAAACAAATCAGCGTTTCAAAATTTCTTTTTACCTTGACCGGTTTTAAAGCTAAAAGAACTACATCAATGATATAAATTTAGCTTCTTTTCCCAAGCATTATTTTTCTTAAAAACTTTGAAACTAATTTTGTGAACTTGAAAGGTGTGTGCTCAGTCCCTTGTCGCTCTCTAATCTCTAACCTCCAACATAGTAATGTACGTCTATGCGTCCAGAAAATCCGCATAAATACAACATTATTTATGATAGTGCATAGACTATGGCGGAAAATTCTCATCACAACAAGCTGGAAATTGCTGTTACCATTTTTCGCTATCATTTCGGGACCAGAAAAATTCTATCGAAGTACATAATGATGTATTATGGATCCATGCTGGGAAGCGGCGCGATTATACACGATTATACTTGTACATTTGATATAGCATCTGAACTGGTTATAAAACTGGTTTAAAGGATCAAATTTCACTTCCAATCTGGTCAGCTTCAGTTTGACTGCGCACAAATGAGCTAACTCTTGGATACTCCAAATTTTTTTGTAGAGCTTGTATGAGCATAACTGCGAATTTGGTTATCACAATTTTGATGGAGGTACATTTAACCGCACTAGTAGCACACCAAGGCCATAATCGGAGTCTAAAAAGCAAAAAAATCTTCACCTCAAAAAGCGGATGAACAGACGGATAGTCAGCGAAAACTTTGAGCTGTATAGCCATGAGTTACGCCCTTTCACCTTGATTAGCGTTTGATAGACAATAAATTGCAAAGTTTTGTTCTAAGATTTCTCATTTGTAGATGGAACAGTTGAATAGCTGAGAATCACATGTTAGAGTAAAAAAAAAACAAAGTTTTAGCACGACGTTCTATAGAGCGAGGAGGAGGGTAGCCTTGGAAGGACACAACTTCTTTCAGTTATAGGATGAACATTTTATCTGGAAACGACATACTGAGACACATGTTGTATAGATTTCACCATAGATTTCACGGGTCAAAGCTCTATGTATGTGGGAAAGTGTCACGGCTTGAGTGCCAATCTTATTTTCGCCATTTTGAATTAACAGTTCCATCAACGACTCCCACAAGAAACACAGCAAATAGCTAGAAAGCCTGATTTGAAGGTGAACTTACTCCATCTTTAAAAAAAGCGTAGATGAGAAATGACTGCTCGCCTTTCATCACCAAACTAGGTGATCATCGAAGCATCTAAGCAGGAAATTTAAGGAAACTGCGAAATACTATAAAAACTTAACAGAAAAAAGAGTCATGCCCGCTTGGCAGTTTCACTGGCGTGAGTTCCGCTTCTTAATTTATGGTAAAACTGAGTGAGGTCTTATTTTCCATATGTGGAAAGCAAATGAGAGGCTTTGGCTAAGCCAGTGCCCAATCGAGAACTCAATTGATTTATCTGGGGCTATATATCCAACTCAAATTCCACTTTACACCGCATCTTTCTTGGGAAATCAAAATAGTTACTCGAGCACGGTCAAAAGCATATCCTGACAGAACTTCAGAACTATGAGTTGACGCTAATGCAATGACGCAGATAGGATATTTAATCAATTGCCACAAAGTTCCGAATTTGCCTAAGCATTGCCTTTGAGCAACAAAAGTTCGTACTGACAAAAAAGTGTTTTTAATTGAAGTAGATGTTCCAGATGTAGGTTACACAATTAAGAGCATTTAATTACAAGGATTTTTTGATCTACGAAATCACAGCCAATTTATTGTTTGTTAGGTTCACTGTGCAGTGGAAGGATGCATTATTTTTTAGACTCCTTAAAACGTTGGATGTCATATGCTATACTCGAATCTGTTCTATTTAAGCGCTGGAGATACAGTAACGACTAATTTCATTTAATTTCTTGTACATTACTCGCTAAAAAACAATATCAACTTGTGAAAAAAGGGTGCGTGGCAGATACCAAAGACAATTTCAAACTGTGATGCTTTTCAATGGTACAGAATTTATGATATTTAAAGAAGAAGCTTCGAAGAATAACACTCTTTGTAAGACCAGCGTGGAATCATGAATGGCACTCACTAACAGAAGAGCGATAATCAAATCAAAGTTTACAGAAACTTCTTTGATACAGTAAACTCGAAACACTCAAGTGCAGCCGGGGTATCATGGGGCGGAGGTCGAAAATATGAACCTGAGATCAGCTAATTCATCTGGTTTATTTCTCTGCATTTTAATTGCCTAATTTACCATTTGGGATTCGTAAATAAGGTATACATTCCGCTGGGAGCAGAAAAACTTTACGGATCCGTGGATGACCTGAACATTGCAGCGAGTATGTAGTATGTAGTATGCAGCATCTTTGCAACAAGCGAACAACAAAATCTTATAACTTCCTGCATTTGCACAAGAAGGTATGTTTTTTGCGCCCGGCAAAATCTAAAGGACATAACCATCCCGATGCAGCACATCAAAATGCCACAGACATTTTCGCTATTGCGAGAAGTTTCAAAGGTGAAGAATTCACCTGCATCACTGATCACTTAGAAAAGGAAAAGAAAAAACAAGTCCGTCGAATCTGCAAATGGTGTTCTTCCGGTTTACAAGTATCACTCGTTTGCGTTTGCTGAAAGAGGAAATCAGCGTAAAAAAACTGACTAATGTGCTCTTTGAAGCCTTTTACTTTGTTCCCCCTTTTCCTCCCACTTCTCCTTCAATATCAAAACCAGTCATAACCATCATAAGAGCAAAAAAAATTCTGACTTTTACGCAAATGATGATTGGGAGTCCTTAGCTGAACAATACCTAGCTAGCATCTCATATGATTCAGTCGTAGCCAAGTGAACTCTAAACTTTAAACCAGTCTTCTTGAGAGGACTCAAGTTTTCAGGTACAATAGGGAGTCAGCTTGGGCTAATAGTCGCTACGCTTCGCTCGGCCCCTGCTAACATCTTATCTATAAAGCTGAATGTGTGTCTGTATGTATGTATGTATGTATGTATGTATGTATGTATGTATGTATGTATGTATGTATGTACGTATGTATGTGCGGAATAGAAATTTTTATTTCTGAACCGATTTGGACCAAACTTGGCACACATATACTTCGGGGCAGGGAGCATGTCATAGGCTACTTTTCGTTGTCGATCGATATCGATTTTATCGATTTTTTGCAAAATTTGAGCTACAGGGCTGGGAGTTGGCACAGGGGGGTAATCGAGCATGCTGATTACAAATGTATTATTGACAGACCTGGGCGGAGCCGGGTTTGCCAACTAGTAACATGATAAAATCCCTGTCTTTGTCCGATATGTAATTGCACTCTCTTCCCCCCCTCTCCCCCCCCCCCCCCCCCCGCCCAGGCCGTAAGCACTTTTATAGTGATGAAGTTGAACAAAGTAATGAGCATGTTTGCAAACTATTATATTCGAAGCATGCTGACTCATCCCGCTCCTGTGTCAGCTGCCCGCCCTTCCCGAAGAGTATGTGTAGAAAGCTTGCCTAGGATTGATTCAGGTAGTTACTAAGAACATATGTATACTAGAGAGGTCCGTGAAAATGTTTCGAGAAGAGAGGGGGGGATGCTCGGTCGAAAGAGCCTCGATTCATCACTATTTGCACACATACAAAGTTTATTAACTGCCGTGTCGGTTTCATTAGCATCTCCGATTCCGCAGAGGAGCTCACAAAAAAGTTTGTGTAGGCGGTTGAGCAATAGCATGACTTGGGGAGAAGGGCTTAGTGTAAATTATATAAGTAGAAATTTTGCGGAAGTGTAGAGGGAACGAAATATTCTGCATGGATCTATCGTCTTACGGTAGGAGCTGGCGAAAAACACTGGGTATTCTTGGATGGTAAATTTCAGCGCCAGTGGCCGGGATATACGCGACTCTCCCCGCATGTAGTTAGCGTATATTTCTTTGATATCTGGATTCGCATTTTTTCTATGTTTGTATAAACGTATTGCAGCTCTAGAAATACTAATTTATATGTCTGATTGCGCTTAGTGTAGTTGTGCAGGTAAAGTAGTAAGCGACATGGTTGATAAAACCACAAGATTTACGATTGTGTTGAAAAGGAAGCGCACGGCGAGGAAACTAGCCCACCGCAACATCATTACTAGAAAAAAAGCCTTTTCTGCATTTGCAAATCCTTGCATCATTTTCTAAAATTAGAAGTTTCCCACGCTATGCTCAGACACTTCTCTAAATTTCTGTGGCGTAAATTCTGTCGAGATCGGGGTTTTCACCGTTTTTCATGGAAATTGTGGGGAGAAATAAAATTTTCATTCCAAAAACTGATCAGCCACATAGAGAGTCTGCCGTAGCTCGACCAGCGAGACCACAGCTTCCATGCTGGGTCTTCCCTCTCCGGCAATATGAGCTGATTTGCAAAAACTGTCCAGCACCATTTACTGCATATGTGATACGCAAGTAAATTTGCGCAGATAAGAGCAAAGATAGAATAACAAAATAACGTACCGTACAACAACAGTCGAGAAAAAAGTGCCGGAGAGCTGTGTCAAAAAACAACAACGAATGATATCTAAAAAGCACTAGGCATTATCACTGGACAAAATGGGTGGGGGGGGGGAAGGTGTGAAAAGAGCGCCCCTACCTTAGATGTGCGTCGGGAAATTTACATATGACAAATTTCGCAAATGACTTGTACTTACTTGTAAATAATCAGACCATTATTCAAAAGAATTTCAAAAGATCGGCTTTGTAAAAAAAGATCTTGAGAGCATGGCTGTTACTCATGCCCGCATACACTTGGAATCTGACTCCTCCACCCTGAGAGAAATATTAGGTTGTTTGAGTTGAGTATTAAGTTATTAGTTATCAAGTTACTAGTTTTTTGAGTATTAAGTTCGTTTGCACTTTTTGTTTTAGTTTTTCCTCAATATTTTGCCACGTACTTGACAAACTCTATAGACCTGTACCTGTACCTGTAATAAAACACAATATTCGGATTCTAGAATATTTGCGCTGCTTCTACAAGTTCTATAAGCTATGGCATTGTCTTCGTAGTTTGATGGTTTAAGCATTGTGCAGCATTCAAATGCAAGTAAATATAGCCGTCGATAATGGAAATTTCCACTTGCTAGGTCCTACGAAATGGAAAGTGCAAAGATCATCTCAAACCACCGATTGAAAAAGCTAAAGCAATGGCTTTGATAGAGCAGAATGAGTGCTTTTATTAGGTTAGTGCAAAAATAATGTCCGTTTTGCAAAGGCCAAATTTGAGCAGCTATAACTTTTTCCAGTCTTCATAATTTTAGATGCAATTTAGACCATCAAATGCAGTATACCTTTCGTAATCTAGCGCGCACCTGCTTATACTGTCATCCCAAAGGAAATGAAAACCATGCGCCAAAAAATCGAAAAGTTTCCTTGAGACACCTCGTCTTTGAGAGATTACAACCCCTTTCAAGTTTTGTTCCTATCATAACTTATAATAACGGGCTAAGGTTGTTTACGTTGTGTGTGTGTGTGTGTGTGTGTGTGTGTGTGTGTATGTGTGTGTGTGTGTGTGTGTGTGTGCGTGTGTGTATGTGTGTGTATGTCTGTGTGTCTGTCTGTAACGATCGTAGAGCGAGTTCCAGCCAACGTCTTGAGCCCAAATTTTGCACATCGCTTGCGACCAACATAAGAGCTTACCATGCAAAAGCACGAGTGGTTTTGTTGAGTGGATCCCTCAGAAACTGCGCGTCAAACGGAACCACTTGGGTTCTGAATAGCAAAATAAGTTCCGTATCACCACTTTTTGCAAAGCCGGGGATGTGTTTGCCATGCTGATGTGCAAGCCATAGACTTTAGTCCAAAAAAGTGGACAAAAATTTACTACTTTACGAGAACGACGGCAAAAAGAAATGGTTGCGTAAATGTTAATTTGCCATGGTTTTACCTAAGCATTTGAGAAAAATTTTGCACAGAGATGTAGCTCACATTGCCTACTGTCCTTATGGCAGCTACCAAGCCAGAAAGAGTGCAAAAACCTATTTAAATTTGTGTTTGTTCTTCTGCGAAAAGGTTCATCCACACGAAATCGCCAATTTCACATGAAAAAGCATTTGGAATGGGTAGTTGTTTACATTTTACTCGCGATAATCGGCACTACGCGGTGAGTTTCATTGCCACCATTAGTCAAGAATGAATAAGGCATATGAAGTGGGATTTAACCCGCGCGAGCCTCTGCGAAGCAGAGGTGACGCACTGGTAGCTGATAATCAGCTCATTTTGTAGCCGCAAGCCAATGGTACATGTATGCACAAAAAACAGCTCCACAAAACAGTTCTGCGGAAAGAAAAGATAAAAATCCAAAATTGTTCACTTTTTTGAGCCTTTTTGTGGTAGGCGACAAAGTCCCAAACTGTGAATGGAATTGTGCGAAGTTTTTGCAAAAAACGTAGGCAAGATGTCGTGAGTCAAGTATACAGAGATGAGTTAAGTTTCGGCGATTGCTTTAACCAGAAAAAATCTTCAACCCATCGAACGCCAGGCAGCGAGTATCTATTCTAAGTGTTGATTTTCTAGTCCAGACATACAAAATATATTTGAACGTGAAGGTAAACAATATTTTTCCCGTTCACTAGCTATGTTCATTCGTTCACTTGCGCCTGATTTCTGGTCGAGAAAGTTAAAGCGCTGAAATTTCGATTTTGAGTGCTGCTGTGCGAGATGCTGGTGGAATTCTCACAGATGAGACAGAAGCTCAATTTCACCACTATCAGAAAGTACATGAAAAAAGTTTCCCAGTGATGTGCATAAGCTATGCCGATAAAGGAAGTTGGTGGAAAAAAATTGCATGAAAAAAAGTTAGGGAAACGAGCATCATTTTTGCACCAACCTAATAAAAGCGTGTGCACATGATACCGTACCCCAGAAAAAACACTGAGAAAATGATTGAACAAAAAATGCAAAAAGTATTGCACAACCTTGTATCTCGAACCTCCATTTCTGAATATGCAATAGAAATAATTAGTGTGTTTTAGAACGTTTGACGATGTTGAATTCGAACGCACCTTGAATGCTGGAAAAAAGTCATGAACGTACGTAGCTGGAAATTCGACAAGCTTCCCAACCTTCATTTGTATACTCGAATACACCCTAGAGCTTTAAGGCCATAGCACCTGCTATAATATGCGGCCAAACGTTGAATTGACTAGTAGACTATTGGAAACAATGCTGCAAATGGTGAAGAAGTCAAGTTTTTTAGAATTTGCGCTAAAAGATGTTTTTTATAACCAAAAAAGCTAGATGGTGTTAAGAGGAATAAAAGGGAAGAGCTGTTTGATAAATTGGGAGTATGAACTGTCGAAAACTGAACTCTGTGAAAGCAATATTCTTGACAAAATTATTCTCAACAAAAACTTGTCGAAAAGCTGCAATGCCTTTGAGGAATCAGAACTATCATTAAATTTGAGAATCTATGTCAAATCATTATATTACACAATTAAACAAGGATTATTATTGTCAGCAGTAAAGTCAGATTGATTGGAAGGAATCTCTAATTGTTGGATGGCGCCGATCACCGATCTACCAATCATTACTGACTGGGAAAGAGAGGCCGCTTCGATTTCTCATTGTCAGCAGACTATAAATACCGGTGGATAGGGGAGAGCAGTCAGAGCGTAAAGAGAGCGCTCCAGGGAGTTTAAAAGAGCCGTCGAAGAGAGGCGGACCTCCCCCCTTAGATAGAAGAAGCTAGAGAACCCTGCTGAAAGGGCGAATCGGGTTGAAGCTCCGTTGTTGTATTTAGCGTTCTGTTCTTGTTGTTGTCAGTTTTCCATAAGGATGAATTCTTGTACTCAAACCCATGTTGCTTCATCGATCAGGTTCTACCGGGACTTACCACTAGACTCCCCCCCCCCCCCATTACATAACATCTTTTCATTCGCTCTCCTCTTTCCTCTTCAAATTTTCTACTTTTTGACCTAGACATATTGTTTTCTATATTCGATGTAAATAGCAGGTTTACGATTGAGAGAAAATATTATACGATTTCTAGCGATGAAATACGATATTGCACAGGTCTTGCAATACAACGTTGAATAATATGGCGAAGAGATTGCTAATAATGAGATCACTATTCTTTTCCCGAACAATAAATATTGAAACACTCAACAACAGTGCGAGTCCTTGACTAACCCTCCGACACTGTTGATCTTGATTTTTCTTTGCGATTTATGCAGTTTTTGCCCCCAACCGCAAGACATTTTTGCTGTAAGAAAACTGAATAGTCATTAGTTTGCGTTTTCAAGATGATAAGTTGTGCACCTACATATAATATTTCAGTCTTACCTTGAGACCAAAACCAAATAGTTAGGGTATATTTTTCTTCTCATAATTACTTGAACTATTAGGTGAAAGATGCTTGAGAGCGAACATAGATGCACATGATAGAGAAGAAAATGTGTGTGGACAAATGGTTTATAAAAAAAAGTGTAGACTTTATCCATTAAAGAGTCGAACGTCTATGTTTTAATCTCTATAAAAATATCAAATCGATGCAAAATGAAAGGATGTCCCTTATCCTGAAGTGGCAGAAACATGTATATTCCTAAATTACAACATTTGATGGGGCAAAGCAAGCTCTAGGGCATTTGAAAAATCGTGACGATGGCGCGACTGCGCGCGACACGCACGCCACTTCCGGAAATCGCATTTTCTTGGTTTTCATTCTAGTCGAATGGCTTTTTTGCTTACATATGACAATATTTAGACACTGGAAGTGACTGAGCTGAATGTTGAGGTAATGCCTTCTTGTATGAGCGTTTCATGCTTCTGTGGGCGTAAAGTCCGCAACAAAATCCGTCGTCACAATTTTAAAAATGAACTATATTTAAGAAATCGCAATAGCTTTAATCTGCGCGAAGTTTTTGGAAGAAATCTAGAATATTCTGAATATCCAGAACTTACATCTCGTCTAAAAAGTATCCCGGCTTGATCAAGCAGCATATACTATACAGCAGTGGCGTACCGAGGGAGGGGGGGGGGGCGGGGGAACGCCTCCCCCCCCCCCCCGAGAATGGGTCGCGATTTTAAAGTTACTTATATGAGTTATGGAAATGTGGAAGAGACTTATAGGGCTTATCAAATTGAGTGTCGTTTGCAGCGGCTTCTCCATCTTCGCGCTGAACTCTGCATCTCTTCCGCAGGGCTGCTTTCTAAGCACTTTCCCAGGGCGAGAGTGAGAAAGGCGGAGCATCAATCGATTGGAAGTGATTAGGGCGTGTACAGCAGAAGAGACGCAGAGCAAAGCGCGAAGATAGAGATGCTGGTGCAAACGACACTCAATTTGATAAGCCCTATGTTTTGTGTAATTAAAATAATTTTTAAAAATTTTTAAAAATTCAATTTAGCCTTATAAAAAATTGTTTTTCGGTTATGGGCTCGCGAAAACTTTGAGAAGAGTACCAAAAATTTTTTTTGGATTACCTTCATCAAAAAAATTTGGTTTCGCTTCTCCTCCCTCCCGAACGGAAATCCTGGGTACGCCACTGCTACTCAAAAAAAAATTTGGTTACGTGGTTCTTGGTTACTATACACATAAGATATTCATGATTTGCCGTATTTTTCTTCCGTACCTGGAAATTAGGAGATAAATGTAGGCCAAAAATTCGAAAATGTCGTCATGTTCGGCTTTTTTATGTCGGCTTTGATATTTCTGGACAACTAATGTCCCAAGAAGGCTGTCTGAAGACCTAACGTTATACTTGCAAAGGTTTGTTGTATGCAATTTCCTATGTCGGGACGATCCAGCATTGATTTCGCTAAGGCAGATAAATTTTATTTTAACCTCTAGCCATGAAAAAATACACATCATATATCGTATCATCAGCGGGCATTGCCGATGCAACAACTAATTTTGAAGAGCAAGTTGGGCGTTTTGTAGGATAGAGATCCGATTTTTGGGCATTCAAATTTCTGAGCTATTTCTTAACTTCAGCACTCGCTGCAACCACGAACAATTCTTGAAATTGTTCGTGGTTGCAGCGAGTGTGATGTTCATGAGAGGGAAGTAATGTCATGGATCAAGTCTGTAATAGGCCGCCAGCTGTCAGAATAATCAAATATCTTACGTTATAATCTTCAAGCGAATAACAAGAGAATAAGGCTTTAGCAAAAAGTAATAGCATTTCTGTAACTATGTAGCATATAGTTAAACGCAAAAGCCGTGACATAAATTGTGTTCAAAAAGCCATGCAAACAAATGCTGACGTTCGTTCGGTTTGCACTTTTTCTTTCGCTTACTGATCCCGAGAATCTCGCTCACATGTCCCGCACACATTCATAGATTAAACGTACTCTGTAATCAGCATGGTTGAGTGAGCATCTTTGGAGAAGGAAGCTGGACTTTTAAGTAAGGAGAAAGCAGCAGTTAACTTGTTTAAGATCCCGATTTTGCGAAAAAGTAGGCTGAAAATAGATGTTGCATCAAAGTTCAGAAGTCATAACAAGGAGCTAATAGTGCATTTCATTAACGTACGAGATACAGGTGTTTGATCCGTTATGAGTTCTTGGAGAGCATAACGTATGCACTGTGAAGTAAATAGAAATGCCATCGTAATAATGTAAAAATCAAAAAACACTCATAGCGAGTATGCGTTGAGATGAAGGCAGACCCTAACCTAGTGGCAGTACCAGATTTTTGTTCTAAGGAGTGAATGGACAAATCAAGGACAACAGAGAGGGCCACTTTCTGGAAGAGAATTTTTGTTTTGGCTCCAAATTTTCTTACAGATTGTCAGTCTAGAATATAATTTTTTTCGCGAAAATAAATAAATTTGAAAAAACAAGACTCGATTATCTACTTGTGAGCGCATTACATGGAAAGTAAAACTTATGTAGACCTCTTTCCAAAATTTTGCTCACAACTCCTCCCTTCCGCTTTCCGCCGAGCGAAATTCATAGCTTGAGCAAAAATTACTTTTCAAAAATGAGAATGGCTTTAAAATTAACAGGATTCGACATCTCATCCGCATTTTTATTTCCTAGCACATTTGGAGAGTATATACCGATAAAACTTCGTCTTGCCTCAACCACCAACATTTGTTAGCTAGCCTGCACTATGTGGCTAACAAGCCAACAACATTAGCGCAAGCTGTGTCTGTTTACCTCAACAGAAAAGGAAAAACAAAAAGAGAAAAAAGGTTAACAACAGATGGGTTACTCGATCGCATTCTATTACGACCTCGTGAAAGACGAGGAGCGACTAGATCTCTCATCTATTTAACAAAAGAGCGGTGAGCCTGCAAAAAGCCACTTAAATGCAAAAGCTCAAGGACTTTGTGCAAGGTTTCTTATTCACAAAGAAATGGTCAGAAATCGAAGTGACCGTTTAAACAAGCTGTTGGAGCCAATCCAAACATAACAGCAATCCATTAGATGCAACATGGGACACAACTCCAAAACTGTCTTTTTTTCTGCTCAACGCCTTCGCAGACGAGATAACTTGGCGCAAAATAGCACATATAAATTGCGAAGCTAAGCACATTATTGCCTTTTTAGCTCACCTTTAGGTTTGGGATATGAACATCCGCATGTTCAGCATTAAACCAAACCTCGTACTATATGGCAAATTGCATTTTCCAAGCACAATTTGTTTGCAATGTAATGGGTCACAACTTCGTCCATAAAAGCGTCTGCAGTTACTGAAGGCAGATTTGAAGTCAGTATTATATGCTACATCCAATGATATGCAGCTTGTTTGGCTTGACCACTTCAACTTCTAACCAATCCCTTATAGCTCAAGACTTTGCATGCACTATTCTTTCATGATGAAATAGTGGAATGGTTATGCTTTTGACAATAAACATTTCAAATGACAAATTTGTAACAAAATTATGTTTTTGCTGATGAGGATTGCTTCATCATGCAATACCCGTATGCAATTTTTCAGATTTTGCTGATTTGCATGCAAGGCTCGGCATGAAGTGGCTTCCCGAAACTGCAAGAAACGAAATCCCTTTTGATTTATGAAGGTACGACCGACATCTGCCATGAGATATTAGAAAAGAAAACACGTGAAGGAACGGAACAAAGCAGAACAAAAAAAAAACGCCAAAGAACCATCGGAAACGCGCCCGGAGTAACGTTGCCGCCGCCATTCAAAATTTTTAGGACGCGTAATAAGCGGGGAGGAGGGGGTTTGAGGCGTTTTAGGGACCAATTTGTGAGATTTGGAATGTAGATGAGATTTATAAGAAAGTAAGAAAATTATGTGAGGGAGGTAAATTTTATGACTTCTCCTTTCCCAAACCACCTCAGGTAGCTTCCAGCTAGCTTGAAAGCCAACTAAGTCCAAAAAAAGTTGAGCATGTCTCCAGTTCACATAATTTTTTCATAATTCTTTAATTCTTTTCATAATACACAGTCCTAACTCCTCATCGTTGACCATCTACACACCAATTTCGGTGCCATTTCATTTTCACTTCGCTGCAAATAAGCCCTCCGTTTCCTTCGGAGAGCATACCGCCGGAATGCCGGCGGCGCACGGACCACAAAAGCCCTGTTTGCATGACCTTATTATTCATATGCTAAACTGGAGCACTGAACTGGGTAGAGTTGATGACAACACGGTAATGATGATCGGTAACCATAATGAGCCCCTTAGGCAGTACGGCTGGTAGACAGCACTATACAACCTTGTACCTAGTTTACTGTGGTGTTGCATCTCGGCACATTTGTAACTTGATATATGTACTGCACACTGCGCGCTAACTGACGAGGTTGTGGGGTTAGAACCGTTCATTTCCAGTGATTTCCTCTTGTTTCTCGGCCGCTTTTGTTATTGGATGTGCTTTGATTAATAGCACACACTTTATAGTTTGTTACGCTACAAAAAATTCCACCGAGAAGTTACCGAGCCGTCGGTCGCCGCGCTTTGTGTGCATGCTCAAACAGTTAACTGCGGATGAATCGACGATACGAATTAATTTACATCATTATCATGGATATTGTATCCATTTTTTACGTAGTCCTTAGTTAAACAGTACAGCTTATAAAATGAAAGCTATTTTAGTGACGAGTCGCATGACTTTAGTGCGCGTTACAGCGAGACTGATGATTTTGGGATAATTGATTGGATCAACGACTCCGATTGTATGAGCAAAAGAATTTGTGACTCAATTCGTCCAAACATATACGAGAATGTATTTCAGCAAATTACACTGAATGCGTGGAAGTGGTATGTAGATTTATCTGGATTCTCACAAAATTCAAAAAGCACGAGAGCAGCTGACCAAACCAGTAGCTACGAATACGTCTCGTGCAAGATGACTTACGTCATATTGTCAAGGAAAACTCTCAACGATTACAGATTATAAAAAGGGAGAGATCAAATTGCAATAGCTCGTTTCTTTAGCCGAAAATAGCGAAATCTTTCTAGGGATACAACATAGTAAGCTCCTAAGATCAGCTTTGGAGTGCAAAAAAGTAACATCGAAGATTAAAATGCTATCATAGTGTACTGGAGGTTTGCTCGTCATCCAGGCCAAAAGCCTTCAATTCGCCTCTCCACCAAGTCCTTTGCAATCTAATCTTTGCAAGCGTTACCGTTTCTGTAAATAGCTTGTTAGCATCTTGGCCTAAAGCGCATGCTGACCCAGCAGAAGGGTTTCGCTAATAATAACTTATCGATATGTGTCACTGACATAAATAGCGTGTCTCAGTTAAAAATTAGCAATCGAAAATCAAAAGAGATAGAAGTGAAATAACCATTTTTGTCCATCAAAACTGGAAAATAAATGTATACATTCGGAAACAATGCTTGCCATGATTTGGGAGGAAAACATAAATAGAAAACCAAAAAATCAAAAAAAGCCGAAATTGAATTAAAGCAAAATTCGGAAAAAGCTTAGAGCAGAGTGCTAGGAATCCTTAGAATGGAATAAAGTGATTTGCATTATGTATTATGATAAGTCATTGAGAGCCAGTCTATGCAAATGAAATGAGATTTCAAGAGTTTTAGAAAGACTTATGAGGTAATGCTCGCAAACTTTTGTGATTCTCACAAGTACAGTCTTTCCTGAACCTTTTGTCATATCAGACACGATTCACTCAGGTCAATAAATTGGAATGGAGGAAAGTTTTTTGATTAGCAATGGCATTGGACTGCAGTAAGTCGTAATTATCAGAACTTTTGCGGTAGAGCACAAAGTAAACGTCTACCATCGAGAATGGAAATGAATAAAATCCACTTTCAACGTAAATGTGTTTCACCTATACTGCAATCGAATGAGTGTTCAGAAACAAGGCATATCCACAAGGTTTCCCAAAGGTCTTGTAGTCTAAGTTTGCATTGCTGTACTTTTGAACCACTGGTAGTTTCGATTTCAAAGTTTTACCACAGCAAAGTAATTCTTGCAAAACCAAAATGGCTTTCAAATGTTTGTGAAGATAAGTTATTATCGAACCATGATTTTTTTGAGAACCGCAAAAACTATTTTTCAGACTTGCAATTATTCCTCAGCTTGAAGTATTAGGTTGGCACGAAAGTTCGTCCGCACCTTTCAAAAATCCATAACTTCTGTTTTTTCCAACCGATTTGACTGCTTTTATTGCATGAAAGAATAATCCATGCTCTTTATAAGGACATCTTAGCTGCTTACCAATGGTCACCTAATGCATAGATAGGAGCGATAGAAGAAAATTACCCTAATTTCCGAGGTATAAGGCGCAGTAGCTTTCGCCGCGCGCGGACTGATGTATGATGACGTTCGCGATCGCGGAGCCGCACAAGCAACCAACAGCAACCTTTTTCACCCACCGCTTTTTGCTCCCGTTTGTTGCTGTTTTTCTCTCAGTACCGATTTGTTTTAGAACATCTCTACCTTCTCTTTGATCAAGAATGACAAGAATCGGACAAAAACCTTCAAAATTTCACCATGATTGTAAAGGATAGCACAGTTTCAGTACCAGTAGCATTGTTGAAAACGAAGGAAAGCACGGAAAGCACAAATGCCCAGTAACATCAATGGAAACAAAAGAAAGAACCATCTAAATACCATAAACAACATCGAGTACCTTCCTCCCACCTGTAGAAACGATATCAAAGTACACATTCTGAGAAAAGGAGAAAATACCTGGAGGCAAGATACATGGGCAATGAAGAATAACCACAGCACACCGAGTTTTCAGCTTTTTAGATTTAGAGAGCAATCATATAGAAAGCATTTTCGCGTCATTGTTCGCTGCAGCGGGTGCGCCTTATACAAGGTGCGCCTTATACCCCGGAAATTAGGGTAGTCAAAATTTGAATTTTCTGTGTAGGGTCATAAAAAATCGGAAACTTGCAATAAAAATCGGAGCAGTCGGTATTGTAGATTCTTTCACCAGCTCTTTCTAACTGTGCAAAGTTTATGCTGACTAAGCGCCTCTATGAAAAGTTATGATTTCCTTGAAAAATGCCAAAATAAATCAAATTCGCGCTTTTCTATTGCTTGCTCGAAAATCCTAACTTTTCATAGAGGCGCTTAATTAGCACAAACCTTGCACAGCTAGAAAAAGCTGGTGAAAGAATCTACAATTTCGACTGCTTCGATTTTTGTTGCAAGTTTCCGATTTTTTATGACCCTACACAGAAAATTCGAATTTTGACTAATTTTCTTCTATCGCTCCTTTCTATGCAACGGATGATCATTGGTAAGCAGCTGAGAGGTCTTTATAAAGAGCATGAATTACTCTTTCATACAAAAATAGCAGTCAAATCGGCTGGAAAAAACGGAAGTTATAGATTTTTGAAAATGGTGCGCTGGTACAATTTCATGCCTACATTATAGACTGAAGCTTCGCGCTATTATCAATGTAGTAGCTGCACTCAGAAGTTGATCCATCGAGACAGACGAAAAAAATTGGAAATTTCGAGTGTGTGCCACGGCCACTATGTCTTTAAAATTAATTTGAAATTTGTAGTGGTGAAGCATTCACTGAATCTAAGGTGTGTTTTCTCCATATGTCTTCTAGATGACATTTTATACAACTTGAATGACGAACTTGATTTCAGAACACTTGTAACTGGTTTTCTGCATCGATTTTGCGCTATTGTGTCCAAAACCTCCAGCGGGAGGTCTACGCATGCCGCATTAAAATTCCTAGAATTTCAATCCTCAATTTAAAAAAATTTTTACATAGTATACTGTAGCTGGTTGCTTTATCATACCTCACATTTTCTAGGGGATAGGAGCTAATTCCGTAAAAGCGTGAGACGAAACTGATGACGGCTTCCCGCGTGCCGCGGCAGAAGCAACCCGACAGTTTGAAGGGTTTCGTTAACAAGAAAAACTGTCTAAAAGTGTATTCCAATTGTTATTGTATGAGTAATATGTGCTCCAAATTTTATATCTCTACGTAGTTCCGCACTGCTCTTATCAGATATAATACTAGGCTACAAGAGTTTCGGGACACCCTGTACAAGAAAGGTTGCAAAATTTCCCTTTCACCTGCCCAGATAGCTTAAATAGAAATGATGGATGTAAAAAAATGAGTAACATAACACTCAGAATAAATGTCTAAGCTACAATCACTCAAGTCCACTTTGTTGAATACAGCACGCACTTTTGCCTACTCTCAACACTACTGAAGCATTAACTGGAGCGAAGAGATGTGTTTTGATGAACAGAATTCCTTGAGTTTTTGCGTCTCTATGCAAAAAAGCGGTTAAAGTGTAGAATAGCTTTATCATAGAAAAAACGTCGCATGATTGCATACATTTGCTCAGAAGGTAAAATCTTCTCAAAGAGCAGAAAGAATATAAGCCTATCAAACACGGGTCAAAAACATCCTCTCACAGTTCGTTAAACGAAGTTTACATCACAACCACTTTAGACCTATGAGCAATCAAGAAAACCATACAAAGGGGATGCAATTCCCTGCCGATAGAAAGAAGTGGTTATGAATAGAAAAGATTCGAGAAGAATTTACGTGCAACAACATCAGATCATCTCCACAGCTACAAGTAGGTGCTTTTCTGAAGCAAAGGTGCACCTAATCTAACACCAAAGCTTCCGATAACTCGCTTTTACAACCGGAATGCCTTAATGTCTGAAAAATTTAGAATACCAAGATACATTTATCTGGTTCAACAGGTTCAAGCTTCAACATTTGCACGTATATGTACATAAGACAAGATATCGGTAAACATATGAGCTTTTGAGCGGGTGAAAAGATATGAGAGAGCAAAAATTAAGAGCAACGAACATCCCATTGGTGGTTTCGTGCCAAGTCATTCTCTGCGATACTATTATAAAAATGAGTGGCTGCACCGTTTTCTTAGCTGAACCATGTCCTGCGAGATACCAGACAATTTTTGGAAGTTAAAGGAAAGAAAGGTGGTTAGGATACAGGGTGTCCCAAAAGTAAGTACACACTTTTCAATCGTTAACATCTCTCTTCCCACTGGGTCTTTTTCCGCCGTTCAAGAATCATTTTGTAGAGGAGGCTTCAACTTAGATTTACAGCAACGAGCGAATCACCGATCGTTTTTCGTTACTGTAGGATTACGGTAACAACTTCCAGCATATGGAACCATTGTGAAATATGTTATCCGACATTTTCTCAAAAAATCTGAAAAATCGTGAATTAGGGTTTTCGCGCACGCCGATTCCGTTACACAACTTTTTCGGGGTGTTTTTAGCTTTTCTGACAGTGTAATTACAGTTCGGCAAATGCTGATAAGTCGGTTATTACGATTTACCCGGGATAACTTAGGAAATAAGCATCAGAGTCAAGTGAAAGTTTCATATTCGAAATCAGCGGCTTCCACTACCGTAGTACAAGAGTTTTTGGCTTGATTGGTTTTGTTCCGAGGCAGAATATGGCTTGCAACGGCCTAAAATCCTTGACGAAGTTCCTACAGTAATCCTACAGTAACGAAGAGCGATCGGTGATTCGCTCGATATTGTAAATCTAAGTTGAAGCCTCCTCTACAGGATGACACTTAAATGGCTGAAGAAGACACAATAGGAAGAGAGATATTAACGATTGAAAAGTGTGTACTTACTTTTGGGACACCCTGTATAATGGTACTTTGGAAGTTGTTGTTAGCGAAACGATGGAGGGCGTTTGTTACTTGTGGGTGGCAGGCAGAAATTGTCGCGACGCGGCGTTACTGCAACTCGCGCGGGGAGCAGTAGCTCAGGAAATCGTCCATATTCGTAAATCTTATACTACTAATGTTACATTTAGAACGTTAGTTTTGTGCCTTTTTTTCCTTATTTTATAACCTTTTGTTATGCCTTCGTCTCCAGAGCAAGGGCTCCTTTCCGAAACAATCCCAATCTTTCATTGATCTGTTCTCACATATTGCAAATGGTTTTTGTAAAACAATCGAATGGCATTGTATTACTTGTCCTTTTAAGAGTATTAAGATAGTAGTAGTTAATCCTATATATTGGGTTGTCCCGAAAGTTTTGTCGGTTTTTTCAAACCACTATAAAACCACACGAAATAAACACCTGAATGAGTTTCAACATTCATTCGATGTAGCTTTTCCTTCTCCTTTTTATGGATACATTCTCGAGCCACAATCTTGTATGCTTCTTTTGATATTTGTTGAAATTCTCCATCCGCCAATCTTATCTGGTCAAAGATCGGCTAATTTTTAAAAATTTCGTTCTAAGGTTTCCAGAATGGTTGAGTATGATTCTAATAGAGCAATTCTCGGACTACAAGGCAACATTTGCAGATTCTCCTAGTCTGCTGTTTATTCCTTGAAAAAAATTATTTTTAAGAGGTCTCGATTTTTGACAAAGTCATGCACGCAACTGCAGCATATACACGAATGTCAAAGTTTCTGCGAATTGAAAAGTGATTCCTATTAAAGATCATTTATGCATCAGACCAAGTTTGATTTGCCTTGAAAAAGCAGCTTTTTTGGAATTTTCGGTACATTTACGTGGTAAATGTAATCAAAATGTCGCGGTTTTATCTAATAATTGATTATAACGGACTTGGTAAACGTGGCCCATGTAGTCCTAAACAAACACAATGTTGCCAAAGGTTTGCTCTACATAACATTAACGAGCGCTTATTGAGAACACTGGTATAAAAATTTCTACAATTCAGGAAAGATTTGGCGTTATCGCTGAGCTGCTCAAAAAGCCATGGCAATAACATTGCAAAGTCAGGGTAGATCAGGGTGAAAATATAGCCGCATGAAAGAGGATAAAAATCTGAATTAAATGGTATAGTGTGGACCCCGGCTGGGTTCTCATAGGTACTTCCGCAGCGCGCACCCTTCTCAATGCCTCTTGCCTCACTCATGAGCAGTAGAGCATATTTATGCTCACAAAGGAGAAAAATGTAAAGTGGAAACCTCTAGGTTTCCTTCGAAAGAGACGTATGCAAGAATGAAACGCAGGCACCTTCCATGAATACCTCACATTCAATCAATGGATGCATATTCCGAACTTGCACTGATAAATAAGTTGTAATAACTATACGTGGAGAAATTAAAGAACAACAGCATCCTTAAAACGTTTCTCTTCGTAAACGTAGGAACTAGGGTGGTCTAATTGTAAGATTCAAAAAAGTGGATATTTCATTACAAAATGCCTGTTGGCTTCTCGGAAGGCTCAGTTTAGGCTTGAGACACTGTCTACACCTTACACATCAAACCGAAAGGGACTCTTATTTTATAAAAGAAGCTTTTAAAAAATATTATCTTAATATCCAATTATCTCAATTTTTCAGAGAAAAAAGGGAAAACACAAGACTACTATACAAGGCTGAAGCTCTTAGAACTATTAGAGCACGTGAAATCTCATCACCGTTCATCGCGAATTGTTTATACCTAAAATAGAGAGAATATAGTATACCAAAAACAAAAAAAAAAGAGAGAGAAAGGAGATTTCCATGAGAAGCTAGGACAGGAGACGCACTGAAGGCGTGCGTTGCGGGTGCGTCGCGCAGGTACCTATGGGAAGCTGGCCGGGGTCCACACTATATCTAGTCTGCCCATAGATTGGTGTTCTGTGAGTTTCAGTGATCGATGAAAAAACCGGCAAAACTTTCGGGACAACCTAATATATAAAGCTGAATATCTGTCTGCATGTATGTAGGTCTGTAGCCTGTGTGTATGTTTGGAACACGAACATTTCCAAACCGATCCGAAGCAAACTTGGCACACATACACTTCAGGGAGGGACGGGTGTTGTAGGCTATTTTTCGAACGATAAGTTGCCTCAGGGAGGAGAGGGGGGGGGGTAAATGAGCATGCTGATTACGAAATGTTATTGACAGTGCTGCGGGGAACCAGGTCTGCCAGCTGCATACATAGTAATATAGAGATTTCAATATGTCAGCAAAGAAGGCATACTATGAGTCGTGAATTATAACGGCCAAGTTCTTCGGCGCTGCTTATCGTCACTCTGTGCGCGTAGCGTCTGCGTATTGACACCCACAAATAATGATACGCACCCCGAAAGTTCTCGACTGCCCTCTCTCTTCTCACTACCCCCTCCCCCTCCATTGTTCACTCCTCTCCTTCATTGCATGTCAGTAATGCATTGGTAAACCACAAAATAATAACTCTTAGGCTTTGAGCAAAGTTCACGCGATTTGATGTCGCGATTGATCGCGACAAGACAACTGTAACAATATCATTGCATGCCGATCTTCTTGCATTTCGTTGTGATAGTTTTCCAACACGAGTAATCGTGACTAATTATCGCAACCGAAATACAAGAAGAGCGGCATGCAGAGAACTCGTAAGGCCTGAGGCATACCTCACGCGATTTTAGTCGCCGCGGTATTTGGCACTGCAACAACTCTCCATAGCTGGTCGTAAACGCACTTTGCTTGAACCATACTTGCTGTGTTTGTTACATTTTGCGGAATCTACGCACCCATGCATTTGGAAGCCTCGCATGCTTAATCTCCAGATATCTGGCAAATCGCCAAGTCGCGAGGATGTAGCGATTTCGCGAAATCGCGAGAAAAATGCCTTAGGCCTAACACTTGTCTTGTAGCGATTGAATCGTGACGATCAAATCGCGTGAACTCTACCTGAGATTTTACACTGGGTTTAGCTTACCCCGACGGATTATAACCGTTCATGAGAGAAGCTAATGACCTTTATCTGATCAGAATAACTCTAAACACATACAAGGTTTCCTAAAATGATGTGAAAACTGTTTGATAGTTGACCCTCTTGCTTTCATGTTTTCGCCGAGCTTGAGGTACATTCTATAGGGCGAGGTCCAACTTAAATTCACAGTATGGAGCGGATTATCAATTACTCTTTATACTGTAGGATTACGTTATAAAATTCGAGAAAGATTTTGGGCCCTGAAAGCGATATTGTGCCTTAGAAAAACAATCAAACAAGCCAGAAACGCTTGTACTAGAATAATCAAAGTCGCTGATTCGGTATATAAAAGTTGCACTTTACTCTGATACTTCTCGAAAGTAGTGTAGTGAAATCAGTATGTTTGAAAGCTTTGCTAGAAAAATTTTCAGATTCTTTCGAATTTCTTTTATTAGCCTATTCCACAGTGGCGCTTTGTGCAAAAATCCTGCTCGTAATCCTACAGTGAGTATGCGATTGATCTTCGTTCCATAGTGTAATTCTAAGGGGTACCTTAGGCTCGTTGAAAGACATGAAAGCAAGAGAATTGTTATTGACCAAAGAGTGATCGCATTCCTTTTTGACACCCTATATGGAGTCAGTTTCACTTATTTACAAGCAACACCAATGAAAGAAGGATGAAAACGACATTCGAACTATTCATACAAGAGATTAATGGATCTAAATTATTAGCCAACCACAAAATTCTACACAACATTCTGGTTAAAAGATACAATAAAACGTGCGAGCAAATGCATTTATTGAAAAAAAAAACGTTCAATGAAAGAAACAGGTCTCAAGAACAAAAATTGTTTGCAAATTTGCCCTTAGATGTAACCTTTGACTCAACTGGCTTGGCGGCTGGAACGCGGGGCTTTTTGACCTAATTGAGGCCGCTCGCGCCCGCTATGCAGACTGCGTCTCTCCTCGCGCTCGTGCTTTCTGATCACTATCTAGCTTTAATTAGGTCACGAAGCCCCGCCTTCCAGCCGCCAAGCCAGTTGAATTAAAGGATAGTTTAGTACTTAATGTAGCTATTACAATATAAACAAACAAAATCAATGTAGCTATTATAATATAAACAAACAAAATCAACCTTTCAGTCCAGAAAGACAAGATTCTCCCAAATTGTACACTTACATAGAACATCGACGCCAGATTATAATATTCGGTAGATTAGATTTCTCTGCTTTTTCAGTACATCTGCACTTGAGTACCAATCTCTTTCTCGCTTTAAAGTCGTAGTATTTTTGACTAAGTATGCAGTTGACAGAAGAGAACAATCGTTTACCTCTCAAGCATTCAGTAATATCTCAGCAAAATGAAAATGTTTTTCTCAGATGCAGTAGAATGGATGTGCATCAGTGGCGTACCCAGGATTTCTGCTCGGGGACAAAAATTTTTTTCCAATGAAGGTGCTGGCGTTAGCCACGCACTCCGAAAAAATTTTAGGGGTGCTTCTTAAAATTTTTGCGGATCCCGGACCCCTACAATCTGGAAAAAGGGGGCGTTCGCTCCCGAAAAAAACGCTCCCGAAAAAATTTTTTTTACAAGGCTAAGTTGAATTTTTAAAAAATTTCTAAAAATTAATTCAATTATTTACAAGTATAAACAAGTCACTTGCACATTTTTATAACTCATATAAGTAACTTTCAAAAATTTCGCGACCCATTCTCGGGGGGGGGGGGCCTCCCCCCGCCTCGGTACGCCACCCATGTGCATGGATGATAATCTGCGGATTTTTTGATACTCCAGAAATTTTTCTTGAGAACGTGAGGCCGCGCAAAGGATTTGAATTCTTTCGTGTTGAGTAGGTGCAAAAAAGTACAATGAACAGCTGATTCGAAGAATTAATCGCAAGGTCATTGTTGCAGAGGAAAAGGAGAGTGTTCTTTTTGTTCAAAATGTTAAGTGCTTGGATGCGTAACTTTGACAAGTTGCTCGAAAAAAATTGTTAGCAAGAATTGTTCAATTGTTTTGAGCCGTAACAGGTTTATAAAGGAACCTTTATTTACTGCCCGATGTTTCGGCTAAATGCCGTCTTCAGAGGCTTAAAAGCGAGTCAATCACTTTTCAACCAAACGATCTAGACCATCAGACACTTCCTTTAAACGTATACTTGACATCTATTGTGACGCAGATAAGTTCTCAAGTTGAACAGCTTACCAAGTGTTCCTGGTGAAAAGCATAAGGGTGTTAGCTCTCTCTCACGGTCGCTATAAATAGTGTAGGATACTCATAGCTTACAAAATGGTAGAAACGGCTTCAAATCACTAGTGATAGACAAATGTTCGTTCTTGCTGTTCATTTTAGGATTGCGAGCAAGTATGGATGAAGTCTCTAACGCTTTTCGAGCAGAAATATGTTGTTCGACAGCCAAAATGCAACACTGGACTTCGAAATCATCTCCTCCATAGTCCTCTATCCTGTGCTTTCCAAGAGGGCTTACGAGACTTTGTCCTCTCTTACCCGCCAGATGTTCGCTGACACGTACATGAAGTGAACGACCAGTTCCACTTATGTAAATGGCATGGCATATCTTACATTTCAGCTGGTAAATCACTCTGCATTTCGAACGGTCTCCTAGTTTCTCATCTTTGCAAACAACGCAGTTCTGCTCTACGCATTGTCTGCCATACAATCTAGTGCGGCCCAGTTGTTTTTTGGTGTTGTCTTGGGGTATGTTCACTAGTACAACATCATCCGCCAATTGCGCTTGTGTTATTGCTTGAAAGCGTTGCTTACTCTATCGACACGAACGGTAAGCATAGCGATACACGTGATCGAATCTGACTGCTAGCGTTCGCGCATGTTCTCTTGCAAGATCTGCACTGCAGTTGGTAACCATTCTTAGCAACTATCTCGTACGCCAGTTTCGTGGATTCCAGTCTTTCAACTTCACCGCTGCAAACATCGCGCGCTGTTCTAAACATATTGCGAATAATCGCTCGTTTAACAGCAGATGGATGCGCAGATGTGGCATGCAGAAATATATTCTTAGAACTCTCCTTCCGATACCATTTGACGTGTGCTGCTCCGTTTTCCAACATCACCTGCGTATTTAGGTATGGTAGCCAGCCATCGTGTGGTCTCTGTCTTGTCAAGCTGATGTACCGTGATTGTTCATTGAGAATTCTAAAGCACTCATCCATTTCGGATTGAGTTGCAGTAGCAATGTAATAATCATCGATGTAACGGCAGTACATCAGGAGACATCGCAATAATGCTAGCTCCTCTATTTTGCTCATAAAGCAAATAACGAGCGCGGGCGTTAGTCTTTGTCCCATCGCTAGTCCTCTTAGTTATGCATAATATTGTCCCGACCATTTGAAGACGTTGCACGTTGCAAAACGCACTTTGATCAGAGTGGTGTAATGGAGTCATTTGATGTTACGTCATTATACAGTCGCTCCATTTCATATGATCATGTGTGCCATTGCACACACAGTCCACTTTGGCGTCCTCATCCTGGATTTGCAATCGCAAAAACGCAAGAGAGTTACCGATTGTTATCGATTGCATCAATTTGAGGTGACTAGTAACTAAAAGGGAAAGAAAATGCTAAGAACACCTTGGAAGCACTTACCTGAAGGCTTGTTTCTCCCACGAATCCAGGATGGGAACGCCAAAGGTGAACTGTGTGTGCAATGACACACATGATCATATGAAATGAAGCGACTGTACACTAATGTGTAATGACGCTTTACAAGCGCTCTCCGAGCTTCTCGATTCACATATTATCAATATGGAAACATACGGGCTCAGTAAAGCGAGCATCATCTCCCCGGTCAAGGAATGCCTGGCATGCAACGTCTTCAAATGGTCGGGACAATATTATGCACAACTAAGAGGACTAGCGATGGGACAAAGACTAACGCCCGCGCTCGTTATTTGCTTTATGAGCAAAATAGAGGAGCTAGCATTATTGCGATGTCTCCTGATGTACTGCCGTTACATCGATGATTATTACATTGCTACTGCAACTCAATCCGAAATGGATGAGTGCTTTAGAATTCTCAATGAACAATCGCGCTACATCAGCTTGACAAGACAGAAACCACACGAAAGCTACCATATCTAAATACGCAGGTGATGTTGGGAAACGGAGCAGCACACATCAAATTGTGTCGGAAGGAGAGCTCTAAGAATATAATGCTGCATGCCACATCTGCGCATCCATCTGCTGTAAAACGAGCTATTAATATGTTTAAAACAGCGCGCGATGCTTGCAGCGGTGAAGTTGAAAGACTGGAATCTACGAAACTGGCATACGAGATAGTTGCTAAGAATGGTTACCAACTGCAGTGCAGATCTTGCAAGAAAACATGCGCGAACGCTAGCAGTCAGATTCGATCACGTGTATCGCTATGCTTACCGTTCGTGTCGATAGAGTAAGCAACGCTTTCAAGCAATAACACAAGCGCAATTGGCGGATGATGTTGTACTAGTGAACATACCCCAAGACAACACCAAAAAACAACTGGGCCGCACTAGATTGTATGGCAGACAATGCGTAAAGCAGAACTGCGTTGTTTGCAAAGATGAGAAACTAGGAGACTGTTCGAAATGTGGAGTGATTTACCAGCTGAAATGTGAGATATGCCATGCCATTTACATAAGTGGAACTGGCCGTTCACTTCATGTACGTGTCAGCGAACATCTGGCGGGTAAGAGAAGACAAAGTCTCGTAAGCCCTCTTGGAAAGCACAGGAAAGAGGACCATGGAGGAGATGATTTCGAAGTCCAGTGTTGCATTTTGGCTGTCGAACAACATATTGCTGCTCGAAAAGCGTTAGAGACTTCATCCATACTTGCTCGCAATCCTAAAATGAACAGCAAGAACGAACATTTGTCTATCACTAGTGATTTGAAGCCGTTTCTACCATTTTGTAAGCTATGAGTAGCCTACACTATTTATAGCGACCGTGAGAGAGAGCTAACACCCTTATGCTTTTCACCAGGAACACTTGGTAAGCTGTTCAACTTGAGAACTTATCTGCGTCACAATATCAAGTATACGTTTGGAGGAAGTGTCTGATAGTTTAGATCGTTTGGTTGAAAAGTGATTGACTCGCTTTTAAGCCTCTGAAGACGGCATTTAGCCGAAACATCGGGCAGTAAATAAAGGTTCCTTTAGAAACCTGTTACGGCTCAAAACAATCGAACAATATCTACAGAAAATGCCATGGTTTTGTAAAAGGAGACATACAGTCTATTAGCAAAAAGTTAATAATGGTTGAAAAGAGTTTCATCCATTATAATCAGCAATGATTAAAGGTTTTTAACTTTTCTGAAAAATGTCCCGTGAAGTTGGGAATAATTTGGATTGTGACAGGTCACTTCGATGACTCGTCCTTCTTTTGGATATTATCTGAGAAAAACTGTCGCAGAAAAATGATTGAAATTAAAAACGCATACGGTAAGGCATTATTCTTGCCATAGCCATTGTATTAGGTTGATTCATAATTAATGCACGTTTTCTATACTTCAATTTTCAACCAAGATATTTATTTTTTGCAAAGACATTTCTGGGCGCAATAAAAACCACTGTGGCCATCAAATCAGTGATTATAAAACAAATACTTCTGCGTGACTGTATCTATCACGAAAAATTTTCTGACCTGGAGATTGCCAACAACTTTTTTCAGAAGCCTTTACTTTGAGAGAGCATAACTTACGTTAAAATAAAGTAGGGTAAACCAGACTTACAAGGGAAGGAAGGTGGGTCGAAGTGGCCTTTCAGAATGAGGTGGGTATCATCTTGTGGGGCTTCAAACGCTGATTTCAAATCTGCCTTTCCTATCTGCGGCGCTTTTTTGGGCAAGGAGTTATGAGGATTTTTAGGGGGGGGGGGGGGGGGAGTCAATACAAGTACAATTAAGAACAGCACACTGACGTGTGCCTTCTGGTGTAGTGGTTAGTGTGGTGGTCTTGCAGGCAGAGGCTCTCCCACGTTCAAATCTCCTGTTGTGGTTTTCGCTTTGCTGGTCTACAAAAAATTTGCATGAGCATGGGCAGCGTCCATACACCACCCCCTGTTTCTTATATCAGAATCTCGAGGCAACAACTGCTTTCTCTGAAGGTCTTTGCAAGTGATTTGAAGTGGAGGTAGAAACGTCAAAAGAAGCATTTTGTCACGTAACACCTCGGTGAACGTAAGAAGTCACAATGTTGTCAACATATTCGGCAATGTTCAGTTTATTCCTGGTACGCCTGGTACCTTGATGCACATTTGGGAGATTTTGAAGCGCCTGCACAGTACTGCTTTCCTCCAATTTGATAGGAGACTGTGATCATTCGGATTGTTCGGAAGCAGTCTTCATTCGTTGCTCTTATTGTGGAAAATGCCTATGTTTTGCACATTTTGTCCTCTCCTTTCATCAGTGCGCGTAGACGTATAAAAACACAGAGTAATAAAACTTTTTTGAAGATTGCAGTTAAAAGAAGGAAGAGGTGATGTACAGACGATAGCGTGGTCATACAAATTTTTTGTGGACCAGCAAAGGGAAAACTACAGCAGGGGATTCGAACCTGGGAGCCTCTGCTCAGACACTCGCTGCGGCGGCGGGCGCGCCATAATAGTGCTACAGTGCGAGCGGCGCGCCCTATTTGAGGCTGCCGTGCGAGCGGCGCGCTTTAATTGAAGCAGCAGTGCGAGCGGCGCGCCATAGTTGAGGCTGCAGTGCGAGCGGCGCGCCATCATTCGCAGCCAGCGAGCGGCGCGCCTTATTACGGCCGCCGGCGCGCCTACTCGACAATCGGCGCGGCGGCGCGCGCGCCATTACAGCACTGTATTGCGAACGGCGCGCCCTAGTTGAGAGTGCGAGCTGCGCGCAATTTATCAGTGAGCCGCGTGCCATGATATTTTTCGCATTCCCACACGCTGTAAGCATAAGCGATACCCGCGTGAAGTACGACGCAGTGTTTTCGGTGCTTTATCGCTAATTTATTTAGGTTATGGCTGTTTCGCAATGGAGTTGTCTCATTAACACAAGTGGGATTCTTCTAGTTCTTCCACTGAAAGTCAGTCTTCATAAGCACTGCGAGTGGGTGCCGAGTTTGAACTCAAATTTGAAAATTTGAATTCTTGAATTTTTCAAATTTGAATTTTCAAATTCAAGGTTTGGAAACTTTCAAGTTCATATTTGAAATTGAAGCCATTGTTTGCCTGAAATTGAAGGTTGTCAACAGGTCTACTACAGGTTTACCGTGATTCGCAATGCTTTAAATGCGAATGGCAATTTTCATACCGTGCGAGCGGCGTGCCATTATCGTGTGGCGCGCGTCCCATTTACTCACGGCGCGCGTTCGAATTACTCGCGGCACGCGCGCCATTTGACGGCCAGCGGCGGGGGACATGAGGGGCCGCACGCATAAGGCGCGCGCGCCGCCGCAGCGAGTGTCTGAGTGCCTGCAAGACCACCACACTAACCACTACACCAGACGGCACACAACGATGTGCTCTCCTTGATCGTACTTGTATCGACTTCCGTCCCCTAAAAACCCTCATAACTCCTCGCCCAAAAACGCGCCGCAGATAGGAAAGGCAGATTTGAAATTAGCGTTCGAGGCCCCGCAAGATGATACCCACCTCATTCTGAAAGAACACTTCGACCCACCTTCCTTCCCTTGTTAGCTCATCGGGTAGCCAAGGGTCTCCTGAGTAGTAAAGCCAAGCTTGGATTTTACGGAAAATTTTTGGAAGAAAATATCGCGAAAAAGTCGACAGTACTCACTTTTTTTCCGGCATCTCCGCGGGTTCAAAAATCGGTCATTTTTAAAACTATTTCATTTATCTCCGCTGAAAAGTGAGAAAACCCTAGCGCTTCTCCACCATCAAATAAAATACCCTTGCTATATAGTGCAAAAGTTCTGCAATTGCCTTTTGCCTATTTTATACAGCACGGAATGGCAGCGACGGTCATGCAAGTTCGCGATCGAGTTTCTCGGCCCAGAATTCTTGAAAAATTTTGTACAAATAAAATCTTGTAGCACAAAGTTCCCTAATCCTTATGCATACTTTTTAAATTTAATCCGGCTATTCCTCATGGATTTAGGGCAAAATGAGTAAAAAGCATTGGGATTTAGTCTTTTTTATGTGAAGGCTCAGAACTTTAGAATGAACGGAGATGTACGAAAGCGAAGGTACATTTAAGAAACTGAAAAAGATGCTCTTTCAGATAGAGTGAAATGGGAACTGATTACACCTCAAATACCAGCTCTTGGAAGAAGAGGTGAGAAAAACGTGCATTAATTATGAATCAACCTAATACAAAGAAAAATTTTTGATGTTTCCAGATGACCGGGTTCTCGGGAATGAGCTTCTGAAGCTGTTTGAAAAAATTATTCTAGATTATTGGAATACTTGACAAGGAATTAAAGGATCACTGCTAAAAAGAAGAAAATGTTCTGCATCTAACATTGCGCGAACTTTCGGATTAACCGAAGAACCAATATTAACCGATACCACTAGCAGGCTCATGAACGATTTTTTGATGAATATGAAAAGGTTTCTCGTTCTCATTTCTCATTCTCTTCATTTCTCTCCTACTAGCTTTGAAGATGAAAAAAGCTTGCTGTAAAAATTTCTCGCGCTATAAGGACTTCAGCTGAAACGCAAGTGCTACCAGAGATTATCGCATCATCTTCAGCTTGATCATAGGCTGTTCCCACAAAAATCGTTGTGAAACATTTCTCTGTAATAGAAACGTATAAAAGATCAACCCATAAAATTGCAGACAGCTGCACAGCAAAAGTCATTATCTCGATTACTGATCTCTCGACCAATCTGCAAAAATGTCTTCCGAATGACGCGATGATGATAACATTTTCCATAAAAATCTTTTGCAAGAGTGGTCAAGAGATTACGCGCAGACTTCTCGAAAGCTCTCAAGCAACCCTGCTAAAGTGCAAAAAACCTAGCAACTTGGGGGAGCGGAAAAATCTTCAAATGTGAGGTAAAAATAGAGATGATACATTCATGATAGAAATTTGTTTTATACTTGGGTAAATTCGAAAATTTTCAACGAATAAATGAAAATCGAATAAATTAAGGAAAAATTTCGAGTAAATGAATATCGAGTAAATTCGAAGACAAAAATCTCGAATAAATGAATATTCCGAATAAATTCGAAAAATCAAAAATATCGAATAAATATATATCGAATAAATTCGAACATTGGAAGTCGAATTTCGAAAATATTTGAATGATTTATCGAATAACTAGAGCAACCACATCTCAAACTTGCCGACATATCTGGCTAAAGCCGATCCAATCATAATCAGCACCCTCGTATCCTCTATACCAACCTCTATACTCCTCGATCAAAATTTTCCAAAATCGCTGAAATCGATAAAATAGATTTTGGTTTTGATCAGCATCCTCTTCACCCCCCCCCCTGCCCCCTCTGTACCAATATCAACTCCCAACCTCGTAGTTCAAGATTTTCCAAAAATCGATAAAATAGATAAAGTAAATTTTTATCCATAATCAGCACTCTCACTTACCCCTTATACCAACTCCCAGCCCTGTAGCTCGAAGGCAGGTAACTACGAAGACGAAGGTAGCTACAAAGGCATGTGGCTTATTCCGCGAATCGCGCACGAATGCCCCTATAGCTCCGGGCATACTGCAGGCATTTCAGTGGCGACGTGGTTTGGCAATAGTCAAATTCTCCGAAACTTGTTGGTAACGAATAAAGGCAGTTGTGCAAGGGTAGGTGGGAACATATGAATAGCTTTCTGCACTACTACACATTTTTGTCAGTGATTTGACTACAGAGAGCGTGGAGAGGCTTACGACGGTGGCAAAACGTGGTCGAAGCTCATATGCTTCCGTCGTGGCTCATTCCGCTCTAGCTTTCACTGCATACGTACCTGCGAAATTTGAGTCCGCTCAAAGAAGGTGCGATCCTGGCTAGTTGTTTGATTTCGTGGCTACGAAAGGATTTCACGTGCTGTCTTAGGTGAAAGAGGTTTCCAGTCTTGGTCGATGGATTATACTTTTGAGTGATATGGTCAAAAGATGGGTGATGGACGAAATCAAAACTCTTTGCAATGGCGGAAACGCCAACGGCGTTTTGATGTGCTGCATCGGTGATGGAAATGTCCACACAGATTTTTTCTCCAAGCGAAAAAATTCCAAACTATCCTTTGCAAATTGCAGGAAAATAAGATTTCGTTGTCAATTTGTTGCAAAGATTCCGTGCAGGCTCGCTGCATGTTTCAGGTCAGCCACGAATCCGCAAATTTTTCTGCCCCTAGCGAATGCGATATACCTTATCTACGACAGCAAATGGTAAATTAGGCAGTCAACTTGCAGCGAAACTTCTGGCCAAAATAGCTAGTTTGTTTCACTGCAAACTCACAATTTCTATCTCCACCCCAAATTGCCACGTCTGCTCAAGTACTTCGGCTTTATTTCGTCAAAGGAGAATCTGTGCCAAGTGCATACTTCCCTTCCTGTTTTCAGGAAACCTTTCTGCATTTTCCTTCAATCCGCTGCTTACATGCCTCCGTATTTATAGGAAGGCGGTGGAAAGGGTAAGTCATTTCTCACCTACGCTTGTTTTGAGGAAAGAAATTCATGGCTTCGAAACGGTCTTTTCAAAGGCAGCTTCTAGGCACACTCTCGACTTCTACTTTTTTTCATGGCGCTGATTCCAAATGTAGCACTCAAAATGCGCATTTTTGTATGTGCAGACGCAAACCCCATTTTTTGATACAATTTTGTCAGAACCGTGAACGAATGCTCCTAATGCCATCCTTGTCAAAAGCAAGCAATAACAATTAGACGCTATGTGTTTGATTGTGTTTGCCACGTGAAAACACGTCCAGAGTTGGGAGAATTCGCTCATGGAGGCGGGCCGTGTGAGGGAGTGGGCGTGGTCCTCAAGGCTCGGAATTTTCTGCTCCGATTTTCTCCTTTTGCAAGAGATGTTCGAAAGTCGGGTTTGAGCGATAGTTCTAGAGGTCGCAAAACTCGATTATGATATCCGAAAATGTCCAAATCTGCCCAGACGCTGCCTTTAAGCCGAACATCGTTGTTTTTTCTTCTAACAGTTTTTAATCACACACGCTAATCATAGCCGCGAAGATAAGATATGGGCAAATTGTGGCACCTTCCCACATATATAAGAAAACTAAAATAAATGAGAAATTAACAAATTAAAATAAAATTAAACCGTTTTGAAGCCTGAATTTCCCTCCTCAAAACAAGCGTAGGTGAGAAATGACTTACCCTTTCCACCACCTCCCTATAAATACGGAGGCATGTAAGCAGCGGATTGAAGGAAAATGCAGAAAGGTTTCTTGAAAACAGGAAGGGAAGTATGCACTTGGCACAGATTCTCCTTTGACGAAATAAAGCCGAAGTACTTGAGCAGACGTGGCAATTTGGGGTGGAGATAGAAATTGTGAGTTTGCAGAGAAACAAACTAGCTATGGCCAGAAGTTCGCTGCAAGTTGACTGCCTAATTTACCATTTGCTGTCGTAGATAAGGTATATCGCATTCGCTAGGGGCAGAAAAATTTGCGGATTCGTGGCTGACCTGAAACATGCAGCGAGCCTGCACGGAATCTTTGCAACAAATTGACAACGAAATCTTATTTTCCTGCAATTTGCAAAGGATAGTTTGGAATTTTTTGCTTGAAGAAAAAATCTGTGTGGACATTTCCATCACCGATGCACCACATCAAAATGCCGTTGGCGTTTCCGCCATTGCAAGGAGTTTTTATTTTGTTCCTCATCCATCTTTTGACCATACTATTCAAAGGAATACTCCATCGACCAAGACTGGAAACCCCTTTTTTATCTGAGTCAGCACGCGAAATCCTTTTGTATCCACGAAATCAAGTACTAGCTTCAACCAAGAACGCACTCTCTTTGAGCGGACTCAAATTTCGCAGGTACGTCTGGAGTGAAAGCTAGAGCAGAATGAGCCATGAGAAGCATATGAGCTTCGGTCAGAGCGATGGATTAAAAATTTCGATCAGTTCCCACATGAGTACGAGACAATGTTTTGCCACCGTCGTAAGCCTCTCCACGCTCTCTGTTGTCAAATCACTGACAAAAATGTGTAGTAGTGCAGAAAGCTATTCATATTTTCCCACCTACCCGATTTAGTAGTGTGCAGAGATGCCACAATGTAGAAAGGCAAGGCTTCAGGAAAAAAATACCAAGTGCGATTCCGCGATAAGCAGCTTCGCAAAACTACGATCCGAGCGGGGTGAGGGGGGGGGGGGGGAAGCTACCATTGCTGCCTGAACCCTTCCGCTGTTTTCCGAGTGGACGGCTAAATTTTGTCGCCCAGGGCTGCTATAAGTCCGTTTTCTTTTCTTGAATCCCTTCTATTTGATAGCGTTAGATTGCGCTTCGCAGCGTCAAACAAGCTTTTAAGAATATTCTAGTGTGAGCGGTTGAACAGCAGAATAAATTGAGAGGAAAAATTTAGACTGCAACTGGACAATTTGGGATATTGCAGTTTGCTTCGCACTGTAGTTCTAGCATGATTCTCGACAGTTGTAGTTTAGCAGTTCATTGATGCTTGTTACATAAACTCATGTATAGCAGCAAAAAATGATATGTTCTAGTTGCAATTAGTATCTTGTGCGAGTGGCTAAAATTACAAGGACATTCAAAACATTTATGAAATTTGCGATCCGGCTGCAAAGGCAGCGAGCAGCAGGAGAGGCAAACCTACCAAGGTGTGCTGGAAAACCTTTTATTCGTCTGCAAATCTTTGCACTCTAATCCCCGGAAATAACAGTAAAAGTTACCCACGCTGTGCCCCAACTCTTCCCTCTAAAGCAAAATGGGCTGATTTGTAAAAACTGCTCAACTTCATTTGCTCAACCGCATAAGATACGTAAACGAGTAATGTTGTTTGCGTATACGAAGAAAAAATACAGGGACAAAGTGAGTACATACAATACAAGGAGTCTACAGTATGCACTAGTTCATATCTAGTTGTTGAGTACGAGCACGAGGGTTGGCAGTCCCGAGGTACGCGTGATTTGGTCATTTCATTTCCTAAAGCAGATATACTGCAGCTCTGCAGCCAAATAACACAGCTCGATAAAGCGAATCTTCTATGATGAGCCAAAGATAACGAGAACTTAACATAGTTCCTCAGACCTACCTTTTGATCAAATAGAGTTTCGACAGAATTATGCTTCAAAAGTTTTTCTTTCTCTTTTTAGCAGATAATTTTTTTTACCAAATCGATCCGTTTTTGCTGAAATAATTGCAGAAGCTTTGACAGCGTCCACCGTTCAAATCCTAGTTACGGACGGGTGCGTCCAGAACTTATGAATCGTGATACTTTAAAAAGACAAATGCCTACCTTGCGAAAACAAGGATAATAAACGCAAGTTTCGAAGCACTAAAAGATTGCACGATCTCCCTTTATACCAATTTTTCGAAAATCAAAAGGCTTTCGGAACAATCATTTTAGACAGCCTTTGATTGTTGGATTGCGGGAATCACCGAACTACCACTCTTTAGCAATAAGATAAGAGAGGCCGATTGGACCTCTCAGCAGATTATAAATACAGACGAACAAGGGGAACATTCTTGGGAGTCTAAAGAAGCCGCCGTAGGGTGTCGGACCTTTCCTAATATATATGGAAGATATTAGGAGAGGTCTGCTCAGAGGGACAAATTGGATTGAAGCTTCGTAACATTATATAGGTAGCGATACGCGTTGTTATAGTTTTGATCGCTGTAGTTTCTGTCATTTGGATAAACTATTCTGTACTCGAACCGATTCTGAGGCATACCACTAGACCACTCCCATCTACAACTCTACTGTAAGCAAAGTCTCCTTTTTTCTCGCAGCATTGCAATGAAAACTTTAGAATTAGCTGTCAGATAGTATGCTAAAGAAACTGCTGATTAGGTACATTATTCTTTTTGAGCCTTTTCTGAGCGATGTTTAATCACTCCAAAGCACGTCCATAGTCTATGTTTTCGAACGCATCTTATTCTTGGTGTAAGAAAATCAAAAAGCTACTTTTGCAAGGTGAAAATTTTTGCCAGCCCCTAATAATGTAAAAATCAAATAATTAGCACTTATGTTATCACCACCATGAGGTACTAGGTGAAAAACGGGTAGCAGCGAACATGTTCATGAGAGGAAAGAAAATGTAGTGATTCAAGTTTGTGAGAAAGCCTTTAGGCCGTTATAGAGTGGTCAAACATTTTGAACTTTTAACCTTCAACGGATGCTATGGAAATATAAGGCTTTGATAAAACAAGCATTAATTTTTTTGTAATAAATGACATATAGTTTGAACGCAAAAGCATAATAAATGGCTTAGACTGTGTTTGTACGTGCAAGAAAATGCTGTCATTATCAGGTTTAGACTTTTCCCTTTGCTTATAGTAATCCTAAGAATCTTGCTCAAATGCTTCATATGTACCCTGTAATTAGCACAGCTGGGTGGGCATCATTGGAGAGGGAAGTGGACTTTTATTAAGCAGCAAGCACTATTCATAATGAATAAGAGCATATTTTACGCTAAACTGGGCGAAGAGTGGAGGTTGTGCAAAGTTCACAGATCATGACAAGGAATCATTATAATAGTACATTACTTAGGCAAGAAGATGCAGATGTCTAAGAAATATTAACTTATCAACTAACTCAATCTATGCATTGTAAAGCAAATGCCACCGATGCCATAATATAGCAACGGCACGAGGAAGTGAATTAAAGCGAAATCGTGGGGAGAAAAGGCAGTTTGAAGTATCTAGCGCCAACAGAACTTACGATTGAAATTTAAAGGACGTAATAGAATGGTCATGCTTCCTGTTTTTATCAGACTTGTAGCTTTGAAATATTGAAAAAAATCCCGTCAATGAGAGATTAATGGAAAGGTTGATTATCGAATTTGTAGCAAGCAAATTTGTAACCCCTAAATTAGGTTCGGAGAAAACTACCGTTTCTAAACAATCGAAATAAGCCCATCACTTGTCCGCAAAAGATTTTTTGTAAAGATAATTTTGATGTTTATATAACGATATTTTCGAATTTTTCACAAAGCACTTGCATAATCGCAACGTCTTTGGAATACTTTCTAAAATTTTGTATGCCGCTAGCTCCCTCCGTTCTCGCGCGCTTGCCAATGACAAGTGCATAATGTTTTGCAAGACTTCGAAATAGTTTAGGCAAATCTAAGCAATAAAAAAAACATAGACTGAGTTGTGGAAAAACCAATTTTTAGCTGGGTTTACCGAACACTAGCAGAAAAGTATCCCTTTAAACCTGAAGAAAGCTTGTTAGTTCAGAGGCATTGTATGATCAGCTAACAGCTGCGGTTGTTTACATTTAGGAAATAGAAAAGAAAAAGAAAAGATAATACACAGACAGATCACTTGACTGCGTTCAAGTACAACATTGTTAAAAACATAGGAGCGACTGAGTCTCTCCTCCTGTTTAGCGAAAGCCCGCTCAATGCAAGATCCAACAAATCTAGCGGAACTTTTTCTTTTTTGGGAGGGTTTACGTCTGTTTTTTTTCCATGATTTTGCAAAATAACACCTGGCACTAGCGCAAAGCATTTCATATAGCAGGGTTTGATACGGGAAAAGCTAGGCTTTTGTTAATGAAAGAACTACTTTATAAATACAAGCCATAAATGCAAAGTCTCAGATTTGCGGAGGTTTGCGTACGAGAGTTGTCTGAATGCTGGACTCAAAAATTTTCAAAGTATAGTCCTCGTGGCGACTCGGCGGGCTCTTGCACCTAGATATAACCCGAGGTCTGATGCTCGCCCGATACTAAGCGACGTACCTGGCCTACAGCGCACGCAACCGAAATAAACATGAGATTGATTGATAATTTCTTCTTGTGACAGCAGACTACAGTTAAAATAAACAAACACTACAAGCAAACTACTACTAATTAAAACACAGGGCGAAGGCTCGTCCCACGATACCGACGCGCGTCTACTAATATGCTCAAAAATATGTGGCTTCCGAGGTTTCGCGTAAAAATCCACCGCGCAATGCTTCGACATTCTTGGCGTTTCGCCCCTTTTTCGCAAAAATTTTGATGGCACAGTGCACACTGGACTCGCAAACCCAACCATGAGAGGTGAATACTATTTTGGTAATAATTGAGTCAAATAGCCCCGATCCAGGCAGTAACCGCCGAGAACCAGAATTTCGAATGATAAAAAATTGAAAAATCGTGGAAAATTATTCCACTGTTACAAATCTGCTGGCTGAAGACCTCCGAGTTGCGACTTCATAGGTTTTGAAGGGGTAGAAAAATCAGTTTGATTTGAGGAGTGGCCGCCGAGAACGAGAATTTTGAATAACCTCAAAAATCCTCTAAATTTGAGGTTGCTTAATGACAACTGACATTTAAACTCTTATCAATCCGGACTTTGAAGGTGTGTGATGTTGCGACTTCATAGGTTTTGTAGGGTGAGGTCTGCACTATCAGAATATGTATTAGCTGTACCGATCCATTGAAACATCGCCGAGATCCAGGCTCTTAAAAAAGCAGGTAAAAACCGTTTTTCAGCTCATAACTTCTTCAGAATTCATGTTGCAACTTCATAGGTTGGATTCTCCTCATCAAGAGCTTTCAAATGATATATAATATGTGGGGATTCACGCCTCCCACGGCATATGCCCGGGGGTGGAGTACCTCTCTTCACTAATTCTCCACTGGCGGCCTCCCGCCAATACATTGAAATGGGCGGGGTGGAGAATTAGTGAAGAGGAGTACTCCACCCCGGGTCAGAGCCGCAAGAAACATTGAATCCCCCAAATATATATCATTTGGAAGCTCATGAAGAGGAGAATCTAACCTATGAAGTCGCAACATGATTCATGCAGTTCTGAAGAAGTTATGAGCTGAAAAACGGTTTTTTACCTGCTTCTTTAAGAGCCGGAATCTCGGCGATGTTTCAGTAGATCGGTACAGCTAAGACATATTCTAATAGGGCAAACCTCACCCTACAAAACCTATGAAGTCGCAACATCACACACCTTCAAAGTCCGGATTGATAAGAGTTTAAATGTCAGTTGTCATTAAGCAACCTAAAAATGAGAAGATTTCTAAGGTTTTTCAAAATTCTCGTTCTCGGCGGCCACTCCTCAAATCAAACTGATTCCTTCACTGTCTGGTAGAACAACACTTACCCTTCAAAACCTATAAAGTCGCAACTGCGGAGGTCTTCAGCCAGCAGATTTGTAACAGCGGAATAACTTTTCACGATTTTTCATTATTTTATCATTCGAAATTTTGGTTCTCGGCAGTTACTGCCTGGATCGACCTACTTTCTTCGCAGTACGTCATAACAAAATGTACTTGATGAAACACACAAAGTCTAGCTGAGTATCGCTCACAAATAACTATTTCATTAGCACCTTTATTAAAAATATTTCTGCAGTTGTACTCATCGCATTCGCGGCCGGCAACGACCTGGAAGAATAGCTCAGTTCGTCCGTCCTATGCTCCCACCCCCCCCTCTCCCTACCCCCCTTTCCTCTCTACCCCCCCCCCGGTCGACATTTTTGGGAGGTGAGTGTCCAGCACTACCACCTTCACTTTTGGCCGGCCAGTGGTAGCTGGAACCACCTTCACTGGCCCGGCTCCACCTATCGCACCTCTGGCTATGATGGCCCATGCGCGAATGCCAATGTTAGCCCGCAGAGACACGCTCGCGGGCGTTCAGGCCGGTCGATTCCGTGCAGTTGACTATAACATCTTCTAAATTGTCTAAAGAGCATGAGAGCAGTTGACCGAAGCAAGAGCTATGAAAATGTCTTATGCGGGATGAGTAATGTAAGCACTGTCAAGAAGGAAGCTCTCAACGATTATCGATAAAAGAAATCAGTAAATGATAAAGCAAATCTCTTAGCCAAGGATAGCAAAATTTCCAGAAATAAAACATGGGTAAAAAACATGAAACATGCCCTCAACTCGCCTTCGTCTTCAGGCCATGAAAAATGCCAACGCCCTTTCGAGATTCCTCAAAGCAATCAGTTGGCAATCTCCAGGTCTGATGGCCCCGCTAAAAGCTGGGCACCAGATGGAAATCGAAGAAATCCGAGGAATCCCGACAACTTCAATCTTTGGACCTAAAAGATTGGCCTGCCGCCAACCTCGTGAGCTATTTCGTCAAGATTTTCTGCAGCGATCTCGCCTTCAACCTGAAGGCATCTCCCCCTCATGTCAGAAAAGCACGGAAAATAGTGTGCCTATTGAGGAGTGCAACCGCCGGCATCTTATCATGGTTCGATCATGTTATATGTCATGGGATTCATGGCATTGCCGTGGTTTTTTGCGGGATTTTCGGACATTTTCTTTATGTCTATGATTTTTTCTTTGTAGCCGAGGCATGTACTTATATTTCGCCCAAACTTAATCTACGGGGTAATCTGACAGCGCTGATCACAAATATGATACCCAATGGTTTTCTGGACCTAAATTGACCTAAAAACGCAAGGATGTTTACTACTACACCTCAAAAGGAGATGAAAATCGGGCCCTAAGGAGGGACCTTGGGATAGGGTATGTCAATTAGCAATCAACCGGTCACAACTCGGCTACCTTCCTCCAGAGGTTTTCCATGTTTTGAGTGTGTGCGCCTGTCCTTGGATCCACAAAGTTTGGTGCTTTACGGTAAATCGGGTTTGGTGCTTTACGGTAAGGTGGATGTGAAACCTGTGATGAGGAGTTCCCTCGAAAGTTGCGGGACCATGAACAGTACACTTGCGTCTTGTATGGGACAAGAGCAAGGCAATGGTTGTTGCACTCCTTCATTTCTTCCCCCCTCCCCCAGCTTTCCACTACATATCCACATAAACATTACCCCCGGTCTGCGTGACCAGCATTTCCAAGTTGCGTTCTCCTTCATAGTTCATGATTTAAGGTAAACATCTGCTGGGGAGGTACTTTCGTTTTCCTGGGAATTGTCCGAGAATAAACTCTTTTTCGAGCCCTACCGCAAACTAGACTTATTACACATATGAGACGTGTGTGACTTACACAACCATTTTGCGCAATTTTTTTACTAGATTATCAACATCCTGTTCGCTCAATCAAATACCTGGGCCCGTAGTAAACCCCCCGGATGTCGTGACTTATAGCTCGGAGTCTGCTGTGACATGTGCTGACTACCGTGGAGCGAGGCAGGCAAAGCGGCTATCCTTTAGCATTGCTAGCAGATGCAATCAATGCGGAGTGCCAGAGTAGTCGCACTTTGTCGCTATATGTCGCGACATATTGCGACACATAGCGTCACATTGCGACATGTTGTGACGAACGAGAAGGCGAAATATTTGTCCAGGGTGGAGACGCAGAGACATAGCGCGAGACTAGAGCTTGACTACGCTGACCTCGCAATAGGTCGCACATGCACACGGTTCTCTGTAACGCACGTCAATTGCAATCAATATCAACAGCTGATAAGCGCCCAATAGCGCCGAGCAATGTGCCTTCCTACATTTTCGAAATATTTCCTAAGCTGCACGCTCTGGTGTTCAAAAAAGGTGAGTTTCTTTCGACTAAAAGATATATTAAATCCATACTTGGTTATATTCTATCATGGTTTCTGTTGTTCTTATTTATTCTCACGATGCATCTCATTTGCGCATCAAATATCCTGCTTATGCCAAAACTCCTCAATGTTTTCCATCTCAGCACTTTCTTCATTTGCTGGTTTGCTATTCCTTAGCTGTGAGCCTCTTGTTTCCCTCCTGTTTTTAAGTGAAGGGACCATCTGGCACTATGGCTGCTGGAATAGCTCATATTTGCCCAGACTAAAATGATAATTATTTTATATACTACTTTTCCCTGTGTATTCTCGATTTTATGTGTTTTGCATACAATTTTCTTTTTACTGCCAGAAAATTTTCAAATTTAGGCTCATAAATATGAAAATTTGAAGATCCGCCACTTGCAAAAAGTCGCTCGAGGCAGGATTTATACCCCGACATCAACCACACTGACATCCGACACTGACGCTGCGCTGTCTGCGCGGCAAGTCGACATTGCTTGCATGTGCAATTTTACGGTAGTTGCGCAAGCGGATACTGCTTCCACAATACTAATATCTACTAGGCACACTCTGTGTGGAGTATTACACGCCGTTCCGGTCATAATAGGTTACCTACGCTGCTCTGCCTGCTCCAGGCCCTTCCCATTCTGGTACACCTTCGAAATTGCCTATCCATAGCGCAGTTGCTGTGGGCGCTGTTATTGCGATTATCTGTAGTTCGATCACTCGTTTATGCATTGGTTTTGCGGCCCCCTGCGGATAGCTCGCTATAGACTTGCGAGATAGTTCGAGCTATCACGACATAGTCCCTCTATGTTGTGACAACCAGGAGGGGGTTTACTACGGGCCCTGGCTCCAAGTTGTTTGCCACTCTTTTCTTCCCCGGATATTCTTGGTGCGTGCACGCGCAAGTCGTCCCGACTGGAATTTGTCCAATATTTGCTTGACCCCGTAGAGCTGTTTTTAATATCTTGAACTGTCATGCGTAAATCAGTAGCCTCACGGACAAGCATTGTTTTAGACTCATTGGATTGGCTGCCCGCTGGCAGCTAACGCGACTATCAGGATCTGGCCAGGGAACTTGTTACCAGCTATCTATTTTCAGCTTGTTTAGTGTCATTTGACAAAGAAGGCTTGGGAGAAAACGAACAATACGAATAGCTACCTAGCTCAGCGGTGCACGTGTATTTATGTGTGATGAACATGTTAATGCGAAGGTGACTGGTGAACTTGATTAGCCTTCCTGAATGAGACGTGATTGGCACGTGTAGTTCGATGGTTAACATGCTAATTCTCGTTGGCCAGATAAGAGTTTCATCCCATAAGGTGCAATGGTTTTGTGATTGACTTCACGTTGCCTTGTGATTATCTTCATTAAGAAGTCGACTCGCAAACCTTATGCCCAAAACATAAGCATGTCATGAGATCCGCGAGCTCGCCGTCATATTGCCAACATGCGGGTGGATTACTACTTTCCCTAGAGTCCATTGGGATCTAGTTTTCGCAAGCGTTATCGTTTCTATGCGAAACTTGTTTACATCTCTAGTCCAGAGCTCATGAATGACCTAGGCGTATGTATTTGAAAGAATAAGTCATTTAATATGCGCCTGAACAAACGGTAGACGTCTCAGTGAAAAATCAAAAACCAAAAGTTTGACAGGAATAGAATTAGGAAAGGGACACCCAGCTGAGTAGATTTTTTGAATAGTGCTAGGATTTGTTCTCGGATGGGGTGCTGGCTGAGAGAGATTGCACCCAAAGCGATTTCAAAAAGATCTTTTTTTTTGGAGATTTGGTGGCGATACTCGTAAAAAGCCATTGGACTAACTGGAAAAGAAATTATGATGCATTCTCTACAATTTGCAAATTGAGCACCAATTCGTGCAAAAAAAGCTTTGATGTCTTGCATTAGAGTCTAGCTCAGTCCTTTCATCGAGAAAAGCGAGCGAATTTTTAATGAACTTATGCGACACTACCAAGTGAGATAGGTGATTCAAATCAGCCTGGACCTGGCAATAGGTTGGGAAGAAGAAATTGACATTTATATTAGGACTGAATTGCAACAGTAAAATGAATTGAAGTTTTCACTAGAGTGTCTTCAGCCAATCTGCATGTTGAGCAATAATGATAGAATCATTTTTTACATTAGCTTGTTATTCCTTGGTCAAACAAAAGACGGATGGTGGGACTGATTTTCTCCTTCCATAACACCGACTAGGATAAGATCATGCCATGATCGATGTCCTTTGTGTGCACTTTGTCAAATCGCACAATTTTGCTTATTATCAACAATAACAGTGTCTAGCGCGAAGAGATCTGTTGTGCTGGAAAGGTAGTCAAAAAGAGCGGCTTGAAGGAATTGACTACGCTTTACATAATAATGCATGCATGCTCAAGCTGCTTGGTCAAGCGTTAGCGGACGAAAAAATAGGAGGAACGGCAAAGAGTGTGAATTTGATATGCATATACTTGTCCCTAAAGATCATTCGAAACAGATGGAGACATTGGCCCGTAGTAAAGCTCGGTCATGGGAGATTATCTCCCCTGAGACCTTCATGTGAGGTTCTGTCAGTAAAATGACGACCGCCCATTTCCCCATGGTATAGGGATGCAACGTTACCTGAGAGGTGAGCCTCAGGTGAAGTTCGGCAGGGAGATGATCTCCCTGCCGGGTCATGGGAGATGATATGAGCGATGATGTCCAGAAATAGTGTGCTAAAAAGAAAACGCAGAGAAAATCTTCGTAAGTTGCTCCTGAGTAACTTACGATACACAGCAATTTGCCTAACACTGCGGACAAAATCGGAGCAAAATTGCACAACCGCGCCCGAAAAGGAGAGGATCGATGAACAGCTGATTTTGGCGAGGAAGACAGAAAAAAACAAATTCTTTTCTTTTTTGTAAACTTTACTGGTTTTTTGAAGCTGTCCAAAACGACGACTCATTTGTTCATTTCATTGAATTCACGTTGCAACCATTTCGTTTTTTCGCAAAATTTTCGTAACGAAATCTTCTTTTGTTTTATCTTTGCGTTTGCTAGGCGAAATCCTTGATAGCGGTCATCATCGATTGGATAGTGGCCGCTATCAAAGATTGCCCGGCGATGCAGCAAAAGTTGTGTCGCTAGGCGGAGTTGAACCACGGCCGCGAGCGTGTAATTCCAATGGCTTACCCATTTAACCAATCGAATCAAGTAGCTGTTTTTTCGAGAACGCACTTGATTATAATGTCCAGGAAGCGATCTGCATTCAGATCAATAGCTCGCCGGATGCTGGACTGAGGCGCCAAAATATAAACTCCGGTCCGCCTCAGGAGAGATGCCCTGACGGTAGTTTACTACGGGCCATTATCGTAATCCGTTCCCGAACTGGTACGTATTTGTTCGATAGATTCAGAAAGCAACATCGCAATTGCAAGATAAACAATCAATCCACCATTAAACCAATAGTCCGAGAAAAAAGCCTCAACAAAATTTGCCTAAAAATAGGTAATCAAGATACAGAGCTTATCAAACGCAGTGTCGCCTGCATCAGCATCTCTACTCCCCGCTGGACTCTGCAAATAATTTTGGCTCAAAAGATATACCTTGCTCGTACTGAACGGGACCATGAAAAGTATAACAATTTTCTGGAAAGACTGAGAAAGCTTACCGAGAACTACCAAATGCTTACCTCAAAGAAAACACACGTTGACTTGACAAAAAGTTTCATCATTTCTCTGCGTATACAGGGTGTCCCAAAAGTATGTATCGAACGTTTGATCGTTAATAACTCTCTTCCCAAGAAGTCTTTTGCCTTGCTTTAGGTACCGTTTTGTAGAGCTGGCTTCAACTTAGATTTGCACTATAGAACGAATCATTCATCTCTCTTCATTACTGTAGGATTACGGTAGAAACTTGAAACATATGGTGTTAATGTGAAAAAAGCTGCCGTTTCAAAATTTTTCAAAAAATCGTGAAAACTTGTGTAATAGGGTTTTTATGGACGCTGAGTTCAATAATTAACTATTCACAAGATTGCGAAGCTTTCTAAACGGTGCAATACCACTTTTTAGGAACATTGAAAAAATGGCCGCTACTTCTTACCTGGCATAACTCTTCAATGAAGCATCATAATAAGTTGGGAACTTTACAGTTATAATCAGCAACTCTAATTAGCCTAGTGTAAAAGTTTTAAGGCTGTTTTGTTTCCTTTCTGGGGCAAAATATGGCCTTTCATTGCTTAAAACCCTCCTTGAAGTTTCTACCGTAATCCTACAGTAATGAAGAGAAATGAGTGATTCGTTCTATACTGCAAATCTAAGTTGAAGCCAGCTCTACAAAACGGTACCTGAAGCAAGGCAAAAGACTTCTTGGGAAGAGAGTTATTAACGATCAAACGTTCGATACATACTTTTGGGACACCCTGTATTATAAATTCTAAATATTCTCTGAAAAAATTGTTGGAAAATCTTGCTATATGACGTGCAACAATGGTGTGGCGAACCCAAAGTGTCCTCGCTATACCTGCAGTTTCCGTTCAAAAATCTGTTTTTCACCGTATGAAATTGGGAGTCAGTATATCAATGTGTAGTGCAGAGCCATATCATGTAAAAAAGAATTTTGTGGAAATCTAGAAATTTTACGTGGCACTGAACGAGATGCCTCCACCCGGATTTTTGGCGCGTTTACCTTTGGAGAAATTTGCTCTATTAGTGCGGAGTTACCGCGGACCTCAAATGCCGTTGGGCAGGGTTTTTGCACCGTCCCCGGCAGGGTTTTTGCACCGTCCGCGGGCCAACCGGTGGATGGAGCGCTGCAGTAAGTTAAGGGCCTCAGGTCGGCAGTGGCATAAGTTAAGAGCTGCGACTCGCTCGATGTAATTTAGTGTGATTGCACCACCGCGCGTGGGGCGCACCATAGCGTCTGACCCGAGACCTTTCACTTTATTACAGCGATATCTCTGGTCGGATTCTGTGAAAATTTAGCCGGTTGCTCGGTGTACTAAAATAAGGGCCGCGGCTCGCTCATCCGCTCCCAATGTCTGAGTGGGTAGGCTTGTACATACGACAATAAAGTGAAATTGATTTGCAGGACATTCCTTGTGCAAGGGGTATTACAATTGTAGAACTTTACTAAGTGATAGACCACTTCTACAACATTCTAACTGGCAATGAGCGTAAATTCAATCGTGGGAACTTTGTGCGCTACTATATAAAGGGACTATGAATGAGTGTGATTCATTTTTAGCAGAAGACTCAAGGACGGTGCAGCACTGTCGATCAATGCCATGCCTAACACCACACCAAGCAGGTTCACTGTTGTGTTCTCGTGAAAGATTTTCAGTCGCAACAGATGTGATTTTTAGCTATACGGGGTTGATAGAGTGGACGTCTACGCAGTCGTCAAAGACAAGGAAGCGGGAATCTTCGCGCGCTTCGGGTAAAACAGTTGACGAGGTATGATTCATAACTTAGAACACAAAGCGCAACAGCCATAAATAGTTCCCTTTGATAGTAGGGTACAACAATTACAACCGCACGAAACTCGCATTACGTGATAGCTGAAATTATGTCTATCCAGGAAAAACCTTCTACTTCTTATTCCTAGTTATTTGGACGCAGCGTGTAGACCACAGTACGATGTGGCTATTCGTATCTGTTGCTCGCTTCTAACATAATCTCGTTGGTGGCCTTGAAAAAAGTTTTGGTTTGCAAGGATTTGACTCAGAATTTCTCGACGTTGTGCACCTGTCGTTATGCTGCCCATGACTGACGTGACTGGCCCGACGGTTTATTTGCGAGCGATGCCAGCACAGTCTGTGTTCTAGTGATACTCGGAAATAGGACGTCTTTGCAAAGCGAAGGTTCCCGCGCGAAACTCAGCTTCTTCGCAGAAGTGACCTTCATCCAGTATCCTTGAAATAGCTATTTTTTGTAATAAGCTTGTACATGACACATGGCACCGCGGTTCACATTTTATCAAATATATGCGTGATATCACTTTTCCGTGACAAACTAGGGAGTCGGCATGGGCGTTGTTGAGCTAAGGAGCTAGGTGTAGACGTTCATCTTGATCGATTAACGATCGATTACATTTATTGTCCAAGAAAAGTCAGAACCCCTTATCGTTTAGTAATGCCGCCAGAGGTACATGTTATTTATAAGTATTCATAGTCGCGTCGTCACTTCCTTGGGGCTTCGCATTCTTAAAATAATTTTCACATCTTTCTCCCCGCATTTTCAAAACTCTCCTATAAAGCTATCGGCAGCTAGCACCACAAGATGAGTTCATTCTCATCTGTGCTGTGGGGCTCTTCTTCTCTCGAGCAACAAGTGACAATCTTCGAGAAGCGTCCTAAGTCATTCTTGAAAGTCACAAAGGAGCACTGCAGCTGGCAATCCGTCACCGGTCGTACTCGTGCGTTACGTCCTTTCCGAGTGGCCAATCACACATTGATATGAGCATCTCCAGCATCGTCATTCTTTCCTTCTTGCAGCGCTGCGGCGAAGCTTTTTTTCCAGTTTCCCGACTAAATAGCCATCGCTCAAAGGATAAGGTGATGGGAACTACCGCAGAAGGACGGAATCACTAAAAATCACTTATTTGATGCAGATATGGTCGATTTACGAAAACCCATGTCTATCGGCGATGTTATGTCTTCATGAAAATAAAGCTTCAACGGAAGAGTTGTGCGGGCGAGGGAAGCACAACGGACTTTGCTGTTTTTGCACCTGAGCTCTACCCAGTTTTCTCAATTCTAAATTGTCTTTTAGTGGCATCCCGATTTTCGCGTCAAAGTCGCCCTTAGAAAATTTGAAAAACAACTTTTCCTTGCGGACTACCTCTTCCTCCACCTCTTTATAAAAAGCATCTAGACCACAGTTGTCAGCTGCTGATGTTGGACTGTAGTAGCTGATGTTGCTATTGGTCATCTGAAGTGAACATAGAAGTAACCTACAGTTCAGACGACAGAGGATTTGATTTAGTTTGCTCTTGGCTAAGCATCCATCGAACTCGAGGGGTAACAACAATCTTCTTTAGAGTTTGGGAGCCTGTTAGGTGTACATTCGGCTGCACATCGCACGGCACATGGTGTCCCGCAACGACAAGTTGGGGCGTCAGACCACACTGAGAGGGGGAGGACTCAGATACAGCTATATATGACACTTTTCTGAAAAGGATCAATTAGGCTCGCTTTAAGGTTGGCGAAGAAATGCCAGAAATGCAACTTTGTGACGGCGTCTGCGGTCAGATGGTATTTGTGGAAAAGATGACAAAACTACCCTGTGCTCATATATTCTGTCACATCTGCTTGCCTGAAGGACAAAGAAGTGTGTTTTTACGAATTATCCTACAGCTATGATTATAGAAACTAACTCCTTTTAGCACATGCAAAGTGCACACCGCCGCCCACCAAAACAATAATAAAGTTGGCAAATTCTATACAAGTAAGAATCAAGTATTTAGCGAAAATTTGTTAATGAAAAGCGAGCTGGACTACTTTTGAAGGGAACACAACGCTGGTCCAGCTCATTGCGTTCCTTGCCAAAGAGGTTCTTCAAAAAGTTCGTGCAAAACCTAGCGATATAGCTTATGCTAGGATAGCGTGTGTATTAACGAAAAATGATAAAGATTTCATTTTGGAGTTGCCAACGACCTTGTCACTCTCTCAAATAATAGCTGCTTATGAAAGGAAGGGAGGCGAGAGAGAAGAGATCAGAACTGGACCATCAGGTGTTTTTGGGTTTATCAATTTCCTTATGTGGACATAGAGGCGGCTACAAAGGCAGTGACTGGGTAGTGTTCTACCGACAGCGTCGCGCAATGGTGCACGACGATCTAAATTTCAATTGTGACAAATTCTTTTTTCCCTTTCTTTTCCAGGTTACCAGCTCAAGCTCAAAAGTACCATATATCGGTACTGACCAACTATATACTGCTTTGTGACTCACATTCAATATCTGTTGCTCTTCGTTGTCAAATAACAATGGTGCGTTGTCTGGAAACGATCTAAGCAGCACTTGTTGCAACATTTGCTCTCGTCTCCGTAGCTAGGCATCTGGCATTTGCAAGAATTGCAAAGATTTGAAGCAATCAGAACGAAAGCGTCTACTTTTAGCCTTTGTAATCTGGGTTAGACACCAGGTTCCGCTCGCAAAAATCCAAACTGTTATCGAGTACCAGTTATTATTGTACGAAGACATCAGTCAACTACTGCCTCCGCTACACTGGCTACCTTTGTTAAATCTTTCATGATCGAAATGTTTCCTGTTCTTCTACAGCACTTCATTAACAATTGGCACTCCGACGTGAGTGATACTGACTTCCTGCCCTTTGATCAGTACAAAAACGAAGAGTTGAGGGCATCTGGGTTACCGGATAAAAGAGCTGAGGATCTTAGCAATGAACTTACGCTATTTTCGGAGGGTTTCTTCCATGTCTGTCTTCATCTTAAAAGGGAGGATACCAGATCGCAGTGGCGAACTAAAATGATATGCATATCATTAGATGCGTTTTGATGAACTGATTCCAAATCTACCTTTCTTATCTGCTGCGAGCTCCTTTAGATGAAGTTATGGGCTTTCGAATGTCCAAATTTAGCAAACATTCAGTGCCACATCTTCAAGAACTACTTGTTCGAAGGCGCTTTTTCATGTGTTCGGTATATCTATGCATTTCTTGTAGTCAGTGTACTCAAAACAATGCCAATAGGTCACTCCTAAGCTAATTTCAAGTGCGCATTGCGCATTAAAATCTCGACAATCTCACATTTTTAAACGCCCATAGCTTCTTCTAGAGTAGCTCGTAGCAGATTGAAAAGGTAGACTTGAAATCAACTCATCAAGACTAATGGTATGCATATCATTTCAGTTAGCCACTGCGACCTGGTATCCTTCCCTTGTTAGTAAGGAGTGAGCAAGTTTCTCACTGGGTACCAGTTATCGTTACGAAGACATCAGTCAACTACTGCCTCCGCTACACTGGCTATCTTGTTTAAATCTTTTCTGCCATACACCTCGATCTTCTGGGTGTAGCCAGCACGAGAACAGAACAGGAACCATATTTATGAGGGTTGGTTCCATAGTAAGGCGAAACGCGGTGCCCAAATGGTAACATCGATTCGTCGATAGCAGCTCTTCCTCAGGCTTATATTAGGTTGTCCGGAAATTAATGCAGGTTTTGATTTCCAACCGCAATAAGTCATACATTTCTCATTTTGAATAGGTTGCAAGGTACTGTTCGATAGAGCAAAGCAAGCTCTACAAGATGGCTATCTTGCTCTAGCAACAGCTCTGATTCACCTCGAGTTGCGAGCCAAAAACTAAAAATATTCAACTGCCCGAAAAATTGAGAAAAATCGTAACTCAGTTCGTAAAAATCCTACAAAAATTCTAACTTGCTCACGTAAACACAATCCACATAAGGCACCTATATACGCCGTTGCCGTATTTTTTTCTCTGTTAGAAATCAAGAAAACGGAAATTTTCGTCCATTTGCTAAAGTGGTGCTGTGCCGTTCGCACATAGGTAGCTGTATACTACAAACCTTTAGAAGTACAAACGTAAATTTCCAGCTCTCTACAAGCTTTAGTTCTCGAGAAATATCGAAAACAGTTTTCCCTAGTCATGCGGTCCAAGCTAAAATTTGAATTTCTCGCGAACTAAAGCTTGTAGAGAGCTGAAAATTTACGTTTGCACTTTTAAAAGTTTGTAGTATACAACTACCTATGTGCGAACGGTGCAGCGCCACTTTAGCAGATGAACGAAAATTTCCGTTTTCTTGATTTCTAACAGAGAAAAAAAATACGGCAACGGCGTATATAGATGCCTTATGTGGATTGTGTCGTGAGCAAGTTAGAATTTTTGTAGGATTTTTACGAACTGAGTTACGATTTTTCTCAATTTTTCGGGCAGTTGAATATTTTTAGTTTTTGGCTCGCAACTCGAGATGAATCAGAGCTGTTGCTAGAGCAAGATAGCCATCTTGTAGAGCTTGCTTTGCTCTATCGAACAGTACCTTTGTTCAAAAATGAGAAATGTATGACTTATTGCGGCTGGAAATCAAAACCTGCATTAGTTTCCGGACAACCTAATACATGGCCTGAAAACGGGCATTCACTTAATCAAGAGTAGGCTGCAGCTTGCGGAGTTGCATCCGCACCATCGTGGAATTCCAACTGTTCGTCCCGTTGACAGCAGTATTGTCAGCAAAGTGCAACGTCTTTGGAATCTACAGAAGTTCGCTCGTTTTGGAATTCTCTGATCGAAGGTCCTTTTTAATTTTGGAATTTTCTGATCGAAGGTCCTTTTTAAGCCGTTAGATTTTGAAGACTAGGACTTTTATTGATTATCAAGGGAAACGAGATACTGCGAACAAATGCCAAGGAACAATAACAATAATACCTTTTGATTTACTGTGATTGAGTTTGGTGAACCTGTTTTTATGCAATCCTTGAAATTCGTGCAAATTCCGGCATTATTGCCCGTGTTTGGCGGAGCTTGCCATGAGGGGAAGGGGAGGAAGCTGCTCCGAACATTTGTATTATTGCAACTCATATGCAGATGATGCACACATACATTCAGATGGCCGTAAAAATGCACAGGAATGTCCACAGGTGCAGATGGAAGAAAATGCTTAAAATCAAAGTTAGAGGTTAAAGATAACGATATAGTGGCAGCGTACAAATGCGTCTGTCTTAATAGATTAAGTCCCATTTTGAAATCTAGCTTTTGAAGCAAGAAAATTGCACCAGGAGCTCTGCCACAGTTCCTCTATCGTTAGCGGGCCGCGTGTACGCCCATTCACAGTTTTAAACTGCAAACTAGATTGCGCATATCATACACATCTATGAGCATAGGTCCCCCAACGACTCCGCGCAACTTGTTGTATTGCATCTATATAAAAGTCAAGAGCTTAAGGAAAGACCGTTTTGGACTTTTTTGCACTCACCGAAGGGGTAAGACTAGGTTGGTGAACGCGAACGCTGCCTTTAACTAGGAATTACGGCTTGCATGGAGGCGTGGTGTTAGGCGAAAGTCTAAGGTTCGATCTCTAGGTCATGAATGGATCAAATAATCTGCTTGAGTGATGCCTGAAAGGCAGCGTCCCGGCAGAAAGATAGGTGCCGGGTTTTTGTGGTGATGTTAAATTATACCCCCTACCTAAGCGATGACTGAAGTTCGGAGCGAAAGAAGGAGTCTACCAAGTCTGAAATTTGCTCCGAAAATGGCCCGAATCTTACGGTGGGCCCGGACGCCGCCCACACAGCAATATCGATTTGCAAGGCCAGAGTGCGTATAGCGCACACTGTCATGAGCGCAGGGTCCTGCAACTCTGCGTCTCTACCTTGCACGCATCTCGCACTCGCCCGAGCCTACCACAAGATTCGGGCCACTTGAGGGGCGATTTATAGACTTCGTAGACCCCCTTTCGCGCTGCAAACTTCTGTCGTCGCTTAGTTAGGGGGTCTACCATCAAATTACGACGAGAGCCAGATACCTCCCGTCTGGTGGGACACTGCCTTTAAGTAAAGTGTTCCGCTCAGTACACACCCATAAGAAATACAGCTATCGAACAAGGAAAGCGTTGGTCGAAGTGGTTTTTTAAAAGCTACATCACTTTGTACAGCATTGAAGTTTCCAAGTATGTCTTCCTTTTCATCCGAGCGTTTCTGAAGGCAGAGTTATGAGCTTAGATCAAATTCAATACAACTGAAACAAAATTATCCACAACTGCTAAAATGGTCTAGTGCCAATTATTAAAGCAATTTCAGTGAAAACCTTCTGTCTAGTACCCTCATACCCAACACTTCCATTTGAGCATAGAAAAGATTGTACCCAGTTCTTGCATAAATTCTGAGTTCATTTTCCGCTCCAAAAACTACTCATAACCAAGGGTCCAATGACGCTTTGCAGATAATGAAAGTATTTGGAATCGGCGCACAATGCTCTTTAAAACAATATAGAACTCATCTGAAAAGCCACTTCGGCTAAAAAGGCTTTGCTTGTAATATCTGAACACTTCCTTCAACTTGTGTGTTGCCATATCTATTAGGTTGGCACATAAGTAATGCAACTTTTTATATAACTTTTGTCTAATTAAACTTAGCGCATTCATTTTTTGGCAATATAAGGAATATGATGTAAGTTTCCAATGCACACATTTTTGCCGAATTTTACTATCTTATGTGAGGATTACGGTAGGTTTACGGTACTATGGGAAAATTTTTAGAATGCATCAGATTTTGCTGAAACTTGGCCTATGGGGCTTATTTGACATGCTGATCACAAAAATGAGATCCGTTTCGCATGAAAAGGCCTCATTCGTGAGATCAAAAGATGAATTTCACTTTAGCGACAAGTGAATATGATATTCGTGTTTACCGCATGGGATTGCCCTATAGTGCAAAGTTATAGCGAATTCTGACTTTTCGCAGCTTACAAGGGAAGGATACCAGCATTAGTTGGCAATTGAAGATGAGATGTATATCACTAGATGCAACTTTGAACGCTGATTCCAAATCTGCTTTCCTTTTTTGCGGAATAGGTTTGAGAAAGAAGTTATGAGCGTTTGAATGTCCAGATTTGCCAGACATTGAGTGGCTTAAAATCAGCGAAAATTTCTGAAACAACACATATGCCATTTCCATCGGCTTTGTTCCTTCCTTGCAAACAATATACTCGATACAAAAATGATTTTCCACTTTTCGGTGTTTTGTACAGTTTTTCGCCAATTTTAGGCTACCTAAACCTTGACAAATTTAGACATTTAAACGCCCACAACTTCTTTCGGAAACTTATTCCGCAAAAAAGGAGAGCAGATTTGGAGTCAGCGTTCAAAGGCGCGTCTACTAGTATACATCTCATCTTCAATTGCCAGCTAATGTTGGTATCCTTCCTTAGTTATTGACAAATTGCCTTCAAAACTTGACGCATTTGACTTGTTCAAATTCTCGAAGGCGCCCCTCCTTGATTTCTGTTTAAATTTCATTTCTTTTTTACTGATTCCAATGTGCCAACTTCCAGCTACATTCTGCCTATAATTGCTTTTTCATATGTTTGAATCAGGTTTCGTAGGGCTTCATGTTTGCCGAAAAATCGTGAAACCTCGATTTTCAAGTTTTCAAAAATTGCTTGGATTTTTTGTACTACGTTATAAAAAATCAAACGGTTTGCGCAGACTTGCAGCTTACATCACGATCTACATGATGCCACAAAATGAGATTGCTACATAAAATAGGAAAAAAGTTACGGGAAAAGTTGCAAAACTTATGTGCCAACCTAATATATCGATAAGAGACGAGTTATTTGTTACGGAATATGTCCATTTGCAAACAGTACGCGAGTCGCACAAAATCATCTTTTACTAAACACTGAGCCTTTTGGAACTTGTGATCCGCGCGAGTCTCGTTAGTTCATGTTTATGCATATTGCAACTATAGGGTACTCGAAAAATCGTGAGGTTTCGCTACCGCACGCCACATGCACGCAACCGCATTTTCTTGGTTTCTATCTCTACTCGTAAGATTTTTCTGTTTACATATGGTATTCCGACACTGGGAGTGAGTTGAGAGTTAAATGAGGCCTTTTTTGTATGAGTGTTTGTAGCGTTTCATACTGTAGGCAAAATACCGTAATCAAATCCGTCGACACGATTTTGTAGTTAACCCTATACAAGCGACTTGACCACACTTAAAGTGGCAATATTATCGAGTAAAAACATGAACGAGACCTGTGTTTGTAGCGTTTCAGGATGCGTCGGAAAAAGAAGACGATACGCAAAAGTAAAAAAATCAACAAACAAACACATCGCAAACATTAAATGCATTCAATAAACGCTTTACATGTTAAGCATTTGATTCATATTTTCTTTCTGAAGGCTAAGCAACCAATGGCGTCGCATACATCACAATAAATGAATCATTTACTCGAAAGTTGGAACATACCAAACAGACTACCACATCCGGAAAAAAATAGGGTTTTTGAGGGAAAAAGACGAAATAGTGTTGCAGATGATTTTGCGAACACTTATCGCTTGATTTTTTGAAGAAACTACATCAGTGTTTTAGCAAGTATTTTGCTCACTCCTTATTCATAGCCACAAGATCTGACTGGTAACACTAGATTCAACTGGATTGGCGGCTGGAAGGGGGCTTCGTGACCTCATCAAGGCCCCTCGCGCCAGCAACGCAGTCGGTGTCTCTGTCGCGCTCGTATTGTCTGCTCATTCTCTAGCGTTGATCAGGTCACGAAGCCCAGCCTTTGAGCCGCCAATCCAGTAGAATCAAAAGCTAACAGCAGGCGTGTAAGGTAAATGTTTTGTATGTGTTGTATTTTGTATTTACCCACTTTGCACAAGATTTTTATTCTACAGTCCTGAAAGGTGAGATAAGGCTTTATCCATCAGCTGTACCGGAATTCTAGAATCGACTTACTGGGTCTAAAAAATAGCTTCATAGACAAGAAAAATATGCACACTGGAATTACGAACTCAATAATCGTGATACTTGACCGAGTAAATGAGCGACAAATCCTGTCTCACACTATTCCCCTCCCCTCCCCCTCCACCTTTACACGGGAAAACAGATCTCTACGACTTGTTTCCATTCTGAATAGATCGAATAACTGCCAAAACTCTGGAACTGATTTTGCTATGGGTATGGTGACCAGCTAATTTCAGTCATTCTACCGTGAGTTTCATAACTATACGACACCCTCAAAATTTAAGATTTCCGGATCCACAGGAGAGATCGAGTACTCCAGTCAGTGCCTTAGTGATCTACATATGATATTGTATAAAATGACTTTTCAATCAAAATGTCTACTCACCTGCTTCTCCACATGTAGAGACATGTCTGACATGTCTACTCTCCCACTCTTTCATGACTATATGACACCTTTGAGCGGTACTTTCCTCAAGGAAAAAAAACGCAAACGCAAATCTTATGACTAATCGGGCCACTGGGCCTTTCTACCGCTTCATCAAGTCTACCGGAAATGCTTCTGACAAACTCATGCATGTTTTCGGTTCAATGTTGTCACATGCGTCCATAATGGACTGCTCCAACTTTTCCAATGCCTCGTAATGTCTGTATCTGCTCAAGAAATCACCAAAGAATGTAATCACCAAAGATTTTCTGAAAGAATCAAAACAAAACAATATGGTCATCCTTTACAAAAGGTGCTAGCGATGCTGGCGAAGAACGGCGGCAAGTGACTCCCGTGGATATTTAATGCGTTGTGCTGTCACCGGCGTTTGTGGAAGGAGAAGTCGTTGCTTTTCAGTACTTCTTCGCAATCTGCGCGCAATTTCATCGAAACCCAGGCTTTTGAACCACGCCAAATGTTCCCAAATAAAAAGACATCGATCTCACTACATTACTCTTCAATGCTGTGGGTAGGGTAAAAATTTTCTTAAAAATTTAATCCCACTAAGAATGGAAAAATGCTGCTATTTACACTGACAAAGCTAAGCCTTTACTGCTAATTGAACTCAAGTCGTTAAGTTCAAATATGGAGTCCTCCCTTTAGCAATCTTCTGTCCAAAATTAATGCCGTAACAGTTCACAAAGTATTCCTCAGATTTGATTGCACCAGTTTAAAGGCAGTGTCTCACCAAAATATAGTTGCCGAGATTTTTGCATTTTTCAAGCCTGTCGGACTTTGTCTAGCACTGTATGGGCTTAAAATCGCACGAAGTTCCCAAAAGCCCCGTTTTCTGGAGGCTCTACGGAAGCAACGTGGACGAGTTGTACCTTCCAACTTCAGCCTCAGCCACAGTGGCAGCAACAGAGGGGAGGTGAATGCCAAGTGGAGGGACATGTTCAAACGTGTAAGGGGGAGACCGAAGGAGTCGTTCGCGCGCGAAGGAGTCGTCCAAATCGCTCTCCGCGTACCACTTTGAGCGAATTTTTCTCAGCGTGGATAGGGGCCAAATTGAGTGGGACTTGTCGCAATGGCCTACTTAGAGGTCCCTATAATAGAATATATGAAGATCCGCGCGACCTCAACTTTGGTGAGACACTGCCTTTAATGGCTTCAAAAATTTGTACAACACCTATTTTCAAAATGTTTGAAAATGAACGAAGAAAATTACGTTCTTTCTTAAAAAAAACTTCCAATATGATATTTTAGTACGGCCTTGATGTGCTGAAACTCTTACCGAACCCAGTAATGAAAGGCAATCACTAATCGTTGATTTAAAAAAGTTACCAACAACCCAATATTCGGTGCACTATTTTCCTAGGAGGGGGAGGGGAGCACACCGCAAACTGGAAAGCAAATGCGCGCAAAAAAATTTGAAGATGACAACATCCTATAGGTAAATGACTATTTTCATGTATGTCAGCTGTAAGTGGTTGTATCAGATGAACGTTCACGATTTTTCGTCGTTATTCTCGACAACGAGTTGTTAAAATGTGTAGAACCTTTGAAGAAGCCATTAAACGATAGCTTTGAACAAAGAAAGGCACGAAATCCAAAATATATATCGGTCCGGCTAGGCGCAACAACAAAATATTCAGCGAATGATGTTTGACACTGAAGTGGAGGTAAATACAATGCGAATAAGACCGCAAATGTGAGTCTTTTGAGCGGGAGTCGGTACAAAAGTTCGTGAAGTTTTTCAGACTCAACCTCAGATTACTCAAATTTCCTCTTTTTAACAGTGACTTTCTTGTTCTGAGTTTTCAATGATCGCTCGGGAGGTTGTTGAAGTTTTTAACCATGGTTCTCAACTATAACGATTTCAACTTTTTCTATGATTTACATTTCAGACTTTTAAAAACAAAACTTTAGTAATATTTAGAGTAAGCAAAGTGCAAACAATGCAATTTTTTGCATCTATAACTGGTTTTTCAGGTTTTCTAAAATTGTTTTCTCGGTGCTACCAGATTCCATAATTGGGCATCCCGAATCTCATAGAACATGATATGGCGAGCAACTTGATTGCTATTCCATGCAGCTTTTTCTCCTTTTTTTGAAACCTTTTCTCATCCTCGTTAAGAACAAGAAGAAAAATTCGTTATCTTGTTTTTGAATGCGTAACGGGTTGTGTGAGGCAAATTATGTAACTCATTATTTCGAAGCAAAATAATCACCCATTTATTTGCTTTGCAGAATCAGTGTTCAATCATAATCCATTTTTGAAAGTTTCAACTTCCGGAGATTTTTTGACATGAAAATTTTGAAGAATAGCCACAATTAGAGTAAGTGAAAATTGTGGGTTCGCGATTTCAACGATTATTTGAGCATTTACTTAACAACTCAGAATAAAAACATCACTGCTAGAAAAAAGAAGTTCTGCACTAACATTGCACGATCTTTTACATTAGCCAAAGAAGGATGCCACTAGCAGGCTCATGGACAATTTTTTGATGAAGTATAAAAAGGTTTCTCACTGATTCGAAATATCAGCTGCGACTCGACTCAGCTTCTACTACTACCCACCAGCACCAATATCAGCATCGTGTCCAGGCAGATATATCGACATCATACAATCTCTGTAGTCTTCATAAACTAGTTTTCTATCATTTCCTTAGTATTGGGTTAGAAGATAAGTTTCGCATTGAAAATTCCAAATAAATTCATTTGAAAATGCTCAGAGCAGCGTTTCAATCTGTATAGCATTTTTTCATTGTATTTGAACCATGCAGTATGTTATGAAACACAAATAAGAAGTACCTAAATTTGGATATCTCTGGGCTTTGCATATTTGGGGATCAGAAGCAGGAAAATGCAATTTGAGTGTTTGCATGTAAGAGGTTGTACTGTCGCGACATAATACTGATGACATATGACATTCTTGCTTTAAAAACACTTGAAAAAAACAAGGTTTTCTCTTTTAAATCACATTATTTTATGCTGGAATCTGGAGGAGATTACGGAATTTCGAAAATTTTTGGCAAGATTTATGCTCCAAGCTGATACATGTAGTATAGAATTTTTCACATTCTAAGCGTGAAGGCATTAGAATGAAGTATAATTAAAACTATTTGCTTATAAATTCCGCATGTACTGTATGTGATTGGAATCATAATTTGTGCATTGAAGAAGACAATGACAACAACAACAGTTTATTTATTGAAGGTGGATAACATCGCGGAAAAACTGTTCACGAAATTTGTTCAGCCTAAAATATGTCTTTTTTCTTTCTCTTCTGAAGGTTTCTAAAACTAAACATAATATGTTTGTGATTGGAGAGAAGAAGTAGGGGATTGCATCCTCCCATTATAAAAATCTTTCGCTCTCAAAAAAACACATCAGACTTTCACTCTCAAGTATTCTCAAGAGATAATCATAAACTATTGCTGCATCGTCTGAAAGGTGGAGCGGTTGAGACGGTTTTTCGTTGATTAATTGTCTTAGTGGCAACGTTGAGAAGGCATAATCGCAAAGTTCACGCAATGAATCTGAAGTTATTACAAGCCAAGATGCTGTGTCCTTCAAGCACTTTGATTGATGGAAGTAACCCTAACAAACGAATTGTTATGTAAGAAGTGGCAGAGTATGGAATCAGCCAAGGTTGCAGAATGGGCATAAAGAAGAACTTTTATAATTTCTTACCCCAATGGACTTGCTGTCGGTCAAGGGTCGGTCATAAGGGTATCTCTACCTGAATGTGTAAGCTTTAACTGAATATTAAATGAGTTGGACTCTACTTTCTTCCGCCTAATTTGGGCCTTCACAGCATGCAAATTCCCTTTCATATTTGTTACAAACAAATTTCTTCAAAAATTTTTATGAATGTTCACTTGTACTCAAAAAATCGGAGGCGGATCACATATATAATTATTAATAAACTCACATCTTGCACCGGCTCCCTGAAGCTGTCGAGGGCTTCCTAAAATGGTGGGATTACAAAAAACAAACTTTACAATTTAGTATCATCAACACTCATCAACGTTCATTCTTACTATTCTTTCAACTTCTCAACATTGTTACTTATAGCCGCAGCCATTACCTAATTTTTAAAGCAAATGCTCGTTAAGGAAATGCTTAATACATCTGATACGGGGACTTTATAACACCATTTGCTGCAGGAGCGTATTCATCGCCGCAATTTGTAAAGTATTGGAGCTCGATCACTTTTGCACTCGACTAGCTACCGAGCAAAGTAGCCAAACTTCTATTTCGGCAATTCTACTCATGAGACTGGACTCTGATTCAATGCTTTTAACATCCAGCTAATATAGCCATTGTGTCAGTGGTCATATAGCAGTTATAAACCGAAAATATGATGACGGCCTAAACGGCCGTATCTCACCTTACTGATTGTATTTGACGCAGCCAAAGTTGCTACGATTAGCAATACCTTAAAGCACGGCGTAAGTCTCAAATACAGGGAAAAGACTGTGCAGTGCGTACCGCTACAAACATCCAAAGCTTCATCCTTGATCACTATGTGGTGATTCTAGGCAACTCTTGCCACTTTTGTACGTATCATAGGTCATACAATAAAGCTAAAACAACATAAACTCTAATTTCGGACTTTAGATGAACTGTTACTGGAGACTAAACAAACGGCACTTCGTTCAATTCTATTGTGACAAGCGACAGTTGTGCTTCCATATCGTAATTGTACAAATAGCGGACTCGTTGTATCTCTATTTTTCTGACGTTCATCTGGACAAATATCGTTGATTTGCCTGCAGTAATATAGGTTTCGCAATAGATAAAAACTTAAGCGGGCGATGCAGACTGAACAGACTCTGATACAGCATCCTTTTGCAATGCTATATAAATGAAAGTGCTGCTCAACAATGAATGTTTGAATTTTAGGCACATAGTACTTGCATAGCAGGATGAACCTTAATCACTTAACTTGATATCTACCCTGCACAGTGTGCAACCGTCCACTCTTACAAGTAGCACTTCAGGTAAAACCTTTCCTAGCATGACAAAGTGTGGAAATGGCTATACTAATTCATACATAACCAAATAAATTATAATAGACACAATTTCAAGGAGAAGTTGCTGAAAATGAGCAGATTTTAGTTTCAAATGTCGTCTAGACGTATGTTGTGCAGTACACATATTTTAAAATGAGTTGACGATACATAGGAGTTGGTTCCTTCTAAGCCTTCCTTATCCAATATCTAATTCCTTTCAAGTGCCTCTCAATGTTGATACCCATATGTATATCTCGTAGCATGCGACAGAACATGTGTACGTGGTAAAAGCACCTGTAGTTTAAATTCATTATGGTACCCAAACATAGTTGACTTTTTGGTAACTACCTCTGAAATGATATTGTCATCTGTCCTTTAAGTGGGTCTCACCTTTGTTTACGTAGATTCTTTGATGCTATATGTACAGCTGATGGGTTTCGATACAAATACTATCATTAGGTAGTAGTCACTGTAATCAAAAGTGGTTTTGGAATTCTTACTTGACATTCAGCCCTTCACAAATAAATGAAGCCGTTTCTATCCATAATTCTAGTTATCGACTCAAATTTTTGTGGAGGCTGGGAATACCATTAGTCCAACGAGACCATAAAGAGTGCAATGCGCATGTTCGAAAAATTTCCACATCTCCTCTATAGTGAAGTTTTTAATCATAAATGATACGGATTTCTAGTAGAAAGCTTCACATATCGCAATCCTGCCATAATTATAAGTTCCATGCGCGATCCTTCAATCCCGCTCTTTTAGTGCATAGCAGACAGGTTTGTATAATAACAAATTTCTGAACATTTTCATTTCATTTTCTTTTGAAATTAAAAAAAAATGAAAAATGAACATGATTTACTATTCAACGTTCGGTTTTGAAATTTACCGTTATCACAAAGGTGAGTGGTGAGAACCAGAGAATTATTTGTAGTTGTTTTAAAATAATTCGTGCAATTTTCCTATTTGTTAGAAATGCCTGAGGATTCGCAAAAAATCCACTTGTACACACGTATGGAGACCGCCCCAAGGACAATTTTTTGGTTGCTCTTCAAGGGAACGGCAAAAAGTAACTATCAGGTTGTCCCAGAAGTTCCGCCGTTTCATTTTTGAAAATTTGTGACTTGCTGTCTCTACGGATTTGCTTCTTTCTAACTTTATTGGAAGGAAGAAGTCTTCGTCTTTGTAGTTGTCTCGCGATGCACTTCTACAATACATTTTCTAAAGAGATCAAAAATGGAAAAAGAAGACCACTCAAGCTTTGACCTTTTTAATATAGGTCGCCAAAAGCCTGGAACGTTTAATTTAAAGAAAATTTGAGTTTATCGGTACATAAGTCTTATGACCTGCTCCCTTCATCTGAATTGTGCTGTTTGACGTCAAATGTTATAATTTTTGAGTTTGCAAAAGAAAACGCTGAAATTGATTAATTTCTTACTTTTCTCGGTCACTACTTTTCATTAAGTTGTCCAAATAGCACAGCTTTTTCTCAGGTCATATATTGGGTCATAAAACTTAAGTACTGACAATTTCAGATTTTTCTGCAGTGCAAACTTTTAGCGACCTAACCTAGAATGGTCAAAGCTCAAGCGGTCTTCTTTTTCCACTTTTATCTCTACTTTAAACGTATAGTAGAAGTTCACCATAATAAATTTGCCAAGAAGAAGACTTCTTCTTTCTAATGAAATTAAAAAGAAGCGATTCCGTTGGAACAGCAAAAAATTACAAATTTTCAAATATGAAACGACAGAACTTTCGGACGATCCAATATTAGAACGGCAAAACTGAAAGTCATTCAAAAATATAATATCCACATAATCGGCTCCCAGCTCTACGGCTATGATTGCGGTTTTATCTGCCCTTTAGCTAAAGTTCATCACTTCGTTTCATTCACTGCTTAGGACTGCCCTTAATAAGCAGGAGTATAAGTAAAATAACGAACAGTAAGGAGACAGCATACCAATAGAAAAATATTAAAACAGCAGAGGAATTGTGTAGTAACAATATACCTGCTCGACTGCAGGTAACTCTTCACTCCTTAACTAAGGATTCCGAAAGCTGCAACAATAGGTGAAAAAGGGCTTGAAAACTTCAGCAAAATTATTAATCATTAGCTATGTGAATTGCAGCAACCCACCAACCGTACTTATTGTAGCCTCAACTACTCGATTCTGAGAAAGTAATGGAAAGATTAAAAAATAGTACAAGCTTGAAAAACTGGATTATTGCGGTACATAAATCATCAAAAGTTCCGGCATAATGTAGTTTTACCCCTGTTGCTCCAATCCTTGCCCCTCCGCCCCCGCCCTTAAAGGAAAAGTTTGATTAGTCATAGCTTGTAATGAGCATTACTTGTTTTCAATTAACTTCATTTCTAGTATAAACTGAATTTCTTTCATCTAGCTGCAGAATGAGAAAAATAAGTGGCACCATAAGTGGTTTTCTCAGGTACCGTCCCTCAAGTTTACCCCCTAAACAGATAGAGGATATCCATAGTTTCATGATTCTAATATGTAGATAAAATCTTGGAGATTAGAATATGATAGCTTCGATTAGAAACGGTTTCTCTCTGTTCAATTGAGGGAGTGAGAACAGCGAGCAAGATTATCGACGGTATTTGAGTTCGATTTTGGACAATGAATACCACCAGCAGCAGTGATAGAAGGTATCGAGGTAGTGTGGAGTGCATAACCTTCAATGACTTGAGAGATTGACTAACCATGGAAAGTTATATACCGGTCGGATTGCAGAAAAACCTAAAAGGATTTTCTTTTGCTTCATTATCTAGATCTCAACTACCCCCCAAAATTCGAGGGCTCGGAAAAAGTGACAAATCAATTCATGGGTTTTTCTGTTACTTTTTTCTTAGCATTAAGCTTCGTCTACATGATGATTTTGGGTCAGTAAAAAATTGTACTTTTAATTCATTAGTTTCTGTGCTACGTCCCCGCAGCCTGTTGCGACTCATCGACCCTTCCTTTAAAAAAATGCAGCTTTTCTGCTAATGAAATCGCGGGCTGGATATTTTCAGATTTCTCAAGTCACTACCGCATTCTTTATGCAGCAGATTCCTCAAATTCTCGTTGTAAACATGAGTTATCTATAATCTTCATGCCTGCAAAAGAGTGCAGCAAAATTCACATGGGATACGCTCAGATAAAGATCCGCCGCCGGTACTCCAAATTTTTGAAGCTAGCGGTTTGAAATAATACTTACTTACTTAGATATTTAGATGGCCCGGCTTCACGTGACGTGCGGGCCCCAGCTCAGAAGTTTCCATTTCTCCCTGTCCCTCGCTTCTGACATCCACGATCTTCTTGGCCGACGTCGGTGGCTGCGTCCACCGACGTCGGCCAAGAAGATCGTGGATGTCAGAAGTTCCAGGTGCAAAAATCGTATCCAGCTGATTTCTCAGCTGGTCCATCCGTTCCACGAACACGTCTGCCCATCTCGTTGGTGGTCTTCCTCGGGGACGTTTTGCTTCGCGAGGAATCCACTCCGATGTTCTTAGTGTCCATCTGTCGTCTGTTCTTCTCATGATGTGACCGGCCCATCGATGCTTCGCTTTCGCAACGTAATCCGCTGGGTCACGAAGACGGGACATTCTCCTCATATCCGTACTGCGAAGTCCGACGAGATGTTGTTTGTGTCGGGTCATCTTCAGAAGACTACGCTCTAGCGCTCTGTGGGTGGTCCTTAAAGCTTTCGAAGTGGCGACGGTGTCAGCCCAAGTCTCAGCTGCGTAAGAGAGCGCCGGGAGAACGGTTGAGTCGAACAGGTGGGCACGAAGCTCCGGGTCCGTAGTTGGTCGGTGGCTTCCTTCAAAGGCCCGAAGGCGGCCCAGGCTGCTCTTCTTCTCCTGTTAAGTTCTTCCCTCAAGTCGTTCTCTATGTTCATCGAACGTCCGAGATACAAGTAAGAAGACGTCTCCGTGATAGGGGTGCCTTCCAATTCCATTTCTGCATCTTCGCAAAGGGCGTTCTTCATGAACTGAGTCTTCTTCCGATTGATTCGCAATCCGATCTTCTTCCCTACTTCGTTCAGTTCCTTCAGCATCGTCTCCGCTTCAGTGATACTGCTCGAAAAGAGAACGATGTCGTCCGCAAACGAAGGTTCGACAGGAATCTTCCATCAACTCGTATGCCTCTCTCGTCCCAGTCCAGTGACTTCATCACCCACTGCAAGGCCGCGGTGAACAGCTTTGGCGAAATTGTGTCGCCTTGTCGAACCCCCTTCCCAATTGGGATGGTCAGGGGGCGATGGAATAGCTGCATCGTCGTTGTACAGTCCTTGTAACAGTCGGCTAACGTCCTCACGTAAGCTGGGTCCACTCCTTGATCGACTAGCGCAGACAGGATGGCGTTGGTTTCGACGCTGTCAAAGGCTTTCTCGTAGTCGACAAAGGTTAGGAAGAGAGGCAGTCGGTATTCCCGGCAGATTTCTATGACCGTCGAAACCGCCTGGATGTGGTCCATGCAGCTGAATCCTTTGCGAAATCCAGCTTGTTCTTGGGGTTGGGCTTCATCCAGTGTCCTAGATATGCGAGCGAGGATAATCTTCGTGGAAAGCTTGTACAGCACACTCAGCAGGCATTTTGGACGGTAGTTCCGAAGATCTTCCCGTTCACCCTTCTTGAAAAGAAGGACGGTTCTTGATGTTCTCCACTGGTCGGGAATCCTTTCCTTCTGAAGGTAAGTTGTTAGGTGCGACGCGAGGATCTCGTGTAGACGTTGTCCTCCAGCTCGTAGAAATTCGACGGAAAGATGGTCTGGTCCTGGAGCCGTGGACGTCTTCATGATCTGAATCGCTGTTCGCGCTTCAGCAGGTAGAATTCGTGGTGGTACTTCTCCAATGGGAACAACCGGCATCGGCACGGGTGTTGATGAGCGGTAGAGGTTGGCATAGAAGTTCTTCGCGTTAGATTCCATCTTGTATCGGGAAAAAGTCGGAGTCCCGTCTTCGTTCAATAGTGCAGCCAGCGGTACGCGATATTCACAGAGGTCCCTTCGGCACCTCTTGAGACTTCGTCTTCCTTCGGCTGCTTCCAGTATCTTGGCTTGCCTGTACTTCCTGAGATCCTCCTGCAAAGCTGTTCTGCAACTGGCGTTGGCTATCAGTCGCTCGAGATGGGTTGCATTCGGATCTTCTTTCAAGCATTACCTTGGTGGTCTTCGAAACGCGTTCAACATACTTCTCGGAAGTCACTGAGGCGCACTTTCCGCAGGCTCGCAATCCTTTCAGAAGCCGGTCGTAGTCGTACGTTGGGTCCTCCTCGACGAAGCCAGTCACAACTTGATATGAGCTCCTCCAGCCTGTTACCGTCATAAACGACATTCTTCCTTCTTGCGGCACTGTGGCAGACCTTCTTTTCCAGCCTTCGACTGAATCGTACCTTCCCTCGAAGGAGGCGGTGATCGGAGCCACTGCAGAAGGATGGAACTACTGAGATATCGAGCAAGCTCCACCTTCGGTTGGTGAGAATGTGGTCGATCTCCGCGTGGGTCGTTCCGTTGGGCGATTCCCATGTCCACCGGTGATGTTCTTTCTACATAAAGATGGAATTTCCATGGAAAAGTCGTGCGGCGGAGAGAAGCCCAACAAGACGGTTGCCGTTTTCGTTCCGGAGCCCATATCCAAACTTCCCGATCCTATATTCCTTTTCCAGTGGCATCCCGATTTTCGCGTTGAAGTCGCCCACAACAAACTTATAAAAGGACTTCTCGTTGCGGACGACCTCCTCCACATCTTCGTAGAAAGCATCTAGTTCTGATTCGTCAGCTGCTGATGTTGGAGAATAGCAGTTGATGATGCTGATGGTCTTCTGATGTAGAGGTCGTAGTCGTAGGATGCCTAGTGAGGTGATAGGATCTCGTGCGAATCGACAAGATGGACGATAGATGGGCGGACGACAAAGCCGACGCCTCCCACGTTTCGTGATGGAATTTTTTCACCACGAATGATGAGGGTCCCATCACTCATCTGTCGCACGTCCTTCTTCCTGGACTTCGTTTCCTGCAGAGCGATGATGTGGTAGTTGATGTGCTCTGCAGCGTCGAGAAGAGCGTGTAGGTCGGCGTTTGTGGAGACTGTCCTGGCGTTGTAGGTGCAGAGCATGAGGCAGTCTCCATGGCGTGTCGTCCGGGCAGACGTATCGTTTTTGTCTAACCCGAAAGGCGCCCTGAGTACCCTGACATCGTTCTTGCTACCACCCGGCGCCGTAGGCGGGATCCGATGTACAGGGTTTTTTCTAAATCTTCTTGCTGTCTGAGTAATAAAATTTGTCCCCCTACAATAGCAGACTTACTAGGCTAACTCTTGATTTCCACTGGGCGATCGCTGACCCCGGGCTTGGAGCGGGGAGAACCGCCTAGCGACTAGAAGAAGCCAGACGGCGGGAGATCTGGCGTGGCCGGTTCTTAGCTAGGTGTCCGGCCGAGACCGGAAACGTCGAACTCCTTCACAGTTTGGGAGACCCTACCAGATTATACACTCGGCTGTGCATCGCAATTCGACACCCAGTGTCACCCCCACGCCACGATGAGGCGACCGACCATTGTGGGGAAATAATAGAGTATCTTTTAATTTGGTGCTGATCTAGTGGAATGACCTGGAAATTTACGAGGTCTTCAACTTGGGCAACAGTAATTTTTGGGAGAGTTGGTGGGCTGAGATGATAAAGTAGCTTCTTAACATTCTCGCTTGTGTAGCAGATGCTACGGTAAATCATCTGCGGGTTACCAAAGTAAAGAATTCATAGACTCTTCTGGAAACATATAAGTGTAGTAGTGTAGTGTTCAACATCATTATCAATTACTTTCATGCACATGCATATGCACATATGATAATGAGATCATTAGTCAGCCTCGTACTGAGCATCCGCGTCCATTGCAGGTAAGGAAAAGTCCTGCTTGAGGTGTTCCGATGTATCTGTTACCGTGTTGGTCCACATCAGCGCCAAGCTATTCAGACAGGACCCCAGGAGAGGACTGACAGTAGTAGTTGTTGTATTTATAATATTAGGGTGATCGGTAAAAAATGGGGCAGCTAGAGAATAACTGTATTCTCAAAAAAGGAATTGGTTAAACTTCCCAATTTTGATAGATGTTAGAACAAATTATTCTCTTTTAGAAAATACCTATATAAGGTCATTTACATACGCAATAATTTTTATAGTGGCTGAAATGCAACTTTAGTCACTTTGACAAATTATAAACTTCGGATAGTATCTGCACAGTGAGACATGCGAAACCACCCACTGTATTACTGCTGCAATGCGTGAAGGTACAGTCACCAGACCCACGACGGCTTGATGGCCTCAACGTTGAAAGTCAGGAGATATGCCACTAGCGGCTTCGAGAACAAAGATACGCGTTATTCAACTCTTTGCAGGTAAACGCATGTTTTCTAGGTACCATCTGATAGAGCTTTTTAAGCTCTATCCAACCATATGCAGATTACCTCAGATTTTATCTATCTTCGGAAATACAAGGCAAAACATGATTTTTTTGGTTTTTACTGCGCCAAAAAATCGCGATTTTTCAGGTACCCTAATTTCACGCGTACAAGGCGCGGGGTGGTCCTAGCTTTCATCGAGCTGCTCAGCCGCCCCAACGTGTTTCAAGAAGCGATCCTTATGCCGCACGATTCGTCAGGCAAAACGCAGCACGGTATGGGGTTCCTTTGGTTGCAAAGTCCTTTGCCGTGTTCGGGCTGGTCGATGAAATCTAGGACCATTCCGCGCCTTGTACGCGTGAAATTAGGGTATTTCGCTTTTTTATCCACGAACAGAAAGAAATCCTATATGTTTAATATAGCATGAAAAGCTCTTTGTATGTCATTTGCTTTACGATTTTACGGTATAGCAGCGCAAAAATGAGCGATGTTCCAAAAACTCTGAATGAGTTCTTCATGGCGCGACGCGTATGGATATGAGAGAGGAGCAGTAACGCGTTGCCAGAATAATAGGCGAAGATCGGTTATGTAAGCGACGTTTGAGTTGCAGCCTGCTTGTTGTTGGTGAGAACAAAAAACCTCAAAATGTAACAAAAATCAAGCTGCCCCATTTTTTACGATTAACAAACTCACGTATTTCAGTTTGTTGATTTTGTTCTCGTACTTCTTTCTCCTATAGTTTTTGTTTAACTAAAATGGTGAGATTACGAAACACAAACTTCACAACTTACAATCAGCATTATCAACATTTATCAACAACGTTCCTTACCTGTAAACGGCCTTTGAACTTCTGAGATCCTTCGCAGCTGCAGCAAGGTCTGCATACTTCTAAAGCAGATGCTCGTTAATGAAATGCATAATACACCAGATAGCGCAAATTCCGGCATTTTGCCCGTAATTGGCGGAGATTGCTACAAAGGGCAAGCTGCTACATCCACTTCTTTCTCATCTTATATATAAAGCTGAATGTCTGTTTGTATGTATGTATGTCTGTCTGTATGTATGTATGTACGTATGTTCCGAATAAAAATTTTTATTTCTGAACCGATCCGGACCAAACTTGGCACACATACACTACGGGCCCCGGCGGATGTCGTAGGCTACTTTTCGTCATCGATCGATATCGATTTTATCGATTTTTATCGATTTTTTTTGCTGAGTTCACCTACGGGGCTGGGAGTTGGCACAGGGGGGTAATCGAGCATGGGGATTCCGAATACAATATTGGTTTTCAGGATTATCGATTACTTTTATCGATTTTATCGATTTTTTGCAAAGTTTGAGCTACGGGGCTGGGAGTTCGCACAGGGGGGTAATCGAGCATGCTGATCATCCCCAAGGGGGGTGATCAGCATGCTCGATTACACCCCTGTGCCAAATTCCAGCCCCCTAGCTCAAATTTTCAAAAAATCGATAAAATCGATAAAAGTAATGCACGATTTCGAAAACTAATATTGTATTCGAATAAAAGTAATGCACGATTTCGAAAACTAATATTGTATTCGAATAAAAGTAATGCACGATTTCGAAAATTAATATTGTATTCGGAATCCCCATGCTCACTTCCCCCCCTGTGCCAACTCCTAGCCCTGTAGGTGAACTCTGCAAAAAAATCGATAAAAATCGGTAAAATCGACATCGATCGATAACGAAAAGTGGACTGTGACACCCGCCGGGGCCCGAAGTGTATGTGTGCCAAGTTTGGTCCGGATACGGCGGAGCCGGGTAAGCCAGCTAGTCATGTATAAGAATACAGATAGATGCATCACACATACATTCACAAGGCCGTCCAGATGCGCAGAAAGTTCACAGGGACACACAGCAGAAAATGGGTTGTCGTCAACGCTTGAAGATAAGGAGATAGTGGCAGCGTACAATGTCTACTCAGATAGCCACTAAAAATTATGCCCGTTTTGAAATCTAGCTTTGAAGTAAGTTGCTCCCTAAACTCTGACACAATTGCTCTAGCGTGGGCAGCCCACGTGTTCGCCCATTCACCAATTTCAAACTGCAAGCTAGATTAAGCATACCGCACACCTTTATGAGCATAGGTTCCCCACGACGGTTCTTTGTAATTTTTTGTGGACGCGTCCATACGGCCAAATTAAAAATCAAGAGCTTCAGGAATAAACGCTTTCGGTTTTTTCGCGCTGGAAGAATTTTCGGAATTACCGAAAGGATAAAATTAGGTAAGCGAACAGAACGCTGCCTCCAACTAAGAAGGACGGTTTCTATGGATAAAGTGCGATAGTGGGCGAAAGTCAAGGGCTGATCCCTAGGTCGTGATTGAAGTGAATAAACTGGCTTTTGGGTAATACCTTAAAGGCAGTGGCTCGGCAAATCTCAACCTAGTCAAATTTTCGCTTATCTGGGGTTATTCAATATGATCCCGAAAATCCACTTCTGCGAGCTTGAAAACGGCGAAAACGAGCGTTTTTCAATACCCTTCCCTTCGAAATTGGACGAGTGGAGCAAGGCTGATGATGCTGGATCGTTGCGGGACCCAATGGTTATAACATTGCGGCGGGCAGCCCCAACGGGAGGAAGAAGACCAGCTCGTTCGGGAGCATGTAAGATTGGCCTGCGCGTGTAAGTTTGAGAGCCATTTTCTCGGCAGGGAAGGCATGGTGTGCAACCAGGACTGCACTGTTTTCGTACTTCGGCGATCGCGTTCAAATCCTGAGTTGTTGAGTTTTGCCGATCCACTGCCTTCAACTAAGGTTTTCCGCTAAGTACACTCTCCGAAAGAAATACAGGTACCTAGTTTTTGGCCCAAGTAGCCTTTGTACTTGGGACCTATATCACTATTTACAGCACTGAGACTTCCAAAACTGTCTTCCTTACCAGCCAAGCGCTTCTGAAGGCAAATTAATGAGCCCATCATGAGGTCAAATTGAACGAAGTAAAACAAAATCGTCCAGAATTGCTCAGATGGTTTATTGCCAATTATCAGGGTCGGTAGTAATCTTGTCGAAACTCCGAGTTTGAAGCTCCGCATTAACTCAGAGATAACTCTGAGTTCCGTTTTTGAAACTCTGAGTTACGCTTATTGAAACTCTGAGTTCCGCTTTCGTAATTCCGTATTCCAACTCTCAAGCTCGGAGTTTTGCTTTGAGGAGCTGTTAAGCACTTTGCTGCAAAAGCGACGTTAAAGTAGGGACTCGAACCTGTATGGTCTAGCGTAAAGATCCTATCACTAAAAACCCCTAGACCATGGCACACCCATGAACCCTAAAATTGCTTTGCCATAATGTACTCACTCATTCCATTAACACTTAGCAGGTCAAAACAAGTTATATCAAAGCCTCACTCATTTCCATTTCTATCGGGCAGTGATGGTTCATCACAAGGATTGGTCTTTTGCGCAGCTGAAAGCTTCAAACAATAGAGAAAGCGGATGGCATACGCAATGATAAGAATTGACTATTAGGATTTGCGCATAGAATAAATCCTCCGGGCAAAGTTTGCCCTTTCATGATTTCGTCTTATTACCGTATACCTACCGTAACCGTTCCATAGGTTACCAGTGTATTTAGCAGATAGATTGTCCGTAATCTGCATCCCGAATAACTCCAGTGTACCAAATTTCGGCATTCCGCCGCTTTAATTCATCTACCGTAAACCTACCGTAACCCCGTCAGATGACACTGCAGTATAATCTACATGCCATATTCGTTATCGGCGCCCCGAATAACCCCAGTGTACCAAGTTTCAATCAGTTTCGTGATTTTCTCCTATCTACCGTAAACCTACCGTAACCTCGTCAGATGACGCCACAGTATAATCTGCATGTCATATTCGTTATCGGCGCCCCGAATAACCCCAGTGTACCAAGTTTCGATCAGTTTCGTGATTTTCTCCTATCTACGGTAAAGCTACCGTAACCTCGTCAGATGACACTGCAGTATAATCTACATGCCATATTCGTTATCGGCGCCCCGAATAACCCCAGTGTACCAAGTTTCAATCAGTTTCGTGATTTTCTCCTATCTACCGTAAACCTACCGTAACCTCGTCAGATGACGCCACAGTATAATCTGCATGTCATATTCGTTATCGGCGCCCCGAATAACCCCAGTGTACCAAGTTTCGATCAGTTTCGTGATTTTCCCCCATCTACCGTAAACCTACCGTAACACCTCTACATGACCCCATAGTGAAAAATAAGTACCATAAGCGTGACCAGCGCACCGAATAACCCCCTGGGCCAAGTTTTTACAAAATTTCAAATTTTTGTAAATAACTGCGCACCACGATACCCCCATCATGCCTGCTTAAACTACGAGCAAAATGTATCCCGGAGGACTTTTTAACTGCTCCTCTTCTTTTGCGCACTATTTCTCTTTCTCTGACCAAACTCAGAGTTATCTCTGAGTTCCACGATAGACTGGAACACGCATCAAACTCAGAGTTATCGCAGACACTAGTTGCGCGTTTGGTGGCGCTGTTTCTTGTGCAGGACGATTTGGACAATTTTGCGCTACTAGGAATAAACTACATGTTAAGGAGAATCCTGCCATATCATCGCTTTCCGGATTTGATCTGTTCAAACACCTGTTAAAGGGGTCAAAATGTTGCGCGTTAGCTCAGAGATAACTCAGAGTTAACTCTGAGTTATAACTCTAAGTTTCGATAGGTTTACTACCGACCAATTAATTCAATGAAGACCTATTGCTGCCTCGCCTCCTTCGCTAATTCTGGGAAAGTCCAAGTCTTCATATTAAAAGGCGCAGCTGATGCCATGCCCCTTCTCTAAAAATCTATCATGCCTCTTTCCGGCACAATCTCTAAGATTGCCAGAGCTTAGTGAACAGCCAAACCTTAAAAGTTGTCTTCGTGAACTATAGTGAAATCACATAAATGTTGTATTTAGTGCTGCTTTTGGCAGTTTGTTTTCTATAATGAGTTGTTCGCAGTCAATAACGAATGCTAATTAGAGCGTGTTTCCTTTGGCTGTTTTCTTCCTTCATGAGTTATTGCCAATCAATAACCGATATAATTAGTGAAGCGCGACTGTCATACCCCGCGGACACACGCCGATGAGAGATCCGTAGATTCCGACGATAAGAGGGGCGTGGCCCAAAGGCTCTCTAGGGATCGATTTGGATCCAGTGGAGTGGGTGTGGCCACATATACCCAGGGGACAGACGCCGATGAGAGATCGGAGTTTGAGACAGTGAGAGGGGCGGAGCCCTAACTAAGGTGGTCCACGTCTGCAATCTTAGCCTAGAAGAATCAGTCTTAACAAGAACACTCACCAAGTAAGGTGCTGTGTTCCCTCTCTCTTTAGCAACTCATTTTTAACTTTGTTCTTTATTTTGCCTAGTCATTCTGCAATAAATCTTCATGTCTACCACGTGTTTCTTGGTCACAACAGTCGTAAGTAGCGACTTGTATGCAGTTGGATCAAATGTCATTTACACAAGATACCCTCCGCAGTAGGAGAGCGAAACCGACTTAAATTTATTCTCATTTGGATTATTTTAAACGCACAATTATCTTGCAGTGATTGTAACATAGCCTATGAAACGTTTGGCAGAAAGGAAGAATGATTGATTTGGGTCATATGCTACCAGTGCGTCACCTCTGCTTCGCAGACCGTATTACCTTCTTCGTGATCGCATAATAATGACTTTGAAACTCACCGCGCAATGCCGGTCATGACGATTAAATTGTAAACAATCGTTTAGTTTTAAGCTTCACTATGTAAACGGTAATTTTGAGAGGAAAGATTTTCCTGCAGAAGAACAAATGCGATTTTGAATGATTTACTGAATTTATTTTGGATTTATAGTCGCCATAAGGATAACAATCACCTTGAACTACATACATCTCTATTCAAAAATCTTTTCAGTTTTAAAGTAAAACTTGGCAAATTAACGATTTGCACACTTACACCTTTTTCCCGCCATTTTTGCGTGAAAATAGACTCTTTGCTTACTTTCTGGGCTGACGTTAATGTTTTTCGGATTTACTTGTTGAACAAATCCACGACTTTGCGAAAAGTCTAATTACCGTCCCAGTTTGGCTGATTCGGCAGTCGCATGGATTCGTCTGACGCACAGTTTCCATAATTGCACTTACCGGATCGGCTTGTGCTTTTGCGCAATTTACTATGCTCTGATAGGTGCTATGACAAAAACTGTAGCTCAAAACGTTGGCTACACTTCGCTACATGAATTTCTTGACAAATAGACATACAGACAGACAAACCGACAGACGCTTAGCGCTTTATTATAAGTCATGATATATTGGTTGGCGGATAATTTCTGTTACTTTAATTTTTATTTTTTAAAAATCTAATTGTAAGAAACTTTCGAAAATTCTTATGTTTAAGGGGTGTTGGCAGGGTGCAAAGGTCTACCTGCCGGTACTGTCAGATCCGCGGCCCGTGCGCAAAACACCCACTTTATTGGTGGAAGTACATTTTATGGACATTTTTGTATGCGGGCTGGTATTCCTCCAGATAAATGGGAAGAGACCGGGCGATGTGGTATTCGGGCAGGGTATAGCCCATAGTTTTCAGCGAACGAAGGGGGACGGCACAATCATATCCGCACACGATCACATGAACTACATTTGTCAGCACCAACTTGGCATTTTGACATGATGTGAGCACAAGCACCCCTATTGAGTTCGGTACTGAGTCATGCTTTTTAGGGCGTGGCCGATACACGCGGGGTGCGAGGAGAGAAACTCCAACGTCCGGTAACCGACCGGCGGCGCCTCTGATATCCCTGGGCTGCTGTTTGCCCCGTCTTCAGCGTCAACTCTGCAACCTATCAGGATCCAGTAGATTAATATTGTTTATGTTCCTATACTGCCTTCTGTCGTTAGATCAATGAACCGGTCTACTCTCAACGTGTAGCTGAGCATTAGTGAAGGGCACATCATTTTACTATGAAGAACTATTTTGAAAATTTACAAAAAATATTTTTAACTTTTCCGTATCAAATCCTACACGATGCACACAAAAAGAAAAATTTTAGACGAATTTTTGATTTTTTTAGTTGTTTTTCACCCCTTGTTTTTGGCATGCTAGCGGCACAAAGTGCTACCAAAAAAGAGACGGTGCAAAAATAAGTTCTAAAAAATCATGGGAGAGAAAAAACAGGATTAGAGGCAGAGAAAAAACCAAAGAAAAAATGACAATTTTGAGTGTTCTTATAAAGTTGTCGTAAAGTTGCTGCCTGATTGTGCATTTGCGGCATCAGTCAAACTGTTGTGTACGTCTTGCCGTGGCCTACATACGGAGCAACTTTGAAGTTTTTAGAAAACTTCTGGAACTTTTCAGAACTTTACGAAAAAAGTGTGACAGAAATTATCCGCCAACCGTCAGTTCCTGGCTGCAGAGTACAGTGTTTCAAATAATGCAAAACATGTGGTCTTTGGCCAAATGGCAAATGCTTTTTTGAGATGAAATCTTGAGATAAATCTGCATTGCGTTTTATGTGCTGATGAATGAAATTTATAATGTAAGTTTTTAGCATGGTCTTATTCAAAAACTATTCCTGGACAGTCAACCTTTAACAGAAAACAGCAGACTTTCCTACGACTACGGACTCTTCCATGATACCATCTCAGGTTTAGGAGCGCTACTTTTATCCATGAGATTACTCGGTTAAGCGATGCTATAAAACGTACGCATTAACTTTGTAGCTCTCGTTTGCAATGTTTATTGGGGGATACCTGCAACTTCGCTTTTCAGCGGTCTCGAGGAATTGAAGTGTCGAATGTACCGTTTGAAGAAATTGAATTTGATGATGTGAGTGGTGTAGAACCTAAGGTTCGAGAATGACTCATGCAATTTTCGCCTTAATTTTCACAAGTTGTAAGTGACAGCAAGATCTTTCAATGATGGTAGAAAAGTACAAAGACCGTATGACACATGAAAGGTGTCCCAAAAAGTGCATCGAAAGATCCTCGGTAACTCTACAGCAGAGGGAGCTTATGGTTGTTCAAATGTTTGGCTTTAACCGGTTTACCCTGTGGCTGCGAATTTCTTATCACTTTTCAGTCAGGATTACGGTAATAAATGGGGTTTGGGTCATAGAAGGCCCTGCTTTCTCCCGGAAACAAATCAAACTAACCTTTCGAAATAAGCTTATCAGAGTCGCTGAGCCTGAATTTAGCGCAGTACTTCCTTCAAGAGTTATGTCAAATATACAGTAACAGCTGTCTTTTCAATGTTCCTTGAAAATACGATTGCGCCTTCCAAGTGGGGCCTTAGCAACGTGTCAAAAGTTTGGCAGTGAATTTAGCACGCTCGAACACGCTGGTACACAGCTTCTCAGCTTTTTTGGTTCTTGCGGATGGCTGCCAATTTTCAGTGCTCGTGCTAGAAGTCTCCTTACCGTAATTCTACAGTGATAGAAAGCGATAAGTGACTTGCTTCATACTATGGATCTAAGCAAAGCCAGCTTTACAATATGGTGTCCGAAAGTCCCTCATACAACAAGAATACCGAAGATCAAGTGTTGAATACAATTTATTTGGAACCTAAGTTGAATATAATTCATGAAACTCTTTACTATCAAGAGTTTAAAAAAGGAGTTCAATGTCCTATCAGGTTACTTACGGTGGCCGTCATAAGCGATTGAAGTTAAACCTATTCGGTAGTTTAATTACGGATACAGATACTTGGAGGTAAGTTTTCGTTGAATACGAATATTATAGATAGTTTTATCGTGATAAGTATAATTTATCTTATGCTTCTCACAAATATGGCCACAGAGCCTCTTAAAACTGTAAAGTATCATATAAACGAAACTTGCTTTGCTCAACCATGTGTCAGTCGAATGTGTCCTGTCACACGCGAGTTTGCGAAGCATTCAACAACCCATGCGTTCAAAAGCAGCGATATGCATTTATTACTGATCGAAGATATGACTTTGATCTCTCTCCGCTTGATTTTACAAACCATATGATAGCCATATGTGTTTGACCACCGTATGCCGGCAGATATATTGAAATCATATAATTTCTGCAATCTTCATAAACTCTTTTCCACAGTGCTTTAGTACTGGGTTCGAACATAAGTCTTGTATTGAAAATTGCGAAAATTCATTTGAGAATGCTCAAAGCAGCGTTTTAATCTCATTGTATACGAGTTATGCTGTATGCTACCGAAATCAACTATAAATTAAATTTAGGTATTCCTGGGCTTCTGAGCATTTTTGGAGATTAAAAGCTGGAAGAACGCAATTTGTGTGTTTGCATTCCACAGGTTGTGTTCATGGCACAGAGAACGTATGGCTTTTTGCTTTGAAAACACTTAGAAAAAGCAAAGTTTTCTCTTTTGAACATTGTTTTACATGGATTCATCGTACCTGGAGGAGCTTAGGTAATTTTGAAAATTTTTGGTGCAAGACTTATGTCCAAGCTCATATATGTAGTCATAGAATTTTCTGCATTTTAAGCTTGAAGGCATTCGAATGAAGCTATTCGCTCAATCAACTTCCCCATGTACTGTATGTAATTGGAATCATATTTTGTGCATTGGAGAAGACAGTAACAACAATAACATTTTATTCACTGAAGGTGAATAGCATCGATGAAGAAATGTTCACCAAGTTGGTTCAGCCTAAAAATAAGTCTTTTTTCTTCTAGGATTTCTAAAACTAAACGTAATCAACTTCTATGATTGGAGAGAAGACTTAGGGGATTTTGCATCCTCAAATTACAAAAATCGTCCGCTCCCAAAAAAACACATCAGACTTCTACTCTCAAGTATTCTTAAGAGATAATCATAAACTATTGCTGCAACGTCTGAGAGATAGGGCGCTTGAGACGGGTTTTTTCTTTTAATCAGTTGTCTTGTCAAGTGACAACTTTGAACGTTCAAGCAGTGAATTTGAAGTTTTTACAAACCAAAATGCTATGTCCTTCCTTTCAGAAAGCTTGATGAAAGTAACTCTAACAAACAAATTGTTATACAAGAAGTGCAGAGTACGGGATCCGCCAAGTTGCTGCAGAATGAACATAGAAGAACTTTTATAATTTCTCACCCCAATGGACTTGCTTCGGTCAAGGGTCGGTCAACTCCAAACGAGCGTTCCCTGAATGTGTAAACTTTGATTGAATGTTTTGACCTGAGTTGGACTATTTTCTTCCGCCTAATATGGGTCTTGGAAATGCTGTGAAGACCCATATTAGGCGGAAGATATACATATTTTCATATTTGTTTCAAACAAATTTTCTTCTAAAGGTTCACTTGTACTCCAAAATCGAAAGCGAATCACATACTCAAATTATTAACAAACTCACATCTTCCAACTGCTTCGTGAGTTCCTCCTCGTTTACTCCGGCATGACTGAGTACCTAGAATGGTGGGATTACAAAACACAAACTTCGCAAGCTAGTATCATCAACAATCATCAACAATGTTTCGTTCTTACCATTCTTTCAACTTCGTTTTCAACATTGTTATTTGCAGCCGCACCATTGCCCGATTTTCAAAGCAAATGCTCGTTAAGCAAATGTTCAATACACCTGATACGGGGGCTTTATAACATTATTTGCTGCAGGAGCGATTCATCGCTTCAGTTTGTAAGGTATTGGAGCTCGATCACTTTTGAACTCGACTAGCCCGAGCAAAGTAGCCAAACTTCCCTTTCAATTCTACTCATGGGACTAGATTCTGATTCAAAGCTTTTAACGTGCAGCTCATACAGCTATTTTGTCAGTGTCCATGTAGCAACTATGACCCAAAGATGTGATGACCCGCCTAAGTGGACTTATCTCACCTTCAGAGCTGGGTGCGACATAGCCAAAGTTGCTACCATTAGCAATACCTTAAAGCACGGCGTGAATCTCAAATACAGGAGAAAAGCTGTGTAAGGCGTACCGCTATGAACACCAGAAGCTTCATCGTCGATGATTATATGGTGATACCAGCTAACTTTCGCCACTTTTATACGCTGTCACAGGTCATACAATAAAGCTAAAACAACATAAACTCTCGATTCGGACAATTAGATGATCCGTTATTAAACTAAGCAAACGGCATTCGTTTGCTTCAATTGTGACAAGCTGTACAATTTCTACAAATTCTGTTTTCAATGTAGACAGTTGGCATGCCCCCATAAAATAGCGTACTCTTTTATCTCTATTTTTCTGACATTCATTAGGACAAAATAGCGTTTGTTTGCCAGAAACTGCAGCAATATAGGTTCAGAACAGATAAAAATTAAGCGTGTCGTTTTGCAGACTGGACAGACATTAATATGGGATCTTTTTGCAACGCTATTTGAATGAATATGCTGCTTAACAATGCATATTGAATTTTAGGCACATACTACTTGCATGAAAAGATGAATTCAAGTCACTGGCACTCTAATATGTAAGTCTGCACACTGCGAGGCAACCGTCCACTCTTAACAGTAGCGCTTCAGGTAAAGCCTTTCTCAGTAACAAAAAGTGGAAATGGTGCACTAACTCATACATAACCAAAACTAGAATAGACAGAGAAACGAGAAATTGTTGAGAATGAGCAGATTTCAATCTCAAATGTCGTCACCTAGCACGCATGTTGTGCAGTACACGTATTTTCAAAAATGAGTCGACGATACATTGGAGTTGGTTTGTTCTAAGCCTTTCTTATCCAATATCTAATTCCTTTCGGATGCTTCTCATTGTCAGTAACCAAATATCCCATAGCATGCTACAGAAAGTGTAAGTGGTGAAAGCACTTGTAGTTTAAATTCATTCTGAGATTCGACCTTTTGGTAAATATCTCCGAAAAAATATTGCCTTCTGTCCTAAAAGTAGGTCTTACTTTGTTCATTTGCGATATGTACATCTAATGGAATATTGTTACAGGTACTATCATTGGGCCGCAATCATTGCAATCGAATGTGATTTTAAGTGCCTTACTTGACATTCATACTTTCGCAAATATTCGACTGTAACATAAGTCTTGAGACACTCTAACCTTGTACGGAGATAAGCCATGGAGTTACATTCTCAGTAGGAGTCCAGGGCATTATTCGATAAAGCAAAACAAGCCTTGCAAGATGGTCTGCCCTCATCGAGTCAAGCTATCCTCGGTCGAGTCTCCCACATTGAAATTCATATTCTTCGAAAGCTAGAGCTTCTAGAAAGCGAAAAATTGACTTTATACTTCTAAAGGCTTGTAGTATACTACTACTTACGTGGGAACAGTTTAGCATCACTTTGACAAGAGCATGAAAATTCAAGTTTTCTTAGCCAAGGAAAAAATACAGGCTACAGTACATATAAATGTCTTATGTGTAAAGTGCATGCGTGAGCAAGTTAGGGTTTTTGTAGGATTTTTTGGACGGAATTACGATTTTTCTGGATTCTTCGGGCAGCTGAATTTTTTGGTTTGTGGCTTTGAATCCGGTGGATTGAAGTTGGTGCAAAAGCAAGAGTGTCATTTTGTAGAGCTTGCTTTGCTCTATCGAATGGTAGTTTGAGACTTATCTAGTGATAAAAAATTTTTTTTGCTGTTTACGTCAAATTCAAAACGGACGGAACCTATGGAACAACCAAATATTCATAATTCTTCATAATCTAGTCGGACTCAAATTTTTGTGAAGACTGCGACTACTATTAGTCGGTCGAGACCATAAAGGGTGCAGTGCACATCTATGAAGTACTTTCTACGTGAATTTCCTCTGTAATGAAGTTTGTAGTCATAGATCGTGCATTTCATTCGTAAAAAGCTTCATTTATCGCAATACTGCCATAATTATGAGTTCCATGCTCGCTCCTTCGAAGTTGGTATGATAACAAAATTTTTTGGCATGATTCGTTGCTGTATGATTTGAAATTTACCGTTATCCAAATGTAAATGGTGGGGACAGAATTTGTATCCTAAAAGTAATTCATAAAATTTGCCTGTTTCTCACACATGCCTGAGGACTCGCAAGAAGACCACTTGTACACATGTATGGAAACGCGAAGGATCTTTGGGCCCTATTTAAGAAAACGACGAAAGAGCAACTATTAGGAAGACAAAACTGAAAATCATTCAAAAATATAGTATGCGTATAATCGGTTCTAATCTCTAGGGATATCTGCAATTTTATCTGCCCTTTAGCTAGATTTCATCATCTCGTTTCCTTCGCTGCCTAAGACTGCCCTCACAAGTAAAATATAAAGCGTAAAGAAACAGCATACCAATAAAAAATTACCCTAATTTCACGCGTACAAGGCGCGGGGTGGTCCTAGCTTTCATCGACCGGCCCGAACACGGCAAAGGACTTCGCAACCAAAGGAATCCCATACAGTGCTGCGTTTTGCCTGACGAATCGTGCGGCATAAGGGCCGCTTCTTAAAACACGTTGGGGCGGCTGAGCAGCTAGATGAAAGCTAGGACCACCCCGCGCCTTGTACGCGTGATATTAGGGTATTTGAACAGCAGAGGAACTTGTATAGTAAGAATATAAATGTTGATTACAGATAACTCTACACTCCTTAGACTGAGGTTTCCGAAAGCGGCAACAACAGGTAAGAAGGACTTTAGAAGTTTGTGTGTATTTAGCAAGTTCATCAACAAGATTACCGATCAATTAGCAATGTAAATTGGGGAACCGTACTTTCACCATTACCTGTCAACCGGACTTATTTGTAGCCTCAACTACTCGAGTCTGAGAAATTAGCTTAAAGAAAAAAATTATGACTTATAATAAAGCGATAAGCGTCTGTCTCTGTTTGTCACGAAATTCATTGAGCGAGACGTCTTGAGCTGGAACTTTTGTCATAGCACATTATCCGTGTAGGTAAAAAGTGCAAATCACAGGCTGATCAGTAAGTGCATCATTGAAAACTGTGAGTCAAACGGATCCAAGCGATCGGCCCGCCAAAATGGGTCCACAATTGGAATTTTCGCAAAGACGAGGATTTGTTCAACAAGTAGATCCGAAAAACTTGACTTCAGCCCAATAAGTAAGCAAAAAGTCTACTTTTACGCAAAATTGGCGCAAAAATGCGCAACTCCGCAAACTGTCAGTTTGCCAAGTTTTGCTTTGAAATTTGGAAGAATTTTTGAGTAGATGTGTAACACAAAGTGACCGTTATCCCGTTGGCGACTATGAAGCCAAAACGAATTCACAACCCATTCAAAATCGCATTTGTTCTTCTGCGCGAAAAGATTTTCCCTTAAAATTACCAATCTTACATGGAAAAGCTTTGAAAACGAACGGTCGTTTACAATTCATTCGTGATCTCGGCATCGCGCGGTGTTCAAAGTCATTATTATTCGATTAAGAGGAAGGCATAGGGATAGTAAAGCCAATGTCAACCTCTGCGAAGCAGGGGTGACGCACAGGTATATACAATACCACTCACAAAATGTGCAAAATTTCCGGGTATTCCGCGAAAGTCCGCGACATTTCCGCAAATCTGCGACATTCCGGGAATTTCGCGAAATTTCCGGAATATCGCAAAGTACGCAGCGCCATAACTTCCTTCGGAATGACATTCTGAATCCGAAAGCAGCGTTGTCCAGCTTGTTAAGGCGAATTTTTTGAAACATTAGGAATTAACCTCCCAAACATCTCATCGTATGCAGGAAGTCTCAAAAGTTGAGTAGATTCCCGTTGAGACCTGGATTAGCTCACCTTTGTCAGAATGAGGTAGAATCACTGCTGACTGGAATGCGCTAATAATGAGTGAGGTAAGTGGGAGGCTAAGCATAGATCAAAACTTGAATAACTCCATCAATGGCACGACCTCAGTCGTTACAGTAGTGCATTTTTCTTTTCTGTTCATTTCGGAGTTTCTGGATAGAATCCAACAGGCTCTCGTGCAGACAAATCGGTTTCCCGTGACAGAATTTTGACCGACACATCGAATTCTGTGTCTTGATAGCAAAGCTTGCTATGCGTGCCCAAGGGGGTTGACAACCTTGTTCTTCGCAATCCGTCTATGTGTTCCTTGATCCTGGCACATAACGACCTCGCTGTCTCTCCTCCATATTCCTCCTCACATAGCTTACGAATAATGAGATAAATCGTAGCAAAGCACATGCAATCCGCATGCTTCAAAAGTTTCCATTAGGGTAAATTTCCATTAGGCCCAGAACTATACTAAGCCTGTACTATTCTACACCGTTGTTTGGACCAGGAGACGATACCTAATTGCATTGGAAGGGAACGTCTCTATCAGATGCGCGGACTTCCACGAGATAGCAGGCAGATACAAAAGATCGAACTACAACCATTGCGGACAGCGTTGAAGACCAAGGAAAATCAGTTATTTGCAATGATGAACAAGTGTATGTCCAAAAAATCGAGTTGCCAACGATTTCTGCCGAGCAGGCTTTGGAAGGAAATAGGAAATAAGTCTAAGAACATTTGTGATCTTATCCATTCTAACATCAAATCAAAAGTGTGGGAAAAGTTTGATAAGTTGTTAAACAAGGAACGTTTAAATATGGCTGGAGTTCCACTTCTTGTGATGTCGACACCAGCCTAACAATGCTAACGATAATGAGATCCCTTCACCGCGAGTTACGGTCTTTGGCGGTGCGACACTATCAACAGGTACGCGTTCTCTGTTCAGTTTGGGACCAAGTTTTCGCCTACCCAACCAATGTGCTCCGCGGTGGCACGCAAAATTATGGGTAACCTGCAATACATTGAAGACCGCCTGTGATACAAGGCCAAGTTGGAAACGCAGCAAGCAAATCGCCAGTAGATAATTTCAGCGTTGCCTGTTATGCCCTTCCCTTCTGCTTACTGCAAACCGCAAAAATCAGTACCATCAGCTGCAACATCGAAGTCCGATAAGATGTTCTTTGTGTCCGCTCATCAACGGAAGAGTGCGCTTTAGCGCCATGTGTGATCCTTAGAGCTTAGGGCGTGGTTACGGTGTCAGTCCAAATCTCAGCTGCGTAACAGAGCCCGGGAGAACGGCTGAGTCGAACAGATGGCCACGAAGCTTCGGATTTGTCAGGTGGCTTCCTTTAGAGGCCCGAAGGCGGCCCAGGCTGCTCTTCTTCTCCTTGTTCTTCCCTCAAGGTTCTCCTGTTCATCGAAGTCCGAGATACACGTAAGAAGAAGTCTCCATTATGCATCTTCGCAAAGTGCGTTCTTCATTGACTGAAAATTTTTCCAACTTACTCGCAATCCCAACTTCTTCTCTACTCGTTTAATCCCTTGGCATTGTCTCTGCTTCAGTGATACTGCTCGAAAAAAGAACGAGTCGCTCGCAAAATAAAGGTTCGACAGGAATCCCCCATAAACTCGTATGCATCTTTCATCCCAGTCCAGTGACTTCATCACCCACTGCAAAGAAGCGCTGAACAGCTTTGGCGAGATTGGTGTCGCCTTGTCTGACGCCCTTTCCAATTGGGATAGTCAGAGGGCGACGAAACAGCTACATCGTCGTTGCACAGTCCTTGTGTAGGAAAAGCGCTGGTTACGGTAATGCGCTATTGGTTCCTGCCTCTTGCTCCGCCCGCCCGCTAACTATATAAGCAACTAAGCCCCGCCCCCAATGGCCAGAGTGAGACACCACCAACAAGCGAGCCGGCTCCGGCCGGCTCAGCCTTCATCCACTCATTTTAATACCTCTTATATACGTAATCTGTTTACTCCATCATTCTCTTTTCTTTTACATGTGCTCTCTTTACTTAGAGGTTGTATCGGTGTAAAGTTTGCAAGAGCTCCCTCCTGTTTGGTCATCTTCATCTGATAACTTAACTCCTATCTCATTTCCTATCTATCCATTCCTATGCTTTATTCCGCCCATTATTGCTGTCTGCCGCTATACATTTACGCTCTATGTTTGGTTGTAACTGCTTGATAAATGCTTAGTAAGAGATTTAATTGACTACCACACATGCCGGTTTGGAAGGGCGTTGAAAGTAGGCGTTATTGGGTAAAAGTCCAGCTACGGTTCCAATCATAGTCTAACGAATAACCGCCCAGCTTAATTTCGTTACACTTGTAGCAGGTGGCTAGTGTCCTCACGTAGGCTGGGTCCACTCCTTGATCGACTAGCGCTGACAGGATGGCGTTGGTTTCGACGCTGTCGAAGGCTTTCTCGTAGTCGACGAAGGTTAGGACGAGAGGCAGTCGGTACTCCCGGCAGACTTCTATGACCCTCGAAACGGTCTGGATGTGGTCCATGCAGCTGAATCCTAAGCGAAATACAGCTTGTTCTTGGAGGTGAGCTTCATCCAGGGTCTTAGATATGCGAGAGAGGATAATCTTCGTGAAAATCTTGTATAACACGCTAGACAGGCGTATTGGATGGTAGATTTAAAGATTCTGCCATTCACTGAAGAGAAGGACGGTTCTTGACGTTCTTGACTGGTTGGGAATCCTTTCCTTTTGAAGATAAGGTGTCAGGTGCGAAGCGAGAATCTCGTGTACACGTTGTCCTGCGGCTCGTAGAAACGAAAGATGGTTTCGTCCCGGAGCCGTGAACATCTTCGTGGTCTGAATCGCCGTGCGCACTTCAGCAGGTAGAATTCGTGGTGGTACTTTTCCAGTGGGAACAACGGGCATCGCACGGGTGTTGATGAGCGGAAGAGATTGACATAGAAATACTTCGCAATAGATTCCATCTTATATCGGGAAAGAATTGTAGTCCCGTCTTCGTTCAATAGTGCAGCCAGCGGTACGTGATATTCACAGAGGTCCTTTGCACTTTTTAGGACTTTGTCTTCCTTCGGCTGTTTCCAGTGTCTTGGCTTGCCTCTACTTTCTGAGATCCTCCTGCAAAGCTGTTCTGTAACTGGGTCGCTCGAAGTGGGTTGCATTCGGATTTTGTCTCAGTGACCTTCTTCTTTAAGTAGTTCCTAGCGGTTCCCGAAATGCGTTCCTTCTTCTAGGAAGTCACTGAGGCGCACTCCCCGCAAGCTCGCAGTCCTTTCAAAAGCCAGTCCTAGTCTTACGTTGGGTCCCCCTCAATGGCCCATTCAAACTTGATATGAGCTCTTCCAGCCTGTTACCGTCATAAACGACTTCCTTCCTTCTTGCAGCACTGTGACAGACTCTCTTTTCCAGCTTTCGACTGAATCGTATCTTCCCTCGAAGGAGGCGGTGATTGGATTCACTGCAGAATGATAGAACTACTGAGACATCGAGCAAGCTCCACCTTCGGTTGATGAGAATGCGGTCGATCTCCGCGTGAGTCGTTCCGTTGGGCAATTTCCATGTCCACCGGCGATGTTCTTTCTTCATGAAGATGGAATTTCCATTGAAGAGTCGTGCGGCGGAGAGAAGACCAACAAGACGGTTGCCGTTTTCGTTCCGGAGCCCATATCCAAACTTCCCAATCCTAAATTCCTTCTCTAGTGGCATCCCGATTTTCGCATTGATGTCGCTCGCAACATACTTGTATTAGGTTGTAAAGAAAGTTCCCGAGCGCTATTGGAAATTTCATTTTCAAACGCATTCTTTCGGCGCTCGGTCGGACTTTAACACCAGGTTTTTTATACTATTCAGTAGAGGGAAGCCTGAAGTTTTCAATGTGCCTTCTGACTTTTATCATGCCAGGACGTGTTTGATCTGCACATCAAGAAGAGAAATCTTTTCAACCACAAACATTTCACAATTTTTCTTTTTACGGCCATTTTTTGTGCAGTTTAAAGAATTTCGTCCAGATCATGGGTGATCTGATTGGGAAGTGTGTTAACTTTCGATCTGCAACTGCACTCGAGTTTTGCGATTTGCGCTCAGAAATTACAGGTTGTCGAACCAACCTGCCTCTGACTGCAACTCTTTTAGCAGTCGGCATCGCTTCTGCGGGGATCGTCACGCTTGGATGATGGGTCCAAAAGATGTGCAAGGCATTAACCCAACAATGTGGCCAGTAATCAAAGATTTGGTCCCTCCTGTGCAGAAAACTAGAAGTCTTCAAAGCCATTTACTCGAAAAATGGTGCATTTTTGGGGGCAAAAGATGGTCGATTTTTCAAATTTTCTAGGAGAAAATTTTTTTGCAACTGGTCCTTCAAAAACATGAATGGTCCCCATCCGCAGCAGACCTCTATATAACTACAATATCTGATCTTTCCAGCTCTCACCTGCCTGAGATAATCCGGCACAAACAGACAGTTTTCGCGACGACCTTTTTCCCTTCTGCGCATGCTGGTGAGGTGGACCGCAGTGAGGTGTTGAGAGGCCAGCAAAACAAAAAAATGTTGTGGACAAAATTATCTTTGCAATGAAGTTTGTAGTTTTAAAAAAGAATCAATCTAATTGAAGTTACAGCGATTTGAAAAAAAATTTTCGCAAGTGCCCGGAAGCCTTCTTTACAATCTAATACAAAGACTTTTCGTTGCGGACGACCTCCTCCACGTCTTCGTAAAAAGCATCTAGTTCTGAGTCGTCAGCTGTTGATGTTGGAGAGTAGCAATTAATGATGATGATGGTCTTCTGACGTGGAGGTCGTAGTCGTAGGATGGCTAGTCAAGGTGAGAGGATTTCATAAGAATCGACATGAGGACGATAGATGGGTAGACGACAAAACCAGCTCCTCCAACATTTCGAAAGGGAAACCTTCACCACGAATGATGAGGGTCCCATCACTCATCTGTCGCACGTCCTTCTTCCTGGACTTCGTTTCCTGCACAGCGATGAGTGGTACTTGATGTGCTCTGCAGGTCGAGAAGAGCGTGGAGGTCGGCACTTGTGGAGCTGTTCTGGCATTGCAGGTGCAGAGCATAAGGCAGTCTTCTTCGCGGGTGTCGGGGCAGATGTGTCGTTTTTGTCCAATCCAAAAAACTTAGGACCCTGACATCGTTCTTGCTACTATCCGGCGCCGTAAGCGGAATCCGATGTACAGGTTTTTTCACATCTTCTCGCTGACAGAGTAATAAAAGTTATCTCTACAAGAGCAGACTTACTAGGCCTACTCTTGATTTTTCGCTGACCCGCGTGTGGAGTGAGGTTGGTAAGAGGTTCAAATTTATCTCGTAGGAATCTGCGGACATAGTTAGTAAAAGCTGTACTTATGTACTCTTTAGACCTATTTTAGGTGTCCAAAGTAGATTTTGAGCAATACAAATTCATTTCTCAAATTTGATGAGTTGCCGGTAAGAGTTCCATTGTAGTTACTCGAAATTACTGTAGGTTTATGTGTTTTACACGAATTCCATGTAAACGAGTGACGCCAAACTGAAACCCTCCATTTCATATCTGCCAACACGCGGTAAGCAAATGATTTAGAGGGAGATTTATGGTGCATCTACTCCTTTTGATATGAGGCTCGGAAAGAGATTGTTGTGATTGTAAATGAGCAGTTGTCTCACAGTTATCTGCCTTGCGTAGTCGATCGCAACCTCAGATTGCGCTAGAATTGAACGCTATAAAAGGCGCTCATTCTTTGTCTCAGTGAGTTCAATCGTTCACTTATCGCCTCTTCCTAATTGATATTTTTTCTTTCAATAAATATTTTTGCCTTCTGCTGTGCTCTCAAGGAAGGAAGACAACGAAGAAGTGTCCGAAGTTTGAGGACATAGCACTAATCAATAACTGACGCTAATGCAGAAGTACAAGTTTCTTAGGCTGCAGCTGTTAAACAGCAGAAGTTATACAAACGAAGTTCCAAACTATTGATGACATGAAAAAGTATTCTTTCATTAGTAGAACATCTTTTAGCTAGAGTATGTGGTAACGAACTTATCCACTACCGTACTCATGCTCGCATACTCAGAGCAAAATAGTCGAGTGACAATCTCGAAATAGCAGCCATTGAGCTAACTATTAAGTTAGCCCGAAAGCTCTTCGACCATTTTCAAAGATTCATGCCTATTGATTTTTCCAACAGATTTGACCGTTTATTTATATTTTGAAAGAGCAATTCGTGGTCTTAGCTGTTTCTTTTAGAGGCTTTCTACTGGGCATACACTGCCTAGATAGAAGCGGTAGAAGGAAATTACTCAAATTTGAATTTTCTATGCAGGATCATAAAAAATCTGAAACTTGCAATAAAAATCGAAGCAGCGGTATATAAGTTCTATTATCAGCTCTTTCTAACTGTGCAAAGTTTGCGCCGATTGAGCGTCTCTATGAAAAGTTACGATTCTCGAGCAAGCAATACAAGGGCAAATTTGATTTATTTTGGCATAATTCAAATCATAACTTCTCATGGAGTCGTTCGCTTTGCACAAAAAGAAAGAGCTGGTGATAGTGCTATACTATATTATGGACCGGTCCGATTTTCATTGCAGGTTTCTGATTCTTTATGATCCTACACAGAAAATCAGTTTGAGATTTTCTTTTACCGCTTCTAACTATGCAGTGTTCAGTAAAACACCGCTAAGAAACAGTCATGAAAAGCATGATTTGCTCTGTTGAATAAAGATGGAGACAGGCAAATCGATTAAAAAATTAGAAGTTATGAATTCCTGGAAAAATGGTGCCGCTGTGTCCACATACGCCTGGAAAATTCATCGGGGCTTTTCTTTGAAGCCGAGAGAAAGACTGGTGAACTTTGGAGATATGCAAAGTCTACAAACCACTATTCACCTTGGGTCTACAGGAGGATTTAGAAAACAATTTTTGACTACGAATGGTACCTAAATCGAAGTTTGGGAACTTCCTCTGCCTTCAACAACATGAACTTTGAACTGACCTAAAACTCCAACTTCCATACACGTTATGCACTTCCACGTGCTGCACCCACCTAATTACAAACTTTCATTCACGGGTTATGTGGGATTCGAGCTTGATCGGAGTAAAAAGTAGTTTGTGAGGCGTTCCATTTTCGTTAGTCAAGCAGTCATTAGCGTAACTTCTTCGGGAGACCCATCAAAGTCCAAAGAATATTCACCTTCTAGAAAGGTATATGTTGTAGTGTTGTGTTGTGCTGAAGATTTTTACCATTGCTATATGATATGGAATTTGTGAAAGGACGTACTCTTTATCAATGATTCAAATTTCCACGTATATATGTACATAAAATAATGAGATCATTCATCAGCCTCGTACTGAACATCCACGTCCATTACAGGTAAGGAAGAGTCCTGCTTGAGGTGTTCCAATGTATCTGTTACCGTATCGGTCCACATTAGCACCACCAAACAATCCAGACAGGAGCCCAGGAGAGGACTGACGGTAGTAGTTGTTGTAGTTGTAATAGTTGGAATAATAAGGATATGAGTTGTAGTATTGGCTGTATCCATAGGAACTAGGATAAGAAGAGTAATATGAAGGGTAGGAGTATCGGTAAGGGCTGTAACCATATTGAGCTTGAGCCAGCGCTAAGAAGAACATGGAGATGAATACAATGACTCCAGATGAATGAAACATGGCTGACTAGGTAAATCTTACCGAATATGGTAAGTGAAGAAGGTAAGTCCTTAAATAGCTTGCGATTCCAGGAAGTAGTACCAGAAAGTAGCGTAGAGTAAGTTTTTACGATATCGCATGTGCTTAATCAGGCGATAAGCAAAGTCCGCGTCACTGCGCATGTATCCGCCAGCGGATTCTTTCGTTTTTTCAGTGAAATTTCAAGTTCGTAGCGATCACTTTCCATCCTTTTCGCATTGCGTCATTCGTGTCATATATATCAATCAGCGGCAGTCTTTTGGAGTTTCAAACACAATTTTATGAGTCTTTTTCAGAAGTTTGCAATAAAATCAAGTATAAGTTTATGTTTCTATGTTCGACTTAAAGCACAATTCTTATAGTAAAGGATTGAGAAAAGGCAACATCTCGATTACCGCTTCAGAATCGATTAATATTAGGTTGCCCGGAAATTAATGCAGGTTTCGCAAATTCTCACTCCAGAGCGTCATAACTCCTTTGCAATTGCATATTTTGAAATGGGGTAAAAACTCTGTGAATCAGCATGTCTTTATCTATCTAAAGCATGCCTAACTATTTCTGTAGCTCCAACAAGCAGATTACTGGAAACCAGAGAGTAAAAAGGATTTTCTTTAACAAGGTCATATTTGGCAAATTGTAACTCCTACGCATATGAATGTTCAGCGAGAAACTTTTGCAGCTTATAGTTACAGACCAGTACTACATACATAGCTATGCAGAAATTTTTTTAAAAATTTTCTGCAAAAGAAACAATTACACAATCAAAATTTTCCATTTTTTCAATATCTCCTCCGCAGACGCGATCTCTGATAATTTTGATTTTTTTATTAACTCAACAAAAACAAAGCCTAGGAGGTACCAGTTGAAACAATATCTGTCGGCACTGGCCTCATTCTTCAAGCACGAAGAGAGACTTTCACGGTTGCCTTCTTGAAAAGTTTTCTACGCCATGGAGTTGCCGCGACAACTATTCATGTTAAAGCCTCAATTTCCCTGCTCCCACAATAGTTTTAAGGAAGCGCTACTAGTTATCTTGTAGGCTCGCTCAATATCTTGCTTCAGCTATATTATCATAGAAATACCCTTCTTGCCGAATAAGTTCAGGCCAAAATAGTGCAAAAGGTAAATTCTGTGATCAGAAGCTTCATCTTCGGATGGTTGGAGATTTTGAACAAACGAAGTTGATCGTAGAAGTAATATAAGAGAGAGCATGAAGAGGGGTTTCTTATAGTATGCGAAAGATGAAAGTGGTCGAAAGATGCACATATACAGAAGAGCGATCCTTTTGAAAATGCATTTGCAGAAACCTGCATTAATTTGCGGACAACCTAATATCTCAAATCCTTTGAGCAAGTCTTGATTCTGTATACTAGTGTTTTTTTCGCATGTTCGATAGGTAGTACATGTGCTTGGATCCGTATTGTTTGAATGCAACAAGTACATCGCCTTTTGTCAAAGAATTATAGAAACTTCGACAAATTCGTGCTTTGCAGTTAAGCACCCACCGGCATAATTTCCTTGGAGTTTAGTTTTCAACGAAGAGAGTCATATATACGGGCCCATTTCAATCTATCTAAAATCTTACGCCTCAAATCGTGATTAACTTTAACACATTTGCGGAAATGGATGGCAGGACACTTACGACCCACCGGTGGGCCGTAAGTGCCCTGCCATTTAGGACAACACGACTCACCGGTGGGTTGTTTGCTTTCTGTTTTTGATCTAGATTACGATGATAGTTTCTGAGCAAACTCCTATACACATCTTTTGTAATACTTCCCAAAAGATCAACCCTTCAGACCACAAGACCCATCAGGCCAGAAAATGTTACGCAAGCCCAATATCGCGAAATATGTTCCGTTCCGGAATGGCCGTATCGAAAAATCGGCCTTGTCGTGAATCTGTTAACCGATACAGCACAAGTTCACGCACGCAATAATGCAAGCTCCTAATAGGGCTGTATGAGTGAAATTCGTGGGATCACCTAAAGTCTAAAAGCCCTACGTTTTGAGAAAGGTAAATATAAAGATAGATTTGAACGAGCTGATCTGAACATAAAACCGTTTATGTTGAAAACTGAGTTCCAAGAAAGTTATGCCTATGCGGCGTTTCCGATGCAACATCGCTTTTATTTTGCAGATTTTCAGCAGGCAGCAACAGTCCTGTAAAAAAGAAACCAAGGGCTATCCAACAAATGTAACCCATAAAAGGATAAAGCGCTGTAACAGTAATCTTACGTTTTCTCTTCCCTTATAGGTATTTCATGAATTTCTAGGATCACCGGTTCCAGAAGAATTCAGTTCGAGCCCAAGACCAGCAATGAACTTGAGGAAATCTAAAAACTCAAGTCGCATTTTTTGGGGACAATCTAAACCTCAGATGGTTTTGTTCTACCTGAATAGGTTTTACCTGAACATATCGCTAAAGATTACGGTCACGGCACGTCTCTGATTTAGGTACCCTTTATTTCAAGTTTCTTCTCAATTTATGTCTTAGTCTACCTTGTATTACAGTCACTTATTGTATGACCAGCGCGTCACCTCTGCTTCGCAGAGGCTCGCATTGGTCTTACTATCTGCACGCCTTACTCATTCCCGCACCATAATGACATTGAAACTCACCGCGCTATGCCGACTATCACGAAAGATTTGTAAACAACTATTCATTCCAATAGCTTTTCCAAATAAGATCGGTAACTCCGCTTAAATGAAACTTTTCCCAAAATATCAAATGCAAATTTGAATTGGTTTTTGGACTTTTCATGGCTTGGATTTCGCCATAAGATACAATAATCACCGTGGGCTACAACTCTGTGCAGAAATTTTCTTGAATGATTGGGTAAGATCTTGGCAAATTGAACATGTACGCAACCAATCCTTTTTGGCGCCGTGTTCGCAAAGTAATGAACTTTAGTTCAATTTTCTCGGCTAAAGTCCATGGCTTGCACATTAACTTTTCAAACATAAAAGCGATTTTGCAAAAAGTTGTGCTACAGGCTCAACTTTAGTGGCCAAAAGCCAAGTGGATCCGATTGACGCGCCTTTTTTGAGGGTTCCACACAACGGATTCGCCCATGCTTTTGTATAGTGGACTCCCATGTTGGTAGCATGCGCTGTGCAAAATTTGGGCTCAGGAGGTTGGCTGGAAGACGTTCTACAAATTTCGTGACAGACAGACAGACTTACACACACACACACACACACACACACAAAAACACGTAAACACCCTTAGCCCGTTATTATAAGTAATGATAACCTTAGCTTTTGAATTACCTTTCCGCATTGTTCTTGAAAAAAAAGAAAATTGGAGGATTAGATTATCACGATCAATTCATGAAGTTGAGACACCTAGATTGGGAATCATTGTATTTTGGGAATCTCTGCTGTCTACGAACAAGCTTAAAATCTGTTCTCACGCGATTTTCTCCAACTCCTACAGATAACTGGTCCAAGCTAAAATGCAGGTATCATGCAATTAACCTTGCAAACGGGAGCTATAAACTCAACCCGTTTTATTACTGTTTAACCGAGGTTCCTGTGCAGTAAAGATACCGCTCCTAAAACTGGTATCAAGGAAATCTTCGGTTGAAAGAACGATTCCGTACCTTGAAAATTCGTTAGGACTGCGATGCTATGGCTCAGCCGAAGAACTTAGTAGAGCAAGTTACATGCCCTCAATAGATGCCAATGTATAGGTTTTTCAAATCAGCAGATTAGGAGTCTCGTATTTTCCTTCTGAAGACCTATTCATGTAAGTGTTGTATATTTGCGGAGGATGGATCCTCCTCACGGCTTGAAACAAAAGGTCTTTGACAAGGAACTAACACATCTTACAATTTCCTGTCGTCAACAAATGTGCTTTCTGTGCTTTTTCTACCTCTTCTTTTGAGAAATCCTACTTCATGATTTAGTTCTTTTGCGCTACTAGAACACGCCTTAGAGCTACTGAAGTCAATCAAATGAATAGAAATCATGCGAACAGCTTATTGGAAAGCTCAAGGATTTTCAAGTCCCGTTCTCATAAAACCTGAGCATTCGTTGTATGTCTGATTACTTCAAACCATTGGAACCTTCCAGGCCTCTGAGGAAGACGAAGGCGTCGAAACGTAGGGCCGTGATTGGAAGAAGAATAATAATCGCTTAACAAACCTGTTCGACACAAAGTAATCAGAAACTTCAAAGGATGTTGAAAATTTCAACATTCCCCTGGTAGAGAAGATGGAGTGATCGACGTCAAATCACGAATAAAATATGAAGGAATCTCAGTATAATCACAAGTTTACTTCAGCAAGAAATACAAAAGATTCTTGATAACTGTCCCATTAGAAGTTGTTTTGGATATTTTTTTCAGCTACTTAGCTCAGCTCACATTCTCTTCCTAGCAATTAGATTGCTTCGCTCTTACGCCAGGAATTTCAAAAATGCACCTGAAACGCACTTCTGCAAAAGAAGCTTTGATAATATCAATTTATTGAGTATATTGCACTTGAACAAATCGAGCACTATAAAACGACGATACAAACAGTGCGTGACAAAACAGAAAAAAAAACAGAGGAAGAGCGAGCGAGCAAAAAAAGAGAGGGGAAACTTCGACTAGAACGATAGCTACTACAGTATGTATAAAAGACAATACGTATACGAACACTGAAGGCAATTGGCTGGCACACGTGTGATCCGCATTCGGACAAAGAGGGAAAGAGCAGCGCTTGAGCGCGACTCGCGCAGCAGCTCGGCACTGTTTTTCACAGAGAACTGAGACATTAATGAGGCTACTAATTGGGACAAAAGACAACGCGCGTATAAAATAAAATAAGTGACATGTGTGTGGGGGGAGCGAGCGATGGAGAGAGGGAATACAAAGTACGACATGTGGATAGTTGTGTGTTTATAGGTGTAAGCGAATCACACACAGTCATTTCAACAAAAATCGATAAATCGATAATCGATGTTAAGACATCAAAAAATCAGTAATGAAACTCTTTAGCTTAGAACAAACAATTCGATAGCGAATATTGTAAACGAATCAACTACCGTGGAGCATCTGAATGGATGCCAGTTCGTAAGGATAAAACATATTCGACTCAAATTGATTCGCATTTTTTCCAGAAAAATTTGCAAAAACAAAAAAAAATCAGAAAGGACATAATGAATCACAGTTATAACAACTCTAATAAGGAGCACAAAACCTCGTTATAGGGGGACGTTTACATGTTGCTGACCAGCCTGTATTTTTCTTCTAGGGACATATCAAATCCACGATGTATATTCTTCTTCTGCTGGCGTAGTCTTTCACGTGCCTCTTGGGCAGACAAACCAAAGATATCGAATTTATCATTCTTTGGTGATACTGAAATGATTCTATCGTTATAAAACCGTATTTGATACAGTGCTGGACATAATTATAGAGACACTCTAGAAATCGTCGTAATTTTCGTTCTTGTCAGTGAATCTGTCTGAAACTTTGCTGTATGGTGCGCATGTAAGCCTACCATAACTCTTCAAAACGGCTTCCAATCCCGTTGATTTCGAACGGAGAAAAATGGAAAAATTCGAAAAAGCCTGTTTTGCAAGCTGGACATAATTATAAAGACAGCTGGCCTTTTTAAACATTATCGAATTCCTTGACTCCCAAATTTTTTTGTAGAGTTATATCCCAGAATATGAAACTTTTGCAGCACCTAGGACCTGTCATGCTACTCAAGGAAAGATGATCCTTGCATTTTTCGTTTCCAAAGGCATCAGAAGTCAAACTGCGTCAACAAACAGCTGGTTTGAGGAGTTTTCAAGCCCGCGTTCATTTCAAATGACAGTCCTGGAATACACTTAGCCTTCTTGATAGATAAGGTGAAGAGCGCTTTCGTAAACTCCGCGTAATCGCTGATTTTGACGGACACAGACTCCAACCTCAACATAACAGGCTTGTCGCGCTTTTAAACCACAAAACTCGATTTTCAAGTTACAGAAAACGCTACAATGTAGCCGCAACAATACACGTACAACAATAAACTTATGTGCCTAGTCAGGAAAAAATTTCGGGGTTGCACATTCTGGTTCAGCCGCAGTTGTCATCCGTTGAGAGTTGAGTGGAGTACCCTGCACAATCATATCCAACTCAAATCAAGAAATCGAACAGGAGAGCGCTTGAAACTACAAAACCTTAACTAATCTCACCTACCGCGTAAAATGCGACATGAAACAGAGGAGGAGATAGTGAGATTTGTGATTGTGTTGAATCTACTGCTCGCAGAGAATTTTCGTAGAAAGTATTTCAAATCTAAATGCCAACTGCAGTACTAGAAAAAATCTGAAAGTTGTTGCAAAAGCTGCGTCTCCATGTAGACAATATAATAAGTCGGGTCCATCATTTCACGAACATTGGAAAGTGAGTTTTGTGGTTTAAAAGCGCGACAACCCTATGTTGAGGTTGGAGTCTGTCCGTCAAAATCAGCGATTACGCGGAGTTTACGAAAGCGCTCTTCACCTTATCTATCAAGAAGGCTAAGTGTATTCCAGGACTGTCATTTGGAATGAACGCGGGCTTGAAAACTCCTCAAACCAGCTGTTTGTTGACGCAGTTTGACTTCTGCCTTTGGAAACGAAAAATGCAAGGATCATCTTTCCTTGAGTAGCATGACAGGTCCTAGGTGCTGCAAAAGTTTCATATTCTGGGATGTAACTCTACAAAAAAATTGGGAGTCAAGGAATTCGATAATGTTTAAAAAGGCCAGGTGTCTTTATAATTATGTCCAGCTTGCAAAACAGGCTTTTTCGAATTTTTCCATTTTTCTCCGTTCGAAATCAACGGGATCGGAAGCCGTTTTGAAGAGTTATGGTAGGCTTACATGCGCACCATACAGCAAAGTTTCAGACAGATTCACTGACAAGAACGAAAATTACGACGATTTCTAGAGTGTCTCTATAATTATGTCCAGCACTGTATAATTGTGATTCTTTTCCGTAATTTACGCGGCGACATCCACCACAGTCTATCTCAATAGCAGTGTCCCCTTCATACGCGGCTACGCAGCATGGATCCATGCCTGTCATGTAGAAACCCTGCTCGAGGCAGTTGCGACGCGTATGTGCCCATAATACAAAAACCTGCGATTGTGACACATAGCACAAGTTCTTAAAATTCTTGTAATTCGTCTTCTCATAAGGTACTTTTGCGGTGGAGACAACATTTGAGAGTAAAAATGGCCATGGAGCGCACCGCAAGAATTGCGCATAAAATCTGTTTCAGCTGATTTTTCAAGGTGAGAGGGAAGGAAAGAGCCCCAAAAATTTTTGCTAATCTTCGAATTTTTTGCTGTTACGCTATATTTCTGAAAAAAAAAAACGCTAATTGAATTTTGAACAAGTAGGAAACTCTTTGTTTCAACGAGATTATCGGCTAGAAGGCGACCGCTCGCGCCGAGACGCAATCTGCGTCTCACCCGCGAGAGTGCTCTCTGGCCAATCCCTAGCATCAATTAGGTCACGAAGCCCCGCCTTTCAACCGCCAATCCAGTTGAATCAAAGGATACGCAGTGCTATTTCAAAACAGATGCAAGTTAACAACAAAATTGTTATCGGCACCGCAATGGTGTAGTATTTCGTTCAAATCTCCTATCTATCGCCGCGCTAGTCTACAAACTATGTTTTCGCTTCGGGACCAGAACAGCTTAAAACCGAAACTCTACAGCAACTCACCACTTTCAGTCGAATTCTGATATCCATTCAAACTGCTTCCATTGCTTGCTGGTGAAAATTGTGACGTTGGCGGTGTATCATGACGTTGTGTCTGGTATGCAGGTACATACTATAAGAAACAACGGAAAATTACAGTTTTTCTCTTCACTAGCCTTTTGCTTAGATGGTGCGCTCTATTAGTGCATTTAGAGTGATTAGCCGAGCAATTTTTGGGGTACTATAAGCCGATTAGCAAGTGAATAGTGCAATTTCAGAACAACACTTTTTCTACGAGTGAGTTTCAAAGCACACTAACTGCTGTTGTTAGCGCAATGCTGTGCGACATAGATATCTAAAATTCACAACGAAAATCAACAAAAATGCAACTAAAGATGATAAAACAAACTCAAAAGTTAATTCTTCCACCACCAAACATAACAAAATAAAAACCAAGAGATTCACATACATCCGGCCGATTTTCCACAGCCTCCACAGCCTCCCGAGCGCTTTCATGTGTGTTTTTACGTTCAATTCCCAGGTCCGTCTGCGGAAGTTCCGGATCCCTCACCAGCGTAATTGGCGTGGGCGGTTCCACAATCACACTTACAGGAGCCATGTGAGCCATTTGGGGTACACCCGCAAAGACTTGTTCCATAAGATCGCCCGCGGGTTCTGGGGGTTCCGATGGTCTCTGTACCATTGCTGGCGGACCCATAGGTTCAACGGGTTCTTGTGGTTCGGGCGTCCCAAACTGATGTTGTTGTAAATCCACTTCATGAATTTCTTCCACTTCAATTTGATCGACATCCTCGGACTATAAACAATTCACTTCCATTTGAAAGCGAAAACCGTTTCACAGAAGAAATCTCTCTAGTAGATCAGACCCACGGCAAGGGCCAAAGTGCAATCACGGCGAGAACACACAACCAAACGTCGTAAAACAGAAAAAACTACTCAAACAAACACAAATGACGGACTTTACCAAGAACTAACACACCCACAACACAAACACTGGACACCATTCCAAAGCTCACTCATGATCAAAGCGTTTCTTTCATTCACAGACACGATGGTAAAATGCTGGTAAAGTAAAATGTCTGTGTGGACATACTGTAGAATTACGGTAATTGTTTTTCAAAGTTCCAAAACGACTGGCGAATTTTTTTTGCAGCTATAAACCTGCCATTGAAGCAGATGAGCAAAAGAATTCTTGTAGGTGCTCTGTAGGATTACAGTAAGTATTTGCGTCAAACAATCACCGCTGTTTGTTTAAGAGTGCTTTTCAACAACATCTCACAAAAAAATAAACAAAGAATCCGGTTTCTATGAAATTGGATCTATCAAAAAAAGAAGTCAATGGATAATTTGCTTTCCCCATAAATATAACTATACCTACTACCAAATATTTGCTTGAGATTATTTCATCCAATCATGATGGTAATAGGCACTGCCGGTACACTGTAGGAGTACGGTAGCTGTTCGAAGTAAACTCAGAATGGGTCGAGAAGGATTCACATCCAGCAAACTCACCCCAAAGATTCTTTTGCAAAATTGGTTACAATCAAGTTTTCACTTTTCAAAATTATTTCCACTAATTTATCCGGATGAAGGAACATTTGGACTAATTTCACATCGTGGAGGGTATCCTCAGCTGACATACCATTAAAATACAAAAGTATTCTTATTATTTCGGACCCAACTTTTCCATTAGGATAATCGATATCGTAATTCTACAGTACACCTCCATACCCATTCACAGAGTAACGAAAAAAGTGACCATTTTGGAATAGCAGCCATAGAGCTAACTATTTTCCATGAAGTCCAAGGCAATCTATCTACTCTTCTCTTCTAGTTAAAGCTCTAATACGGAAGCCCATTTGGAAATATTTACAAACCTGGGGTGGTACCTTATATCGAAGTTCGGGAATTTCTTCTTCGTCGCTAATTTGAATGCTCTGAAACAACGGATGAACATAGGGAAAGAAACACAAGGGTGGGAAAGGGGGCAAATAATTTTTCTGAGAGACACTATCTCACAAAAATGACAAAGGATCTTCTCGTGGATGAGGGAAACGCTCAAAAAGGATTGGGTAAACAAGCAGTGGGATTCCTAGGGATTATTTGATTTTCTCAAGCACGATGATCATAGCAGTCGCACACAAAAATGACTAACAAAAGAACATTTAAATAGACTATTTGGGGAAAACGGTGATTTTATGGTTTTTTTCCAAATTCTCCACTGAATCACGAAAAAACGACCTTTTGCTAGTGGCTCTACAAAAGTAAACGAAGTAAAGAAGAAAAAGTAAAATCAATGCCGTCGCGAATTTTTTTTTTATAAAAAGATGTCTGAGTTCGTATTCCCCTCTAAAAACTTCTTTTTATTCTAGCAAAAGTTCTGCACTCTTGTTTGTAGCGTTTGTCCCCTAACTTTTTTGAACAAAATTTTCAGTTGATGAATGTGACATCAAGCAAAATTCAAAAATCTTCTGCAAAGGAAATTTTCGGTGAAATTTTCTATTGGAACGTGCAAAAACCCCTTCTAAATCATATTTTGCAAGAATTTGAATCGATACCACTTAAATATCGATAAGATAGAGCGAGAACTTGTTTCACTCAAGATGTTACGTGTGAAAGGTCTGGAAAATACATATTTTGCTAAAAAAACAAATTTGATACTCTAATCAATCTAGAAAATTCCCCTAAATTGCTGATGCTGGTGATTTATGATATCAAGAAAATATCCAAAGTCACTAAGGAACTGTATATCAAAAAGTCGCTTTTCTTGAATCAGCGGATATGATGGAAAACTGTAAATACTCTTATAAGAAAAAAAATGTAAAACTTACGTGAGGGCTAATTTGATTCGTAACCACTTGGCTGTTTGGCTCTTCAGCATAATCGAATGAAAATTCTTGACCATTTTCTTTATACCATTTATCCACTTCTTCTGATGCAACTAGTAATGTAGTACGTAATGGTGAACGCTTGATTTGTGCAACAACCTCCTGAAAAATCATTTTTACAGCTCAGGTTGAATGTACAGGAGAGCATTCTACAGTCTAGTAGATTTGACAGATGATATGGTGTCCTGCGGTAATGAGAAGATTTGCGCGGGAAAGATCCCATGCTGGCGAAATGCCAAAAACTTGCTTGCAAGTTGCGCGTAAGGAAAAGACATGATGGCAACTGTCTTGGTTTAACTGCGTCCAAGCCGTGCGTGCCATCAATGTGGCGCCATGCCAATATTGATTGATCAGTACAAGGCGCTTCCAGCTGAGGTACGCTGCTAGCACGACGCTGGCACGTGCTGGCACGGCGCTGGCACAGCACCGGCACAAGGGCAACTTTAAGCTCTGCCTTACGCGCAAATGTTGTTGGCAAAGCAATGGCACTGCATTAACCGTGAATTCTACCAGGCCATAGAGAATACACATAACCTCAAGATAACGCCAAGAATGAAGACCACAAACTTGTGGATACTGTAGTGCTTAGATATTCAAGTAAATCATTTACCTTATGAGGAGTGTTCGGATATACAAGTACACCGTTCACTCCAACAATACGTTGGCCCATTCGAAGACCAGCTCGGTCTCCAATTCCACCTTGGTCAACTGTACCAATAAAATGGCCACGGCCTTTTTCTGCGTGTAGGTTGAAGCCAAATTCTTCGGATTGTGAAGATTTCTCCTAGAAAAATAGCAAAAATCAGTTTTTTAAAAGTTTAAACAAATTTGAACTCACCAGTTTACATAGACGAGGTCTTGGCTTGTTCATGTTTGGCTCTTCGTGTGGAGGTGGTGGTGCAACGAACACCGGCTCGGCTGTCTGTAAAATGTACAAGCAGATAAGAGGGTACACATTTTCTTTGTGCACTAAGTCAATCAATTTCCGATTAGATCAGTTTAAGTGAGTTTTCTTGCTCGTTAAAGGGCAATTAGTGGGGGAGGGGGGGGGGGTCTTGTATAACTGACTGCGAATGAAATATTTACAAGGCATAAACCACATAAGCACGCAGTTCCCTAATTTGCAGACAATTTGAGTTAGAAAATAATGTAAAAATAAGCACTGTGACAGAATGTCCAGACTGTATAACCGGTTTGTGGTGCATATAAGTAGCCACTTCGGCTGAACTTGTTTTTTCATAAACTTGAAAAAGATGTTCACTAACTTTCATGAAAATCGTCAAAACTTTGAAAAAGTAGCCCCCATCAACCCACCTTGCCGATAATAATCGCATCTACTTGTCGTTTCAAATCTCTAAATAATCGCATATATTTCCCTTTCAACCCTATAGGTCAAAAATCTTGCGCATAAAAAAATACTGAATGAAATGAAAAATATAAAAATTATAACAAAAGCGTTATAAAACGAATGCTATTTTGCTTGTATATGATTAGTATATGACAACTGTAACAGAGGAAATGCTAATGAACGGTTTTAGTTATTATTATTATTTTTATTATTATTACTATAGCACTACTTTCAGATAAAATATTCTATCGATACATATATAAGATTTCTCGAAATGATCACTGATAGTGAAACGAGAAATATTAGACAACGAATACTCTGCAAGAGGAAATTTACAGAAAACGTAGATAGAAAGCACGATTGACTATTTCACTATTTTTGACTATTTCACTCACTCACTTATCAATTTATTGATACGCTCACAATGTGCTGAGAATTAGCAGTGAAGAAGTCTATAAATTATGCTATTACTTATCAGAATTTCGTACACCTCGTACTGGATCATAAAAGCGCTCGCTTGCTCTTTGCAAAAGATAACGGGTACATATTTATGGGCTTTTCAAATCGATTGTGCAACCCTTTGGAATTATTTTGGTTAAGACCTCTTAGTGTCACTGAAAGTCGGCAAACATATGGATTAACGTGTAATACGATTTTATTCCCGTTAAGAAAGTAGAACGTCTCGACAAATTTTATTTTTACAAAAAGATCCAACCAGATTCAAAAGAAACTGTATTCACAGTTTATCTATGTCAGACGCAGATGGCGCGGGGCACTTGGGAAAGCGGTCTTGACACGTTCGCGTTGCTAGCGATAACTTGGTCAGAAGAGACGCAGGCAGCCAAAACCGCAACGCTGCGCAAACTGCGGGCTGAATTTGTTCGTGCAGGTAAAACTATATTCACTTTCTCAATTTAAAAGATTTGATCTATGCACAACAAGTAGACACTCCTGCTCATATGTAGCATTGTATGCAATTGCACAATTTTATCATACCATACGGTCTGGCTACTGGAATGTAGGAAAGTTTAGGATGAAGTTACAAATCGCAGTGTCGTAGGGATGTGCTATATGTGTGCGAAAAGCGGTGAGATTTGAGATCTAGCGAGAGAGTGCAGAAAATGAGTAGAGGAAAGACATGGTCCTGCCACGACGTGAGATACATGCAAAATCTCGGAGGTTCAAAATCATGCGATTATGGGTCGAGGGGATAAAGACAAATGTCAATTTTCATATATGAAAAATTTTCTCTATAATATTTGATCTAGTACTTATTCTCTTTTGCGCTACATGCGCAAGCACAAATCAGTGTGATTTCGCCAGCGAGATAGTGAAGATAGTGAGTAGAGAGAAGACATGGTTCTACCACGAAATGCCCTAAAACAATTTCGGCTATGCAAATCATATGGTTAGTCCGATTTTGCATGTAACAATGGATTTTTAAGCACAATGTTTAGCTTACAAAAATCATTCTGCCTCCATTTTCATTTTTTTCTCTACCAATCACGTCCTTCTGCGTTCCTTTCTCTAGGATTAGCAGGATTTCGCTAGTAAAAGAGTGTAAAGAGTGAGTAGGGAGAAGACACGGTCCTGCCACGAATGCAACAGATGCTGATTTGGAAACGACCCCGTATAAAACAAGCTGCACGTTATTCGCTCTAATATCTAACTTACAACCAATCAATTCCGTCACTGCCCCTCCTCCCCCCCCCCCCCCGCCGCCGCATCACAATCCTTTGCGTCCCTTGTGCAATATTATAAGCACAAAGCCGATGATTATTCACAAGCGGGGCGTCATCGCATACACGCAAAGCATTGGTACTATCCAAACAATTCCGATCGCCTATATGCATGCCACAAGGACAAACAAGCGATGGTCAGAGCGGATTGGCGGCGGGCCGCGCACGATGAGTAACCAGTTCTAAGCACGGCTTTTTCGAGCTTCGTCATTGAGAAAGCACTCGAACGAGTAAGCCGTGGACGACTAGTCGTTATACAAACAGAATCGACAAGAAGTAAGAGAGACTGACTAGATGAGATTGGAACAATCGTGAAAGCCGATTCAGTCAAAATTCCTGCTTGCAGACGAGGAATGACTGATGAATGGAAATTTTTTGCCGTTCGCCAGCAAGAGAGTGAACAAAGCGAGTAGAGGGAAAACATGGTCCTGCCACGACATGCCGTAGACAGGAGTTGTTGTTGTCCACATTCCACGACTGCGCGACTACACGTACTCTGCGTCTCTGACCTGCAGCAGCAGCCTGACATGTTGGCAACATGCAACAACAAGTTAGCAACAATGCGTTCGTTGTTTGCTTCGAGGCCAACATGTTGTTGCATGTTGCGAACATGTTGGCCATGCGTGCCGCAGGTCAGAGACGCAGAGCAGAGGTTGCACCAATCTTGGAATGGAGTACGATGAATAGAAAAATTTTCATTAGCCAGCAAGATAATGTGGAAGCGAGTAGAGGAAAAACATGGTCCTGCCACGATATGCCGTACGCAGGAATTACAATGTATAAGTTTTTTTCATTTACCAGCAATAGAGCGAGGAAACCGAGTAGAGGGAAAACATGGTCCTGCCACGATTTGCCGCAGACAAGTTTTATATCGAACGACAATTCTTCCAACCAGCCAGAGAGTGAGGAAAGCGAGTGGGGGAGGGGGGAGGGGAAAACATTCCTGCCAAAATATAAGCAGAATTTACAATGTTTAAAAAGTTTTTTTTTCAGCAAGAAAGAGAGGAAAGCGAGTGGAAGGAAACGATGCTTCTACTACGATGATTGCTGAACGAGAATAACCGAGATTTTTTCGCCAGCAAGAGAGTGAGGAAAACGAGTAGAGGAAAGACATGGTCCTGCCACGATACCCGTAGAGGCAAGTCTGGTAATACCAGTCTACACATTTTGGTCCAGTTTTAGAACAAAGTATCTCCAATACATTATTTAGCAACCCAGTCAGGTTCCTGGCAGCAAGAATGACAATGAATGAGAACTCCAACCCTCCCCCTCCTCCTTAACCTCCCTCCCGCCGCTACCGCCATCTTTTGTTCTTACTTCTTCTAACTAGTAAGATCACCACTATAAATTCGCAACAGCAAACCAGTTTCGCACAGTTCCCTGAGCGCAGTAGTCGGAATTCTACCGTCTGACACAGCTTTAAAATGATAATACAATGTTGTTTTCACAAAATGTTAACGATTCATAACTTGAATCTGATTTTCAGCAACAATAGTTGAATACCCTGACGTACCACAGAACTTTCACAGAGAAAATGAAATGCGTTTGATATTTGGTCTCAATGACTGCGATGTATTCAGAACTGTCATCGACATGTGTCTATTCAAGAATGAACAACACGGGTGGGTTTAGACTATTTGTGGAAAAATTCATATAGGTGATTACTTGATTTAAGCTATGAAGGCACATAATCAAGAATTCCTAATAAGAGGAGCCTGCACACTCACAAATTAGTCCACGACCTTTGGGTCAATCAAACCATATGAGTACTTCCATAGAACCACGGAAATTTTATTCTATTTCATTTTGATTTATTCTAACACTTAGGGCGCACAAAAGACGCTGAACAGACATGAAAACCAGCTCCTCGGTTACAGGGAATGTTAGAAGGTATGCTAAATGAATTAATTAGAATATTGTTAAATGAAGGCATTCCAAAATTTCCAGATAGGGAAAAGCTGACGAAAAATTAACCCACAGTTCCCCATACATGGTATACTGCACAGCCTTGAACATTAACAACAAAGCTCTCGCCGTAATTATAGGATTTATTGGTCAATATCGTTTTTTATTTTGTTGATTTTGTCATTGCACGTAAAGCCCTGCAATACCATATTTAGATTTTCCCCTAATCAAAGTTGTATAGACCGAAAACCCATTTGTACACAAGTCAGCAAAAAGTCTCTTCATTTCCTCCAGTTCACTCTTTTCGCGTTGAATTTTGATTTTTTTTTATTATCGAGAGGGAATAGGGGTAGGGGAGGTAGGACTAGTTGTCGCGGTTCATATCTAAGATATCCTTTTCATAAACAAAAAAGCAAGTTCTGGAAGAGCTATATTGCTGACAAGCGGTTTGGGGTACTGATGTCGGAAATTTGCTTGGCAGAAAAGGTTGGTAATGGCGGTTAACAGCAAAAATGAGAAAATAATATCAGAGGTTCTTTTCAAAGGAAGGAAGCTTTCGGGAAAGCATCGTATGGTTGAAGAACAAAGTGACTTTTCACCTTTCCTCGGTACAAAATGCTCGCACATCAATTTATCTTTGGCCCTATCATCATCGATAAAAAAGTGGACGCAACAAAAAATGATAAACAATATTGATGTGCATGTTTTAGAAAACGATCATGTGTCTTGACAACGCATAAAATAAATCATACGGCATAAATAAAGATGTAAAATGTGCCCAAACAGCCACCGAACATCGCCGTTTTGCGATAAAAACAGATCGATGACGGGGAGAAAATCCATAAATTTTACAAAGAATGGTTTACACAGCCGTCGTTTGAATAATTATGGCGCACGGGGTGGATGTAAGAAGAGTTGAAAATTTCTAGAAAACAGAAATACCGGACTTCTCAGACATTAGACCAAAATATATGCCCGCAACCTCCCCCCCCCCCTACTTTTCCGCCTCTTTTCGGGTTATGTGATCTAAAAAGGGTACCCTATAATTTGGAAACTTGAAAGTGATATAAAGCTGTAATTGCAGACTAGATACAAATTACTGTAATTCTACGCCATCGCGAAGTTTTCATAATATAGGAAAAAGTCGGAAAAAATTCGAAAAGAGATAGAAACCCCATGATTTCACAACTAGAAGGTTTTCTAGGAAAGTTGAGAAGATTCCGGGTACAAATGGTATAATTACACCCTGAATGTACAGACCTTTTGGGATATTACTGGGTGACCTTTCTAAAGAAGATAATTTTGGAGTATAAGAGAAGAAATTTCAGCTACAGGCAGATAACTCCTCAGACAACTGACCGAAACTTCGCAGAATTTTGAGAAAGTTCCGCCGGGTAACCTGCGGAAGTTCCGTTAACGTGCTGCGGAAGTTCCAAAGAATGCGAACCATAGAGCGAGAACTTCTAAGCGAAATTCGAACCATAGACTGCGAGACTCACTTACTCATTCTGCACTACGGTTAACATATTTGACAATCCACTCAAGTTGTTGGCGAGGCAACACGACACAACACATTCAAAAATCTGCGGAAATATTGGCATGTCAAACTGCTGGCATTTTTCAGAAGTTGTGCAGTGCTCTGTAAGTCCCGCGGAATTTCCCGCCTTCAACCAGTCTGACGCAAAAACCCTGCGAAATTTCCATTTCCAACCTTCCCACTATTGCTCTAGTGAACAAAATCCTGCGGAACCGCTGTAAATTTTGCTTGTGAAGTTTCGGTGAATTCATTTTATGAAAAATTCAGTCATTTTATGAAAAATACAAAATGGAATTTCTTTGCTAGGCACTGGAAGTATATCTATTTCTTGACTTATTCATTTACTTCTTTATATTTATCTGGCACCCTACAAATGCAATAAAAAAATAAAAGAAAATATGGAAATGAACAATTAAGCATCTGAGCATAAGAAGCTGCATTGGGAGTATAGAATGAAAGGAGAATCTCTGTTCGGGATATTTAATTATTGATTTTTTCTTAATTTAATCGTAAAAAACCGATTTCCTGACCATAAGGGGGGCGGGAGAGTTTATCAAGCAACTTTTGCAGTAGAATACAGATTAGCAATCAACCGCATAAGAGGAAAAAATATGGAAACTGAAGGAAAGCTAGAACAATGAAGAAGCTTCAGCAAGACCAAGCCAATCAACACCTGGATACCACACAACAATAAGCAGAGCTCAGATGTTATTACAACGAAAACACTTGGCCACGTGAGCCACAAAGGCGTCTGAGGATAAATTGTTGATGAAACAAGAGGGGGCACTAGTATGTCATTAATCAGTGGGTGAGCAAGCACATCAGTGGAATGAAAACAAGCAATTGCTCGAATCTCGTTGTTCCCAGACCAGTTCCTCCGAAACTTTACAGTTTTTGATGTTTGTACGCGTTACATGAGATTGTTTGGTTTTTTTAAAAAGATGTACCTACACTTCTGCTTTTTCAACTTCGAAACTACATAATTTCAAAAGAAAAAGCAGAAACAGGTAGGGAACCGAAAACATGCAATAAAAGGATGACATACACGTATATTCGCAGCTCCTTTTGCTACAGCATAGGACTTATAGGCATTGCCGCAACGCAGCCATCAACGCGGCGCGGTGCCGATGCCTACGAGTCGTAAGCGTGAGCATTGGAGCCCCGCTCTTCTTCGAGCAATCATATAAGTTCAAGATGGCTAGCTAGCTTAGTATAAAAAATACAGGGCACAACCAAACCTAATAAGGAAATCAAAGAAAACCTACCCAAATTTCTAAAAATATGCGTACAAAATTCAAAAAACCATGTGCAGACAAATTAGCTGAAGTATCCAAACAATGAAAAAAAATGTCCTGCTTAGAGAGATGAAAATCTATGTCCGGTCCAGAAAATCTGACAAATCTGGTGCTTCTGCGGTGAAACAACATTTGCTCGTAAACATATGCCACGTTTGAAACTTGCGAGCAAAAAATGACCATAGAGCGCACATTTTCATTGTTGACGCGCGATGCAGGTGATGAGAACTCACCATTTTGATCTCGGTGAGTTCAATAGGTTATAACCTTCATTTCATTTTTTGGAAGCGTAAAAAAAAAATTCAGCACGCCTGAACGCGACGCAAAACACTTCGCGGCGCGGTTGGGCATATTCGACTACATAGAACGGTGTTTGCGATTGAAATAGACTACAAAAACTCATAGGGAGATGTTTCGCTACAGAACTGGTCAGAAAAGTTTGAAACAACTTACAAGAAGCTCTTTTTCAGTCCAAATATTCAAAACGTCCGGTTTCGGCTTTTCCAGAGAATAATTTAGCAGTTTTTCTCCACTTGACCACACAAATGACTCTATAGATTCACTGCTACAGCTTCTGGATTTCAGATGTCGAAACGATGGCAGTGACAATTGGCAGAAACACTTCACAACAACCATTTAGCCAAACATGGAGCGGGGGCATATGTATCGAAAAGGGGGGGGGGGGGGCGAACACACAGCACAGACTGAGCGGTACCAAACGAGTGTTAAAAGCGAGTGTGAGTGAGTGAGTGAGAGAAGCTAGATGCTTTAGTGATTTCGTGCTATGCGTGTTGGTGTACAATAGGTGTAACCAAAAGCGGGGAAAATGACGGGGGGGGGTCGTATACGGTGCAAAAGATGAGTCACACGCACACATAGAGAAACAACTCTGCACAACCCAGTGTTCGAGCATGTCATTCCAGTTCTATGAGAGGGGAAAAGATTTAAAGGACGCATTCCTCTCAATGCAACGCAAGCAAAACGATTGCCGCACCTTTAGAAAACATACAGATGTCATGACACTTGTCATGACAAATAGTCGAATCGAAAAAAGCAACAGTACGACTCGTCCATGACGATGAAAGCTCTCATCGCCGTTCGGACGAGTTGCTATGTGAAAGTCACATCCAACGTCAATCATCGACAAATTGCTTGAAAACGAGCGGCTTGCTTTCACTTTGTCACATCGGAATTTCTAGTCATAGGAGAGGAAAAGCTAGCCAAATTAGGGAAAGCTATAATTTCATTCAGAAACGTGTTCCAGTCAATAATCAATCATGGGTATGGGAAGTTTTTGGAGTTCTAGAAAACTCGTCTAAGCCTGGTTACGGTTTGATTTCTAGGAGTGAACAGCTAAAGATAACTGCGGCAATCGATATTTCAAAAAGTTGGAAAAATTGCAAGAAAATATTCTAAATTAGGATAGGAATAGTTGAGAGATAAGGACGTGCTTCAATCAATCCATAAGGATCCTAGGGAACTAGTCCAAGGTGATCCCCCGGAAGATTCGAAGGGGATGAGCTCAGCCAAAGCTGCTCGCAAACTAGCTTAACTTTAGATAACCATGGGCGTTAAATGAGAATAGAATCCAGAGAACAAGTCCAAAGCTTCAACTACCGTTACCAGACATTGCCCGGAAGCCCCGCAGGAAAAATCGAATTTGCAAAATTCCGCGAATATTGATTCACTATAGAAATACAGAAGAGAAATTGGGGAAGTCCTACACAAAAACATTAAAATTGACACCAAAGATCCACCAGAACTAACATTTCCCAGGAACCTCGGACATTATTCATGGAAGTTCCGCAAAAGGAAAGAAGCAGACGGCCCTCACAAAGTTCATTCAACGTCCTGCGGAACCTCCGGCTAGATGTTTGTGGCAACACCCAAAGATAAAACTAGATAAACCTTAAAAAAACTTCAAGAGCTCGGTTACATCCACCGATCTTAGCAGATGATATGGGCAAAGATCGACAAGTTCTTGAATTTTATAAAAGAAATTTCATAATTATTTTCTCCTAGCAATGACTAATTTTTACCCTCGTGTACTAAGCATGACTAAGCAGATGATTCATAAATGGGTAAAAACGGGGCTGAGCGCGATCATAGGCAAAGAATGGTTTAGACATTTTGTTCTCAAGATTACGAAAGACTACATAACTTTTTAAGAATGTTGACCGTTTAAGCATCTTAAATGGAAAAATTATCTGGTGGATTTATAAAAAAAATATTGACAGAACAAAATCTTTAATGATTTCTCAGCTATAGACTCTTCCAAAACACAAAAATGTATGCCGTATCGGAAGCAGAAGAACACGGTGCTGCTCATCACCATCGCAAATTTCGATAGCGCACGAACGCCAAGGAAAAAAGCAAATGTCGATGACAGAATGTTCGTAACAAAAACAGAAAAAACACAGCGAAGAGCGACAAAAGAGAAAAATGGCAGATTCCTCTTATGTCACATGGGAGAGAATGTTCATTTCCAAGTACTTCAGAAGAAAAAGAAGAAAATACAGAATCTGGTATGTCTGAGACAACATGGCGGTGTATGTCCATGCCAAAACTGGCTCCAGTAAGGAACGACATGACTTTTTAGTGTTTGTGACAAATTCAAGAAATTGCATTGGGCAACGATTGCTAAGGCAAAAACTAACATCAACTTGTACACATTTCTGGCGACCTTTTCGCCCGGATGGAGAGTAATTTCTGCCCAGCGAAGGACATAGCAGGATATGGTAATATGTGAGGAATTTGCATAAAAATGTGGAAATGATTAGATCTATATTTAAAAATGCAATATGGTACGATGAAAAGCTCAAAAATTCTGAAGGAGCGAGGTGGATTCAAAGCTCCCGAGATTTTCAAAATCTATGCAGCCAACACCTGTTAGCCTTTTTATCTATGCCTAGACCAAGATTCGCTTTTCGCTGCTGAATCAGTTACTACAGTGAAATAGGAGATCCGAATTGTTTAGTTGGCTAGAAGCAAAAAAATTGGAAGAAAATGAGATTGGAGGGGTGGAGGGGAGGGCACTAATAAGCCTAAAAGTACCGGCTCAACAAAAATAGATATTCTTTCCACAGCTTTTGCTGATAGGATATACCCAGATCAAAGCAATTTAGTTTTATTTATTTTGACTGAAGCACTCTAGGTGCGCCTGGACATAAAATTGAGAACAGAAAAGCAAGATTAGCATGACAGATCAAGATTAGTATAATTTAGTATAATTTATTGAGCAATTTAGCAAATTAGTATTGTAATTAACCAGTAACAAAGAACATCTAATTCACGCTTTCCATCTAGGTTAAGAAATTCTTAAAAGCATTGGAAATCTTGAACTTTTTAGGATTCGTAAAGTATAATTAAGATTTTTAACTGTTCAAATTTTTAGCAGTAAAATAAATCTTAATATGTGTGCACAACACCCAAGTCTCACATATAAAGTAGAACAATTTCACAAATTCTTTCATGAAGGTAACTCTAGTAAAGTCTGAGCTCTACTTATAGCGACAAACAAATGTTAAGATAGAATTCTTCATTAGAGTGGCAGATTGGGACTCAAAAATGATCGAGCCCCCCTCTTTTTTTAGCTTTTGATGTTTTGCAGACTCAAGGGTAGGAGCTCAAGTGAAGATAGGATAGTGCACAGGGTAAGAAAAAGCCAAGGCACTTCAAGGCAGCAATGATCAGTGCTCAACATCGAGGACAGGAATGTCAACACTAGGGACGAGTAGGCAAGAGGTAAAGAAACAAATTTGAATTTAAAATACGTATGTGACTAAGCCAAGAAAAAGAAGGACTGTGAACTTTGAGGCCGAATATTCTCCCACGGGAACAACTTGTAACATAGCAAGTCCTCATTATTATAATGATATGTATTAAAGATTTGGAAGCGAATGTGGTATTGCTAAAAATGTGTTGAATGCTCTTTTACTGATATTTTAGAGTTTAAAAGAACTGCGGAGTAGGAAGATGTGATGAAAGGTCCCAAGAACTGCACAAAAATTGGGGGGGGGGGGGGAGCTAGGAGAAAATTTTCAAAAATACGAAATAAACGACTACAAATGTATCCTTTAAAGTTTTCAAATTTCAAAACAACTGGAAACAAACTGCATGATTATCTTGTAGGGCCGCTAAAGTTACAAAAATAAATCAGAGTTCTTTCTTCTTCAGTTCTCAAAAAATCCTTGAAACACTCTTGAAGTTTTCTTTTTGCGTGTTTTTTTAAATTTTAAAACGCCATAAGGATATGGTGTAAATAAATAGATGGACCAATCGATAAATAAACAAATGATATCATACAACAAGCTAGAAAAACGAATAAATTTCCCATAACCACCAAATCAATGACTAGCCGTCGCTCGTTCGGAATGAACGACGACATCGTCGAAGCGGCGATGACTAGCTCAAACTAACTAGTTCTCACTCTCTCGAAACAGCATGTAAGAGCACAACAGAACAGTAACAATGGGAAGAAACCTTGAAAGAGCGCGAATGTCAAAAAAAATTCACACACACAAAAGACTGCGTAATCGAGCGACAAATGCTCATCTCGCCGCCGAGTTTTGTGTGCGTCGGAAGAAATTTCAGCGTTACTATCGACATGCAGGAAGAAGGAGGGGAGCGGGGGGCAAAAATGATCCAACAGAAAGATACGCCAGCTTACAAAATGTTAGGCTGGTAGAGGAACGAATACCGCCAATATGCACCGCTTCTGCGGACTAGTGTTCTTCAAAGGGAATGCCTCATCGTGCGCGAAAGGACCAGTAGTCCGCGAGGAAGTGCTTATAGTCGATTATCGTCGCCAGTTCGACTGCTATTTTGGCTGACAGATACGAATGAGATTGAGAAAGCGGGGGAGGGTGAGGGGGGTAGCAAAGGAGGAATGAATTACTGGCGCCGATGACGATTCATGACAAGATTCACGATTGAAGCGCCCCTGAACGACGACGATAAAAACGAACGATGCAGCTTCGTCAGTGTGGCACGCACACGTACGGGGAAGGGGGGGGGGGCAAGGATCTAAAACATATGCGTGCGCGGGGGGGGGGGGAAGCAAGATATAGGGTCATTGATCAGATCCGGTCAAAATATATGGGATCATAAGGAAATTTGTCTAAACTCATCCAAGGGCCCTATATGGTCCCACACCTATCTGAAAAGAATACAATCTAACCCCCTCCCCCCCCCCCTCCAACTTCTGATTAAGACCCGATTCTTATAAGCGATGGAATGTAGAGATTACCAGAAACAAGAAAGGCTGGGGCTACCTTGGCCCTTCCACTCGAAAATTCGGAGGCCACTTTTGTTTTGAATATTAGCGACAATTACTGGAAGTAAATGAGCGATGGGCATTCTATTAAAGTCCGCGTAAGTTCCTTGATAATTTCCAAAAGGTAAAGTTAGAGGAATCGATTTAGGTACGTCAAAGTAAATTTAACCATATAAAAGGCTTCGAATTGACAATTAAAATGTAATTAGGTAGAATCACGTCAACATTTTCACGTAAACTGCATATTGTAGCTTTGCCTGGATCTTTTCTTTATATGTGCACTATAAAAACTCCAATCTCCTTATATGTTCAAACTGGGCTTCAGTAGGTATAAGAGAGTCATTTCAGCTAGTATTAATCTTGTTATACATCAATCTCCTTTTTAATAAATTGCGCTATTTAATGCTCGTTTTTAAATTTTTGAGCCCCAGAGCGGACGAGATAGATAAACCTCAACGGCGTTCTAAGATATCTTTCTTCTGGAGAAGCATCAATAGATCACTTGATTTCAGTGGCGACGCGATTTGGCAATATTCCAACTGTTCATAACTCAATGTAAACACCTTTTAAATGTACAAAAGATAGGGCATTTTATCAAGGCACGTAAGTTATATACACTATGCATGTGCAGTTTGCTAGTGTTGGATCTGAAGACTTCTGGCGAATTGCCATCGCGTCGCGACTGAAATCGCGTGAAGTATGCCCGGCCCTTTACGATGAAAATTAACAATTTATTGTTTTTAATAACATTGTATTAATTCTGCAAAATAATTTCGTTAAAACTGAAGCCCATAACAGTTTGAAATAGCTTCCCTGAAGGGTTAAAGTTACATACGTTGCCTGTTACTTTACCTCTACAGGGTAAACTTTTAGCTGTGGTAAATGGTCGTGGTCAGTTAGGTAAGAATATTCGAGGTGTGATAGCGAGATGATCAATTCAGAGCCTGGCTTGAATAGGACTGATTTATTGTCGTGAAAAAAAAATGTCTCTAATTCACTGCAACCAAAAAAACTCTCAAAGGCGCAGTCGTCCCCTCCCAAAATTACTTTTTGCCGCCAAGGCATTCCTACTTCAAACGTTTAACATTGCCAATTAAAGCCTCTAAACCTACTAAAAGCATTGTTGCCGCAAAAAAAGACTGAAGTTGTGCTCTTGAAGGACTTCTTTTGTCAGAGAGTCAGTGAGGAACGAGTTTCTTTGTGACTTGGGTGCGAGTAATTACTGGAAGAGGGAGGGGGAGGGGGAGGTTGGAGGTTGTAAGGCGCTTTTAAGTGATCAAAAAATGTCAGAAATAAATTGTAAGAAAGATTTCTTAAGAGAGATTTCGGCGCTAAAAAATCAAAAAAAAATAACATTGAAAAGGCAGAAACTGAGGAATTTGAAACCAGGGTGAGATTTTAGTAAAATGAATAAGTAACTTGTAAATGAACCTTTAATAATGCATTGCTGAGTCTTCTTAACTTCGACGCCATCGCGACGTGGGAATAAACCAGAATAAAAACACTGAAGTAGGGGTAGGGAGTGTGTAATCCGCAAATAAACACTTTTACGGAGGGGTTGGGTCTTGGGGGTCAAATCAAGTGCACACGTTACAAATTCAGACCTCGTGAGTTTTTCTCCTTGCCGCTCGAAAACACCCTCGTGATTTTTGAGGTCTTGCGACGAAAATAACTCATTAAGACGTACAAAGTGAGGTCTAGATCGGAAATCATCTCTGAGTACAATGTCATGCTTTTTTTTAACGGAAGTCGCTTATCTGCACGTGAAAAAATATAATGAAATGTCTAAAAACCTAAAAATAAGCGCGTAATTCTATAGAATGCAAAAAATTATTCAATTTACAATTTCATTATTTTTATTCGATTTACGCTTATTTTTTCTTACCCTGTTTTTTTTTTCTGAATTTTTTTCCATTTCAAGGAGGCTAGCTGTATGCAAACAGAAACAAAACAGAAACTCAATGTTACAATTTTATCCTAATTTTTTATTTTGAAAAAGAATCGCCTAAGCACCAAACATCACTTATTTAATATTCAGGAAATGTGAGATAAGGAAACTCAATTCCAAGTAGAGGACACTTAAACTTTCTTGCAAATATGTCTAGACATATTTTCAAAAGATAATCTAACGAAGTTACATAGTGTATGCCTCGTATTCTTAAGAAAAACAGTTCAAAATTAGTTTGAAGTGCTAATCGACACAGATGTGTAGTGCTGCAATTAGTAAATAGGAAAAAGAGCCTGATTGATGGTTGGCATATGTCAGGAAAGAAGAAGCCATTTCAAAATTGCCAGGGGGGGAGGGAGAAGGGGCACTTCGAGTTTGTTGGGCTGGAACGAAAAATATGCACTAAAAATTCAGTGAAATTGTTTTGAAATTCTTAAACTCGTGTTTTGCTTTTTTATATGTAATATACCTTACATACTTACATACACTAATATTTTTCTTAGATTTTAATTTATTGAAAATTTGTTCAAAAAATAAACAACTGGCATTTATTTGATAGAACAATCAATAAATTTGAATCCAACTAGTCATTTTCCTCAAACACAAAAAAAAATTCAAATAAAATTGTGATTGAATTTCAAACATTTATTTATTTGTACACTCTATGGCTGGTCACAAAAGTTAAGATGGGATATAAATTAGCAGACATAATCCCATGTCAAAATTCTGAATAGTAGTAAAAATAAATAGTTGTTGAATTATGTAAATTTTTTAAGTTTCTCCAACGCTATTCGAGATTCATTTTGTAAAATCCATAATTTCAATCTTGTCATTATCGGCTTGTACTGAGCTCCTAATATGACAGCAAAAATTTTATAACACCACTATGAGGCACAAAAAATGTACTGGAATGGAAATTTTACGGAAAGTGAAGGAACTGAATATTTAAAATTTCACGAATCTAGAGAGACACCAATAAATTACCTGGGAAAGGTAAGACTGTAACACTTTTATAGCGTATATAGCATCTTAAGAGAGAATTAACAGTGAAGATGGAACGCCGAACTAACAATTCATAATTCGCTAAATGTGCACAATGCCAAAACCTAAACTCAAAAACAAAAGGTAATAATCATACCTTTCAAGTCACACTCTAGAAGGAATGAGGACAAGCGACTTTTTCCCCCTTTCAGTCGAAAGGAAAAGAATCTACTAATTTGCCTACTAGTTCTAAAACCTTGCTTTTTCGCAGGGGAAGAAATAAATGGCCATTATCATTTGTGCGAGAGAGAGAAAGCTAATTTCTGCCATGTGTGCCGAAACAATGAGGGCGAATTGGAAAGAATAACACGGAACGGAAGAGCGGGGGATGGGAGAGGGAGAGGGGGAAGGCACGTAGCACGAACGTCGATGAAGGAACAACGAGTGAGGATTGTTCTTGTACAGGTGCGACGGGGGGGGGGGGGTTGAGGAAGGGTTCTATTTGCATACGGGCGTGTATACGCGGAACAACAGTCCCTGACCTAACCATTCGAACGATTCTTACTATAGCGTTTTGGACCACGAAATCCTCATGTTAGGGTGCTATGTCTTTTCACTAATTCGTCCCATCTCCCTCCTCTCCCGAGGTCGATTACCACTGGATAATTCCAAAATAAAGAATTTTGATCTTCTGGAATTAATTGCTAATTTGAATTAATGGGATACTTCATCTTCCTGTCTATTGTAAAATTGAATTGAAATCAATGGGTGGGGACTATATGGCGCCAAAAGGGATGGTCTTCCGCGGACATGTGCAACAAACACGCATATTACAAGCACTACAGATTTCTACCAGCTGTCCGCGCAGGGAAGGGCCTATCGGAGACATAAGTCTTCTACCCTATTTACCCGAAACTGATCAATAAAATTTTTTTAGCCTTGTCTTTGTGGAAGTATTTTATTTTTGTTGTTTGAATGATTGAGGTTTGAACTAGAAATTCAATATATTCAGAAAAATTAAGAATTTTCACTAATTGTGAAATTTAAATTTGATAAAATACTAAATTTAGTTTTGCAAATTGAATTAATTAGGCTAACAATTTTTTGAAGTGAGCTTTTCGATTGACTGCCAACAATTCGATCCCCCCCCCCCCCCTAACAAAAAAAACCCAAGAAATGATAGGTTGTCAAGAATAGCGACTATACTTGGGGAAATTCGAAATTTTTTTCGAATATTTGAATATCGAATATATTCGAAAATTGAAAATTTCGAATATTCGAAAATCGAATAATATTCGAAAATCGAAGTTCTCGAATATTCGATTATCGAATATTATTTGAAAATCGGAAATTTCGAATATTCGACTGTCCAATATTCGAAAATGAAAACTTCGAATCGAATAATATTCGAATATCGAATATCATTCGTTATTCGAATTTAGAATATTATTCGGTTCTCGAATGTTATTCGATTTCCGAATATCATTTGATTTTCGAATACTGACCGAATAATTTGCATCATTGAGACTGCCTATGAAAGGCCAAAACGCTAAGAATAAATTATTTCATGTAAATGCTAAGAATGGACACATTCTTATGGTACAATTTACGATGGAAAAACGGTTTAGTCGTGATGTGAAGAGACTTAGGAACTAGGCTACTCCTATGAAGGTTGTGAAAAGATTTTTCGTACTCAAAGAAGATTATATACCCTTACTGAGAGTTGCGATTGGATATACAGCGGTCCCAACAGTATGTAGATCTGTAGGCTGACATCAACTTAGAGTATGGGGCGATTTATCTATCGCTTTTTACTATTGTAAAATTACCGTAAGACTGAAGTGGGTTTCAAATCATCAAGAGCCATTTCTCCAAGAAAAAGAATCAAAAGGGCTGAAAGTCTTGCTTTAGATTTCTAAAAACACTCACTTTATGTAGAATTTGCGCTCAACCGTAATGTTTTTTTCCAAAACTTATGCCAGGTATCCTGTGTCCCCCAGAAAAGTTCCCATGTGAGCCAGCGTGCGTACGTGGTGCGCTCTTTGCCTTTGCCTGCCTTTCGCTCTTTTTGACACGTTTCTCCTGAGATTTCAACGGAAATGCCCGAGGTCAACACGTTCAAAATAGCGAAAGGCAGCGACATGACGTGGTACCTATGGAAATTTTGCTGGGGAACAAAGGATACACCGCAACAAGTTTTTTGCGACGCCTTTCAAGAGTGTGATTGCCATTTGAAAAGCTTGAAAACTCGTGCGTAGTAAAATCAGCATACGTAAAAACTGCTGCACAGATTTTAGACCTTTTTTGGGGACAATTTTTTTGGATGTCTTATTTTGTAGTTGGATTATAAGCTGGAGTTTCCTACTGTGATAACACACAATAAGAAAAACATGGGTGTTTCGCTTTCTGCTGTATTTATAAGATGAAGCCATCCCTACTGGATGTTACCCAGAAATTGGCAAAAGACTTTGAGAGGTATCAGCGACCAAACGGTGTGTAGATACTTTTAAGACACCCCGTATACGCTATGCATATCGAATTCTCGAATATTCGGTGCTCGACGAATATTCGAATATTTGATGGACATCGAATGATCGAAGGAATGACCTTCGAATATTCGACTATCGAATAATATTCGAAATTTAAGATTTTCGAATATTCGATTATCGAATATATTCGAAAACTGAAATTTCGAATATTCGACTTTCGAATTTTATTCGAAATCTCAGATTTCCGAATATTCGACTTTTCGAACCATTCGCATTCGAATGATTTATTCGAATGATCGAATAATTATTCGATTCGGTCCAAGTATAATAGCGACCCATCACATGCTACTGCTGCAGACATAGTGAGCACCAACATAATTATGCAGAAATTTATTGACAAAAACTGAAAAAAGGAAAAATGGCAAACTCCACCCCTTTTCGTGAATTCTTCTTAATGTATACTAGAAACCTTTGAGAGTAAAACTGTAAATTATATCTCGCTTTGCCCTAATAGCCAAAATATCAACTTCGGTGAAAAAAACCGAAAATTGCAACATTACTTTCCAAAACCCTAGCAATTTTTTCCCGTTTCAACAAAGCAAAAGCTGCAGATACTATGTCAAAAACTGTCATATAACTGTCAAGAGTTATACAATGATGCAAATTTCATCGAATTAGCTGATAAAACCAGTTTTACGTGCTAACCTGCTTTATAGACGAACGTTTAGAAGAAGTTGAACAATGAATTTCCAAGAATTCTTCAGTCGATCGTAAAAGAGCATTGAGAAAACTCTACGTCACGCTCTTTTCACGACATTTTTACGACATTGTTCATACCACTTTTCAAAGGCAGAACATGCAATAAAACTTCGTATTCGTTGTGAAAAACATCTGTCTGAAGCCATTACAATGAAGTTAGTGCCTTTTTTTCCTTTTTCTTGCAAATGGAGGAAGAGAACTTTGGAAAAGGTCGTAATTTCCAAATCTTTACGTGATTTCTATTTCCTGTAAGACTACAAGGCATTAGTGCCTTCCCCCCTCCCCCTCTCCTCCCCTCCCCCCCCCCCCTACAAAAGGGGGGATTTATGTAGTTCGGGGAGATTGCTCGCAATACTTGGCTTTATTTTCAATTTGTTATAATTGCCAGTTTTGTAAAAATTCGATTTAACTTTGTAGAAAAATTTCCTTTTCCTTCAAATTTTGTATAATGCAAACTTATAAAAAATCTTGAGAGCTTCCCAAAAAATTCAGTGGAATGCTGTTGCAATAAAATGCGCTACGTCCGAAAACAGAAAATTTTTCTTAAAATTTTCAAGAAGAATCTTCTAGTTTGTGAGCGATTTCATGCAATAAAATTAATTTAAAAGTTCCCTTTTTCTTCAAATTATGAGGATTGCAAACGTATAAAAAATTTCGAAAGCCTCCAGAAACTTCATTGAAATGATGTTGCGAAAAAATGCGTCACGTCCGGGAGCAAGAAATTTTTTATATTCATCAAAATTGTTGCAGTTTGTTAGTCCATGAACAATTCAATGAAGTATTCGCTGTTTCATGAAAGCCACTTATGGAAGATTCATCGAAAGGAGTCGATCCTGGTGCAACAAGTGCGTTCCGTGGAAAACCACCAGCAAACAGCCCCAAAGGTTAGCAAGGGAGTAGCAGTAAGATAAAAATCTCGAAAAAATCAATATTTTTTGCTATTGGGATTGTAGAGACATCAAGTAGATACTCTTCGTTAAACCAGTCCTGTATGTCTCAAAAGACCTATTTACTTTGTGAAATTTGTGAGGGTTACGGTAGGTATACGGTAGGGTGTCGTAGATCAACATCAGTTATTGGGGTTTTCAAGCAATTATTGAGAAAATCAGTTCTATTTCGCATGATAAAAAAGGTAGTTCCAACTGGTTGCTTTCTCTTCTTGTAGATTACGGTAGTTATTTTGGTGGAAAGGTCCGCGTTTTGCTGGGAGCACGGAAAAATTGTGGTATACAAATGCAAAATCTACAAAATCGTACTAAATCGTACTAGTAGTTGTTGTTCAAAAAAATCCAACACCTGTTTCCCTTTTCAACCTTCATGTCATTTCAGCAAAACAAAAAAGCAAATAGTGCATTTACCACAACAACCTCGCGCAAATTACATTGTTGCCATAAAAATCAGGTCTGAAATGCGTCCTTTAACAGGCAGAAAACGTCTGTCGCATTTTGGACGTGCAATAAAATGAGACAGAAAATGTGTCTATGAGGGAGTGAGTCAGACGTAAACGCACAGTCGTCGTCCGAGGAGCAAATAAGCAGATCAAGCGGGAAATGTCTCATTGCACACACATTGTTAAAGTACACACAGTCATTCAGTTAATCCTTTGGTTGGTCCCTAATCCGTCGCAAAAAATAGTCCAGTTCACCTCCACTCGAGGAGGAGGATAAATTTGGAAAAAATCTTTGCGAAAAAAAAAGAAGCGAGCTTCAGCAAAGATCTGCAAAGAGATCACTATGGTGTAGTAAACTTGAAGCTAATACGGTGTCATTGCGGCGTAGACAACATCTATTCGTGAAAATTTGCAGAAAAATTGCAGTTCATCTCCGTACGCGGTGATACTGGAAGAAAGTTCTATGAAAGAGAAAGTTGATGACAAGAATTTTTTTTATAGTGCTACTGCGGTGCCAACAATATTTGCGCGTAAAAAATACAGAAATAGGCCTCTATACTAGTGAAATCAAAAGAACATTTCAAAAAAATGTGTTGCTAACATGTTTCAGTAAAATTTTCAGATAGAATAGACTATGCAAAAGTTACCTCGACTCCGTATAGTGCTAATGCTATCCTAGCCACATTTATGCGTAAAAATAGTCATAGACGCGAAATTCGGCGGACCAAGGATGGGAAGGAAGGTTAAAAGTGGACTAGGTAAGCTATGAAATTTTGCAAGACATCTGCTTTACTTTTGGAAAACAAGAATAATCATACTTAATATACAAAAATACACAAGAACCCCTGTTCTCTCAAACGTTTGAAGTTGTTGCAATGTCCACAACATGCGCACGTAAAAAAAAGGCCATAGGACGAAAAGTGAAAAGGGAAGTAGGAAGGGAGAAGTTAAAAGTGGTCTGAATAAGCTATTGATTACAGAAGTAACTTATTTTGAGAAGCAAATAGCCCATTAACTACTGTATAAAAATTTTTCTTAATTTTCAATAACATGCAAACTCAATAGCTTTAGGGCTGTCTTCGAAAAACTTGAGAAGCTGCCAAGAAAATTTCTCAAACAGCACATATTCAGCCCTCTCCTTCCTATCCTAACGAAAATTCCATGCGGGACCGAGTCCAAATCCGACAACGCTCGTCCTGAAGCCATTATGTACGCCCAAGTGTTGTCTACACTGCAGGAGCGCCAAATTCACATCTATGAAATAAACTCTAGTCGAGGCTGCCCTTAACATCAGTAAGTTGCATCACAGCACTCCAACCGCATACAAAGTCTCAATGCTGTTTCCCTATGACGTATCCGCCTCGCAAGTGCCACGCGCGCGGTGGATATTCCGCTCGCAAAAGGGACGACAAGATAGACATGGGAATCCAATGCTCAAACCCGCACATGTATCAAATTTCATGAAAACTTGCGAGAAATAAATAAACACTCACTGGTGCGCTTGGTTCGGTCATCTAGTAGAGAAGTGCAGCAACAGAAATGTAAGGGAATCACTGATAGCAATGTGGCAGCTGTGTTATTATGACAGCGTCGCGAAATGTGCAAAAACTCAAGGCGAAAGAAAAATAGACTGGTTTGTGTGTGATTGTTGGTTATGCGCAGAGAACAAACCCCTTATCAAACAGGAGTCATAAAGCATCAAAAAGTCGTGTTACAAGGAGTCGACGACGATCAAGAAATGTTGTGACTTCAAACTTCTTGATTTTTCTGGATTTTTACAACTTTAGATTCTTTGGAAATGTATGGGCAAGGAATCATAAACTCTTCTAGTTATTTCTGAAACGTGAAATACTGATGATTGATATTCACAATACTTACATCGATAACCACATGAAATTGTAAAAGTACGAAAAAATACTTTGCTATGCAAGTCTCAGAGTTTTGATGGTTGCCTATATGACTGGACTTCTTTTGAACACATTGTAATAGTGTAAAAAAAGCGATAAAAAGTCAAAAATTGTATATCATAATTTGCAGGTGTTTCTTTGGCTCAGAAAGGAATTCTGGGCTTTTACTCGAGACTCTGATTTTTATCAATGCAAAAAGACAAAAACAAAATTCTTCACGTAAGATTGTTCGCTTGGCTCGCTTTCTACTTGCAAGAGATGTTTAAAAATATACAAATTCACAAAAAACAAACTTTACGGAAACTATTTCTTTGTTTTTGTTTTACAGGATACTCAGGATTGTAAGCTCGCTGAAAATTGAGAAGCATCCTAAAAATATTTTCGGAAGTTTGGCGTCCTTCCCTCCTCTCTCCCTATTAACCGCAAAAAAATAACCGTTAACCTGAATTTACCGTTAAGCCACGTTTTACCTAACCAGCTAACTGTAATCCTGCAACGCATAATTCTAATCCTGTCCCATTTGAGGGGCAGTGCTAGAAGATGAATCATTGTCATAAAAACACATAAGCAGATCAATAGCTATTTGATCTCATTTGATCTGTTAAGCTCGTAATCACATAAAGAGGTATAAGAAAATTAAAAAGGAATTTGTTATCACTGTGATTAAATATCAGCTGAAAGATAAGCGCATCTTTGGATGGACACGAATGAATCAGCTGAAAATTGTCTGATACTTCCCGCTTCTTGAAGAATATTTAAGATGCAAAGATCGAAGAACATGGTTCTTTCAAATGATCCGGTGTCGCCAATGTTATCAGAGCAAGTTCAACATCATTTTGCGTTCAAAGACTGCAACTCAAAAATTTTCATTCAAGTCCCAACAGCCCCGAAAGATACTGTCAGAGAGTACTGTAAACAGAAAAAATGTAGTAATTATGAAATTCACCCGTGTGCCCTGGCCACAAAAAAGATCAGCATTTTTCCACAAGTAAAAAAAAAGGCACATAATGAATTGCAATAGAAGAAGAGAGCGGGGAAAAATTGATTCCACCACAAAATGAAGTCAGAACCTAATCTGAGAGAATCCGTATGATAAATATATTTGAATCTGCTATTCGATCAGTGATTGGTAAATCGTCATACCATCATCGCGTCAAAATACTGAGAAGTCTGATTAGAGTTCTATGAGTGATGCAGATTCCAAATACGCAGAATAAGCCTTATTCAGGCATTCAGGCATAGAAGATGATATACTTGATTCGTTGACCGCACGGACTGGACATCACTGCGGAGCACGCGCCAGGAGGTAAAACGCTTGCCCTACTACAAATTCGCCATTGTACAAATCGTGCCCTAGCGGCAATACAGCCGCGCCGCACGTGATCCGCAGCGTTCGAGCTCCGCGCGGTCAACGGATCGGCGGTTTATGACTCACCACTTCATTTTGAATGTTTTACTACTTGAAATGCAAAGATGGAGCAATCAATCGTCAAAATCGTTGCGTGACATTTGTGAGTTTCTTATCATCAGTTCAAATAACTAGATCCTTACATGAGTGCAAATTACTAAGCTGATAAAATACCATGGATTAGCAGAAGACCACTATCTACAGTGGTGACAGGGCCCGGCACGTGTTGGTTTGGAGGTTTTTCGGAAACGAAGTCCCCCATGACTTCGCGAAAATTTACGAAGTCCCTCTCGACGTGAAAATCAGTAGGGAAACCCTTATTCAACCAAAATAGCAACAAAAAAGCGAAAAAAGCGCATTTTGAGGTATGCAATATAACAAAAAAGCAAAATGAAAACATTTCAAGTCGATTAGAGGCTCTGCCATTGGGTATAGTACCATTTTGATGCTGGGAATGTCGAAAATCACTTAGGCCAACCAAATCTGTAGCCTCAACAATCCTGCGATGCATTTTTCGCCACATATTTCAAAGGACACCGCAAGTGATTGGAGCGCGATATCTATCAACGCGTAGAATTATACTACTTTTGACTCAGAAAAGGGGAGAGGCAACGGTTTGATCCGCTCTCTTCACTATGTGATAGATTTTTGACCGTTCTAATCGTCCAAGTCAAGAACGTCCAAAACTTATGTGAACTCTCCGATATTTATGCTCCGAACCAACCCAGTTGGTTCAGTAGTTGGTCTAGAAACCAACAAATTCGAGAACGGATATTAGGACACATAAGTTTCGCGAACTTTTTACATAACATAGTTTGGGGTAATATTGTATACATATAACTCAAATTTGGAGCCATGTGATTGTTTGTGCGCTGTAAACAAGCCATTTGCTTGTTTGAGTCTTGCATTTGAAATTCGCGCGCTTGCGAAAGAACACACGTTCAACTCGTGAAACCCGACATGTTCGTCGCGTTTTTTTGGCGCTTCCTCCAGGACCTCATAAAAACGATGTCCCCGTTGCTTCTAACTCCAAAAACGAAGTCCAGTTCCCAAACCATCGGTGCCGGGCCCTGAGTGGTGATCTCACTGGTATAAGCTTACACTGAAACGGAAATGTCTTAGAAGATTGTTACAATCACATTTTAAGGAAGTAAGCCGATTTTGTACGGAAATCACCGATTATTTGAATTTGAACTGATGTTTCAGATTTTTTATTCGATCGTATCTTACTATAATTCAATTCTAACTATTATGATCGTTCATGGAAATAAAATATGATTTTTCTTCACTATACTTTCTTATTACAAAGTGAGAGGTTTTTAAACTTTTTCAAATTTATGCATTATAGCAATATCTGAATTAATGGTTTTGTAGAAAAATAAATGACGTACAATATTGAGTGAAAGCAGGCCGCCCCGCAGCGACTGTCACACTTCCGTACAGGACCGCGATCGCGTGCGACACGTTTGCGGCGATCTCAAAAAGAGGGGCGAGGGAAATTTTGCCGCAAGGGCACATGCCTAAACGAATTACGCACGGTGCTAATGGATTTTGCTGTGCAAAATGGCCATCTCCAGAGATCTTTTGTAATTTTTTCATGTCAAGATGTGAAGTGAAGAAAGCTTACAAGTACGAACAGATCAAAACGCATTTCAATCTCGTGATCAAGAAGCCGTAATTACAGACATGATCCATTCATAGCAGAATAATTAAATTTTGCTCGCTATTAATGATATATATGACCATATATTATGCATGCAAACGCAATAATTGGCTACCATTCAGCAAAAAAAAAGACCAAAAAAATTAGAAAAAACCTACAAAAACTTCCATTTCGCTCGTTTCGTCTTCTCCCACCCTGATAATCGTCTTATGCTCCGATAGCGCCTGGTCTATTCGTTTCTTACTATCCTCGTCGACAATTTTACACAGTGTCAGAAAAAATATCACCAGAGCGAAAAGCTCTAGAAGCATCCCGACGATGGGGCGCTGATCGTGGGGGCGAAAAAGCGATGGAGGGGGGCGAAGAGGGACGAGAAGAGGCGATATGAACGAAGCGAAACGACGACGTTAAGCAATGGGGGGACGACGACGATCGTGACCGAAGCGGCGCGAGCCCCGAATAAAATATGACTGTGACGATGACTAAACGACCGACTGTTAATCCTGGGAAGGAAAGCATTGCCGCGGGTCGTGAGGCAACGGAGCACATTATTCATTGTATAAACTTATGAAATGGGCAATGAATAGCTCCATGTGGAAGATGACGAGTCTACGGAGGAGTAGAAATTCAAAAACGTCATCTCTACGCCAAGAGCTTTCATATAAATAGATACTAGTTCAATCGTTGCCGAAAACTCTAACGTCAATTTTTCGCCCAGACCGTAATCCCTATCGTATTAGAAGGCACTGCACCTGGAAGGTAAGTTTTTCTGATGCAAGTCTTAGAAGAGCATACTGCTTCAGTAGCAAACGCTCAAAAGTGGACGAAATCGGACTTTAGGCCCTCACCCATACCGTGCTCTCTACCGTACTCCTAGACGCTGACTGGTCCGCGCGAATAGGGTAAATGCTTTTGATGCAAATTTATGGAACCATACTACTTTATGAGGTACCGAACATGAAGCTCTCGCCCATACTACTCTCAGACGCTGATTGGTCCGATCGAAGAAAGTTATTGCTTCTGATGGCAATATTACGAAAAGTTATTACATGATTGGGAGTAAGCTAAAGCTGGAACTGAATTCTGAGTTCTCGCCGAAATCGTACTCTTTACTATACTTGAGAATTTTGACAGTCCATTTGGATAGGGTACTTTTAATTTTTTGATTTTCAATTCCATCTCAAAAAACTTGATTTGCTACGTACCCTTTATGCAAACTCCAAAAAAGATTAGTATATGCGTGAGCAAGTGGGAACTTTGCAGAATATTTCTGAACTAAGATACGATAATTTTTGTTTTTTCGGGATTTTGGATTTTTTTCCATTTTGTCTTAAAACTCGATGCGGATCAAGCCTAATACGAAATTTCGAAAGCCATATTGTAGAGCTTGCTTTAATCTTTCGAATGGTACTCCGCTTCTCATCAGAAGTCTAAGAAGAGCAGACTTATGCTGGTGAAAAGTCTGATACGAAACAACTTTTGGGATGACCTAATAATAGGAAACTCTCTCTAAACTAAATCAAACACTAAGTCGTCCTCGCCTGGACCGTACGTCACCGTAGTCGAAGCTAATTGGTCTGTATGGACAAAGCAATTTAGGGTGCAATAAATTTTGTTCTATCTTTACATCAAGTGTTTTACTTTGATAAATGTTTTAGTGCATTCAGAGAATCATGCTGGGTAGGATCTACATCAATCTAAAACTCTGAACTCTCGCCCGAATCATACCCGCTCTCCAGTGGTGTACCCAGGATTTCGGCTCGGGGGGGGGGGGCAACGAAAAATTTTTTCAAATGAAGGTGCGTGGCGTCACCCACGCACTCTAAAAAATTTTTGGGGGCTTTCCAAAATTTTTGCGGGCGCCCAACCCCCTAAAATCTGGAAAAGGGGGCGTGGCGTCGGCCACGCCCCCGAAAAAAATTTTTTTATAAGGCTGATTTGTTTTTTTTTTTAATTTTAAAATGTTTAATTTTAATGTTTGTTTGATTTTAATTGTTTGCAAAAGTAAACAAGTCACGTGCACATTTTTATAACCCATGTAAGTAACTTTCAAAAATTTCGCCCGTTCGAAGACCCTTATTGCGTCCGCTTGAAGGAAGCGACCTTAAGAGAGTCAATTATCAACCCTATCTCGAATTTAGAAATCTATGGCAGCACATGCGTCGAAGCAAACTTCACAATATTACACTGCTATAGAACGAAAGCTAAACGATGCCAAGATCAGAATTTGCACAACAAAATTCAGCAGCGCATCTGAGTCATTGTATGAATGACACTTTACTGCCATGGAAACAAAATGAAACTGGCAAACGCGGAAATAATTCTGTTTGGGAAGGGACTTACGGGGTAGAAAAGGTTGCATACATTACTTATAGGCACCGCCCAATTAAAAAAGAGTGATTTCTCATTTGGAAAATGCATGAAAAGCAACTGAGCCATTGCCCCAGCCAGAGCTCGTATAATTCATGAGATTCAAGTTCAAACTCTCGCCCATATCGTCGGGACGCCGATTAGTCTGCTGGAAAGAGTACGGTGTGGGCGAGAGTTAGGTTCAAAGTTATAGAAATTTGCTTTTACACGCTTTACGCCAAGCCGTAGAAAAACAGTCCGTGCTCCCAATTGCCCCATCCCCTGCATTATTGTGAGATACAAAATTTTACAGAATCAAAACTACCGGGACATTCCCACTCACTATCACCCTGTTCAATCAAAACACATGACTAACGTTCCCACGCACTCGTGAGTACATTTGCATTTGAATGCTTGTAGCTTCTATACATTCCGGCATTTGAAGCGCGGAGAGATAAATCAAGGAACCAAAGAATGTTTTGTCTCCGTATCTTATATATAAAGCTGAATGTCTGTTTGTATGTATGTCTGTATGTCTGTACGTATGTTCCGAATAGAAAATTCCATTTCTGAACCGATCCGGACCAAACTTGGCACACATACACTTCGGGCCCCGGCGGGTGTCATAGGCTACTTTTCGTATCGATCGATATCGATTTTATCGATTTTTTTGCAAAGTTTGAGCTACGGGGCTGGGAGTTGGCACAGGGGGGTAATCGAGCATGGGGATTCCGAATACAATATTGGTTTTCGGGATTATCGATTACTTTTATCGATTTTATCGATTTTTTGCAAAGTTTGAGCTGGGGGGCTGGGAGTTGGCACAGGGGGGTAAGCAAGCATGCTGATCATCCCCAAGGGGGGTGATCAGCATGCTCGATTACACCCCTGTGCCAAATTCCAGCCCCCTAGCTCAAATTTTCAAAAAATCGATAAAATCGATAAAAGTAATGGACGATCTTGAAAACTAATATTGTATTCGTAATCTGCATGCTCGATTACCCCCTGTGCAAACTCCCAGCCCCGCAGGTCAAACTTTACAAAAAAATCGATAAAATCGATAAAAGTAATGGACGATCCTGAAAACTAATATTGTGTTCGTAATCAGCATGCTCGATTACCCCCTGTGCAAAATCCCAGCCTCGCATGTCAAAATTTACAAAAAATCGATAAAATCAATAAAAGTAATCGATAATTCTGAAAACTAATATTGTATTCGGAATCCCCATGCTCACTTCCCCCCTGTGCCAGCTCCTAGCCCTGTAGGTGAACTCTGCAAAAAAATCGATAAAAATCGGTAAAATCGACATCGATCGATAACGAAAAGTGGACTGTGACACCCGCCGGGACCCGAAGTGTATGTGTGCCAAGTTTGGTCCAGATACGGCGGAGCCGGGTAAGCCAGCTAGTTAAGAATGATTTATGCGATTTTGGCAAGCTTCCAAGAGTTGTAATATGATTATAGCTTGTCGTTTCTTTTCTCAAAGCACCTTAATTGAGAGCATTTAGCCCTAGATACTCGAACATCGTAGGGAAGAAAGGCAATAAAGATAATCTCAAAGAGGATGACTTTTTTTGAAGCATCACATAGTGGAATTTTTGCTCAAATTCTTCAAAATTCTAAGCATGCCAAGAACAAAATCTAAAATTACGAGATTTCTAGAACTCACCTTGTTGCTGGGTGCATACCAGCCAGCAGCAGGCGGAGGGCTACCATTTGCTTGAGTTCCTCGTCGGCTAGCCTAATAAAAGAAATTTTTGAAATTTGAACAATTTCCAGGTAAAGATCTTTGTGTAAACTTTGACGTATCAATGTTACGCTATTTGATAAAACCACGATTTTATCGGGGCGAAAAATGGTGGGAGAATTTAATAAAAAGCATTTCTGAATTTAATAAAAAGCATTTCTCACATAACCAAAGTAATGACGTGATGCTTTCATAAATTTAAGCATTCTAAACATTGCAAATCAGTCTGGAATTTATTCGGTCTAGTTTTCATATGCCAATTTGTGTAACTGCACAACAGCACCCTTTGCCGTAGACTCCTAGATCCTGTTGGGTTACCACTACGGCCTTTCTACGAAGCAAACACTTTTCAATGTATTTGTTGGTTTTTTGGCTAAAAAACACTTAGAGTGCAGGAATGTGTGCGAAAAGACCAACGAAATCCAGGATAAAACGCGCAAGGTGTGCAGTATGTGCAATCGCACGCTAGGATATGAAATGAGACTGGATTATAAGCAAGTCAATGAACGCAGAGAAGGGGCGTCACTGCGGACGGCGTTTCCTTTCTTTTACTGTCTGCCGTCTCTACAACATACAAACTATCTCAGAACGCAACGCGTCCATTCTCTGCATGCGATGACTCGACTATATAATTTTCATTGTTCGGAACATATTCTACACTTTTGGAAAGGAGTAAATAACGAAAATTTTCAAAAAATGATAAAAAAAGAAAGCAGGTTTACCTGGCCTCCAACTTTTATTATATTTGGCAACTGCATATTAATTTCGATGCCGTGTTCTTGATACCACCTTGCACCCTCCTCGGATATCACTAACATTTCGCAACGTAAAGCGTTCTCTTTGATTCGTTCGACGACCTGAAAATCTTGGAAAATCATTTTTTTCCGAATGGAGAGGGGGTTAAGGATTGATTCAAATGCCCCGCAAAATATCTTACGATTTATTCTCTATTCGAGTCCAAGCAGTATGGTTAGGGTTCAAGTGGATCAATTTTGTAAGATAGATATTCAAAATTAAGCCCAAAACCCTCTTCATTTTTTAGAATTGTGATTTGCTAAAACTCCGAAAGCTTGGCAAAGTTTCGGATGCGTTCCTGGGACGCCACGCCCCTTCAAATGTGGGCTGCAAAAAATTTGAAGCTTGACAAAAAGAAAATTTCTGAAGGCAACAAAATTTCGGCACGTGTTCAGTGGGACGCCACGCTCCCTCGTCAAAACTTTCGGGCTGAAAAACTTGGAAAAAACTCAGTGAAAGAATCGGAAGCGAAAATTTTTTGTGACTTCCTCAGATTTTTGGGCTACGGAAAGTCCGGAAAGCTTGAAAGGGAGAAGTTTGGGAGAGCAATATCCCGGGATCGCCTTGATTTATAGTGCTTCACAGAAATTGAATTACTCCAATTTAAGTCCAACATAGAAACGCGAACTAACTGAGAAAAAACAAAAGAGGAGCAGAAAACTGCTAGTGAGTGCTGGTAAACCTTCAAAAATAGGTGAGAAATGGAAAAAAATTTAATTAGACTAACCTTCTTGTGACTCTCGCCGATGATACTGTGTCCGTTAACGGCAAATATACGATCACCCATACGAAGTCCACCAAGATCGGCTGGGGATCCCTGAACGGTTGCTTTGAACTGCTTTAGAAATTAGAATGATGCTAAGTTTGCGGAACTTGTACAATTTTGCCTTTGACTCAGTCTATTACAGAAAAATGTAAGAAAACGACCAGATGGTGACTTGGTGGGGGCAAAAATGACTTTGTAACGAATCCGAGTAAAAAGTAATCGTGTATCAACTTGTTCCTAACCTTTGATTCAACTGCCCTAACTGCTGGAAGACGAGGCTTTGTGACCTAATTTAAGGCCGCTCGCGCCCGCGGCGCAGCCTGCGCCTTTCCCGCGCGCGTGCTCTCTGATATCAACTAACTTTAATTAGGTCGCGAAGACCCGCCTTTTAGCCGCCAAGCCAGTTCAATCAAGGGGTACACTCCCACGGGTGGTCTAGTTCTCGAAAACTAATCCATTCAGTATTCAGTACAAAAAATAAATTGCATAAGAATTATTAGACAAAATTCACAGAAATCGGCACTTTATGAGATTCTAAGGCAAAACTGCAAGGCTATGCCATTGTAAGACGAGTTGATCACTTGAGCATCGTAGCTTGGTATATTTACACTAAATGAAACGCAAAATTTCTATTCTAGTATCAAAATGTATTATTATACATTGGTTCATTCTTATGAGATTTTCTTTTTTAAATCGTAATTTTTCCTACTTACAACATACTCATTTGATTTTTATATAGCTTAAAAAAGAGAAAAATATCATGCACTCCGAACTTGTTCGGAGCAAAAATCCATATCCGCATATCGCGAAGCTAAAGATGAGAGGAAGCACCCAAATAGTGCTCAATTTCCGCAAAATACTGAAAGAAACCAAGAAAATTCAATTTTACTTTTGAAGGTGGTTCTACAACTTACTCCTTTGATTGAAAGGCTCGTGCTGGCAATATCCGGACTTTTTATCGCATATTTTATTTGCTTCAAAAAAATCTCTGATGTTTAAAATAAATTAAAAATTTATTATATGTTACAAAAAATATATATAATATCGACTAAATTATGCGTACACCCTCAGAACAAATCCCCATGGTTTTTTGTCAAGACTAATTCAACATGATTTCCATAATTAATTGTTTCCAGACCTGTCGGCATATAAATATTGTTTAAAACGCAAATTTTCATCAATTATATCGCATTATGATAATAATCGTAAATTTGCAAGAACAAAAAAATGATAAATATTACCTTGTCAACCATCCCGACATACTGACCACGTCCCTTTTCAGCATGTAGATTGTAGCCATATTCCTGGAGAATACAGAATTTTTTCAAAACTGTAATTGTTCAAAGAAAATAAAAAATATGCAAACAAATATTTTCATCATTGAAGTTGTTATTTTTGTAATCAAAAATCATTTTCATATTTAGAATCAGGAATTTTTCAAATGAGAAGTTTTCAAGTTTCTGAGTTTTTAGACATCTGACTCTAAAATAAGTATTCTAATAGTCACATAAAATTGAGACATAGCAAACCTTTGCTTTTTTTGATTTAGTAATGCAAACAAATTTCAGAAATTTCATGAAGGGTGTCACAGGTCTTATTTTTTCGAATAAAATATCAATTTTAAGTCATGGCAATACAATAATTACGGTGACATAAATTTCAAGGACACAACTATGTATAATTGAACAGACGTGGAAGGTTAATTTCTGCTAGCATCAAGATTTCAAGGTTAGACAAAATACACAAAAATTTTCATGGCGGGAGATGGGGGGGATGGAAATTTATAAAAAGAAGATCGGCATTTGAATGTGAGTTTTAAAAGAGAAAAACCATCAATAAATGGAAATAACATATCATAAGATGACCGGAGCAGATTTAAAGGTGAAAAAAAAGACTGATTTAAGATACTAAGAGAACAGATTTCCAATGGGAAGATACTGAATTCAAAATGAAATAATTTTAAAAAAACTACGGCAATCCAATGATTTCCCGAGATTAGGTGTTTTAGTGGGAGAGTTTCGTTTTTTGGTGCATTCCGATATTTCGAATAAGGGTCAAAGGGGACTTCGTAACATTTTGCAAAAGTCAAGGGGGACTTCGTTTTTTTGCATTTTCGAAAAGCCACCTCGTGCAAAGCCCTTTCGACCCCCCCCCAGTAACTATCAGACAGTTCCTTCAAAACCCTTTGGACACACCCTGTAGAAATTTAGCAGTGCAATTCAGCTCCCGGTTTCCGAAAAAGAGGATTTACGGCAGATTTTGCGCGATAAAACCCTTAAAATTTCATAACTATCAAAATAAAGTGGATTACTGGAGTGCTCACAGCCCCCAGTTTGGAATTTGAAATAAACAAAAAAAAACACTTTTTTATTCGGTACGTAAAAGTGACAAAAAGTCGAATGCAATAAGTTCTTTTTAACGAAAGGTAGATTTCTTCAGATTTTTGAACGGAGCTCGGCGCGAGGTAGCTTTCCGAAAACGCAAAAAACAAAGTTCCCCCTGACTTTCGCAGAATTTCACTTCAAAGAAGTCCCCTTTGAACCGTATCCAGAACATCTGAATCGACTAAAAGAACGAAACGTCGACCAAAATACCCAATTTTGGACCCACAAAAACGATAGCCCCTTTGATTGTCCCAAAAACTATATCCAGCCTGCTTACAAGCTAACTGTGCCGAGCCGTGAAAGGGGACATTGTAATGTTGGGTAAGTCAAGGGGGATTTCGTATTTTGCATGTTCGGAAAGCCACCTCATGCCGAGCCCCGTTTTTTACTACGTCGCGAGGTATTATCGCGAGAAAGAGTAGCAAGTCTACAAGTTGTATTCAAATGTAGCATTAGATTCCTGACAATGTATGAACCAGGTAATAGATGCAGAAAACCAGTAAAAAATCTAAACAAATCAAATTTTTGAAATATCATACCTGATCTGGTGATGCTTTCTCCACCAAGCATAGTCTTGGTGAAGGAGCATCCTCTGGAAGATGTACCATATTGTCTAACTGTCTGTCAAGCGAACACTCCGGCCTCAAATGCACAAACACAGACACACTCGAACGAGGCAATACCACCAGCTGAGATTGAACACTGAAACTTCGACTCTTTGTGAAGGTCACTTCGTGGACACCCCCGCGCCCGACGAATGCGCGAAGAAAAACCACATGGGGCGAACGACTGCGATCGGCTATGTTATGGCACATTACACCGAATCGGACGAGTATATGGAGTAAAGCAGAAAAAAAGCGTTGTAAGTGGGACAAGAGAGGCATCTGAGACCAAAAGTCAAAAAATTAGAAAAAACTGAAGGAAAATCAAGTATCTTGTTTATTTGATCGCCAATCCATTCAAATCATTCAGTCTATTAAGGGATACGAGCCGCTTTGCGTACTTCTTCTGTTTAACAAGTTCATGAATGCGTTCTAACGCGTTTGGGATAATCTACTATTAGGATTTTCTGAAGGAACATATTCGAACTTGTTAAACAACGCTTGTTTAAACATGTTCTTCCCACGAATTCCTCTAGTAATTACCAAGACGCGTTAAAACGCATTCATAAACTTGTTAAACAGAAGTACGCAAAGCTTGGTATCCCTTAGTCCGAAAATGAACGATAGTAGTTAGTTTTTTAATTACCGTAGTATGCTTTGTAAGTGGATGAAGAAATGCAACTCGTTTGAGGGGGAATAATTCATTTGAAAAGAAGAATAACATAAGTGCCAAAAAGAAGATTAGCGAGTCCTTCATTTGAATTGTTGTAGTATAGTATTATATTCATCTTACCCCTGTTTCTATTATATAAATTATATACAAAATGGGAAGATGGAGATTCTAGATGCGGTAATTCTATTTCATTTCATGTTAATTTTGCAATAGCAGACTGCCTTCAAACCTAGTGACTGGTGACGTTATTAATTTTTTAGTATAGTTTTATATCACCAAGTTCCTTTTTTTCCTTTGTGACGCCTTAACTTTTTGACTAGTCGAAGGCGCCCTTTTTGTGCTACAAATGAATAAAAGGGTAAAGATGAAACCGCCTATGTCGGCATGGGAGGTCACTATCAAAGACAGGCTATCCTGGGTCAACCACCATCCTAAGCAGCTGTTAGGGATTATATGCATTCGAAATATAGAGAATTTCTACAGTTATATTTTGTAAAAGTTTTGTTCAAAAATTGATAAACTCCATATACATACTTATTCATCAACACAAAATTGATTATGTTATACCTATTCAAGTCTTGAGTTCAACGTCATCTAATTATTTGATCATTGACATTCAGTTTATTTACTCCAAGAGACTATGAATCAAAGTTACTTGATAAAGAAAATCAGATTTTGCTCAAACAACTCATCGTCAGTAAAAATTGACTGTTTTTGCTCCTCCCCGCCTTGTTTGTGCAATATAAGCATGTAAATAAACAAATATTAGTGACAAATAAATAAATATTGACAAGAATCCCACTTTAGTTCTTCTTCCACAAAACTAAGGGAAGTCCAGTTAAGTGTGACTTGATGTTCAGGCTTGATTTGCCGTTCAATGACAAAAGGCATAAATGTTTCTAAACATATGAGTAAGGGCCGTCGTTCAAGTTCCGTATTACCGCAAACACTGCTACAAATTTCGCAACTCATACCATTCTAAGGAAAGGGATCGATTAGTGAAAAAACCGTCAATCAAATCAGTGATCATGAGTTATAAAGTATCGTACATTAGTTTTATCTGCGTTTCCAATCAGCTGACTTCTTTCTTCAATTCTCTCATGGTTGCAGATGTTTATATTTTACCAAGAAATATTTCAAGTATCATGTGAAATCACAAACACCATGGTGTCAGTTCGCAAAGATTTTTGATTAAACTCTAAAGTGCTGGGTATACTTCACGCGATTTCAGTCACGACGCGATTTGGCAATTCGCCAAAGTCTTCAAATCCAATAGTAGCAAACTGCAAATGATAGTGTGTATAACTTAGTAAATTGATAAAAAGCCCCATCTTCTGTACATTTGAAGTGTGCTTACAGTGAGTTATGAACAATTGGAATATTGCCAAATCGCGTCGCGACTGAAATCGCGTAGAGTAATGCCCCGCCCTTAAGAGGACTTAACACGAGATTTTGACTGTGATTACCATCCCTATACCATTTCATCCTCAAAAATTACTGTAGTCTACATCATGACTTTTGAAAAAATCGAGATTGCAAAAACATGGCCCCTTTGATGAAAAGGCCAAATTGGAAATGAAAAGTACGACAATTTCACAATTGCGGGTCCAGATAGCAGATGAATCCAAACAAGGAAAGCAGAGAAATTTCATAACAGACAAGAAGGATGAGTATCTATTACTGAACAGATGATCTGGAATTGAAAAAGCGGGTCTGACTCACTGGCAAATTGAAATCGATGAGCTGGTATTGACTGAGCTTTGTATAGAAGTGCAGATACATCACAAAACGGTTTTTGTATGGACTGTACTTTGAAAACAACCGAAATTACCGAGGAAAGACACGCTCAAACAAATTTCGAGCGCGTTGACTTCCAATAAGGGAAGTGAAGGTAACGCGAAGCCACCGAAAATCGTGACAAAGCCCTCTAAGCAATTCAAGCTTGTCCTTTGACAAAAAGTTGTACATTTCAAGCTGTAAAAGGCAACCGCTATGCGCGTCGTGCAGCGGGTGATAAAATGTCGGTGATAAGAAAAGCGAAAGCGTTGACACGCTGCCGTTATCAAGTGGAAAGACGTCACAGGTTGCCCTGTAAAATCAGTTTTTAAAAATCGATTCGGGGAAATGCGGTTAGGGGAATTACACAAGGAAATTTTTGTACAATTCAGTACCATAGTATAGGAAAAATGTCAAAATGACAGTGGGTCGGAGACTGTGAAGGCAACGATAGTGAATGTTTCTTGAAGAAAACTATGTATTTGCTCCTCAATTAATTAAGTAAGTACAGTTGAGGAAATCGAATAATGTGAAATTCACTTTCAAAGGCTCAGCTATATACACACATTATTCGTCAAACAAACTTCAAATCGAAGGTCCAAATCAGTCTTAGGAACTAAATTGGTTATTTCTAATACAGCTGAAACGGGAACTTTTAAGCAATTCAAATTCTTTTTTGTTCTTAATTCATTAAACGATTTTCTTGCGCTTTCTTTCCTGCTTTACGATGTAGAATTAAAAGAAAAAATTTTCAAAAAAATTATATAGGAACACGATGATGTAAATAATGGTAAATAAACCAAATTTTTTTAGTTCAGGTCCTTGATGTTGATAGAGAATCAAGTAGCAACAAAGATTATTGTGTTTTTTCATATCATAGTATCTATTTCCTAGATATTTTATACTTTTAATTATTTAATTTTTTTCTATCATCTTATCACAAAAAAGAGGAGGCTCTGAAAAGATAATGAGCAAGACGAGAAAAAACTAACAGAAGTGCTTTGCAAGAAAGGACTTAGATTTTTCCTTTTTTATTTTTTAAGCTGTTTACAATGATTTGGTAATACACCAAAAAATCATGGGAGCAAAACAGGTAATCCTTGAGGAAAAAAATCGGGAAACAAAAAAGCAGGGTGGAACAATACACAGAACAAACTAATACCAGCAGCAGCAGTGGAATACATGTATTATTAGAACAAAAAGAAGACGGAACTTTAGAAAAAAATCTCTTAATGACTCAGTAAATGTCATCATTCTAGAGGATTACTTTGTTTGCCGTAGTGTCGACCCAAAACCACACAGAAAAGACATAGAACTACACAGAGACTTCACTGGAATAATTTACTGACTTTGTATTCTGAATTTTGCGAAAACACAATCAAATATGACATTGTGCATAAAGTCCGAATAGATTGTAATAAAACTTTTGATAGACGGTCGAGTCTACTCAGGAAGGATTATTACTGGAAGTAGTCTGTACTAGAAACATCAGTCTACGATCATAAAAAGGGATTTCAGGATTTATCCTGAAGGACAGATTCAAGGCGCATACGGAATGTTGAATTTAAAAAAAAATTATGGTTATAAACAGTTTCATAAGTCCATTTGGCCTTGAATAAACACTGATAATTTTGAAAACCCGGCAAATCAGCAACTCTCTTTCTTTCTGTTTGTTGGTAATGACACTCGGAAAATCTAGAAAATTAAGAAAAATCAAAATTGTGATAATTACTCCATGTGGATATTGAGCTAAATTCGAATCAGAAATCAATTTTATACGATGAAGAATGCGCTGGCCTTGTTAGGTTTCGTATGTACTATACTTTTCTTTTCAATAGCATTTTTCAAACAAAAGTGTAATAAGCAAGTAAATGGATAAAAATTCTCGAAATCAAAGAAAAATATGAGCAGTAAAAAGTAAGCGAAAAGGCAAAAAAATCCCGATGGTAAATTTCTACCAAAAACCATAGATATAGTTTTTATCAAAAACTACCTAACAGGGAACGAATATCTGGGTCAAATCAATCAAATTAGAACTGTATTCAAAAACTAAACGAAAAGCATCAAAGGAGCAAGATTCTGACTCAACGCCGCCGCATAGAGCGTTTCGAAACGAAGTCGGACATCTGTTACGAATCAGTAACGGCGCGTCGACGGATCGGATCAATAGGGATTTAATCCGTGATGGGGCTCGAGAGCAAATAATACATGACAATGATGAGCGACGGCTATCGGTAGCACAGCAACGCAATCACATCCCCCCCCCCCCGTCCTAACGTCAGCGGCGCCACTAAATCGAATGCGCTCGATGCCAAGCTGTAATCCGCCATACCAAGTGGGTATTGTCCTGTTTTGCGCTCATAACGCCTATCGATACGGGAACCGATTGGATTAAGCGATTACCCTGGTCCCGAGGGAGAAGGGGGGGGGGAGAGGAATTCAACGGATTGGTGCACAGCGTCAACAAACTGTGAAAGCTGATCACCAATACATATGAGTTTTGCATTGACGCCATTTTTGGAGCTATTTACGGGGAAGGATACGGTAGACATATGGTAGGTGGCTGCAAAGGACTAAAAGAAGAATTTGTGTGGAAGTACAGCATAGCGAGCTGCGACAACTGACCACGAATATCACATTGATCACGTATTGTACGTGATTTTTTAGACTTGATTACAGTAGGTATAGGTATATGGTAGGTGTACGGTAAGCAAAAACGCGGGAGAGAAAGAAGGTGACGGAGTGGTGCAGCGTCAACAAACAGTGATCATCAACTCATTGATTTCGCTAGATCGCGCCATTTTATTAAGTTGGTTACGGTAGGCACACGGTCGGCATATGGTAGCCGGGAGTGGGGCATGGACTGATCAGCGCATTTTGAAAACGCACTAACAACATTTTCTGCACTTAGATGTGGACTAGGTCGTTAAAAAGTGGGTACAGTAAGCGGATAGGGGAATTATGCGGTAGGTATACGGTAGGTGGATAGGAAATAGGGTGGAGATAGGAAAGGGAGGTACAGGTAGTGTAAGAGCTGATCGCAATTATCATATCACATTTTCTGGATTAGTTATATACGGTAGGTACATGGCGGGTATACTTTAGGTGGGTAATTGTGGTAGGCATATGGTGGGTATACTGTAGGTGGGTAACTGGAGAGGAAAGAGATAGCAAGTGAAGGGGTGACGCAACGCCAACAAGTTCTAAGAACTAACCGCGGGTATCGTATGACTTGCGAGGGCACCATTTTCTGGTGCTAGTTACGGTAGGTGTACGGTAGGTGACGAAAGTGGAGCACCACCAGCGAGCTGTGAGAACTGACCATGAATCACGTATATCTCGCGCATAGCCCCCCTTTTCTGAGGGTAGTTATATACGGTAGATGAGCATACGGTAGGTATAAGCTAGGGTGACGGTGGGTAGTTACGGTAGGTTCGTGCAAGCTTTGACTTACTACGGTAAGTGAGTGTATAGTGGGATTACGGTGGTTGTACGATGGGTATACGGCGGGTGAGTTGGAAAAGAGTTGCGATAGGAATTTGAGAGGGTGGTGCAGCATCAACAAGCTTTAAGAGAACTGACGAACTGCCACTGTCGCCGCTGGATTACTTCAAAGCGGTATTCATCGTTTTTGTCACAGATTCGCTTTGACTGACCGGTTTCGTGCTATTCTACTGTCAGTCCATTGAAATGCTGGTCTCACTTGGTGGAAGAGTGACAGCTGAAAAGAAAACGAAGACGAGAGGAACATTTGAAGAAGTTTACTGCTAGATACATCATTTTTATCATTGTCTGCACTTTGCTGAGAAGTGGATTGGTTGAGAGTTTGTTGAAGAAAAATGAAAGCGACAGCATCTGCTTTGTTGGGCTACGTAAATTTACTTCATGTCAGCATCATTCTACTTATGAACATAATGAAAAATGATAGGAAACTCAATCCAAATAAAATGAGGAGTTGAATTTCGTAGAAAAGTTTAAAAAAAAGGTGAATAGTCTGCTTTAATGAAATATTTGTAGTGGAAGCCTTTGCAAAAAAAACGTTTACCTCTTTTCATATTTATAAAAAAGTTGTACTTGACCTTTAAAATTTGTACGCAGTCTTATAATCACAAGAAAAATTCTGCGCTTTTTCTTGATTTTTTGGCGATATAAAAAAATCATGCTTTTCATTTTTTTTGCACTTTACCAACTTTTTTCTGATTTCCCTCTGGGAACATGCTATGTGATTGCAAATTATATATTACAAAACTAAACTGGACCTAGTTACACAAACATTTACTATCAACCGTATAGAATTTCTGGGAACTATAATGGGCTTTTTATCCATGTGGGTTAAACACATTGAGGACCACAAAATTACCGAAATTTTGTCTTACGGTAGAGCGGGAACTAGAGAAACGCAATGACCGCTTTTTCAGAAGTTTTATTAGGTTGTTACATAAGTCTTGTTACATTTAACTTCTAACGGCGATAAGTCATACACCTCATAGTCTTTGCAGGACTCCAAGGTACCATTCGATAGAGCAAAGCAAGCTCTACAAGATGGTCTGCAAAAGTTCGCACCAGCTCCGACCTACCGTAAGTTTGCACCCAACATCTGAGTCGTACTGAAATTCGAAAAATTGCGAAAAATTCGTATCTTTGTTTAAACAAATCCTACGGATCCTCAACTTGCTCACAAAAATTGTCCACTATATCAAACACTCACATGTACCTTTGCTGTATTTTTTCTTATCTAGAAATCGAGAAAAAGAATTTTTTTTAGTTTTTACAAAAACGAAGCTATGCTGTTTCTATTCATGTAGCTGTATACTACAAGCTCTTAGAAGTATGACCGTAAATTTTCAGCTTCCCAGAAGCCCTAGTTTTCGAGAAATACCAAATTTAGCTTTTATCACTCGGGTGTTCAATGCTAAATTAGGTAATTTTCGAAAACTAGGGCTTCTGGGAAGCTGAAAATTTACGGTTATACTTCTAAGAGCTTGTAGTATACAGCTACATGAATAGAAACAGCATAGCTTCGTTTTTGTAAAAACTAGAAAAAATTCTTTTTCTCGATTTCTAGATAAGAAAAAATACAGCAAAGGTACATGTGAGTGTTTGATATAGTGGACAATTTTTGTGAGCAAGTTGAGGATCCGTAGGATTTGTTTAAACAAAGATACGAATTTTTCGCAATTTTTCGAATTTCAGTACGACTCAGATGTTGGGTGCAAACTTACGGTAGGTCGGAGCTGGTGCGAACTTTTGCAGACCATCTTGTAGAGCTTGCTTTGCTCTATCGAATGGTACCTTGGAGTCTTGCAAAGACTATGAGGTGTATGACTTATCGCCGTTAGAAGTTAAGGCGGGAAGGATAGAAAGCGTATAACAGTTTACTTAGTTACTGAAAAGTGAGACATGATCTAAATGGTGTTTGGTACATTTTCAAAAACTATGGAGAGTATTTTTGTAATTTTGATTATTTTTCTGGATTACCGTATTTATTACGTAAAGAATGAAGTGACAAATCACTGACTGGATTCTATCGATCCTCTTTGTTTCTGGTCCAGGTGTTAATGGGTAAAGGATTAGGCGCAGGTGTCTAATCTATACTAGAAATTGCAGTTTCTACGCCATTGATTGAGCTTTCTATCAATGAAAACTAGAAAGCAAGATCACCGGGAAATACGGCATACCTGGGAATTCCAAAACTTCCCAAGACCCAAAAAATCAGCCGACTGAGAAAGGCTTTCTAGCATTTGGTTATACAGCCAGCACTATAGTGATGAACTACAGGAAATCTTTTCGAGAAAAATGCAAATAACTGGGTTTTGAGTGCCTGCGCACTCAACAATAAACATGAGCTACGTGAGTACGGACCTAGTATTCTTTTAGTTTTGTTCTGGCTTTCACAAAACGAAACTGTGTAAATACCTAGGTAAAGTACAATTTGCAGAGCTGGTTTGCAAAGCTATGTAGCTCACCTATACTACCAATCATAGCCAAATCTTGCTTCAGAAGATTTTGAGCACTATCGATTGATTACATTGCGCTAATAAACAATCAATACGGATTCTATGCAAAATATGGTAAAATTAGTAAGTCAACAGAATGCGGGACAATGTCGTAACCGTTAGTTGTTGATCCGGAACATTCCCGAATTATATGGAGGTCATGCTAAATACCCGGCCCCGTCAACTGTCAGCAATAATTAGGCACTATAACGTCATTCAAAATATCAGTGAAGGTTCCAGGAATACTATGGAACCACTGCATGAAAAGTCTGAATTTGAATCCCATCTAATTTCCGGGGAAGAACAATGTTAAGAAAAGACCGAATTTTTTCAGTTACTGTTCGCTTAACCTCGGCACATCAGGAAAATAGAGACAGATTTTTTCTTTGAAAAACTTGTTATCCATAAATCCCAAAAATTGCACAAAAAAACAGGTACATTTTTGTACCCTTTGATTCAAGTGGCTTGGCGGCTAGAAGGCGGGGCTACATGACCTAATTAAGGCTAGGTAATGATCAGACAGCATATGCGCGGGAATATAAGACGCAGAGTGCGTAGCGGTTGCGAGCTGCCTAACTAGGTCACAAAGCCCCGCCTTCCAGCCGCCAAACCACTTGAATCAAAGGTTATTGATTGATTATTCTACAATCTAATTGTATTTCTTGAGAGATCTTGTACAATGCTAGCATCTAAAGATGTTTCAATGCTTGGGAAAAATTGAGGTGCACATTTCCACATATTTTCATGAAATTAAGAAAGGGACTGAAAGGGATAGCAAGATGCTAAAAACAATAGATTTCAAGATTTCTTCGAAAGGGTTAAAATTAGCAGTGGCTTCTTTAATGCATAGTTTATAGAAATTTCAACAAAAAGGCCTTTTTAGCTTCTGAGTGGCTTTGAAGAAAATTTGAGCGCTAGTCGCAGGAATAAGTTACTTAACCGCATAAATAAGATAGTCAAAAGATAGAATAAAAATCGATAGAATTGATAGGAATCGATATCAAGCGATAGAATCGTACTTCTGCTGAGATCTAATTGAATAACTTCTTTAAAAAAATAATCATAAGGGTGCAGGACAATAGGTAACTTGTTCAAACTAAATGAGCTTATTGGAGTAAAGAGAAACAAGTTCGGCGCTTATATAAGTTTGTTTAGAGTGCTTGAAGACCCCACTTTACCTGCTGGGTTATTGAACTTCTGAATCTTGGTCACCACTCAAGTAATCAGGCATTTCGGCCAAGGTTGGCACAAAGCAGTTTAGAAATTCTTCTATGTAGAACATCTTTGGTCGCTGTAGTAGTGTGATTTACTTTTTTTTTCAAAGTTTTGGGAGTACCTTAAGAATAAAGGGCGGAGCAGAAATTCGAAGGAAACAAGAAATCAAATCATATGATTTTTTTCATAGACCTACACCTTTAGTGGAAACACCTGTTTTCGAAAAAAATTGCCACACAAGAAGGAAGAAGAAGTTAGAACAGAAAGAAAAGTGTGCGCAATATTTTTCACATAAAAGGTTCGATTGGCCACAATGACCAAGATTAAGTACCCTTTGATTCAACTGGCTTGGCGGCTAGAGGGCAGGGCTGCGTGACCTTATTAAGGCCAGTTAATGATCAGGAAGCACGCGCGAGAGAGAGACGCAGACTGTGGTGCGGGCGCGAGTGGCCTTAATCAGGTCACAAAGTCCCGCCTCGCAGCCGCCAAGCGAGTTGAATCAAAGATTAGCTCAATTAAGGTGAGTGAAAAATGGGAAATCACGAATTTTCTGAGCGCTGCGTATTGTAAGAAAAAAAATGAGAGGAAATGACAGTTTTAGCCAAAGACATAAATTTAAAAAATTATGCAAAAAGACTTATTATATTTCCAAGATTCAGATTTTAGAAGTATTAGCAGTGTGAGAGAAGGTCAAAGATCCAGTATAGAAGTAATCTTGATAGCAGATTCTAAGAAATAAAATGAGAAATTTGCAATAAATTTGGTTTTTTGGAACCCTATGAATTTACTGCGTTCTGTGAAATTTAGGTTGTTTCGTCCGATGAAATACGGAAAGCATGAAAGCTGAAAAGCTAATGAAGACAGCTTTCAACCAAAAGTCAGAAAGAGGAATACTTTTGAAAAGAATTCCATTTTAACTATGTCAATTGCAAGCAGAAACTAGCGATAAGAATATTCGACAATGTAGTGAAAATAACCTTTCATTCAACAGGCTTGGCGGCTGGAAGACGGGGCTTTGTGACCTGATTGAGGCCGCTCGCGCCCGCACCACAGTCTGCGTCTCTCCCGCACACGTGCTCTCTGATCAACTATCTAGCCTTAATTTGGTCATTAAGCCCCGCCTGTCAGCCGCCAAGCCAGTAGTTCTAACAAATCACTTATAATCAGAAAAGAAGTTCGTTTCAAAGATACGTCGAATTACCTTGCTGCTAAGATAGAATGGCCTGAAGTACCATGATGGAATCACTGCTTCACAAAAGCAAGAAATATAAAACGAGTTTGCTTTGATTGTCGTGGCACTTTAGTACAAGGTTCTTTAGAATTGCACCTCAAGAGATTCTATGACTCATCGCATTCCATTCTGCATCAATTTATTGCCATATAAGAAGAATATTAAGCGAACTTTTTTTCTAACAAGGGTTCTACCTGGCAGATGTCACATCACAGTGTCACTGAGTCAGAAATTTGGAAAAAAGTTCCAAAGTAATAATAAGGAAAATATTTTCAGCTCACAATATGTAAATGACCAAAAGGCTCTTTTTCGTTCCTGCCCTTAGACGTAGTGAAAGTTTTACAGACCTTCCCCGGAACTCCCTGGTAAGGAAGGAAGGTCTGTAAAACTTTTTTTATAAATGTTGAGAAGTAAGTTTTTCTAGGAGTAAGAAGTATGTATATGAATTGTTCAAAAGCAAGGTTTAAGGAAATTGAGTAAGTAAGAAGAAAAGCTTCTTGAATATAGATGTATTAGGTTGGTAAGAAAGTTCTCGGACATTTTCACAAAAGATTTGTGAAAATGTCAGAAAACTTTCTATTTCTCGAAACCTAACGCATATACATCAGATAGAGGTACCATTCAATAGAGCAAAGCAAGCTCTACAAGATGTTATGCAGAAATTCGTACCAGCTTCGACCCACCGTAAGTTTGCACTCAAAATTTGAGTCGTACCGAAATTCAAAAAATCGCGGAAAATTCATACCTTTGTTCCAACAAATTCTACGGATCTCCAACTTGCTCAGAAAAATTGCGGACCACATCAGACACTCATATGACCGTTCCTGTAATTTTTTCTGATCTGGAAATCGAGAAAACGAAAATTTTCGTGTTTATACAAAAACGAAGCTGTGCTGTTTCCACGCATGTAATTGAATAGTACAAGCCCTTAGAAGTAAAAACGTAAATTTCCAGCTTTCTACAGGCCCTTGTTCCCGAAAATTACCGAATTGAGCGCTCCTCACTCGGGCGTTCCATGCTAAAACCAATATTTTTCGACAACTAGGACTTACGGAAAGCCGAAAGTTTACGGTTATAATTTTAAGGACTTGTACTATTCAATTATGTCGGTGGAAACAGCACAGCTTCGCTTTTATACAAGCATGAAAATTTTCGTTTTCTCGATTTCCAGATCAGAAAAAATTACAGGAACGGTGCATATGGGTGACTGATATAGTGTGCAATTTTCGTGAGCAAGTTGGAGATCCGTAGGATTTGTTTGAACAAAGATATGAATTTTTCGCGATTTTTTTGAATTTCAGTACGACCCAGATTTTGGGTGCAAATTTACGGTGGGTCGAAGCTGGTGCGAACTTTTGCATACCATCTTGTAGAGCTTGCTTTGCTCTATCGAATGGTTCCCCGATCTGATGTATATGCGTTAGGTTTCGAGAGATAGCAGATCTTTTCTGAAAATGTCCGAGAACTTTCTTACCAACCTAATATTTATGTTTTTTGTGATTTATACAATTTAGCCTCAGAGGGACATTTGATTAGGAAAGGAAATCTATAAGAAGTAAGAGTCACTCGACTATTTTCAATATTGTAAATGTTAAGATATATTGAAGACCTGACATCCGGTGGTAGAGTAAGCAAATCCCTCAGCGAAGCTAAAGACCAAAAATTTTTTCAATTTTTCTTTTCCAACAGCTCTGACTATCTTCCAACAGATTTACCCTTTGGTCCAACTGGCTTGGCGGCTGGAAGGCGGGTCTTCGTGACCTAAGTAAGGCTAGATAATGATCAGAGAGCACACGCGCGACAGATGTGCAGACCTGCCGGTCATTAATGGTGCTGTGGTCTGTAGTTATTGTTTTGGGAAGTATCCCAAGAGGTGTATACAGAAGTTTATTCAATTTGCCCAAAAAGTTCCATCGTAAAGTGGCAAAATCAAAAATTTCAGAAAGCATACGAGCCACCGGTGGGTCGTATTGTCCGGAATGGCAGGATACGTGCGACCCACAGGTAAGTCGTATTGTCTGAATGTGTTAAAGAAGTTCCACGAAGTGATGAGATGGGATGAACAGGGAGGAGGGGGGGGGGGAGCTGAGCAAAGCGATATGATGGCGGCTTTGAGGCAAATGTTTGCATAGTGCACAAGAACACTTCATGCTCGATCCTCTCCGTCAATGTGCCGTTGCCAGAGCAGAGCCGCTTATTAGCTATTCATTTTGCTATGAATAATTGAGAACATGGACTGTCAGAAAAAATTGTTTGATATGTTGTGAAAGTGATGATAGAGGAAAAAAAGGGAAGTCGCAATACCCATTGGTGACAAAAAATTGCACAACTTGCACCGATGATGCGCGTCACCCCGAGAGATGGAATTCAGAATCAAATGGATTAACGTCTTGTAGATTTTCTGTAACATTACCCCCTCCTTCCCATCTCCCAGAATTCTTCGCGATGGTCTTGAAAAATGTGAATCCCGAGAAGAATTATTCAGAACTGCTTTTGACCACCGGTGGCCCATGTCATCGTTGATGTGAGCACCAGTGAACCACATCTCTTCGATGGGTCATAATGGTAAAAGATATAACTGATGTTTTAGAAGGCCCAAAATAAATTCTTGAAAAGCTTTAGGCCACCGGTGGTCCACATGTCGTAAGATGTAAAGAAAGTGAAGAAAAATTTTCAGTGAAGGAAAAATAAATAAAAAATAATTCTCTTAAAACTGCTTTGGGCGTGGGAAACCGGCGTTACATTCGTTGATACTGTGCGGCGGCGATGGCTCATATGGGTTCATTTGGGCCACTAGTGACCCAAGGCGTGATAGAGAAAGCAGCTTATATTCAATAAGCTAGAATGATGAGATTCAAATACGCAGAGATAAGGAAAAATTACCTAAGTGCAAAAAATAGGTTCGTCAACCTACGTTCCACTCGCAGTAATAGATACCTAGAATAAATGTCACCAGATGACTGACATCCCTATAGGGCCCCCGCCTCGTTCCCATTCTACAAAATTATACCGAAAGTGGAATAACGGGTAGTAGCGCGCCCCGTGTGCGCCCCGTTTTGACTCATGAATTTGTCGTTGAAACTGAGGGATTTATGTATGTGTCACACAGGCGCAACCGTCATCCATATACATTGCATTGGCAATTTAGTTGAGCATAACCGGTACCCGAAAGGGGAGAGGATGGAATGCGCAAGAGATGAGATGCTGACCTTCACTTGCGCTCATCCATCCATCTATGCTTGGGTGGATTTTAGAGTAGAGCAATAGAAAATTACCATGAAATATTTCGAAAAGAGCACTATATGAGAAAGAACTTCGGCAGAGTACCAGAGTACCTTCTGCAAAAATTAGAAAATGTCACAAAAGTGCCCTCTCAAGGCTGCAGCGCCTAGCCGGGCGGAACGTGAGAACTCGGCACTAAGAGCTTGGGAACGACGCGACTAACACTGTTTACCCCGGTGTATGCACGGCTACCCACTGGTTGGCTTTGCAGGGGGTAAAAAAAAACGGCGCCGAGACAAGCATTGGAAAAGATGAGCAATGCATCGAGATAAGAGTTGTGATGGAATGTATGGCTAACGATAAGCATTGTTTGAGTTGTTCTACGGGTGAATATTGCCCTTGTAAACAGATACATGGTGTCAGGATCGGTGCAATGATACGAATTCGATGAAAATTATGACTAAAGCAGTTCTTAGCTTCAAAACTTTCAAGAAACAATATCTCATCCTTCGAAAAAGCTCAAATTCTACAATGCTCTCAAAGATGAAATTGGCTATACCTTCGAAATGTAAAAAACCATTTAAACAGAATTGAATGAATAATCGAAAAGACTATTATGGAAACAAATGATTAAACGTGTCTCAATAAAAATTATGAAATGCACTCGAAGAATTCTTTTCAAAAGAGAAACTATTCGTTTGTGATAAATAGATCAACTTTCTTTTTTGCAAGTAATTTTGGTTTGAATTCTGGAATTTTCAGTCCGTATGAGGCTTTTTGAGGCTTTTTGAGTGGTTTTTTGGTTTCCTTAGCTATTTTTTATTTTTTGACAAATATTTTGGTTTTTGAGGCTTTTTGGTTTCAGTTTTGAAATATTTGAGCCTGTACGGAGATGAAGCTTAACTGATAATCTCATAGCATCTGATACTTACTTTACGATTTTTTGGTTCTTAAGTCATGAAGGTATAAGCATTGATTACACTGCAATATGTGATAGAGACTCAGATAATATCAAAGCTGGTGTTGCAATCTCAGTACAAAATAAAAATCTATAGGATAATGATTATTAGAAAAATAACTATTTACTTTGCTTTAGCAGTCTGCATTGAGATTAAATAAAATTTATTGTGCGATTAACTCACCCTAGGAATTACGAGTCATCAGCACCAGAAAAAAACGAAGTAAAAAGCATCTTAGTACTGAACTTAAACTTGGCCGATAAAAAAATAATTGCATGGAAAAAGCCTCAACATTCTAAAAATAGCTTTATTTAGAGATGACGGCTTTCTAGTACAAAATATGCAGTATAGTGCAAATGCTATAACAGAAAGTAGTCAGACATGGGCCCAGTTGTCATTTTCACTGTCAAAAAAGCGTTGATGACTCATACCGTGTAGCACTGATAAGGCACTTGTGAAGGCTATTACCAAATTTTTTCCATATTTTGCGTTTATCACAGCACTGATCACATTTTCGCAGTTCTTCAAGGTAAACACTTTCTTTTCTTTCAGTACAGATACCTAATACTTTCTAAATGATGTAATTCTATAGAACTCTCGAAATAAAAAAGCGACACAAACTATATAGATATCTCAAGCTTAATCCTTTTTCGATCAAGCAAGTCGAGAAGAGTGGACCAGAACCCTAGACTATACAAAAAGCACTTAATGAGCTCCTCACACTACAGAACAGTCACTCATTCGTCTCAAATTAGTTGAACAAATAAACCCCAAAAAAGTGAGAACTGGAGCAAAATTTGACGACAAAAACTATGTTAATGCTTGTGAAAATTATGCAGCAGAGCATTGATTATACAATGATTTCATAATATTTTTTGTTTATTTATTCACCTATTTGATCAATTTTTTGTTTATTAGATTCAAAAGATTGTTAAGAAGCCATTTGCAAAAAAATGAATTTTCTTTAATTTCGTTGATTGTTTTATTATGACGTTGTTTTTGGTTTTTGTTGTTAGATTTGATGATGTTTATCTGTTTTCCGTAGGGTCTCCCTATGTAATAAAATAAAAAAAATTAGAGTATTTTTCGTCTGAAACTCTCTAGGCCAATTTGTTGAGAAAGGAGAAAGAAAGCTGTCTAAGGAGTTTTCCCCATTACTTTACTCTAACTACGTATAACTATTACGAAGAAAAGGACTGACTGGGAGAAAAATGCGAGAAAGTAGAGAATAGATAATTGTAAAATCTCCAAAGAAGGCATTTAACAGCTAAAGAAACAAGCAGAAAGAACTAAAGAAAGCAAAGATTGCACAGAACGATGGGTGTGTGGTCAACGCAAGTCGGTAGCTAACAAACAAAGCACACCAAAAGTATGTCATCTTAGGCGTGACACCATAAAAACGAAAAAGGCGAAAATGCGGAGAAAATAGCAGAGTGCTTCTTCCAAAAAAATTGTCTCACACTTAAAGTTTGAATTGCCTTTGAGTAGCGTGTAAGCATTTTCGAAGGAAATCCCAAGACCATACAAGAGGTGAAGAAGCATTGATGAAAAAATAGAACCTCACAATAAAAATTAGATTACCTTCATGGAAAATTTACGGAGTTTTCTGAAAACGTCATAAAAATTCACAAAATTAAGGAGGATTTAAAATAGGCTGAAGTAAGCTTGTACTTTATTACGAATAGAAGAAAGATAAGCGCAATAATCGTGATAAGCGCTATCAGTCCCAATGATATGCTTGTAACATATGCGTTACCAGCGTCACAGCGATTCAAAAAGCGTCGTGATGCTGGTGGCGCGGGTGAATTGGTGAATCTAGTAGAGTAGTTAATGATGCTGGAATGGTAATATTGGTAGTGCTGGTGATGTTGGTAGCATTACAAAGGATAAAAGATAAAGGATACAGCGTCTTCATTATTGCAGGCATTCCGCACGCATTCTATTTCGTAGTCAAAGAGGTTACTAAATACGTGCGAGCCTTTACACTAGCTTGAGGGGCCAGCCAATTGCCAAGTCAGCGCTTCTATCTTCCCAGATTACTCTGGTACCAATTTAACATCCCCAGTGGGTAGAAAGCTTGGTTGGCCCAGGGGCAGAGTCGAACCTTGGCCCGTCTGGTCATAGCGGCGCCTCATACCACTACGCTACTCGTCCCCCAGTAGCATAGTGTTGCTAGCGTTGGTGTTGCTGGTAGTGCTGTGATGCTGGTTACTGGTAGTGGTAGTACTGGTAGTGCTGGTAGTGCTGATGATGCTGATGACAGCAGTGATAGTGGTGCTAATAATTATGGTTATGCAAATAGTGTTGGTAGTGTTAGTAGTGTTGGTAGTGTTGGTGTTAGTGGTAGTGCAGCGGTGCTGGTAATACTGGCACTGCAGGGATCACCCAACATGAACGTTAGCTTGTGCCAGCCGAATGCTTGCGTAGGTGGAATCCTCACCATATTCTATAGCAATGTTAAGTACCAAAAAAATAGTGGAAAAAAACTAGGAATTCAGGGGGGGCCTATTCTTACTTGTGAATACCTTTTACAAACCAGCGAAGAGCTTATGGTTTCAAGAAAGACAACTATATGGCAGATAATGACAAACGCAAGGGTACAGTATGCTTTAGAAATCGTCATTTCGGCATACACCTCTAGTATTGCTGATAGTGGTGGTAATGGTGGTGGTTCTGGTTTAGTAGTTTTAGTAGTGCTGCTAGTGCTAGTACTTCTCATACCACTGTTGATTGGTGGTGCTGGTGGTGGTATCGTAGCGTAGCATAGCGTGTAGTGTGTGTTGTGTAGAGTGCTGTGAGAAAACCGGAAACTTTACGCTAGATATGTCGTGAATCATTAGCAAAGCCAATCGGATTACGATCAACTACACGACTTTGTCGACGCGTCCCCAATGCAGTCGCGCGCGCCTCAATCGCCTTTGGCCTACCCCCCCCCCCTCCCGCCCCGTTCCCGCACTTCCTTCCCCCCCCCCCCCCGCCTCCACGCTCTCCCATAAGCGACCACAGTTTGGTTTTTCATACGCATCGTATAAGCGATGCTGATGAGATACGGCTAACAACCCAAATGATTCAAGGGAGTGGAACAGTGATGTATTCAAAGGAATCAGAATCCAGAAATGACAGCTCTTCGGGTTTACAAAGATGATCATAGGGATAGATGAATAAAACAGATACAATACTTAGTATTTTAGATGGAGGTGCTTATACAGGGCACGATCAGTGCTTTGGGTTACTTGGAAAATGGTATCTATTATCAAGAACCTGACTGTTTTGGTGAGTTTGCTCTGACAAGTTCATTTGTGTTTGTGTTATCTACATTACTGCAGAAACTCTTTCCAGAAACAATACGGGACCTGATGCGACCTGATTAGATTTTTTCGCACTGATAAATACAGTCTTCTTCGTATTTTATAATGTGATCTGGTTGCTTTTTACGGGAAGCAAAAGATAAGTAGCAAGTGAATGAGCGAGGGGGAAAATTGAAAAATCTGTAATCTGGCAAAGGACGCATTTATAGAAAAAAAAAGAGATGCATGAGTGAGGGCGACATAAACGAATTGATAGAAATATTACATGAAATATAATTGTTGATTTCCATCAACAAACTTAGCCCGTCATTAAATCAAAGAATAAACAAATAAGTAGTGTTCACATTCAATGACTGATTGGTGGGGAAAAGTTTGCATAGTCTGATCAGCCAAGAATAAAACAGAAGAAATCTGCGAAGAGAAAAGTCATAATTAACATTGTTTTTGTAGCAGTATTGGAAGAGACAAATCACACATATTGACAATCTTCAGCGAGTATATTGTCGGGATGAGGGCAGGAGGGACCACCCTGTGGCCGCGCATGATCTAATACATGCTCAATGAAACAGGAAATTTTGGGTCTGCAAAGAATTACTAGTAAAGAAGCCTCGTGCTAATTTAAGAATATTTATTTGCTTTATTTATCAATTTACTTGTTGTTCAGTAGAAGTTGTACGCCAATTACTAATACATATGCAGTAGTATCAACTGAAAATAAATAATCAAACAAATATCATTTAATTAGGGAGAACAAATTCTCGACAGGAAACCTAATGTAGTAACTGAAATTTCCTGTTTCTCAAAGCATTTACTAGATCACACAAACGCTCGACTTGTTCCCTCCCATTTTCCTCCGCCATCTGCTTGCTTCCGTTAGTTGGTGCTGTGTACCAAGTATAAATGACATTAAATCCATCATAACTTATAATAACGGGCTAAGGGTTGTTTACGTTTGTCTGTCTGTGTGTGTGTGTGTGTGTGTGAATCTCTGTCTGTCACGAAATTCGTAGAGCGTGTTCCTGCCAACGTCCTCAGCCCAAATTTTGCATAGCGCACGCTAACAACATGAAAGCTCACTATACAAAAGCATGAGCGGATCCGTTGAGTAGATCCATTGAAAATTGCGCGTCAAACGGGTCCACTTAACTTTTGGCCGGCCAATCTGGGTCCTTAGTACTACTTTTTGCAGAGTTAAGGATATATTTAACAAGCTAATGTGCAAGCCATGGACGTTAGCCTAAAAAAGTAATGAAAAGTCCACTAAATACGAAAACAGCGCCAAAAAGCATTCGCTGTGTAAACAGTCAATTTTTTCAAGATTTTACCCTATCATTCGAGAATATTTTTACACAAAGATGTAGCCCACTACGTTTATTGTCCTTACGGCGACTACCAAGCCATAAAAATTCCAAAAACCTATTCGAATTTGCATCTGTTCTTCTGGGAAAGATTTTATTCACGCGAAAATACCGATCTCACATAGAAAACCTTTACGAATGAGTAGTTGTTTACGAATTATTCGTGATAGCCTACACAGCGCGGTGAGTTTCAATGTCATTATTAGGCGGGAATGAGTAAGGCATACAGAAAATAGGGCCAGTGCGAGCCTCTGCGAAGCAGAGGTGACGCACTGGTCATAAATAATTGAAGAAATAGGTAAGAAAATGAGTTATTGATAAAGATATAGAAGAGGAATTAGAAAATAGAAAAAACCGATAATATTAAATCTTACGATTTTTTTTAGTGAATAAAGTATAGACAGCCCATATGTGGATCACATAAGATTAATTACCACGACGGCAAAGCCGCATACGCATATTCCGCGCATCGCCAAAATGCTGTTCTCAGCTGTAATTTTTGGCGAAGCACACTTGAAAACGAGTTTTCTTCTCACATTCAGAGACATATGACGATTGCAGCATGCATGTGGATTAGGCACATCTTGGCTAAGTATGCTAGGAAAAATAAAATACGCGAAGAAATTGGCTTTTTGTCAACCACATTAATGTAAATGCTATAAATTCCCCAATAAGAATGTAAGACACATCTTGGCTAAATGCGCTAGCAAAATAAAATAAGCGAAGAAATTGGTTTTCTGCCAGAGATATTCATATAAATGCACTTTAATAATTTCTGCTACCAACGCTTCATTTACCTGCTTCAATTAGAAAACTGAAAATAATTAAAAAAGATGGTTCTATGAAAAGCAGATTCGCTAAATTGTCCGCAGTCCGATGATATGCAAGATCTGATCAAAAATCATTCCAATTTAGTTCTATTTAGTTAGTTCTATTTATAAACTCTAAAAAATTAAAAAAAGCAACTTGGAGCAAAAAAACCCAAGCTTTGCAACAAACTTCTACATGTGCTAATTTACAAACATTAAAAAATCTTTTTCCTCATGGTTAAAAAAAATCCTAGTTCAAGAGCTTTAGAAGACATAGTATTTTGATAGTTTTGCGATTAGTACGTCGCGTTTTTCACAGAAATTCAATGTCGCAATGTTTTTGATGATTTTTTCAAATGTCCTTACTTCTCTCTCCGGACCATTTTTCCTTCCCTTCCTTTCCGTTCCTCCACGTTCCCATTTCCGCCTCCAGTTCCCATAAGCAAACAGTAATGTAGACATCAAAGAGGCGCCCGAAAGTCCAGCTAGGTCTCATTCGAGCATACACAGTTGACATTTGACGACCATGGGAACGGAGACATGCACTATTTAGTAGATTTATAGTCTCGTGCAATAAATCTGCATGGGATTAGACCCGAACTCTGAGAAAAACCGTGAAAATAGGTTCCAGAACATAGCCTTAACAAATGGTTCTCTGTGGTCGCGTTCTCAACGACTTCTTCATGAAGCACAAAGAAATTTGTCCGAATGGAAAATACACGGAATTTTTTCGAAAAACTTGCCAGGTGTCAAGCTCGTCCATGTCCTCGTCCTCGAAGAATATTCTCACAAAGCCAATTTTGAAAAATTCTGTAAAGTTTGGTGCTTTCTCGACCACAAAAAAATACCCTGGTTTCAGATATACAAGTCGACCCTGGTTGCTCTAAAGGCAAACACGCCAAAAGGATCCGCGTAGGACCCTTTGCCATGGGGCACGTTAAATGGAGAGACACTATAAGAAGACGACCGCTTCGCGAGGCTAAGCCGTAGCGACGCGCCCCCGGTCTGCTCGCATTTAGAGAAACTGGGTGTGACTTGTACACCTGAAAGGGTAAGTCAACCTGTGCAGTTCTAAATGTAAGAAATATGTGCACCACAAGGGCGGGGGGTGTCGATGCTTCTTTGAAGGTAAGAAACAGAACCTGATTAAGAGTAGAAACTGAAAGGTGTGAACAAAGTAACTTGCGCGATGAAAGGTGGGGTGTGGGGGGGGGGGTCGAAAAAAATAATGTGAAGCAAAATTTGTGTAGAACATCAGGAATGAAATAAATCATTGAGCCAATAAAATCATCAACGTATTCCAAATGCTCCATAAATATGAAACAAAAATTAACAGAAAAAGTTTGGAAAAAAACCTTTCCGTAATTGCACTAAACACCTCATAAAACCACAAATACCTAACGATGTATTAAAGCTAGCTTACGCGATTGGAACGTAATAATAACCGGCTACAAGACACTGCCTCGTTTTGAACAGGACATAAGCGTGAACGACGAGATGAAGAAGAGCGGGGGAGGGGGGGGGGGGCAAAAAAGTTAACGATGTGAGGATTAAATGCGCCATGGCTGCTGTCATAACCGTGTAGCGAGAAGTTGTCGCATTGTAATAAGAACCGTGTACGATTGGAGCTAATTATAAATTGCTTGGTCATTAGCCTTTTTCTGAGAGGTGGAAGGGGGGGGGGGGGGGACAGAAAGCAAGGGTCTCAACAAAGGAGAATGTGAATATTTTTGTTTTTGTTTGATAGCTGACCGCGTAAAATTTGTGTAAGCCGGATCTTTGGCTCAAGCCAAAAATTTAGGAAAATCTTTTTTGATTTTTGTATTCCTGCAAAAAATGTACGAAAATACATCGCAACCTATATATAGGTTCTATAGAAAGCTAGCAAAGTGGCTTTTCCAGAGAGACTGAATTTTTATGGAACTAGTGGACCATCGATCTAGAGGTGCTATGAACAACGTTCGCTTCGAGACCCGTCACGGTTTCCCGCTGTTGGAAGATTTATGAATTGAGCTAACGATTCTTTATACAGGGTGTCCCAAAAGTAAGTACACACTTTTCAATCGTTAATATCTCTCTCCCCATTACGTCCTCTGCCGTTCGAATACCATTCTGTAGAGGAAGCTTCAACTTAGATTTACTGTGTTGAGCGAATAACCGATCGCTCTTCATTACTGTAGGATTACTGTAGGAACTTCGACAAGGATTTTGGGCCTATAGAAGCCATAATCTGCCTCGGAACAAAACCAAACAAGCCAAAAACTCTTACACTATGGTAATGGAAGCCGCTGACTTCAAATATGAAATTTACACTCAACTGTGATGCTTCTTTCCAAAGTTATCCTACGTGAACCGTAATAGCCGAATTCCCAGTATTTGTCAGAAATGTAATTAGACCGTCAAAAAAGCTGAAAACACTCGTAAAAAGTTGTGTAATGGAATTAGCGTACGCGAAAACCTTAGTAAACAAATTTTCAGATTTTTAGAAAAAAGTTTTGTTAGTTGGCATATTTTACAATGATTCCACCTGCTGAAAGTTCTTACCGTAATCCTACAGTAACGAGAAGCGATCGGTGATTCGATCAATACTGTAAATCTAAGTTGAAGCCTCCCCTACAGAATGGTACTTGGAACGGCCAAAGAAGACCCATTGGGAAGAGAGATATTGACGATTGAATAGTGTGTACTTACTTTGACACCCTGTATATTAGATAACGGGATGGCAAGGAAACCAAGGCCATTTTATATTGCTAAGCTAGTTTATTTTGGTTCTATATTTTACATTCACAAAATTTTTTTCCAAACAAATGAAGCAAAAATGATCCAACCAATTTCATAATGTTCCTTATATCCCAAAAGCTAACTGACAAACACAAACAACTGATAATTTTGCAGCTAAAAAAAGACCATTTACAGTTGTTTTTGAAAATTGTAATAGCTCCTTAAAAGCTATTTCCCAGTTTAGTGCAATAGTACTTCATATCAGTTACATCTGCTGAGCAAATTCAGCAATTTTCAAATCGTTATCAAACTACTAAGTCCAGCTTAGACTGTAAAGAAATGGTACTGTATCAGTAGCAGTAATTTTCAAGAGTGCCTTTGCACTTGACTTTTTTCCTTTGGCCACCATATGGGGCTATAAATTTTGAAAGGCAGAACGTTCCGGTGTAAGATGCAGAAAAACAGCTCAATGCTAGATTAGCTGAAAGAATCATATGAGAGATAGAGAGGGTAACAGAGCGAGTGGTTACAAAAAGTAAAGTCAAAGAAAAATGTCGGAACAGTGTCCTCAGGAGAATGGGAAAAACCTGAAGATCATAGAAAATCTTTCACAACTTATTGGAGTAGCTAAGAATTTTTGATTTTAATGTACTGTCCAGTCTATGTGATTCAGGTAATCATTTTTCAGCAGCTTGTTAGCTTGCACACAGATGTACAACAGTAGCCAGCCGTCAGATTCCGCGCGAAGTGTGCAATCTCCCATATTGACTTACAAAAGTCTCAGAGTAATTTTGTACTATGAAAAAATTTTGTTAGACGGTATTCTTTCAACCCTCTTGTGAAAATGTTATGTATGAATAACTCAGTATGAAACATTTGTTTAAGCCCGTGTTCAAATGGGGAGAGTGGAAAGTGGGATGCGACAAGAACTTTTTTTCCGAACAAAAGGCGAGCTACGCCCTTTGAGATGTTTTCAAGATTTTCGCCGTTCCACAGCTCCAAAAAAACTTTTCAAAGGCCTAATCTACTCCGCACTTGTTTAGAAAACTGTGAATATTTACAAAGAAACGCTTAAACAGTTCTACAACTCGTGTGCGCTCCCTCATAAAATTTCGTCATTCAGCATTCCCTAAACATACAAAATAAACAATTCTTCAGACAATTTTTCAGATGGATGAAAAATGTCTCGGATTTCGCCCCCCCCCCCCTTCCAGGGAGCAAAATATTACAACTGCAGCTGCTGTGAGAACCTTTGAGCAGGTTCTGCTTCCTATGGAAGCTTTTTTCACTCACGTCCAGGCAAATTTTCATGCTATTCACTCATGCGTGACATTACTACTAGTTTCTGTCAAAGCCAAGCCACCCATGAAACTTAGAAGGCGCCATAAAAGTACTAAAACTACTCAGAAGAACTGTTCAACGACTCACGACGACATAGAAACGACAGTAAGAACAGAACCGAAACTGAAGAGCAGCAGTAGAATTCTAAGTTAGCGGGTGGGGGATGCCCCCTTCCCATTACTCATTATGGTGGTAATTCGAGGACAAGTTCAGTCACATAAAAACGCGCCCGATTGCTAATGAAGCCGACGGTTTTCAAATGAGATCGCAGTAAGAAACGCATTGAAACAGTTGATGAATTGGCATCCAGCAGTGCCTCTTAATGAATACTCAAGAAAAAAGTTTCTTCTCATCATTTAGGGTCTTCTCATGAGAATTTTTTCAAGCTTTTTGTAAAATTAATGGCGTTGTATATTACTGGAGAGAAAAAGAATATAATGACAGACTTGATTTGCCTTCTTAGGGGTCTTCGTGAAGGCCATTTAGGTAGAGAATAAGAAGAATATGGGATTTTGAGAATTATACTCATCATCATCATTTCGCCCCTCGCATTACAAAAAATAGTATATTTTTAGCATTTTTAAGTGAATGGTACGACCTGATAAATTGACTATACCTATAATTTTGGTCATTCAAAAAGTATTCGCTTTGCAACTAAAATCGCATAAATTGATATCCAAAAAATAAAATTTGAAACAAATTCGCATAACCACGATCACCGCGTGTGAAAATCCTGGTGCACAACTTTTCAGATTATTCAAAAAAAAAAATTTTGAAACACGGTTAGTACATAAACGGTGTAAGCTAAAAGTTCCTACCGTAATTCTACAGTAACCACTAGCGATGATAATTCGCTCCGTGCTAAATCTAAAGTGAAGCTCGCTCCAGTGAATAGTACTTGAAGCTAAGCAAAAGTCTTCGTGGGAAGACAGTTATTAACGTTGAAAGTGTGTAGTTACTTTTAGTACGCCCAGTATAAAGCTCGATATAATTTTTCAAAATTATTTTTGCGGCAAAGTTTGTCCACTAATAACCGAGACTAAAATCAATACAAGCGATACTTTCGAATAAAAATTTCACAGAGCACAGCATATGAATTTTTGTTCTAGAAAAATCATTACAGATGAAAAGAGAAAAGATACAAAACGTTTAGGGATGCAAAATGACCCATACAACTGATGATGTTCCTCTTCCCAGGCCGTATTTAAGTTTCGTGAAAATTTAACGAAAAAAGTGTGTTTGATGTGTGAAAGTGGATGAGGTTATGCAAACATTGGTCACTAACGCATCAAATGTAAAGAGTTTTTATCAAGGGTGTGGAAAGGACAGTTCCTCTTCATTTTTTTTCTATACTCAGCAGGATGGCGAAAGGGGGCAAAAAGTCGCGCGGTCAACGAATCAGGCCGTCCTTACAGCACAAATAAACTACATGAAGACATTAAAAAAAGGAGCATACGGCAAATTTGGGGTGAATATCGGGAAGATATTCAACTTTGATCTAGCCCACCGTACTCTTGGCAAGTGGACCAATCAAATACGGTACTGGGCACGCAAAAAAACTGTGGGTGTACCTGTTCTTCTTTTGTGAATTTTGATCAAGTGTCTTCAACTAAGCAATCGACCAAGCGCAGCTCACTTTTATGGTTCACATTGGCCAAAAGATACTGCTTTAACTTCCCGCCTAGTACCGTAATCGATTGGTCCGCTCTTACCGAGTACGGTACTGGGCGGGAATTTAAAGCAGTATTTCTCGGCCATGAATGATGCATACGAGTTCTCGCTTGGACAACGGCTTAGTCAAAGCCTGCCTCTCAGTTATTATCCACAAAAAAGCCAGTTACCCAACTTTGCTTGAACATTGATTAAACCCTAGATGTGCGCATGACTTATCGTAAGCAGATTGAAAGACTTGTTCCTCATTCCATGCATAACTAGATAAAAAGTATGTAACTCCATATAAGTGCTTTTAATTAGAAAACCACTACGGGAAATGTCCAATCGAGCCAAATGCGATAGAAGAAGTAAAGACCATGGCGCTGAAGCGCATTAAACCAGATTTTTGGTCACAGTGATGAGTCACTGCTAGTCTGGCAACACCGGAGAATAACGTTATCAATCACAAATATCAGCAAAAGAACGTCGTTAAAGCTGCGTGGAACCCGGTCGCTGGGGGCTAATAAGGGATATGAGATGGCTAATTAAGGAAAACCAGCGCATGGGTTCGAGTTAGCCTCGTCCACTTGAGGAGTGGCGCTGTTCAGGCCAAATGTGCGCAAAAGACAAAGCCGAATTGCTCGACAATACCGGATTGAGTTACCCCCGTCAGAAAACGAAAAACAATGGGAATTGGCTAACTCGTGGTTAACGGGGGGGGGGGGGGGAATTGGTCGAAGATTTGCACAAAATTCACTTCGCATCACCTCTGACCTAAAACCCGACCCGACAAGCAAAATGTTTTCAATTAGTAGTAACTAACAAGAGCTACCCATTAAATTTCATAAAAGAAGGTTAATGGGCACGCAATACACCAGGCGCCAGAGATCTAGATTAACATTCTTTCGAAGATAAGTATGTAAGAGTCAGGTAACCTAAATCAGCGATTTTTGGATCAAGGTCTCTTACGCAACAGAGACAAATGAGCTCGATACAAAGCTCATAAACAGGGATATCGTACAATGTGGGGATGAATGTAACCCATCAATAAAATGAGATGGGGACTGCGTTTTGAATTGAGGTTCAAATTACGATGCCATAATGGAACGTCACAATATAGGGAAAGATGCTCTAAATTATTTGGTATTTCTTTGGCCAGAAAAATCTCAACTTGCAGCAAGATTTCAAACTCCAAGACCCGTCTTCAACCTTCAATTTCGCTTCGAAATGAGAACTGGGCGAACAGTAATGGGTGGATCTCATACAAATTTCGAGCTAGGGAAGCAAAGGATTCGATATTCAAATGTGTAGAGTACTCTTTGGATCCATCTAAACTGGTACAATGGATGTAAGAATGAAGAACATATAAAACACAAAAAGGGACAAAAAAAACAGGTAAAAGTTGAGAAACTCGTATTTTTTAGCAATAACAAAAGGAAGCCAGATTACCTGGCCTTCATCGAAAAGTAACGACGAATTCCACAGAAAACCTGCGAGTACAAATGATGCAGAAACCGCTTTGCTGGACTTTTTGGACATTCAATACAACCGATTTATTTTTGATTTTCGGGAAACAGAGGGCTACATTTGAGAAAAAACTATTTAAACGCTATTCAATAAGATCAATCAAAAAGAGATTATGTTTATTATTCGAAGCAAAATTCGACAATATACAAAAAACATCTATCATAAAGCTGCTTTAAAGAAGTTTGATACGGTACATGATCTCGGTCATAACCTCTCAACCAGGAGAAAAAATCGAGTGATATGTAAATAAGATTCCCGTTAGGCCCTGGACAGACTTCAAGCGATTTGATCGTCGCGACTTAATCGCCGACATTTCCATTCATTTCATTTCACATTCAAAAATTTTGGGCTGGAAAAGTATCACAACCGAAATGCAACTTGATCGGCATGGAATGACGTTGTAACAGTTGTCTCGTCGCGATTCAGTCGCGACAATCAAATCGCGTGAAGTCTGTCCGGGGCCTTAGCTGTATAATAACGTAACGCAACTTTAAACCTTTTCCATAATGAAATTTACCAATAGAATTAGACCAATAGACCAATAGAACCAATAGAATGATCAACAAAGACGCAGCACAACATCAAGAACCTTCCGCACAAAGAGATCACTGGATCACCAAAAAATCGCAATAAAAGCGGCGATATCGCCATAAAAAAGGCTATCAAGACCAATCTGGACGTCGAGATCAGCTCCGATAATCAGATAAAAGATACGATCTAGCGAAAATGATACATGGACTGTGGATTGCGGGTAACGGCAAGCAGCTAGTGGCTGATAAAGACATCAATTAGGAGAAACTGGAAAAAAGGGAAAAATTGGAGAAAAGAGAGAGAGAGAAACCGGAGAAAGATGGCTGGTAAGAGGGAAATGAGCGAAAGTGAGGCGCCGAAGGTACTTGACCTCACTCACCTGGATGCCGGCGTTCAAGATCAAAGCAAGGGGAAGGAACTGTACAAGCTCCACCTGCAAATTTTTACCCTCCCCCCCCCCCCTTGCGTAAAATTTTCCCGAGAAGGAAACAGAGTGTATCTTACGGATAACACAGACATTTTCGCGCAATGCAAAGCTTAAAGCGAGCACGTTTCCTCGGTGTATTTGGTCGGGTACGGGCTCGGCCCCGTCGTCACAATTACGACATACGTTCGGGAGCCTGACGCCAGATTCGTAAGCCTAAATGTACACATTTGGCAGGTAGACGAGTTGAACGGACGAGATATTACCTCCGTCCCCCCCCCCCTTCGCTCTCCTTAGAATCAAAAATCACAGCTACTAATAATAAGATGATATAAAAACAATTCCAGTCATTTTTAGAACTTCCCTTTTCGGTCAGTTTAATTCAAAAAATTTTGTTCTCTCGATTTAGAACTTTACATCAACAAAAAACTTTGAAAGATTATTTACATATCATCGAAGATCTGCGTAAATCTTGCAAACGATTAATGGTTTGATACTGTCGATGAGTGCAAACACGACATTGAGAGCAAAATATTATTTCAGAAAAAAAATTAGTGAATTTAGGAACAGGAAAATCGGAGATCTCTTCATCTCAGTAAAAAGTGTGAAAATCGAATCTTCTCATATAGAAACCGATGGATTGAGAAAATCATGACCAGTAGCAAAGGGATATAATAAAAAAGCTAATTAACAATGGTTTTCATTTCTAAACAAATACAGAAATCAAAAAACTGAAAATTACATACAGCAGCGGTTCAGGAAGCGGAACTGGGAATTTGAAAAATTTGACAGTAACGAAAATTACGGAAAACAAATTTAGGATTACTTGAATGCGGTTAATTCCTATGTACCAGTAGTCCAAAATACATCAAGTCACTTCTACAAAATAGAATTAGCATTTATAGGTGTTTCAACAATTTTGATGCATAAAAAACTAGAGACTGTTTTAACAAAAATTTTCCAGAGAAAGCGAAACCACCGCAACATTGATTATGTACATAATTCGTCGGTCTTTTTCGTTGTCACCGAAAATCGGCTTATCTTTCACCAGGTGGTTTGTATTTGCTGTAGAAACCATTCAACCATTCCACAGATACCAAATCTTGACAAAAATTTCTGCTTCAGTAGAAATAATGAACGACCAAATGGAAATTGATTTGGATTCCACGCTAGGAAAAAAGGAATAGATTCTAGTGATTAGCATCTTTATGAATAAATTTAGAAATCAAAAATTCTGTGGCCCTTCCTTTCATGGTAATTTGGCAGATACTTTATGTGAAGAGACGGAAATTTCTAAAGTTTTCAAGTATACAATTTTGAGTGTGGAACAAGTTTTCTAGTGGACAGAATTTGCTAGAACAGTCTTAAACACAAAAGAGAACGAATCATCAAGGAAATTTTTAACGGAGATGAATTTTACATGTAAGAAACATCCTCCTGAGATGTCTCATCATTTTTTATCGTTTGTATGTATAAGAATGATCACGTGCGTGGGAGGAGATCAAGGCGTCTAGGGGCTTTTAAATACGGGAAGTGTACAATTGAATGCTTGATGTGTCAAGCATATGCTAAGATAAATGGTGAATTTTAGAGATTTTTGGGGCGGAGGTACGATTTATGACGACAAAGTTCGTCCTCGACTGCCATCAGATTTCAGCTTAAAACTTCATGCGGAATACGATCCGGGCAGATTGGTCTTGAAGGTGCGCAGGCTTTCAGTACACGGGTGGGCGGAGCTTGATAGGATCTGGGCGGGGCTTGATTGCACTTTGACTGTTCCAGGCTCACTATCTCCATTCAAAGACAACATTAGAGAACCGGACCAACGCAGAGGCCCCTCTTCTGGGGGCCATTCAAGATCGGCACTAAGCGGTGGGGATTAGATTCAGCCTAGGCACTTCCTTTAAATGATTACTCAAGCCAAATCAGATGAAGGAAAGATAGAAAAAGACGAGTTGCAGTGATAACAGTAAAAAGTTATGAGACATCCTAATACGAACTATCATTATTTTTGAATGCTGAATCATTGATTTAGTTATGAAAAATTCACAGAGTGAGAGCATCACCGAAACTTCCGTCGATAACCAGTATGTAACTGTAGAGTGTTTTAAATGCGCATTCATTTCGACCAGAAACTCACCCGAGAGCGTTTGATTCAGATTAAATGGCAACTGGATTCGAGCTGCGGTGAAACAGGCAGAGATTTTTGCTATGACTGAGGTAGAGGGAATAACGGCGACTATAAATAATTCGCCTAACTCACCAAAAAATAAATCTAAATCTTGTTCTAACCACGCTGAAGGGTTCGAAAATAGAGCTTAATTGCTGTTTTCCCCTCTTCAGTTTTTTCGATACCATATACGTCCTAGTATAACCCTCTTTTCAGAGAAGAGCAGTTATGCTTCATAGGCTCTTGTTTTTGTCAAACAAAACTGCTTTTCTTTTTGTCATTCTGGAGCCTTTCCGTGCCCCGATTGCAGTTATAAAGCGCAAAATACGCAAAATTTGAATACGTTTGGGATCTTTTTCCTAAAAACGCAGGCGACTTTCATCCTTATATGGGCGGAGCTTATTTAGGCGGGCGTGGTTTGATAGCACTTTTGCGGAATCCAGGCCCATTTTCACCATTTAGAAGCCATATTATGACAGGACCAATGCAGATGCCCCTTTTTTGAGGCGTGCTCTTCGACTAGTAATCAGAGTAGCATAGATTTTACCCGGACGCTGCCTTCGATATTTTTCAGCCAAGTAGAAAGTTATTCCGACCACTTTTTTCTTCTTTGATTTTTTTCTGCAAACTGAAAATCAGAAATGGCTGTTCTCATGATCTTCTTTCTATAGCACTAAGATTTTGTTTTTCTTTCTTCCACTGACTTAACATTTCCTCTAGAACATAAGTAAAGTCGTCAAGTTTATCCTAAAACTGCCATATGCTGATTGCTTCAAACATACTGGGACAGAAAGAGCTTATGAGTTAATTTTATATTGACCTAAAACACTTCGTAAAACCGAAAAGAGGAAGAAATGAAAAGGGATATATTCAGAGATGTTCGACATTAGCGACTAGAGGACAACAGAAAAGAAAAACAACATTTTTGGTCATTATACACAAGCTTCAACTGTGAATTAAGCAAGTGTACTACAAAATACTAGGTCTAAACCGAAATGACGAAATAACGGTAGGAAAAATGGTCAGAATTTTCCCATGTTTGGACAAATTAGCTCAAAAAACTATTGTGCCGATCAAAGCAAACGAAAAAACAGGAACGAGAGCAGTAATCGATGGCTCAGATCCCAAAAAAAGAACGAAACGAAAATTGTTTGACAAAGGGTAACTACTCCTACTTAAAAATTTTCTTGCAATCAATCTGGGAAATACCGTGACCACCGGAACATGATTTTTTTCTAATCCGTCACAAACAATCTCGTACACTCGGTGTGATATGATGCAGAATGTTGAAGGCAAAAAGTGATGAGGGTAATTGTAATCAGTCACTAGAAAATTAATTTGACATGATACAGTAAAAACGAGGTTCCACCCAGCTAGCCTAAAGAATTTGGAAAAATTAAGAACTTTCAAGATATTGGCAGTCATACGAATAGATATTCTCCGGGAAATACTTGTTCCGATGTAGGTAAGCATAGATTACTCGCGATTACTAGTCCTGCTCATAGCCTAGCCAATCATAGCCGACTGCTGACCAATCAGAGGCGCGCCCCAGTAGCGGACAAGTCACAAACGCCACTACTGCTTTGTAGAGTAAACGAGAATCACAGCATTCTTGTCCATTTGTGAAAAATGCCTTATTTACTGGAAATTATTATATATTCAATTTTGCAACACTCCAAGGCGTCAAAACACCAGAACAAAATCTTACATTATTACAGTGAGGTTGGCATTCAGATAGAGAATTTTATTATAATGACAAAAGCCAGAAGATAAAATGAAAAACTGAACTCAAGCAAAATGAAAGCACACAGCCAAACTGGGTACGATTTTTTTGGGTGGGTGATAATTCGATCTTCGGTCATTAACCTTTCAATTTGTTTCTTATCAGATTAGCTACGATCGACTGTAAATCAGCGCTTTTTATGTGCAATTTCTTATCGATTTATTTTCATCAGTCATATTGTTCCTTGTTTTGGTAAATGCGCTCAATATTAAAAAACAAAAAGATAGAATTAGAGATAAGAGACAAGAAAAACCTGGGATCTATTATTACAACGGAGATTCGAAACAACAATCGCGACATTGGAGCATTGATCAATATCCTCATGATCTATCTGAGGGTTTTTTTGCTCTACCTTTTCAGTGAAATTTCCAGCAAGACTATGAAATGATCATCGATCGAAATAAGTAATTATTACAAAGGCTGGACTAGCAGCAATTTTTTCATTCTTTTTAGTCAAAAAATTTTTCGAAGGAAAAACAAGAATGTTCCGAAAGGGGTGTGGCGTCAACCCCCCCCCCCCTTTAAAATAGATTCGAGAAGCTTTTGAGTGGGTGGGTTTATAATCCTGATCTGGAAAAAAACAGCCATGGCAAAAAATTATAATGCTTTTGAATAGTTATAAGAGAAAACGAATAAGCCCACTGCACATTCTCCGCGGCTATTCCTCATGGAGCATACATTAGCATGTGCGAAAGGACTAGTTGTCCATAGAAGAAGCGTTTCGTTTCCCTATCTGTTGTAGACTCAAAACATTGATGATTTGGATGTAACAACGAAGCATTAGCAAATGTTATAGCTCATGTAAATCAAATTGATTCCAGCAATTTCGCCAAAATTTTCTCGCCATTTTATTTCTGGCTAGATCGTAATTTGCGTATCACTTGTCACAACTTTCTAAAAATATAAATTTGAATCTCAGATTTTGGGCTTAATGCCAAAATTTAAAAGTTCTCTGGCAATCTTATCTCAGTCGAGGAGCTTTGAGGGGTGACATCTGAATCTGCAGATGAGGAGAATTGAGAACAAGCCTATTTCTCAGAACATAAAGGAAAAGTGCTGGAGCTTTGGCCAGGATTAGCTCTTTCCCAAAATGTTCTGTAAACGACTTGAAGTGGGTAAGCTGTAGAAACTACAAACACACCGTTTCCAAAGACGCTAAGAAGGGCTTTCACTTGGCCGGAAATGACTGTGTGTGCTTTCGCATGCCGGCCTCAGAAAAAAAAGACGAAAACTGCAGCTACTCAGGCTTTTGAAAGAGAAGATTTATGCGTGGTAAGAGAAAAATCTGGGCTGTTTTGAGAAGGTCTTTAAAAAATTTTCAAGCATCAGAAAAACGGCAGAATTAGAACACAGAGAAGCGTGGTAGAGGTAGAAACAAAAGAGTGATAGGAATGAACAATTGATACCCTATGACTCAACTGGCTTGGCGGTTGGAAGGCGGGGCTTCGTGATCTAACTGAGGCTATAACGATCAGCGAGCACGCGCGCGACTGAGACGCAGACTGCTTCGCTGACGCGAGGGGCCTTAATCAAGTGACAGAGCCCCGCCTTCCAACCGCCAAGCCAGTTGAATCAAAGGTTAGATAGGGTACAAAAATGGCAATCCAAAATTCTTTATTAAAAATCAGTAAAATTCTACGGAAACAAATCATCAATTCTATGCAGTTGGACCGTAAAATCTCAGTCACTTCTATACGTAGTGCGGTCCCAGAATATTTTCAAGAAGGGGGGGGGGAGAGAGAGAAAAGCAAGAGAAGTGTCCTTATCCGAAAAGGGCATGTTGGCTTGAGCCTTTCGAACAAATTCTTGTGACATTTTCCGAAAACTTTGTGGGCTATAACAAACCTTGAAATTCACCAATAAAGACTCGAAGAACGAAGTAATATATGTCCAAAATGATGAAAATGAAGAAATGAAAAGTAAAGAGTAATTCCTTTCCCTCGAGCTATAAAAGCGAAGATAGATAACTTAGTTAACGACAGAATGTCTAGAAATTTCAACAATGAAACAAGCGAACAATTTCTGGAATATTCTCGAAAGACCGGATGACTTGTCTCTGAAGCGCCTCCGTTGAGTGGCGACCGCAATTTGCCTCAGACCAGCTTAGCATCTTTTTCCAAAAGCGAAAGCAGCTCAAGAGAAATTTGCTGCGAATTTCTCTTACGCTTATCCTAGCGATTCCAGAAGGCCTATCGCTTCCTCGCTGTTGTATAGAACTGGTGAGCAGCGAGAAGGAGGATTGGAGTTACTCTAGCTGACAAAAAACGAATGTGAAAAGCCCACACCATCTGTCCAGTATAAGATTTTCCACATTTCTTCTTTTATTCGTGCTTACACATTCTGAGTCAAAAACTTCTTTCAACAATTAGCACTTTTGACAGTATGCCCCAATATGTCTTTCCAGATATGTTTCAAAAGAAGACGAGGAGCGAGGAGACTAGGTAAAGAAATTTTTGAAAGGGACCCATAGGAGCAGTAAAACTGCGCAAATAAAACACTGAAAACGTTTTGAATTTTTTTAAAATCCCAGATTGGCTCATATACTTGTGAACGCAATTACCTTGCACCCTTCTTTGAAATGTAGGGCTACGAGCCCGCAAAAAAATAGAAAGCATCCTAAAAAAATTTTGTAAGATGTGAGTAGTACCGCACCTTTTGGGTGGAGGAACGAACACTAACACCTTAATTAGGCACCTCCGCGGACTTCTGCTCCCAACACGATGCACATCTGTAGAACGAAAGGACCAGCAGCCCGCGATAAGGGAAGGACGGTTAAAGCTGTCTTTTGGAACGGAACATATACCACCTTGAAGGGCATAGAACACTGATTCCAAATCTGTCTTCCTTAACTGCAAGCTTTAACTGGACAGGGAGTTATGAGCATTTATTGGAGTAAAAACTGCATGATTTTTTTAGGATAAAGTTAGTTGCTAAAATTTTCCTAGCGCTTAAAGGCAGTGCCCCGGCAGATTTTGCATTTCCATCTTTTTGCATGTTTTGGGCCTCTTCGACGCGTAGATCCCGAATTTGAGCTTTTAAACGGCCGAAAAGAAGGCTTTTTCGGGGCGTTTACCCAATTTCCAAAAGACAGCTCGGACGAGAATTTCAATGGAAAATTGGAAGGCCCCGGCACGAAGACCCTGCCGCCTGTAATTTTTGCTTCAAATAGCATGCACAATGCGGAGAGCGGTAGTGGGGTCCCGCGCCGAACATGTAAGAGAAGTCGTCCGAGAGCGCGCCGATTGGGGTTGCGCGCGCCGGTTCAGGGGCCATTTTCTCGGCGTGGGGGGAACATCAACCAGCCGGACTGGGCCTGGGGAAGTGAGGTGACTAGGAACCCCAACGCAGCTATATCCCCTAAGGTGCGAATCTGCCGGGACACTGCCTTTAAAAGAGGCAGTGGAGTGTGGATATAATCAATCAGCTGGTAACATGATTTCGGCTTCGTCACATTTTGACTCAACATTCTTACCTAAGCATATCACGCAAACTGCAAAAAATCAATAAGCAGATGAGGGCAATGAATGTGTCCTGAACGAAATGGCTTCATTAACACAAGCCCAACCCTGTACATTATGTATACCAAATTTGGTTCAGATTCTATTACTTCTTCTGTCCTTTTGGGCAGACATGAAAAATTTTCTATGCAAACCTCATAAAAAATCAATAAATTGATAAGTACAATCCGTGTGTCCTGAACAGAACGACTTATTAGCACACGCCCCATCCCATACATTATGCCTGCCAAATCTGGTTCAGATTCTATGATTTCGTCTATCCTTTTCAGGCGTACATACAAGATTTTATGAGCAAAAACTGCAAAAAATCAATAAATCGATAGAGGCAATTGGTAGCCCCCTAACAAAATGACTTAATAAGGCACGCCCCATCACATACATTATTTCTGCCAAATTTGGTCCAAGTTTCATGACCCATTCTATCCTTTTTGAGCGAAGATACAAAAAGTGACTAAGCCAAATATTATACAGGGTGTCAGTAAAGTATGTATACACTGTTTGATCGTTAATATCTTTCTTTCCAACAAGTCTTTTGCCTTGCTTCAGGTACCTTTTTGTAGAGCTGGCTTCAACTTAGATTCGCAGTATAGAACGAATCACCAATCTCTCTTTATTACTGTAGGATTACGGTAGAAACTTCAAAGAGGGTTTTGAGCCATGAAAGGCCATATTTTGGCTCAGAAAGGAAACAAAACAGCCTGAAAGCTTTCACAATAAGCTAATTAAAGTTGTTGATTCTAAATATAAAGTTCCCAACTTGTTATGATGCTTCATTGAAGAGTTATGCCGGGTAAAAGGTAGCGGCCATTTTTTCAATCTTCTAAAAAGTGCGGTTACACCGTTTAGAAAGCTTCGCAATATTGTGAATAGTTGAGTATTGAACTCCGCGTCCATAAAAACCCTATTACACAAGTTTTCACATTTTGAAAAATTTTGAAGTGGCAGCTTTTTCCACATTGACACCATATGTTTCAAGTTCCTACCGTAATCCCACAGTAATGCAGAGCGGTCGGTGATTCTCTCCATACTGTAACTTTAGGTTGAAGCCAGCCCTACAAAATGGTACCTAAAGCAAGGCGAAAGACTTCTTAGGAAGAGGGATATTAACGATCAAACAGTGTATACATACTTTACGGACACCCTGTATAAGTATTGATGTTTATTCTATTCACACATTTGATTTTTTGGTTCAGTAAATGCTCATAACTCCTCACGCAGAAACGCTCCGCAGATAAGTAAAAACAGATTTTGAATGAGCGTTTCATGCCCCTCCATATAGTGTACATATGTTCGGTCTCAAAGGCCACTTCGACTAAGCATCCTTCCCTGGTGAGGTGTTCGTTCCTCTACCCGCACCCCTTTCTCCAAAAAAAACTTGTCGAAGCTCCTTTTTTTCTCCAAAAAAAACTTCAAAGTGGTCACTGGCATCACTGTTTTCTAAGATCTGAAGAAAGGGATTTTATAGATTAGAAACTTTTATAAATTAGAGAAGGCTTTCACTCTGAGAATGTAAAGTGAACGTTTAACCAAGTATTGTGCTGTTGAAGTAAGTGATTGGTCATCATAAAACATGCTCGTAGAGATAATGGAAAATCAATATTCTGTATGAGAGAATTCTAATTTTCAGCAAAAATTTTCAGCGTCTTAGCGCTTGAAAAAATAAGAGGTTTGCAAACAAACTGGAACTCAACAAAAATTCAACTAGTTCTACCTGAGTGAAGCAAATCCGACCTGCAATGCACTTGAATTCTTCTTTGCGCCAATGTGTGACGTATCAGGTGCGAAAACCAGATTGACTGGACATTCTCAAGGACGTTTCTAATTGAAATTACAAAGGAAAACTTTTGCAGCACTAGCTAGTTGAGAAGACTTGAGAGAGAATTCGATAAGTTTGCAGTTTGCTGGAGAGAACCTTTAGAAATAGATGCAAAAGGGGCTATAACCATTCCGCACTGAGATTACCTAGCCATTATCGTTGTCATGCCAACAATAGACCCGTTAACGGAAAATGAAGAAAAAGACCCTAAAAATTTGGAAATGATGAATCACTCAAATTACAGTAGGTCCTTCACCTGAACATATACTGCGCTAAATTCAGCTGCAATCACAGTTAAAAAGGACAAGGTAATGGATAAAAAAGTAAGTCAAGAAGAAGACGACTTCATTACGCATAATCTTTGACTCATGTGGCTTGGCGACTGGAAGGCGGGGCTTTGTGGCCTAATTGAGGCCGCTCGCGCCCGCGACGCAGTCTGCGTCTCTCCTGTGCGCGTGCTCTCCGATCATTACCTAGCCTTAAATAGGTCACGAAGCCCAACCTTCCAGCCGCCAAGCCAGTTGAAACAAAGGGTAAATAGTCAGTATATTTTATAGGAGATAAGAATCAAAAGTCATACAAAAGGATAAAGGTAAGTATAGTGAGCATAAAAATGAAGAAATGAAATCCCTTTGTAGAACTATTCCAGCGAGAAAACCAAGAACTGGTTAGAATGTAAATAGAAACGAGTGAAAAAAATTACAAATCTTTGAGCAAAAATGGGATTTATAATGGAGAAAACAAGGATGGAGAAACTTAACAGAAAAGTAAAGAAAAGATGCATGAGATCGTGATTTACAGATCCAGCAAATAGCAGACTTTCGTTGGGCAGCACTAACTATTCTTATCCGAACGAAGAACACACCTTCAAGGATCAAAAAACCTGTACATGTTGTTTGTGTTGAGATGATCAATTATAGTTTTCAAATTCTTCATTTCAATGACACAATCGTGTCAGCAACAATACAACTAACAATCTTCTTCAAACAAGACCAACAGTGCATGCATTTTCAGGAAAATGAATTGATCAAGATGACAACGTCGAAAAAAAAATGACCCTTAGCTATGGAACAATTCAAAGGGAATAGAAATAAAATCTAAGAAAAAACAATCAAGAGATCACAGACTACATGGAAGCCTTATTGGCTTTCCACCATGCTCGAACCTTTTCGTGGCCTTCATCCGATACTATTACCAGCTTTTTATCGCTGTCAGCCCATAATAAGATACCTTCTCGTAAAGAAAAATCACGAACACCTGAAATTCTGTTTAAGCGTCTAGATTAACAGAAAAATCAAAAATCACATTGATGAAGAGGAAATAAACCAAGATAAGGTTCGTAATAAAAAAGCCGATGCTTCAAAAAAATCACAAATCTTGAAGTTGCGAATGCTTACCGATAAACTCAGAATCCCCTTCAAATGCTGAGTAAAGTGTAGCTTCCGTAAAAGTCAGCCGTTTGCGCTCATCTTCCCATAAACGGATCTGGTCGGCAACCTAAGCGATGTTCCTCATAGAGACGAAGATTCATGGGAGAAAAGCATAAATCGCAAAAAAAAAGAAAAGTTTAACTATATCAAAATATTTTACCGTAACAGGCAAACAGTTCAAGGGTCCGCCAGCAGCTAGGCATTGCTTGTGGGCGTTCGCTCGCAAAAAGGAGATTATTTGTGAGGCCGTAATACCAACCTAAATTTGTTATGTAAAAGGAAAAATGATTAATATAGATGATTAATATACTCATATTGAAAACCATGAAATCTCCTTCACCTGCAATGCTCTTCTCACCGATTCCCTCGTCAAAATCCCAACGGACATATCATTGAACCGATAAGTCATTTCAGTGAAAGTCGACAGAATAGCCAATTGTAGACTAGAGTTTGTGTAAGCATATAATCGGAAATTCGTCTCCACGATGATATTCCCACTACGACGTTCGTCCATTCGTCGGACACAGCCAGCATTTTCATCATCAGCGGCACCGGTGCAGAGGTTCAACAGCAAAGGGGTGAGAAAGAACACCCTGAGAAAAAAAAATCATGTGTAATTTTGCGCAGATATCAAGTGTGGTTACAAACATATTAGAGGAATATAATATATCTAACATATGTATGAATACATATTTTTGGTAATTTGAGTAAGAAATGAAAAAATATATCCTGATCACTATGTAATATATTCTGGATTCGTTGTTTACCACTTGGTCACCCCTGATCCGTGGAACACGGCAAACGAGGAGAGAGCAGGCGGAGAAATCATGATGAAATACAGATGTTCATTTTTGGATCGCTGCCAAGCGGCATGCGTTTTGGAACGCTGCCAGATTTCTTAACGAGTAACCAAGATTTTCGTAAAAGGGTCACACGTATTTCGAAAAGCAATCAAGAGTGTCGCAATGATTTTGAGAATGGGCCCAGTGTCCGGGTGTGTTATTTGTAACTGCTTTTTTTCGAGCTTGTTATCCCAGAATGTGTCTAATATGTTGTACTCCCATTAGTTGCTTTTCAAATAATGCCAAATTGCGTAACAGCATGACTTGAGCTAAATTCATCTATGTATGGTTCACTTTTAAAAGCGTGACGATGAGTTGATTGCGGTCCTTGCGCAGACAGGAGCATAAAACACCCATACAAAAAGGCATCACCTCAACACTTAGCTCAGTCACTTCCAGTGTCTGGATACTATCGTATCTAAGCAGAAAAACTATTTGATTAAAGATATAAACCAAGAAATGGGAGTGCGTGCGTGTCGCGCGCGGTCGCGCCATCGTCACGATTTTTCAAATGTCCTATACTCCTCTTGGTAAAAATGCTCTAATTAAGAATAGTCACTTTAGGATTATCTTGCTTCCGCGTGTAGACAAGAGAGTGCGGTTAGTAGCTTGGTCTCGCTGGTACTTTTGGAAACTTCTATCTAATAACAGCCTTGCTTTTGCTTGTTAATGGGGCCCGCTGGTGCTTTCTAGGAATCGGAGCGGCACGTAGGTCAATTGCATCGGGCAGGGGAACAGATTTTTGTACGTTTGGGGCATTTCTAAGAATTGAAAGTCCAAAAGTGGCATTACGGCAATTTGAGAATGAATACCTCATTTCGTTGTTTTCTTTTTGTAGAGTCGTAAGGTTGGTTTTTTTATATACGGTCTTCAAGTGGCACATAGGGCACAAACTTTCTTTTTGAATAGTTTCTATCGGTCTGTAAGCGGCACGTAGGGAAATTCGATCGGGCACGGAAACAGATTTTTGTACAGGACATTTGAAAAATCGTGAAATGGCGCGACCGCGCGCTACATGCACGCCACTTCTAGAAACCGCAGTTTCTTGGTTTTCATCTCTAGTGGAATGGTTTTTTTTTATTACATATGATAGAATTTACAAACTGGAAGTGAGTGAGCTGAGCGCTGAGGTGGTATCTCCTTGAATGAGCGTTTTATGCTCCTGTGGGCGCGGAGTCCGCAGTCAAATCCGTCCTCACGATTTTTTTGAATGACCTGTACATTTGGGGCAGTTCTCAAAACTAAAGGTCCTAAAGGGCACGTACGGCAGTTTGAGAGTACGCTGTCAGTTAACACTTGATTTCGTTGTTTTCTTTTTGTAGGAGTCGTAATTGACTTTTCTTATATATACGGTCTTCAAGCGGCACATACGGCATAAACTTTCTTTTTGAATGTCACTATCGGTCTCTAAGCGGCAAGTAGGGTAATTTGATCGGGCAGGGGATCAGATTTTTGTACGTTTGAGGCAGTTCTTATAATTCTTAAACGGTCTTCAGGGGGCACGTAGGGCATGAGCTCTCGTTCAGATAGGTAATATTGGTTTGTGAGCGGCACGTACGGCAATTTGATCGGACATGGAAACAAATTTCTGTACGTTTGTGCAGTTCTTATGATTGACGGTCTCTATGGCTCAGTAGTCGTGCTTTTCGGGGAGGAATCTCCTTTTGTAGTAAAGGTTCATATTCCCTTGGCAAAAAAATTGAAGGATTCTCTGATAAAGTTCGTAGACGATTGATTTCGTTACTGTCGGAGTTGATTCTGGGAGAAAAGTGTTTTTTGTAGTACACATAGTTGTTATGGGTGTATTTCTACTTCCAAAACGATAGGTGTTCTGCTACTTACTTAACGATCTTTTATGGAACTTGTTGAGAAGAGCTGGAAGAGCAAATTTTCTTTGAGAGGGTAGAAAAGTGGGGACTTTTGTTATCTGAATGTCTCTGTGAGGAGGGGAAATTTGTAGAAAGAGCGTGGTAAACGAGAGAAAAATAATATTCTCCATGCATGGTTGTAGCAGGAATTTCGAAAAATGCTGTATGATTTGTGGAGATTATCGCTCTTCGAGCAGTTCTCCTTTTGTAAATGCGTTTTGCAAAAATGTTTCCAGGAAAGGAATAGGAAACTTATTTAGAAATATTTATGGTCGCAACTAAGCCCTTATATTGTATCTGTCCCGACCCACTTGCTAGCGACCCGTAAGGTCGCTAGTCTCAATAATATATGAAATGGAAACATCCCCATAGACGCATTCACGACAAGTACTACAAAAACGGTTCTTTTGCGCGAATACAGTACCAAATAGTAAGCCTACGCTAAACCTGCTTGTGCAAAGTGGTCTTCATCTCGAACTGTACCCAAATTTAGACAAGGTGCAAGTACGGCAAGGTAACAACTTCAATTTTTGCAAGGGAAAACGCTTCGTCCGGTTTTTTTAGCATCAACGGTGCTTGGGCTGTTTACATATACCTGTAGGCAAACGTGAACCCGGGTCCAAAGCACCATTACATCTTTTGAGGAAAGGAAAGATGAAAATGCGTGCAATTGAAAGTTCCGCCCACTCAGCTGGGATTGGCCAGCATGGGTCCCGACTCGATATTAACGTCCTTAAAAAATGAAGAGGCTCTAAGTGCTCGTGATATGTACATATTCGAATTCCTTATGCATTCCAAAGGGTATGTCGCGGCCAGTAGCCAGTCATGTTTTTTCTGGACATGGGATTACGGTAGCCTACAGTTGACTTGCAGAAAAGCCCAACCCCCATGTGAGTTACCATATTCCACCTAACCACCCTTCTCCATCCCTCTACATGTTTGCCAAGTGTTAACATATCCCAACTGATAAAACCCCCAACGTGGTGATATCATTTAGAGCATTGTTACTAACCATTCTGTCCTAGTCGGGCACGTTTGGTGGACTGCCTACTAACCTACTGGTCAGCAATCCTACTAACCACTGTTGCGCAATGCAGCTAAAAGGACGAACTTCTCGCAGTGAGGTGTTCTATATTAGTAAAAGCTTCAAAAAGGTGAGCTCCAATCAAAAATCATCATCGAAAAAATAGCCCTCAAACTACACTTTCAGACTGTCAGTCTTCCTGCTGCACGCGCATGGCGAGTTAAAGACAGTGATGTCGCCGCTCGAGGATATGTGCTGTGCTTGACAAAACAAAAGGTAAGGAGTATCACGAAGTTTAAATTTCTTCTTGTTTTAATGTGAAGATTTAGGGTCTGCTTTTCGATAAAATGACAAATTTGAAACCGCGGCTTGTAACACTAACAAGAAATGGACTTCTTATCATTTACTGCAAGGAAGACAAGGGTAAGATGGACTCAGACAAACACCGGTCATGTGAACCATAATTTTAGGATTCGTCGTAGATGTAAAGGATGCAAGAGCGATGACCACAAAAACTGACCACTTCCATACAAAACGACAAACTTATGTAGGCTAATTACGTTTTCTGCACTAATTTAAAGATTGATGAACGCGCAAATTACTTAGCACTACAGCAACATTTGTAAGCATTCAACCGGAGGGACTGCCATGTGAAAAAAAAAAGATAGCTCATTTTTTTGATAACAACTGGCATTCCCTCACTATGAACTCCATATGAGTCTGGAGCGGCAGTACACGGAGATCACAAGCTCGAAAAATAAAATAAAAATAGCATAACAAAAAAAGGGAATTTCCGACAAAATAGCGCAAAAAAAGATAAACAGGAGAAAAAATTACGAATAAAAGAAGACAGCTTTGGTAGATAATCATATGTCTTGATGTTTTACAATAGCCAATTCGTCCATAACTGCGAAAAGTGCAGATGATAAGGACAGCAAAAGATCGAGACCGCAATGACTAGCGGTTGCCACCGAATATAATATCATGAATCAGGAAAGAGAGCAGCTGCTCAAAGCAACATCCAGGCAATACTGGGTACTCGGTCTTCTTATGTCTGTGATGAATAAGAGTTTTAAATTTACTTGAAAGCTGAACTACTGTCCAATGGCAGATAAATCATACCGTACCCACTTTCTCGAGAGAGTAGAGAGCCAGTTAGAGCCCTCGATTACGGTAGAATACGGTCCAAATTGGATTCGTAGGTAAATTTCTAGCCGTCATCAATTTAGAAGCTGCTTCGACCAAGACCTCTTAATTAGTGTCTAGAAAACCTAGGCACCCAGATTTGCCCAGTAATGCCTTCACACTAAATGACTCATTTTTAGCGCCGTTGCGCTCTCAAACTGAAGTTCAAATATGGCTCAGTATCAATGATCATGTTCAACAACGAGATTCCTCGATGGAGAAATGCTGTGACAAATGCGCATGATGGAATTCTGCGAAGTAAATTGCACTTTATTGGAGTCAATCGAGCGCCAACGTTGAGCATACAAAAGTTAGAAAATGCGCAGATGAAAGCGACTGTGCTGGAAGGTGCGCCAGAGGACGAAAGTCAGTTTTTTCTTAAGTTTCGCTTTGACTAATCCAAAAGTAAGGTTTTTAGAGCTCTCCACATCAAAATCTCCCACCACCAAAGGGTCGAAATCCAGTGTCAATACCTGCGCAACTGCTGAAGGCCCATCTGAACCTCAGCAGACAAACAGCGAGGTGACCGTGGATATGCCAGAAGAAAGTGAACCGATTACAGTAATCGAAGCTCCTTGTCGGAACCGTGCGCAGACAAAAAAGAAGCCTTCCCGCATTGTCATCACTTCTGATGACAATTCTCAATGGGAAACATTTGATCCTAGTGTGTGCGACTCTTCTTACCAATGGCTTCATAAAGAAACGAAAAAACCTGGGCGACCAGCTAGAAAATGCGTTTCAGACTCTACAAACAGTGGTTTGTTCACCGAATTAACTGATGAGGACGACAGCAGGACTGAATCGGCGTAAGATTATATTCTACGATATGTCCAGCACAACTACAGTATTATCGTTTCAGAAAATCCGTTCGCTGCGGTTACCATTCTGTCTCAACCTTGCGATCGCGACTGGAGGCAAAAATCCGCGGCACACCGTCACGAAAGTCGAAGTCAGCAAAGAAGCGAAGTCCAACACTTGCCAAAATGAAAGAGGTACCTTCTTGACCTTTACAAAGCGCAGGAAGTTGGTCTTATGATATTTTTTGCAGGTTCGTGCTGCATCCCTAACCTCAATCGAAGAGTCGACGCCTAAATCTCGACCAACTATCGTTATCACTCCAGCCACTCCTTCCAACATAGAACGACTTCGCCGTGCTGGACGATCCCAGTCCGAAACTGAATGCAGCTCTCGAACGCGCAGAGAGAAACCAGCCGTTACCTCCTACGACGACTCACTACTCGATGCCCCTCAATCCGAACGTCTTACTAATTCACAGCGACAAGGTGAAGATTGGCGAAACATCTCCCTCGACAAGTACAACCCAAATCAATGGTGGGCTCAGCCGCTGCAAGTGTAAAAAAATGTAATCACTTACTAATAATAAAGATACAAGATGATTTGTATGGAGTTCAACGCATACTGTACATGATATATAAGGAACTATGATCCTTGCCGATCATAAAATTTTTGCATTTTCAAATCTACTCAAAAGCGAGGAACATCTATAGAATACAGCAATCATTGAAACACCGCGAGAAAACGTTGCCGAAGACAGAAACGATATATCTAGTGAATTTCTAGTCAACAATAAAGCGCTAAGCGTCTGTCTGTTTGTCTGTGTGTGTATATATCTGTCTGTCACGAAATTCATAGAGCGTGTTGTAGCCAAGGTCTTGAGCTGAAATTTTGGTCATAGCACCCTATCAGCATGTGGGTAAATAGCGCAAAAGCACAAGCCAAACCGATAATTGGAACTAAAATCTGCGCGTCAAACGGGTCCACGCGACTTTTGGTTGACCAATGTGGGTCGGCGATTGTACTTTTTGCGAAGTTGTGGATTTGCTCAGCAAGTAAATGTGCAGATCATAGACTTAAGTCCAAAAAGTAAGCAGCAAAAAATCTATTTCACGCAAAATCAGCGCCAAAAAGGAGTGATTGTTAGATGATCAATTTGTCAAGATTACAGCTGATCATTTGCGAAGATCTCTGCTCAGGAATGCAGCGGACAAAAATAACTGTCCTTTGCGGGAACTACTCGTCAATAATAATTTCAGTAACTGACAGAAATTCTCTTATAAACTTCTACGCAAGAATTTTCTCTTCCCAATTTACCGCTCCTACATGGAAAAGTTCAGGATTGAGTAGTTTTTTTTACAATTCGTTCATGACGATCAGCATCGCATAGTGTGTTTCAGAGTGAAGATCATGCGAGCAAGAGGAAGGCATGTAGAAAGAGGACTGCGAGACTCTGCCAAGCAGAGTTGAAGCACTGATGACTAATAATAAGACAAATGAATACGAAAAAACATGAAATCTATGCCACTTATATATAATCGTCATATTCTTGAGTAAAGCAATTAGTTTTCATGCTGTTTGGACATACGACAGGGCAGATATGGAATTGGGGCATAGAGAATATCCAGAACTTTGCGTTTAGGGGAGATTTTTAAAAGCAAGTAGAGACGTTAAAAACTATTGATATCTAAAAATACTACTCGAATTTAAACGAGGAAAAATGAGCTTTATGCATAGTCAGATAATTCATGAGAAAGATAAAAGCGAAGACTATGCAGAAAACTTGTGAGAATAATAGCAAAAACAATAAAAAATTTGCCAACACTTTTGTATTTCTCAAGGAAAAGGTGATGCTTTGCGGATGAATGTTTGGACTTCGACGAAAAAACGTAGTCCTGCGACAGCAAATAAAGCACTTGTATGATGGAAAAAGACAAGTGTGTATGCTCACCCATCTTTTCGCTTCCTAATAAAAATTAGTCCAAGTTCTCGCATATGCATGGCTAACGTTGACTGCTCCTCTGTCCAATTGGGATTGATTTCAAATGCCGTAGTGGAGAGATCCGCGCCTGCAAAACTTGCAGAAGATAGCAATAAAATGACAAAGCAAAAGTACCTATAACTACACATAGAATAATCCTGATGAGGAGATCCATAATTGGCCGGATATCTCGACCTTTTGCCGTTTCAAGTTTGAGATATTCTAAAATCAACGACATCGTGACCATGTAAATCAAAAAGATAGTAGCACCAAAGGAAAATTAGTGAGCACTCTAACCCACCTATCATATAAGTCCAGAGCTGCTGAACAGGACTAAGCAACAAGAACTGGAACCCAGCGGATGTTATCTCAAGATCCGCCGAGCCCTCGTTGTCACTGGTAAAACCGGCAGCGGAAAAGAGCTCACGCGTGGTCGACGATACCGAATTCATATTCTTATCAGATGGTAATGCTAGATATCTGAATAGCGACTTACTGATATCGAATTGCACAGATATAAAATGGAATACCTCAGTATGCATTCCCATCGTTCACCAGCTTTCTTGCCAAGTTCTTTCTCATTTTGCCGTCGTTTTGGATCTACCTCTACGGGATTGATTTTCGAGCACTTTTGGGCACCGAGCATGATGGCTCGTAGGTAGGACTGGCGGAATGAAGGCTATAACAAAGCAATCAACGAGGAAAAGAATGGAAGAAAGGGTAGAAGACATACGTGGAGATTGCCGTTGCCAGTAATGAGGCCTAACCTGGCTAACAACTTTTCGGAAGACTCAAGCTCCGCGGAAGTGTCGTGGGACATGGCAGCACTGTAATACATCTACTGAGGTACAAACCGGAAACGCTTTTGTGTAGAGTCTATGCGAGATGGTGCAGGCTTAAAGATAAATAAGCTTGCAACTAACGCACCTAACATTAGAGTTCCATATCATTTTGATTACTACCTGCTGTGCAACATTCGGCAGCATACGAAATGCGAAAAGAGCTGAAAATATACAGACTGTACATAAAGAATCTGATAGAATAGAATGTTTACCACATGCTGGCTGCGTGTAAAGGTATGTTCTGTCCTCGGCGCCCAGGCTGCTGACATAATCTAGGAATAGGTTACCTGATGATGGCAATGTCGCAGCAGTAGCCATGAGGCCAGCCTATAACAACATAGTATACTGGCTTGGAAGCGATATTTGTGGAGATTCTTCGCAGTTGGACATCTAGCGCAACTCATCACGTATACTTCTAAGTGAAGCACGAATAAGTGTAGGTGACGTTACTGTCTACTGCGATGCAATCAGTTCTGTCTCCAACTTCTGCACTGTTAGGAGTAAAACTACAACTTAGTGAATTCTTTTCACTAATGGATCCGCTTTTTGGAAACTATGCAGGTCATAGCAGAAAATTTGAAACCAGAAGTGTTCAAAGTCTTTAGTTGAGTTCAGATAAAAGACTCAATTCAAGAAAAAAGACTGTCTCTCTTTGAAAGTAGTATAAAGATATAGAAAATAATGTGTAAAAAAACACAAAAATTGCACAAGTACCTGCTTCCAGTTTACTCGCCAATGATCCCCTGGGCGAGATGATCCTTCACTCTTCCTACATAATAGCAATACAGTATGCGAAAATCTATGAGACCGCGGTATCTCGGAGCAGTAACTCTGGTCGATACACAAGTGTAAAAATGATATTTATTGCATGCATAGAGTTTTACACATCAAAACACTATTGAACTGCTAGAAAGCGACACCGACGCAAGGATAAAAATGGCAAATTTGAAAGACAAGACAACTGTAATTTGATATCAATATGCTGCACAACATCTAACTCTAGTACCCGTGAAAATAAAAGCATCTTTTTGATATAGGAAGTCACAACGGAGCAAGGACAGGAAATATGTATGAAATGATAAGCGGGTGTCGAATCTTTACCTAACAATAAGATGACAATAGATTAGGTCATTTCGCAACTGCTTCACGACCATCTCTAAGCTGTGCAAGCCCAACGGTGTTGAACAGGAACGTTGTGTCCGGATGTTGGCAAAATCTTACACCAAACTCACGCAGTTCCAGGGAGAGTTCCTAAACAGTTCTTGGTCAGGAGAACAAGGCTGATGACAGGATAAATCACTGAACATCAAAAAGAACGCTTGGAAAAGCTATGAGAGTATAGTATGGATGAAAATTGTAAGCGAAAAAAGTGAAATATCGATAGAGAAAGAAAAAGTAAGAATTGCGTAACAAAGAGTGAACGCAGAAAATTTAAACTAACCGAAGCTGATATGCTACCACTCTTGAGCAAATTCTTCAATGTTATGGCAACTAGTCGGACGACCCTGTTGAGGTTTGAAGATGGCGTAGCGTCCAAACAGTATCGAACACAATAGCGGACATAGTCGTTCAAAGGCTCACGTGGCAACTCAGGTCGATACTAAAAAAACGATATACTACGAGATATGCAAAGCTTAGAAAATGGTGCCAATATACCTGGTAAAGGCGGGTGACGACCTCCATGCATTGTACGGTAACATCCATTCCTTGTACTATCCGCATTATTCTATAAAATGCGGAATGTTTAAAGTGGCTTTTCAACAAATAATTACCTATTTGCCAGTGCCTGGTCAGCAGTCACACATAAATCGATAACTTCAATAGCTATCTGAATTGCAATAACGCATATATACAAGCAAAATCAAAATGCTAACAAATACGTGGTAAGAAGAGAATCAAAAGAAGAGAAATTGCGCAAACCTTAACGTTGAGGTCGATCAAGCGTGACAGATCCGAATCACTCATTTGCACGAACTGGCTCACAAACTTGTTATTGGCGTCCGCACATTCGAGAGACTTCAGCATCTGTTTAGTCTCCGACTGCCTAGATAGGAGGATTTTGAAAGCCGAGTTGTGGCAAAATTCTAACTAATCATGACTGTTATGACTGCTAACACATCAACCACTCACGTTAGCGATTTTCCATCCAACAATCTTTTTGTGAACTCCGCCATTTGCTCCTCAGTAAGCTCTTGGGTAGGCGTAGGATTAGCTGTTGAGGGAGTAGGTGGTTTATCTGAAATGGAACCAAGTAGATCAAGAAAGTGTAGTGCAAAAAGGGATAGTTGATGATATAGGAACTGACCAAGATATGAAGCAGCTTTCTCTTTTGATGGCCCAGCTTCTGAGGGTTTAGCATTGGCGACTCGGCTGCGCAACTCCTCGATATTCTCGCATCCAAGCTAAAACTACTTTAGAAGTGCTACTACAAAACAAATGGTTGGTAAGCAACGATCCTTACGTACCCTGAAGCTAGCGCAAAACGCCCGGAAACAAATAACATTCAAAATGAGAGAAACGTTCTCAAACTATATAGATCAGAAATTAATCGTTGTTACCTCGATTGGTTGGACAGGATATAATGGTGGCATGAGTGGAGTTGTCTTGAATGGCAGCTGCTTTAACGGCTCACACGAGATTCGGTGCATCAAGGACATAAGCAGAGCATCTTGGCTCGGGCTTGAAAACAACACTTATTTAGCTTTCAGAAAACAAATGTTAAATTCTTCAATCAAAGTAAAAAAATTGAACTTACACTTAAAAAAATATTCCAAAATATAGCGCAGACGAAAAGGAAACATACTCTTGAGGGTCATTGTCCTCCGGATCAGGAAATGGTAGAATCGCCGGAATTGTCACCATGTCTAGATGCTCGGGCCAGCGTGCCGCCTGTTTTGCATAGAACTGCTCAGCTTCGGTGAAAGTAAGATTGGCCTACAACAAAAAATCAACACTCAACGAATATAATTGCGTGACTCACATCGTCCATAGCTCCACCTGCTAGTAAGTCCGAAGCGCTCATGCTAGCAAATTCCGCAGTTTTTCCATTCAGAATGCGCAGGACCACTGACCGCTCGATGCCAGCTGGAAGCGGGTAGGTTACACAGATGTCGTCAACAGCCTTTGACTCAACCTAGAACATGTCAATAAAAGGTGATTTCAAACCGCAAACTGTTTTCGAAAAGAAGAGTTATAGGAAGACCATACAACATCTTTTTCAGAACACCCACCAGATTTAGGAAGAAAGACATGAAAGGATGTCCCAGGATGTCGTCTATGCCGCCAGGGTTCCTACGTCGCAGAGCAACTTCTATATCACGCACTCTAGAAGGAGGGAAGTTGAATAAAGTCAGGGCCATTGTAGGCGACCGACGCCAATAAAATGAAAAAGTGCTAGGAGCCACATCCCACCTGTAAATCAGGTAGACTGTGACAATCCTGCTGGCTACGTCATCCGTTGGAGCTAAGTCATCGTATATAGCAAGAAGAGCCATACCAACAACCAATGAGCAGCGCTCTTTGAAGATCTAAATGAAAATATAATACATGTAAGCCATTCCTTGTTAAAAATAAAATAAGAAAAAAAATGACAAACTTCAATGAATTCCGTTGCGACTTTAGTCAATGGTTTGTTGTGACATTTGATGAGCCTAAAAAGATAATGAAAAAACTCCTCAACTTTAACAAAACCTAGAAGATTATCAAAAGGCAAGCTCAAAGTTGTCACAGCAAACCTTATTATATCAGTTGCATGCTTTCTTGATAGCCCACATCCGTCATCATTCCATTCTACGAGGTCGTCGAAGTCGTCCGCTCCCGCATCTTTCGTTCGTCCCTTCTTCTTTTGAGCTTTCTTTTTGCCGCTCATCTGAAAGGTAGAAGATTAAAAACACATTTTGGAACTTTAAAAGAATACGCATAGAACTGCGAAAAGATATGAAAACACAAATCGCGTGAGGGAAGACAAAAATAATACTAGGGAATCCCCTTCTCATTGGGATCGGCCATACTATTCCTGCTATTCCTACGACTCCTGCGAATCCTGTGAGTCCCGCACAGTTTAGACGCCGCTTAAATGAGCGCGTGTTGCGTAAAACAACAGTAACACGCAACACGCGCTCATTTAAGCGGCGTCTAAACTGTGCGGGACTCACAGGAATCGCAGGAATCGCAGGAGTCGTAGGAATAGCAGGAATAATGGCCGACCCCATTATTTTACGGCTGGAAACACGACACAAGCGCTAGCCGCGGGAACTGGCGTTCACTAAGAACACGCCTTGGCGTTCATGTGGTTGCAAGGATTAAAAGAGAATATGCGCAAAAATTTCGACAGGCAGCTGAACCGTGTAAGGCACATGCCATAGTTGATCCATTCGACTTGATCCACTTGATCTACTTCACTATTGGTCAAATCAGTGAACTGACTAATAGCGAAGCGATCTGCTTGGTCCACTTGATCCAATCCACTTCGCTATTGGTCAGTTCACCTGATTTGACGAATAGTGAAGTAGGTCAAGGGGAATAGGCCGATCAAGGGGATCAACTATGGCAAGTGATCTAATCTGTATCAGCAGCTTCTAAGGACATCAGCAGTTTCCAGGCAAGCCATCGCAGACCCAGCGGCTTTTGATCTTCTTGGGGATAGAGTATAGCCAAAGCTGACAAGATGGCTAACATTCATTTCTGATTAAAATCGCTCAGATGAGGCAGAGACATCAATCGAAGCGTATCCGGTTATGGTAGAGGTCAAAAGTGTCCAAAAGCACCCAAATTTCTTGGGTAAAGGACCATATGTCGCCGCGCCGACTGCTTGCAAAAACGCACCTTCATGCATGTGCAAGTTTAACCATGCATGGAGGTGTACATTTGTTACAACTGACCGCGGAAACCGCCCCTTTACGGCGACATATAGCCCTCTGCCCAAAATTCTTTAGTCTCTTTTCACGTTCTTCTTACCTCTTCTCACATATCATCGGCTCCACGATTCGTGTAGAGGCGGGGTTTTGCTAACTCAAAGCGTGACGGTCTTTGATAGCGAGAGAGTACAAAAAACAATGCTATGGCGTGGAGGTTTGACAAGTTTACCTGTGTTATCAGGCAAAGTCTGCAATACACCTCTACGCGAATCGTGGAGACGATCATAAGTACCGCGCTAGCCTGAAAGCGGCAGCATGCTAGCGCGAAGCATACCGTCTGCACCCCAGAGAGGTTCCCATGTGAACCAGCGTGCGTACGTGGTGCGACGCTGCCTTTCGCTCTTTTTGACACGTTTCTCCTGAGATTTCAACGGAAGTGCCCGAGGTTAACACGTTCAAAAGTGCGAAAGGCAGCGAGATGACGTGGTACCTATGGGGACCTCTCTGGGGCGCAGACGATATGTGAAGAGAGGTGAGAAATGTGGAGAAGATACATTAAAGAGGTTTAAACGTTTTTGTGAGCTTCTGAATGTTTGAGCGAAGTCTAACGGGTGTCTTGCCTCGAATAGAGTTCACGCGATTTGATCGTCGCATTTAATCGCCGCGATTTTCATTCACTTTCATTTTATGATCGTCTCCACGATTCGTGTAGAGGTGTATTGCAGACTTTGCCTGATAGTACAGGTAAACTTGTTAAACCTCCACGTCATAGCAATGTCCTTCGTACTCTCTCGCTATCAAAAACCGCAAAGCTTTGAGTTGGCAAAACCTCGCCTCTACACGAATCGTGGAGTCAATGATACATGCAAAAATTTCGCGTTGGAAAAGTACAGTCTGTTCCAAATGGGATCAGGCCGAACCGTCGGCGTAAATTCGCCGCTCGCAGCTAGAGGTCTACGCTGCATATGCGCGCTTTCGGAGAGAGCAAAAGGACGGGTGGAGGACTACATCTCAGACAATCGCTGGGGGCAGGTGGGCACCGGAAAAATAGATTGCTGATTTCTCGCACCCCGCTCGCGGATTTTTTGGAAAGCAATCAGGACTTTTCGGAAGACCGCTTGCTGAGTCAGCGGATTTTTGAGAGACCGCCTGTTGAATTTTTTTCGCTCTTATCTTTTGCAGATATATTGCTGAATCTCTGAGGAATCGAGAACTCAGCAAGCGGTCTTCCGAAAAGTCCTGATTGGTTTCCAAAAAATCCGCGAGCGGGGTGCGAGAAATCAGCAATCTATTTTTCCGGTGCCCGCCTGCCCCCGGCGATTGTCTGAGATGTTGCCGAATGTGGAAGAGTCCCGCGCGGATTTCCTGCAGGAACGCATGTCCGTGCATGTACAAGGGTGCGTATTTGTCGCAAATGACCGCGGGGACCGCCCTTTTTCGGCGACATATAGTCCTCTACCCCAAAAAACTGCAGAGAGAGCAGAGAAGCAGGCCGTGACCGCGAAACCCTAGTGACGCGGATTCCCGCCATGCCAATTTTGGCCTGGTTGGAATTGAGCAGACTGTATCACACCGAAATGCAAGCTAATCTGCATGCAATGATATCATTACAGTTGTCTTGTCGCAATGAATCGCGACGATGAAGTTGCTTGAATTCTGCCCGAGGCTTTATTATTAGGTCGAACCGCGCAATCCTCTTCCAATGGGGTCCTCCAGGCTCGAAAAACTCTAGCAGCGGTATACCTCTTTAGATCCGGGCATATGTTCCTAGTCCCAGCAGCCCCTTCCAGCGCCATACCTATTTCGCATAATACCCTTTTTGTTGCCTAGTCCTCGAGCCCACCGCCAAGGACAGGCGGCTTTGTGTTGTCTGGCATCACGGCCGGTCTGTTGTTGTCAAATCCAACTTTGCGGACTACAAATGCTGAGCCCAATGGTTGGACCCGGAGACTGGACACCGGTAAAATCAAGTTTGCGCGCCGTACACACATCAACAAACTTTCGTTCTCAGTTCGTAGCAGACCCGCCGTTGTATTCGGTATATGTTGTGGTTTAATTGTTTCTCATGTTATCATACTCTTTATCGCGGATCGCGATCAAGGGAAACCAGTAGACATTGCTGCAATGTATAAATGTGTTTATGTAGTTTCAATGTTTGTTTACGCATGCTTTACTCATTGCCCATTTTGGGTAATGATCAGAGTTGAGCAAAAGGTCAGGCACAAGTCGTTCAGAAACGACCCCCCCCCCCCCTCCAAAAAAGCCCCCAAACGACCCCTTCTTGATCCTCTCCAGCTCCGGAACCTCAGAGTGTGACACTATGAAGAAGAGTTTCTTGCGGTTTTTTAATTTTAGGTATGATCGCTTTTCTGTGATTTTACAAGTACACGCAATTTGGCGGCGGATTTTAATGTGAATCGCCCCAATGAACGAGCCAGAAACTCCCCAGAGGTGGTGTTTCGCTCCAAATTTTCACTGGAGCAAGAAGAGGCTATGTGCGTAATACTCATACCAGGAGAACTGATTTCTGAATTTTGAAAACAAGTTAAGTGGGTCAGGCGCAAGGCTATAAAAGCTCGGGCGGCCTGACCTTTTAAGGGGTTGCGCCCGACCCCATTATCTTTATCTCCGAAGCATAGGTGCGATAGAGGGAGCCGGGCTCTCCCCAGGTGAAGGGGGTCTCGGCTGTTCCCGACCTTCCAGGGTAAAGGGGGTATGTGAGTCTAGGGCGGGGGGGGGGGGGAAGAGAGAAAAGGTAAAAAGCGTGGTATGAAGAGCTCTAATTTGTACCTTATTTAGGCACAAATTGAAAAAAAAATTAAAAATTTTTAAAAGAAATTAAATTTTTTTAAAAAAATTGACTTTATGAAGATCTGTGCTCCTGTTTCATTGCATCAACGAAAAACGAAAGCAATAAGGTGCACTTTACAACCTTATATATTAGGTTGGCACGAAAGTTCTGTCGCACCATTTTCAAAAATTCATAACATCTGATTTCTCCATCCGATTTGACTGCTTTTATTTTTATATGAAAGTGTAAGTCATGCTCTTTATAATGACGTCTTAACTGCTTATTAATGACCATCTATTGCATAACAGGAGCGGTAGAAGAAAATTAGTCAAAATTTGAATTTTCTGTGTAGGGTCATAAAAAATCGGAAGTTTCAACAAAAATCGGAGCAGTCGGTACTGTAGGTTATTTCACCACCTCTTTCTAACAGTGCAAAGTTTGCGCCGATTGAGCGTCTCTATGAAAAGTTATGATTTCCCTGAAAAATGCCAAATAAATCAAATTCGCCCTTTTGTATTGCTTGCTCGAAAATCATAACTTTTTATAGAGACGCTCAATCAGTGCAAACTTTGCACAATTAGAAAGAGCTGGTGAAGGAACCTACAATATTGATTGCTCCGATTTTTTTTGCAAGTCTCCGATTTTTCATGGCCCTACACAGAAAATTCAAATTTTCACCAATTTTCTTCTATCGCTCCTATCTATGCAACAGATGACCATTACTAAGCAGCTGAGATGTCGTTATAAAGAGCATGACTTACCCTTTCACATAAAAGTGAAAGCAGTCAAATCGGTTGGAAAAATCAGAAATTATGAATTTTTGAAAATCGTGCGCAAAAACTTTTGGGACGACCTATCCAATGTGTTGGCTTTTATGGGTAACCGGAGCAAATGATTTTTGGAGCCGGAAAGAAAAAAGCTCTAACATGCTTTATGCCATTCGAAAGCTGAGATCATGGAGAATCGACGTAGACCGTCGACTTTTTTCTAGGTCTTCTGTGCCGCGAGATATGAGGGATTTTATGTGCTTAAAAAATTAACTGATTTTGTGTCCTCACTTTCTGCTCTCCAAATGAATGCTACGAGAAAGTCGACGGTCTACGTTTGTTAATGAAGATTTGCTCTTCAACACAGATAGATAATCAGCAGTGATTAGGTCTTCATTTGGAAATCTGCTGTTGAAAATGACCATATTTTCAGATAAAATGAGGTGTATCTCTCGGTAGAGGGGGGCTAGAAAGAAGTCGACAGTCTAGGTCGAATCCCCTTTTCTTGAGGTATATAAGTTGCTGGGCGAAAAAACTAACCAGTTTTCAAAAATGGGGTGGAGATATTTACTATTAGCTTGCTCCACCCAGCTCCACCAATGTATTGGCTTTTATCGGTTACCGGAGCAAATGATTTTTAGAGCCGGGAAGCAAAAAAGCCCTAACATGCTTTATACCATTCGAAAGCTGAGATCATGGAGAATCGACGTAGACCGTCGTCTTTTTTCTAGGTCTTCTGTGCCGCGAGATATGAGGGATTTTATGTACCCCAAAAACCAACTGCTTTTTTGTCCTCACTTTCTGCTCTCCAAATGAATGCTACGAGGATAAATAAATAATATAAATAAACATAAATACCGTTCCTTTTGTAAATTCATGAGTATACTTGTTGTTTGAGGTACTTAGCCTGCAAAACCTTCTAATAACGATTTTTTATCATATTCTCAGAGTACAATACCATTCTCAGCCCAGGTGAAGGGGGTCATCGGGAGTTTGGCCTCAAAGTGAAGGGGGTAAGATCCATCACTCCCCCTATCGCAACTATGCTCCGAAGACGCTTTTTCATCCAAGTTTTATGTAATTCGCTAGCACAAACCTCGAACATTCTACAATAGGTATTTGAGCTTAGATCGATTTGTTTCGACTTTGTGGTAATCTGCGGAGTTGACGCGCTGTGAAAAACGCGGTGTTTGGAATATTGGCAGTACTTCCTAACCTACTATTCGAAAGCGATATGAATTCTAATTTCTAGTATAGACGGATAGGGAACATTACTTTGTTATGAGTATAAAAAAGCTGACTTCTTTCACTTTTGAAACCAAGTTAATCATGCTTGAATTGCTTTTTAGACGATAGAAAACGTTAGAAAATGTAATAAGTGATGGTCTGTAGTGCTATTAGAGGTGATTTGATATGCTAAACGGTATACTCAATTACACAGCAAGCTTCTTTGGTGCCTTAGTAATGTCAGTTAAGGGATGGAGAATTGAAATTTGGCTGAAACTTCGATGGAGTCAATCAATCTGGTCCGACAGTCATTCCTTCAATTCTGTTGGAGTTATGATATGCATCGGTCTAAAGCTTTTCTTTTTCACCCTACTCCATCCTAATATTTCCTTATTTCCTTTCCTTTTGAGCGAATTCGATTTTTGATTACGACCTCTCTCCCCCCCCCCTCAGTCTTACCACCAATACGACCCCCAGATCGGGCGCGCCTGACCTCACGCTCAACCCTGGTAATGATCATTCTTATTGTGACTTTGCCCCCTATAAAGCAGTTATTCGACGTTGTTGTTTTGGACACGACAGTTTGGACGGCTGAAGCAGGACAATCGGCACACTGAATCACCACTTTATGGTGCATCGGCCTTCGTGAAAGAAAAGGACCAGGACAAGAATCAGTTACCATACACCAGCGTGGGTTTTTTCTTACTTTGATCATTTCACAAAAGCATCGGAGAAAGAAGATAGATTTCGGAACAGGATCTGGTGAACAGGCATGTCAGTAAAGAACGCGAGAGCAAGAAGTCACAGTTATTAGGCAGTTTTACCGAATGGTCGGACTTACGGGATTAGCGGTAGCGAGAGGGCTACTGACACGGCATTGTCGTAAACTCAAGGTTTTGGCAGAGGAATGTGAGGCGGCAAAGGAGAACCTTAACGATGAAGAGGAAGACGACATCCAAAGCAGAGCGATAGAATAGGAAGAAATGACAAAGTCAACTTCGACGAGCCTGTCGAAATTTGCGGAGGCTATGGATTCTATGAGTGAGCTGACAGAGGAGCAAGATCAGGAGATACAAGATTATCTGGAAAAGGCTCAGGCAGCGATTGAGCATGCCGAAACTGACACAATTCAACTGGAATCTTTGAGGAAAAGTCTTGAAAAGCAAAAACGTTTGGTGTTTTGACACGACAGTTTGGACGGCTGAAGCAGGACAATCGGCACACTGAACCACCACTTTACTCTTCATGCAGTTTATTCAGTTCTCTTACCATTTGCGTAATGAGAAGAGTCTTGTCTATTTGGAGCTGGTCGTTATCAAGTGTATGTAGTTTCGCGGTTTTAGTTATTACACCACCGGCAGTGCCGCTTTTCAAAAAAGCGTTTTAAACGCAATAAAGCGCCGGAAGTGCCGCATTGCTATAACTTCTTTCAAATTACTTCCACAGAGTTCTGATTTGAGTATTTAGAACCAGCACTATCTGATGCATCAGACAAACTGTTTAAAAATTGAAAATTATGAAATTTTTCTGTGCCTAGGGCGCAATAAACGCGATATTGCGTCGGAAGTGCCGCATTGTCATAGCTTTTTACAATACTACTCTTTTTGATTTTTGTTATTGTATTTGGATTCAGCGCTGTTTTCTCTATCCGATAATCTATTCAAAGTCTGAAAAGATCAAAATTTTCATGTGCCGCAGGGCGCAATAAACGCGATTTTGCGTCGGAAGTGCCGCATTAATATCACTGCCTTCATACTTGTCCCAGAAAAATTTTGTCTACAGTGTTGTCATCAGAGCCTCTTAAGCTATCTGCCAATATGTTTAAATGTTCAAAAACATCATTTTTGAGTGAATTACACCCTCTAAATCCTATTGGTCCCTTTTCCGCACTGATAAGCTGATAACAGTCTCCAGAGTTATCGTACAAGATTTTGAGCGACATATTTGTAATCAGCGCTTTCCGGGCTATCCACTGATATGCCTAAAAACCTAAAATTCCAAAAAAAAATTTTTCGTATTTTTTTGGTCCCTCGTATTGGTGTTATTAGCTAGGCTGGCTCCGGCCCCTGGCTTCCGTGACCTACCGGTATCGATTTATCTTATCAATATCGCTTCTGTACTACAATGTGGAAGCAGTGCTTATACGTTAACTTCCACACTTCACAGTGTGGTACATACTGAAAATTGAAATTCAAAATCATGAACTTCAATTTTTCAAATTTATTGAAATTTGAAAGTTACTCTCAATCTGTTTAAAAACTCTGAGTTACTGTATAAGTTACAAGTTCAAGTTAAAACTCCAAGTTTGAAAGTGTGATACATACTGAAAATTGAAATTCAAAATCATGAACTTCAATTTTTGAAAAAAAATACTGTCATCTAAACCCCATAATTCGCACATAATGTGTATGCTTGAGTAAAATCCTATTTAAAATGTATAAACGGTGTAGCCTTTCACTATCAAGAGTTGTCGCTTTTGTTTCTTTCCTTATTGGGGCTATCAACTTTGATTAAGTGCACCTGCACTCAGAGCTCTTTCGAAGCATAATTGCATCTAGAGCCAGATCCTGGCTTCTCAGTCCAAGATCGGCAAAGAATTCAAAGTAATCTGGTCGAAGTAATTAGTTTTTTCAATGGTTGAGCTATGAAACTCCTGCCAATGACGCCATAAGTGTGCTCGTATGTGTTCTCTTCGCATACCGATAAAAATTTTGGAATCAGATTTCTGTCTATGACAATTAGCTCGTCCCACACATCAATAGATACCCAGCATGACCTTCAACATCAACAGATCATTATTATAATCGAATGATCTGACATCTGTTTGTGAGCACTGAACTTTCAAGATATTTTCATGAGCTTTGGGCGTCGTTGACTCAATGTTATTTAGTTGTACCTAGACGTAATATCGCGCAAGCTTTTTCAGATTCCTCAACTGGAGCTATTGAGAGCTGTGAACTGTGTGACCTCTAACCGTTCGTGGGCACCATAATCGATTTCGCGTTACAAGTGATATTAGTCAGTACTGTTGTAAACGTGTGATATTCGGTCAGTATATTGCAGTCTCAGACTCACACAATCAACAGTTGAATACTATCATTTTTTGTTTCCAGATTCGAACGATTACGAATTACAAAAAAAATTGCCACGGAAAAAAATTTACAAAATTGAAAAGGTTACAGATCACAATTCATTTGAAAAACCATAAATTCTGATTTGGAGTGTCACTGTGTCATTTATCTGAAACGGGAATGTTCAAGAACTCGAACTCGCGAAATTCGCCGTCGATGGCTGAAAATGGAGTTTCACTTCTAAATCTATGCAATTCATTTGAAAAATCATAAATTCTAAATTTGTGAGTCACTGGCATGTATTATGAAACGAGAATATTAGCTGAAAATGGAGATTTTTCAAATGAATTGCATAAATTCAGAAGTGAAACTCCATTTTCAGCTAATATTCCCGTTTCAGATTACACTCCAGTGACACACAAGATTAGAAATTATCGATTTTTCAGATTAAATGCGTAGATAACCCTATTTTCAGCCATCGACGACGAATTTTGCGAGTTTTTGTACATTTTCGTTTCATAATACATGCCAGTGACTCACAAATTTAGAATTTATGATTTTTCAAATGAATTGCATAGATTTAGAAGTGAAACTCCATTTTCAGCCATCGACGGCGAATTTCGCGAGTTCGAGTTCTTGAACATTCCCGTTTTCAGATAAATGACACAGTGACACTCAAAATCAGAATTTATGGTTTTTCAAATGAATTGTGATCTGTAACCTTTTCAATTTTGTAAATTTTTTTCCGTGGCAATTTTTTTGTAATTCGTAATCGTTCAAATCTGGAAACAAAAAATGATAGTATTCAACTGTTTATTGTGTGAGTCTGAGACTGCAATATACTGACCGAATATCACACGTTTACAACAGTACTGACTAATATCACTTGCAACGCGAAATCGATTATGGTGCACAGTTAGAGGTCACACAGTTCACAGCTCTCAATAGCTCCAGTTGAGGAATCTGAAAAAGCTTGCGCGATATTACGTCTAGGTACAACTAAATAACATTGAGTCAACGACGCCCAAAGCTCATGAAAATATCTTGAAAGTTCAGTGCTCACAAACAGATGTCAGATCATTCGATTATAATAATGATCTGTTGATGTTGAAGGTCATGCTGGTTCTATTGATGTGTGGGACGAGCTAATTGTCATAGACAGAAATCTGATTCCAAAATTTTTTCGGTATGCGAAGAGAACACATACGAGCATACTTATGGCGTCATTGGCAGGAGTTTCGTAGCTCAACCATTGAAAAAACTAATTACTTCGACCAGATTACTTTGAATTCTTTGCCGATCTTGGACTGAGAAGCCAGGATCTGGCTCTAGATGCAATTATGCTTCGAAAGAGCTCTGAGTGCAAGTGCACTTAATCAATGTTGATAGCCCCAATAAGGAAAGAAACAAAAGCGACAACTCTTGATAGTGAAAGGCTACACCGTTTATACATTTTAAATAGGATTTTACTCAAGCATACATATTATGTGCGAATTATGGGGTTTAGATGACAGTATTTTTTTTCAAAAATTGAAGTTCATGATTTTGAATTTCAATTTTCAGTATGTACCACACTTTTGAAGTGTGGAAGTTAACGTATAAGCACTGCTTCCACATTGTAGTACAGAAGCGATATTGATAAGATAAATCGATACCGGTAGGTCACGGAAGCCAGGGGCCGGAGCCAGCCTAGCTAATAACACCAATACGAGGGACCAAAAAAATACGAAAAATTTTTTTTTGGAATTTTAGGTTTTTAGGCATATCAGTGGATAGCCCGGAAAGCGCTGATTACAAATATGTCGCTCAAAATCTTGTACGATAACTCTGGAGACTGTTATCAGCTTATCAGTGCGGAAAAGGGACCAATAGGATTTAGAGGGTGTAATTCACTCAAAAATGATGTTTTTGAACATTTAAACATATTGGCAGATAGCTTAAGAGGCTCTGATGACAACACTGTAGACAAAATTTTTCTGGGACAAGTATGAAGGCAGTGATATTAATGCGGCACTTCCGACGCAAAATCGCGTTTATTGCGCCCTGCGGCACATGAAAATTTTGATCTTTTCAGACTTTGAATAGATTATCGGATAGAGAAAACAGCGCTGAATCCAAATACAATAACAAAAATCAAAAAGAGTAGTATTGTAAAAAGCTATGACAATGCGGCACCTCCGACGCAATATCGCGTTTATTGCGCCCTAGGCACAGAAAAATTTCATAATTTTCAATTTTTAAACAGTTTGTCTGATGCATCAGATAGTGCTGGTTCTAAATACTCAAATCAGAACTCTGTGGAAGTAATTTGAAAGAAGTTATAGCAATGCGGCACTTCCGGCGCTTTATTGCGTTTAAAACGCTTTTTTGAAAAGCGGCACTGCCGGTGGTGTATTTTGTTGATTGACTTAATTAGTGTTGATGCCTCGTTGAGCGGTCTCTACCGGCTTCTATCGTTTACCGCATTCTCTCTGGCTCTATGTCCTGCAACCAAACGCTTTATGCAAAGTAACAAAGATCCGCTTGGCGAAGAAGGTGAAGTGGGTCAGTGTGAACAACGAATATTTGCTTATTTATTTAGCACATGGACAAGCCCATATGAGCAGCACAACGAACACTCTGATGCGAAGGAGTTGAAACAGACAAAAAAAACGTAACAACGAAACGGCAGTCATGAAAAGACACAACCAGCAGAATCCGCCTGGGAAGCCGGAATCCTTTCCCACTTTCTACCTACTGTTGTCATCTCCCCCACCCGCATTGCTAATGCCTAGTTTCTATAACTATCGTAAATCAATAAATTGATTTATCTTGTAACAATGACTCAACTCAAACAGCTGAAGTTTTGCTAATTCGCGTCGACGCAAAACGCATGAAGTGAGCCTTGGTCATCGTCCGGTCGAGTTTTGGGTGAGGTAACAGTAATAAGGCAAATTTTTGAGCCCACTCGCAATCTTCTGCACGCATATCTCAGTGTGACCAGCTGAGATCTTAAAGGTAGTGTCCGGGCGAAAATTCGATTTCTAAAAAATCCACTTACCTGGGGTTATCCGCGACGCTGAATCCGAAAATCCACATTAGAAGGCGCGAAAACGGCGAGAACATACGTCTTCCAAAGCCGCACAGTTTGAAATCTAACGGTCCCCACCAAGGCAGAGACGCAGAGTCGCTGCGGGACCCTACGTTTTAACTGTGGCGGCATGCGTACTCTGCCGCATAGCAGGAATTCGGACTGCTTGGAGGACCCCGCCCCAAGGCGTAAGCTTCCCCACTTTTCGGTCGTTTATCTTGCTTTAAGTCGAGCTGACGTCGCAGTTGCGCGATGCTGTGTCTGATGGGAGTCACTCTCGCATGGCACTCAAATCCCAAAACCCCCATCTTCCCCGGACACTGTCTTCAAGCTATTTCGTTCAACCGATCGAGGTGTGGCACAAAAGCATTTCGATACATCGCGGTAATGTTTTGTCTTATAAGTTTTTCAGTTCTGGCTTTTCACCGCAATAAGTCTTACACTTAAACTTTGATTCAACGAGACTGGCGGCTGGGAGACGACCGCTCGCGCTCGCAACGTAGTCTGCGTCTCTCTCGCGAAGGTGCCCTCTGATCATTTCTAAGCTTAAATAGGTCACGAAGCTCCGCATTCCAGCTTCCAGTTGAATCAGAGGGTGTATCAAATCGGTTTTAGGGTACCTCGATGAAGCAAAGCAAGAATAAGATGGCATGAAATGATTCGCACTAGCTTCGGAACTTCTCAAGTTTGAAGCTGAAATCTATGAAGTTTTGAATGCCCAAAAATTTCTGAACGTACCTTGTCCGGAAAATTTGTGGATTTCTCACTTCTAGTCGATCCCAATCAGGATTAGGTCGATACGTTGGCGTAAATTGCGCCTCACGGCGACATAGGTTCACAGTTCGTTTATAAAATCCTAACGACGGATTTTACTGCGGACCTTGCGCACAGAAGCATAAAACGCTTATAAGGCACCACTTCAACGTTCAGCTCAGTCACTTCCAGTGTCTAAATCTATATATATATAAAACTCAATGTCTGTGAGGATGTTCGTTTAGTTGTTCGTTCGTTATAGAAACGCCAGTCATTACACCGATTGAGCCAAAACTTCGCACACCTATGTTTTCGACCCCGGCGGTGGTTTATGGCTACTTTTTACGGCGATTCGCAGGGTCCTTCTATTGATTTATTGATTTGTTTACGTAATTCTGGGAAAATGAGAGTTTGACGTGCTCTAACCAATCATTTTCCAGTAAACATGTGGGCAGGGTTAGTAAAGTTCATTCTAATCTCAAGGTCGACAGGATGAAGCGAGTTTGTCTTAGAGCGCTTTTCGCGCATTATCGAGGTTAGAAAGTGGAAGTATGATCGGCTTCCAGATTCCTGTGGAGGCGAGCTGCGGATTTCACTAAATTGAAGATTCAGATTCCTGTGGAGGCGTGCTGTGGACTTCATTAATTTGAAGATAAGCTCAACGAGAGAGTACGAACTACAGTGCTATAACGTGGAGGTTTAACGAGTTTATCTCGAATATCAGGGAAGTGCGCAACCCGCCTCTACAGAATCTGGGAGCCGATGATATTTTGGTAGGTTAGGGAACGAACTCCGCCAGTTTGAGCCCGCCTTTGCCAACAACCGGTTCTTTAGAAATATTGCGGTTATGGTTGCAGGACCAATAGTCCGCGGAAATGTTCCAAAATGGCGGAGTTCGTTCCCCTTCCCATTTTCATTAAACTAAGAGTCTCGGGTGGGACCGGGACCATCAGCTAGTATTATCATAAGTAAGCAAAAAAAACCATTCGACTAGGAATGGAAACCAAAAAAATGCGAGTTCCGGGGGTGGCGTGCGTGTCGCGCGAGGTCGCGCCATCGTCACGATTTTTCAAGTGCCGTTTACACAGAACATTCGAGTACTATCGGCTCCCCGATTGCCGCGAGGGCGAACTCGGGTGAGTGTATATCAGCGATGTGTTGCCCTGTGCTGAAACGTAGCTGATAAATTGATTCGGTGACCATCGCAACCGCCCTCGCAGCAATGGGGGAGTCGATGGTATATATCTAAATTCGGTATTTCTTGCAACAAGGGCTCGTAGAAAGCTGAATCAATGGTTGTAGGGGTGCCTTCATATCTTCAGCCGCCGCTAGCAACCAATAGCACCCGTGGCAACCGTCAGCAGTCTGTAGCCGCCGCTAGCCGCTTTCGTTCAAAGAAGTGCAAAATCACCAAATTCTTACTATTTTGAGTGCACCCCCATGCTTTAAATCTCCCACGCCGCTTTTTTTCTTCCTTTGTCAGTATCAGTTCGATCTCATATATCACTGGCAGCCCATAGCCATCGCTGGCTGCTGTGGTTATCATAACCACATCGCTTTCACCGCCTTCCCTTATCGTGGAATAAAAATGAGTTCTACCGCAATTGTTTACACAAAGGTTGGAAGTTTCATATCAGTTGATGAGGTTTCATTTGTCTTCAAAATCCATAAAGTAATAGAAGGAGTGGACATTTCGCTGCGAAAAATAGTCGGGGGGGGGGGGGGAGGGTGGACCGGTGTCGGAACTTATGTGTGCAAAGTTTGGCGCCAATCGGTCCACATACAAAAGTTTCTACAAATAAATAAGTTTGAGAAGTCCGGGGGATTTTACGGATGGCGTGAAAAAGCGCAGCTCCAGTTGTAGGCTAAAGAATTTTCAGCTAAAGTTGAGCAAAGCTCTTTTCGCAACCAGTTCCATTTTGGATGTTCAAAACTGTAATTTTTCTTGCAATAGACACATTTCGGAGCTCTGATAAGGGAACGATCCCAACTTAAGGCGGCGAATTGGAATGAACCGCATACCATTAGATGCGTCTTGATGAGCTGATTCCAAATCTACCTTCCATATCTGCGACAACATTATCTGGAAGAAGTTATGAAAGGTTAAAAATGTGAAGTAACGGGGGTTTTGATGCATAATTTGCTTTAAAATCCAACTTGGAAGTGCACGACTAGCATCATATTAAGTGCACTGATTTCACGGAATGCTCACATTCAAAAGAGACGCAAATAAATGTTTTGAACAGCTAAAAAGCAACTAAAGTTCTTTGGTAAAAGCTATAAGCAATGAAAATTCCAAATTTGGCAAATGTACACCGCAATACCTCGAAAATTAATTGTTCAAAAACACTTTATGTGTTCCTTTAGAGTGTGAGCATTTCTTGAAATCAGTACACTCAATATCGTGCTAGTCATACACTCCCAAGTTGGATTTTGAAGCGAATTATGCACTAAAACCCCCGTTACTTCACGTTTTTAACATTTCATAACTTCTTCCAGGTAATGTTGTCGCAGATATGGAAGGTAGATTTGGAATCAGCTCATCAAGACGCATCTGATGATATACGGTTCATTCCAATTCGCCACCTTAAGTTGGGATCGTTCCCTTGTGAGACTGTTCTGGTGTTGATAAGAGCCTTCACTCTATATGCCTCTAAGGCTGCGCTTTTTCACCCCATCCGTAAAATCTCCGGGATTTCTTGAACCCAAGTCGTTTGCATATCTTTGTGTCGAAAAATCACGCTCTTTCGAATGAGCCTATGCGCAGGCTCGTAGAATGACTGCCTGCTGAGTTACAGGCCTGCAAAGTTGTGCAAGTCAGTGGTAAGGTGCAGGTGGGGTCATGCGCATTCACTGTCAAAAGCCATTTTCAGCAAAGAAACTCACCAGCACACGTCCAATGGCAAAGAGCATCCATTTTATCCAACTAGCTTAGTTGGGATGTCTTGAAGAGGCTCCCATCTGAAGAAATTCAGCTTGAAAAAGGAGATCAGAAGTTATTTTTCGAAAAAAAGGCAAAATAAAATTCAAGATTGGGGTTTTTTGGAAGGGTTTTGACTACGATGAGTTCTACAACATAGTATGCTTACCTGTCCGGAAAACTTTTGTTTTTGTTCCAAGAAAAACCTAAGAAATTCTTCGCGTCCGAAGAATTATTGTCTGCGACATTGTGACGCGTCCATTCTCAGACTTTTTTAGTAATGATTTTCAAAATTTTCATAATACATGTCCACCGAAAAGTGCAAGGTGTGGGTTGTGAGCTTGATGAGCTCTATCACCACATGCAATCCAATCATTTTTTCATCTTTGTTTTCCATCTCGAAATGAGGATGAAGCAAGGAGGGCGACTTGTCCGCAACTTTTTGGCGGTCACTGCTCTATAGACTTGTGTCCATTGTTGTTATTATCTTGTTGCCGTAGATTGGTTACCTTATTGGTGGTCAATTTCTCTCTTGCAGTTGAACCATACTTTGCTAAAGTTTTTTTCGCAGTGTGATTTCTTCTGACTTTGGATGCCTCCACTTTCTGCAATTTGTTATTTGTTCATTTTTTGAGTATGGTTCTACTTCAATCCTTGTCTTGGCTATCGGTGCTTATCTTTAATATCTCTGTAATGTGTGAGAGTCGAACTGCACATTGATGGCAATAGGAAGGAAAAAAAGCATGGAGTATGGAAAGGGACGGATGCACTCAAAGTGGTAAGAACTTAACGACTGTGAGCTTTTATGAACAGAAGCGGCCAGTGGCGGCTACAGGCTGCTGGCGGCTGCCGGCGTGGTATGAAGGCACCTAATCATTTGTCACCCCGGTGTTACTTACTTCATGTACGACTCACATCTTATAGGGAAACCTAACTTAGCTCGGCTTCTGGCAAATGACACAGAGGCTTCCACTCTGAGTGTCACGGTCGACGTGGCTCAGGTCATCGCGAGCCGCCTCGCTTAGGTCGCTCACGTGGTGCAATACCGCATCCGCTAAGACCTTCGCGGTATATCATTTGCGGTACTGTATTACATGAGGGACCTAATCGAGGCGGCTCTCGAGGATCTGCACGTCGACCGCGACATTCGGATTGGAAGCCTGTATATTCTGAAACAGGTTTCAACGCTGATTCCAAATGTGCTATTTCTAGCTGCCGCGCACCATTCCAAGGCGAGTTATGGCCTTTTCATGCGCAAAATTGGCGTACTCATCGACTTACTGGCATTACGGCATCATCTTCATTGTGCTCGTTTACTTGCGCTAAGCTTCTTTTTAGTGAGAAAAGATGAAATTCGTGTTATGTCGATTTCTCAGCACCTTTCCCGTGCAGAGTTTCATCTACAGTCGGTCTTCCCGTGTTCAGTAGTATGTCAATTTTGCGCAGAAAAAGCCCATAACTCGCTTCGGACTGGTGCGTGGCAGCCTGGAATAGCCGCAAATTCTACCAATCGCCATGTGTACTGTATCACTTCATATAAAAGCACTGTAAGATACATCATGATTTTTTTCTACAGAGAAGGACCTTTAAGCATTCGATAGTCCTTTGAAGGACTGCTGCGGGATACCGGTGTGCGCGCTTGCACAGGTCTTTGGTTTTTTCGAAGGCATTGTATGAAAGAGGCATTCACGTCGTGAATTCGTAATTTCCTTTGATCGTCTTGTTATTTTCTTGTGTATCCTTCTCGATCAATTTGCTATTTAGGAATTTTGGGGATTTCTGTTCGTTTTCACAATCATCGCATTTCACTGATAATGAGGATTTTAATGAATGGCGGTTACGTCCATTATCCAGGCTGTTTTGATTGCTTACTCGGACACTCGCACCGGCCGGCGGCCGTTCCACGACCGGCTGGTCCGTCGCCGACATTTCGCCAGCCGGTCGCCAGCCGGTATTACTCGAACGGCCGCTAGCCGGTATTCGTCAGTGGCGCAAGGCGGCACTGGGCCACAGTATTTCCTTCTCTGAATACTTGCTTTCATTCAGCGCCGTAATGCTAATACAGGGTGCGAATCTACATCAACATATTTATTATCATCACCAGTGCGTCACCTCCGCTTCGCGGAGGTTCGCACTGGCTCTCCTTCCGTATACCTTTCTCATATTCGAATGATGATGACTTTCAAACTCACCACGCGACGCTGAACATCACAAATGAATCGTAAGCAACTCATTTTCGAAGCATCTTCATGTAAGATCGGTAATTTTGAGAAAGAATACCTTTTTGCCGAGGAACTTATGCGAATTTGAATAGTTTACTGAATTCGTTTTGGCTTGGTAGTCGTTATAAGGATAATAGCCACTTTAAGCTACATTTACGTGCAAAAATCCTTTCAAATTGCAAATCAAAACCTTGCCAAATCGACTATATAAGCGATCACCACTTTTTAACGCCGCTTTTGGGCTAGAATTCATGGCACGCAGATTTACGTGTCAGGCAAATCATGACTTTGCAAAAAGTCGAATGAGCGACCTAGTTTCGCCTGCCAAAAGCCGCGTGGACCCGTTTGACGCGCTAAATGGATCCGTTCATCGAACCGACTCGTCCTTGTGCATAGTCATAGTGGACCTACATGCTGGTGGGGTATGTTTTGCAAAATTGAAGCTCGATAGCTTGGCTGCAGCTTCCTTCATGAATTTCGTGACAGACAGACATACAGACACACGCACAAAAAGATAGACGCTAAGCGCTTTATTATAATCACCAGTGCGTCACCTCCGCTTCGCGGAGGTTCGCACTGGCTCCCGTATGCCTTCTTCATGTTCGCATAATGATGACTTTGAAACTCACCACGTGATGCTGAACATCACAAATGAATCGTAAACAACTGTTCATTTTTGAAGCATCTCCATGTAAGATCGGTAATTTTGAGAAAAGAAACTTGCCGAGGGAAAAATGAGAATTTGAATGGATTACTGATTTTGTTTCGGCTTGGTAGTTGTTATAAGGATAATAGTCACTTTTAGCTACATTTCCGTGCAAAAATCCTTTCAAAATTCGAGGTAAAACCTTGCTAAATCGACTATATAGCAATTACCAATTTTTGGCGCTGTTTTCGCAGAAAAACAGACTTTTTGAATACCTTTTGGGCTAGAATTCATGGCACGCAGATTTACGTGTCAGGCAAATCATGACTTTGCAAGAAGTCGAATTAGCGACCTAGGCCTGCCAAAAGCCGCGTGGACCCGTTTGACGCGCTAATTTTTATGGATCCGTTCATCGAACCGACTCGTCCTTGTGCATAGTCATAGTGGACCTACATGCTGGTGGGGTATGTTTTGCAAAATTGTAGCTCGATAGCTTGGCTGCAGCTCCCTTGATGAATTTCGTGACAGACAGACATACAGACACACGCACAAAAAGATAGACGCTTAGCGCTTTATTATAAGTCATGATCATAATGCAATGCGAAGAAGACTTGACAAAAAAGAATGTCGCACAGAGATGAAAGATTCTTTGAAGCTGCAAAGCTAGTAACTTGTTATTTATACGGAAGATCATTGACGCAGCAGGTTCACATCGTTGAGCAACCGTTCCGAATGCACCGGTATTGACAGAATGTTCTATTTTTGTATTTCTGAATGCCGCCTTACCAGACGCAAGCAATAATACGTTGCATTCTATAACCTGTAAATGAAGCAAACTATTGACAATTTATTAACTGACACCAGAACTTACATGTTATGCAGAGTGGCGACAATGTCTATCAGCAGAGTACCAAAAACATAAGCATCTACGGACGGTTAGAATAGGTGATTGTATCAGTCTTTAAAAAACTGCAACGCTATTTTTGAATGATGTTAAAAAAAACTTACATCTTTAGAGTGCACCCAGCAGCCGTGACCATCAGATTAGCAGTAATGCGGTAGGATGCAGATAGCCTTTTAAACCGTAAATGTTGTCAGCATAGTGGCAACTGCCAGATGAACGATATCCAGATGAATTTAGAATACTCAGCAAATCAGAAATAGTCTAGAAAATTAAAGAAATGGGAGTATTTATGGGAGCATCCATTAGGAGCAATACTCGATTTTACGAATAACAACTAACAGCAGTAAATTAATCAGAACGCTAACACCATACATATTGAACTTGTCCCCTGAAAAACATGATCATTCAATGTGTACTTCTTTAGTTCACACCCAAAAAGAATGCGACACATAGATTCGCTCCTCAGCAAATGGGCATCTGATTTCACTCATGTTCTGTTTCTTCGCTATGCATCAAAAAGAGCAGGATAATAGAAAGAAAAAGCTACAGACATTACAGAGTTTCTTCATATGTGGAAAAGGGATCGTTCAGACCGTCTCGTCTCGTCTCGTTTATCTCGATACACACACACCCTCACACACGCCTTCGTGCGCCTTTGTGCGCCTTGGTGCGCGGTCTGAACGATCCCAAAGAGAGCGCAATCATAGTAAAGATGGGCACGTAAACATAAAGTAACCCTAATGGAAAACCACAACAGTAGTAAAGGAAATAACAACAGTATTAATAAAGGCGAATAAGTAAGACGAGCTTGCTACTTAGCAGGCTCAATCACGCGATATTCAAAATTAGTTTCTTATTGCATTCGCAGTCCCTTGTGCTTGTCGTGTTTTTGCACACTGGAACGGCAGCCGGTCGGCATGATTTACTCGCACAGTGGCCAGTCGACATTTAGCTTCGCCCAAAATAATGGAACGGCCGCCGGCCGGAAGGCCGTCGTCGAACGGTCGCCGGCCGGCGCGAGTGTCTGAGTATAGTGATCTTTAACCTTGGCAGATTTTGTGTAAAGCAGTTTTTGCATCGCAGCGCAGCCTGTAATTATAGTGCTGTCGTGCTGGAACTCCTGTACGAAGACGATTTGCTGGAGAAGAGCATATGAATGAGAAAACGAGAATTTGTTGAATATAGATTTGAGGGAAGTGTACAGATTGGCTAGAACGTATCGCACATCAGGGCTGCCTACCGAATACTATAATATCCTAGGCCGTGTTCGAGACACTGTCATATCACTGATGCCGCATCTACAATGCGAAATCGTATAGCATTCTTATGGCCAGTAAACCCGAAGATGCTTCATTGTATGCTGTGCGAAAATTGCTTCTCATCAAAAATGTGTTCAGTCGTTTGAGGATTTGAGAAGTTACAATGGAAAATTGTACAGCTCTTTTATGGAAGCGGCGAAGGCAGCAGGATACATTAAGTAGAGTTTGGAATGGAAGAATTGCTTACGGTGCGTTTCTGTACCGTAGAAATGCCATCAGCACTAAGAAGTTGCGCTTATTGTGCGGTATTACAAGCTCTGCAATCCACTTGAATTATGGCATAAGTTGAAGCGGATATTCTAAGCAGTGTAAGGAAGCGGTTGCAATAGAAGGCTTGAATTCATTGCGCCACAATGAGCATATATTGGCCTCAATGGCATGAAAATGAACTATTGTGGACTATACGGAATCGTCAACGATTTCAGCGATGATGTGCAAGTTCAGTCGGAGACTTTGGCGAAAGTGACAACGACAAGGCGTACTTCCATTAAGAAGCTGAGGTATGCTCAATAAAAAAGAGCGGCTAAACTAAAGAAAAACTGTGATAAAGGTATGTTTTATATCTATGGAAGTATTCTAAGGATGTAACTTTTATCTTGAACACGCTGATTCGCCAGCTCAAGCATATGGGTCTAGAGTTGCAACGGCTTCTACGGGCATAGCTGCAACTCTTCTCGAAAATGTAGTACACTACACTGCACTGCTCATAGTACCTTTTCTCTTCCTTTGCAATGTATACGCATTTCTGCCGACGTTGTAGCAAATGTGGATGTTTCTTCTGTCCAACGAATGTGTTACGTGATGTTGATTGATTATATGGGTTGAGATATCCATGCAAAGCCGATTCGTGATAGAAACTGTGGACAGGCTTCGTCATGATATAACTGCACCGGAAAATAGAATGAACTCGTTTGATGGTGTTGTGGTATGTGGAGGAGACTGGTGTCACTTTCTCTCTGTTCTGCATGGAGCTTCAAAACTGGACACAATCAACAAGACTTCGAGAGCGAGTTATTCAGGGAAGATTGTGCAAGTTTTTGTTTTTGGTGAGACTATGAGGCTTCGTCCTGGTCCTGGTGAGGAGGACTTTGGCAGAATTAAATAAACGATGCTGCATTTGTAACTCGCGACAAAGTCAACTCAATACCTGATAATGAATGCCTCCTAATACAAAAGAAGAAAGTCATGAAAAAAAAACTCGCAAATATTAAGTGTCATCTAACATTGATGCGCAAGGTAATAGTTTTTGCGTGTTAGGAGTCAATTCAGAAAGAGCAAAAGTGGTTTTCATCTGTTTTTTTTTGAAGCAGAAATTACTCTCCACATCGCCATAACCAGCGGAAAATTACAAACAATATACTCAATCTCAATTGGCAGGGCTTCAACTTCAAACTTGGCCTTACAAAAGCCAAGATTGGCTCGTTGTTCAAGTTACGTCACCATTTGGTAGTGAATTTGGGCCTCACAGGATGAACTGTATGTTTTGATCTATCCATTATCATTCTGTATCTGGAGAGGAGCGGTATAAAAGGGGATCTATAGCTTGAAAAAAGTCATTTTGTTCAAGTTGCAGTTTCGGGCTGATGGTCAGCCATTACTTTGGAGTGCTTTCAGTCACTGGGATCCAGCATTTGCAGAAATCCTATGTTGTCGTGGATACAGTAGCTGGGATCAAGCGAGAGGTGGCCCACAATTATAGGCGCCATGAGAAGAATCTTGTCCTTCTACCATACCATGAAGAACTGACGTGTGAATTGGACGCCCGCTTCGATCACATAAAGCACGGGATCGTTATAGCAGTTTTGGTGAACGAACAAAGACCAGCTCTAAGGAACTTCATATTTGCTTTAAAGATGTGAGTACTTCTATACCCGATAACGAACTAATAAAGATCAGTTTCAGGTACCTTTCCGTGTACGGATTTCATTTTACGAGAGAGGACCATCTTCAGATAATCGAATTGCTATATCTGATTCTAGTAAGAAAACACCAGTGGCATGATATTGTGACATACACTGCTAAGACTCTAGAAGACTTAGCAAAGTGAGATGTCTCAATTTGTCAGATGACTTCAAGCTTCATGATTTCATTCCAGTAAATGTTACTTTGGTTACAAGGACCTGACATTGGATTGGGAACCGTTATTTGATCTTTATTATGGGGCAAACTATGGAAAGCTTATGGAAGAAATCGAAGGAAAAAATCTAAAAAATGCGGTCTTCTTGTTGAAGAGATTCTATCGTCCCTCAGATACTCCAAAAATTTGGGACAGGGTGCGTTCAATTGATTATCGCTTTATTAAGGGCAATTTTGAGTGTGTACGACTGCAATCTGACTGTACGGCCACAAAATGAAAAGCGAAGTTGAGCTATCTGATTTTACTTGCAATTCATTTGAGCAAAGTCTTTTCTGTAGAGCGGTGGATTGCATGGTCTGAGCAGATGTATTCGTCTGCTGTGAACAGATTAAACTTGTCCAATATGACTGGCAGAAACAAAAATTAATGATTGATGAATTTCGTCTTACGCATATCGGCGCCAATTTCATCTCAAAGAGCAAAGAACAAGAGCGACCATTGATTTTCATGCAGTTCTGATAGTGCGTAATTGCGTAAAGGTAGCAGAATTGGCCAGGAGAGATCCTTTGCGTGGCTGTATAACGTGGCGGTGATCTGTCAACATGGATGGGCTATCATCTGGTAATGGTATTTTCCTGCTTTATTTCGGGGAATTTTTTTCAAAGTTCAAGTTTACAGTCGACATTATTGCACACATAGAATCTCACTCAAATTCGCGGATGACGGTAAGATTGATGTCATGTTGCTTGGACGTCATTTGCATCACCAAATACGCGATAATCGCCGCGATGTCTGCCGTGGAGACTGTTCTTTGACTTCAACGCCAAGACAGTCTCTAAAAACGCTCCTCCTTCATAAACGCTGCAAGGCACAACGAATACCAGTACTCAGACATCGGGTTGAGTTTTGCAAGAGTCCGCTCACAAAATGAAAATTGCGGAAAAAGCCACGGCCCGAAACTCGTTTTTTTACCGAATTCAGGGCCGTGTGTATATAACGCGATCTCAACATCCCGGCTCTAATGATGGGACAAAATCGTTTCTAGCAAGACTACCTTCTTTTCGCGAATTTCATTTTATTAGTGGACCCTTGCGGAAATTAACCACAAATGTCTGAGTATCGTTTTGCAGGAGAGGATTTCAGGAACAAGGGCGCGGTGATGAGACTCTTGATGATTTGAAGGTTCCCCCCTGTCGGAGGTCTGGGCTTTCTAATCAACCCTATCGCTTATTTTGTAAATCTGTATGAGACTCTACCACCTCGACTGAGCATGAGACCACGATTCCCACATCTGCGCGCTCCACGTCAGAGACCTTCACCATTATAACTGCGGCTCTTCAACATCAGCAGCAGACAAATTAGAAGTGTATGCTATTTACGAAGATCTGGAGGAAAATGTCCGCAATTAGAAGTCTTCCCACAAAATTGTCTTGATTTCGACTAGAATAGAATGCCATTAGAAAAGTATGTAGATAGGATCCGAAGAGAAATTGCCCTATGAAACGACACGCAGAAGGCTTCTTACAAAGGTGAAGCCAGTGGCTCCAATCACCGCAAATGTATGACACTCCCGAGCTGATAAGGAAGCTCTGCCTTAGCTTTGCAAAAAATAAAGTCGGCTATGGAGGTGGCAAACTGGAGGAACCCTACCTTGAAAAGGTTGGCTTTTCGATGAAGACCCAACGTACGACTACGACCGGCTTCTGAGACGATTGCGAATCTGTGGATTGCCCTAACAAAGTGAGAAGAAACCTGGAGCGAGTTCCGGAAAACCACTAGAAATTGGCTCGAGAGAGGAGCCTTGAGGCAGAATATGAATGTAACTCATCTTGATCAACTGACAGCGAAAGCTATTCAAAGTAGCTTTGCTCTGCATCGAAAATGCAGGTGAGCTGAGATGTCGGAATTATTTGAAAGAAGGCGAACTCTTAGGAATTCCGAACGAATTTCTGTCAGAGTATCGCTTGAAACCTGAGACTGGCGGGCCGCCTCAACGTGACGTGTTTATGACAGTGGGTGTCGAACTACGGGTAGACAGCCGAGCGTATACTCTGGTAGGATGCCGGGTGGTAGCAAGAACGATGTCAGGGTCCTTGGGGCGGCTTTTGGATCAGATAAATACGACACGTTTGCCCGGACGACACGTTAGAGACTGCTTCATGGTCTATACCTACAACGCCAGGACATTCTCCACAAACACCGACCTTCATGCTCTTCCCGACGGCTGCAGAACACACCAAGCACCACTCATCGCTCTGCAGGAAACGAAGCCCAGAAAGAAGCGTGCGACAGATGAGTGATGGGACCCTCATCTTTCGTGGTGAAAAGGTTCCATCATGAAACGTTGGAGTCGCTGGCTTTGTCGTTCACCCATCTATCATCCATCTTGTCGATTCGCATGAGATCCTGTCACCTCGACTAGCCATCCTTCCTCCTACTAAGACTTCCACGTCAGAATACCATCAGCATCATCAAGTGCTACTCTCCAACATAAGCAGCTGACGACTCAAAACAAGATGCTCTACGAAGACGTGGTATCCGCAACGATAAGTCCTTCTACAAGTTTGTTGTGGGCGACTTCAATGCGACAATTGGGACGCCACTAGAGAAGAAATACAGGATCGGGAAGTTTAATATGGACCCGGAATGCAAGGTTTTGTTGTTCTCCCAGCCGCACAACTTTTCCATGGAAACTCCATCTTCATGAAGAAAGAACATCGCCGGTGGACTTAAGAATCACCCAACGGAACGACTCGTGCTGAGATCGACCACATTCTCACCAACCGAAGGTGGAGCTTGCTCGATGACTCAGTAATTCCATCCTTCTGCAGTGGCTCCGATCACCGCCTACTTCGAGCGCAGATACGACTCAGCCGAAGTCTGGAAAAGAATATCTGTCACGGTGCCGCGAGAAGGAAGGAAGTCGTTTATGACGGTAACAGGCTGGAGGAGCTCATATCAAGTTGTGACTGGCCCATCGAGGATGACCCATCGTACGACTACGACCGGCTTCTGAAAGGATTGCGAGCTTGCGGAGAGTGCGCCTCAGTGAGTTCCGAGAAGAACGTGGAACGCGTTTCGAAGACCACCAAGGAAATGCTCGAAAAAAGAAGATTTCTGAGGCAAAATCCGAATGCAATCCATCTCGAGCGACTGATAGCCAACGCCAGTTGCAACACAGCTTTGCAGGAGGATCTCAGGAAGTACAGGCAAGCCAAGATACTGGAAGCAGCCGAAAAAAGACGAAGTCTCAAGAAATCCCGAAGGGACCTCTGCAAATACCACGTACCGCTGGCTGCACTATTAAACGAAGACCGGTTTCCGACTTCTTCCCGTTACAAGATGGAATCTATCGCGAAGAACTTTATACCAACCTCTTCCGCTCATCAACATCCGTGCCGATGCCTGTTGTTCCCACTGGAGAAGTACTATCACGACACCTGCTGAAGTGCACACCGCGATACAGACCATGAAGACGTCCACGGCTCCAGGATCAGATCATCTTTCCGTTGAATTTATGCGAGCTCGAGGACAACGTTTACACGAGGTTTTCGCATCGTACCTGATATCTTACCACCAGAAAGAAAGGATTCTCGACCAGTGAAGAAGGAAGAACCGTCCTCCACAGAAGGGTGAACGGGAGGATCTTCGGAACTACCGTCCAATATGCCTGTTACCTTCTGAGTGGGTTGTACAAGGTTTTCACGAAAATCATCCTCGCTCGCAAATATAGACGCTGGATTAAGCCCAACTGCAAGAACAAGCATGATTTCGCAAAGAATTCAGCTGCTTGGACCACGTCCAGACGTTTCGAGGGTCGTAGAAGTCTGCCAAAAGTAGCGACTGCCTCTCGTCCTAAGGCCCCGGACAGACCGCGATTTGATCGTCGGACTCAATCGCCGACATTTCCATTCATTTTCATTTCACATTCAAAATTTCGGGCTGGAAAAGTACCACAGCCGAAATGCAAGTTGATCGGCATGGAATGCTGTTGTAACAGTTGTCTGTCGCGATTCAGTCGCGACGATCAAATCGCGTGAAGTCTGTCCGGGGCCTAAGGGAGCCATAGGTTGCCGGCAACGGTTGTCGGTGTTGTCGGGGTTGTCGGAGTTGCTGGAGTCAGAGACAGTTTAGAGAGCGCGCGAAACGTGGAGGCTATCATGAGGTCCTACAACGACCAGCAACCTCGGCAATCGCGATTACATCGACAACCCCGACAACACCGATAACCTCGACAACACCGACGACCGTTGCCGGCAACCTATGGCCGTTCCCTAGCCTTCGTCCACTATGAAGAAGCCTTTGACAGCGTCGAAACCAGTGCCATCCTGTCAGGACTAGTTGAACCGAGAGTGGACCCAGCTTATGTGAGGACGTTAGCCACTGCTACAAGGACTGTACAACGACAATGCAGCCATTCCGTCGCCCCTGACCATCCCGATTGGGAAGGAGTCCGACAGAGCGACACAATCTCGCCGAAGCTGTTCACCGCAGCCTTGCAGTGGGTGATGAAGTCACTGGACTGGGACGAGAGAGGCATACGAGTTGATGGGAGATTCCTGTCCAAGCTTCGTTTTGCGGACGACATCGTTCTCTTCTTGAGCAGTATCACTGAAGCAGAGACGATGCGGAAGGAACTAAACGAAGCAGGGAATCGGATTGCGAGTAAATCGGAAGATGACTCGGTTCATGAAGAACGTCTTTTGCGACGATACAGGGAATTGGAAGTTACCCCCATTATGGTGACGTCTTCTTACGTGTATCGCGGACGTTCGATGAACATGGAGGACGAATTGAGGGAAGAACCTAACAAGAGAAGAAGAGCAGTTTGGGCCGCCTTCGGGCTTCTGAAGGAAGCCACCGACCAACTGACGGACCCGGAGCTTCGTGCTTTCTGTTCGACTTAACCGTGCTCCCGCCGCTGTGGTACACAGCTGAGACTTAGGCTGACACTGTAGCTCCGTCGAAAGCTTCAAGGACCACCCACAGTGACAGCGGAATACATTGCGAAAGCGCAACACAGATGGGCCGGTCACATCATGGGAAGAACAGACGACAGATGGACACTAAAAACAACGCAGTGGATTCCTTGCATAGCAGAACGTCCCGAGAAAGACTTCCAGCGAGTTGGGCAGACGTGTTCGTGGAAAAAGTGGACCAGCTGAGAAATCAACTGTATACGATCGCATTTGGAACTCGTGGACGCAGCCACCCGACAATTCGAAGCGAGGGACAGGGAAAGTGGAAACTTCTGCTGGGGCCTGCACGTCACGTGAAGGCGGGCTAAAAATCTATTGGTAAGTAAGCTATTATGTCACTTGGAAATTGCTGAGTTGGCCAAAAGTAAGCGCTCTTAAAGGCACTGTCCGGGCAGAAATTCGATTTTGAGATGTTTTGCTAATCCGGACATATTCGCTATGCTGAATCCGAAAATCCACACTGGAGAGCGCGAAAACGGCGAAAATGGGCTTCAACGCAGGAAGGATAGCAGGTGGGCGAGGTCTTCCTCCCTGCGCCGCACTGTGCTGAAACTGTTCCGGAACTGTGCTGCATGTGCTGCATCGCCCCGCACGCAGCTTTTCTCAACCCCAGGAGAAGAGGGGAAGAAGAGAGAACGGAGAAGCAACATATGGAAAAATTAAAGGGACTGAGAATGCTCAAAAAGCAACTCATCAGAAAACAGAGCAAAGTTCCCATTTCCGCATTTTCAGAATGTTCGCATGTTTTAATTCGAGGCAGATGCCTGCGGAAACCACACAGTTTCTTCTTGAAACAAATGGAATAGGTTTGTGCTAAAGAAAACGAAGCGAGAATGGACGAGCAAGAACAGACACTTCGTCGGATAGCAGAGCAGAAAAGCACTCATTCTTCAACTCCGCGTCGAGAAAGTTCTATGATTGAAAGGGGAAGCGGGGTAGAGGAAGAGGGCCAAAACGAGAGGAATCTGGAAGAAAAACCGTTAAAAACTGTCAAACGTCTTCAATTCCCACCGTTCAAAATGCGTGCGGGGCGATGCAGCGCATGCAGCAAAGTTCCGAAACAGTTCCAGCACAGTGCGGGAACTGTGCGGAGCAGTTCCGGTACATAAAAATCAGCATGAATTCAGCCTTAGCGAAATCGATAAGATCGCTTCAGAGACTGGGAGTGTGAATTCGCAGGGGGAAGACTTCGCCCACCTGCTGATTTCCCTCCTGCGTTAGAGCCCTTTTTGCTGTTTTCGCGCTCTCCAGTGTGGATTTTCGGACTCAGCGAGGATAGTAAGATAATAGATAGGTTGATTCAGCAAATTTCAAACAAATTTAAAACAATTTCATGCTGTTTTCGCGCTCTCCAGTGTGGATTTTCGGACTCAGCGAGGATAGTAAGATAATAGATAGGTTGATTCAGCAAATTTCAAACAAATTTAAAACAATTTCAAACAGCAAATTTGGCCTAAAACCGTCTCCGGCGTCGAAGACATCATATGCAAAGTTTCAGCTCAATCAATTGAGCGGCGCGCGTTTTTATAACGCACATACCCTCCAAACGGACAATTTTAGAGCTTTGTATACAGGGCGTCCCAAAAGTATGTATACACAGTTTGATCTTAATATCTCCTTTCCCAAGAAGTCCTTTGCCCACCTTCAGTTACCATTTGGTAGAGCTGGCTTCAACTTGTATCACAGTATGGAGCGAATCACTGATCGCTCTTCACTACTGTAGGATTACGGTAGGAATTTGAAGTGTGTTTAAGTTTTAAGTTTGAGTTTTTAAGTTTTTAAGTTAAAGTTTTAAAGTTTTGTTTGCGCATTAAGCATGTTACAAAAAAGTTTCCAAAAAATCTAAAAAGTGGTGTACCGGGGTTTTACGCTCGCTGTCATTATTACTCAAGTTTTTACGGGTTTGCAAAGCTTTCCAAATGGTGCAAGCACAATTTTATGGAGCACTAGCTGGCTTACCCGGCTCCGCCGTATGTTCCGAATAGAAAATTCCATTTCTTAACCAGTTCGGACCAAACTTGGCACACATACACTTCGGGCCCCGGCGGGTGTCATAGGCTACTTTTCGTATCGATCGATATCGATTTTATCGATTTTTTGCAAAATTTGAGCTACGGGGCTGGGAGTTGGCACAGGGGGTAATCGAGCATGCTGATTACGAATACAATATTAGTTTTCGAAACCGTGCATTACTTTTATCGATTTTATCGATTTTTCTGCAAAATTTGAGCTAGGGGGCTGGAATTTGGCAGGGGGTGTAATCGAGCATGCTGATCATCCCCCCGTAGCTCAAATTTTGCAAAAAATCGATAAAATCGATATCGATCGATACGAAAAGTAGCCTATGACACCCGCCGGGGCCCGAAGTGTATGTGTGCCAAGTTTGGTCCCGATCGGTTCAGAAATGGAATTTCCTATTCGGGAACATACGTACACACAGACATACAGACAGACATACAGACAGACATACAGACAGACAGACAAACAGACATTCAGCTTTATATATAAGATTGTAAAAACAGATATTGCGGTTTACTCTATAAAGGAAGCATTGCGGTAAGGTGCAACCATCATATTTAGTTTTATCGGCTCGAACTAGCCTAGCATAAAAGTATTTGTGTTGTTTGTTTGCATTCTGAGGCAAAACAGGGTTCCTAATGACTCAAAGCTCCTGCCTGAAGTTTCTACCATAATCCTACAGTAACATAGAGCGATCAGTGATTCGCTTCATAGTGTAAATCTAACAATAAGCGGAAGTTAGCTCTACAAAATGGAAACTGAAGATGGGCAAAAGACTTCTTGGAAGAAGAGATGTCAACGATCAAACAGTGTATGCATACTTTTGGGACACCCTAGAGACCATTACATATAGAGACACACAGAGAAATTCACATGCTTGTTTCTTAGGAACCTGACAAAATTCTCGTCATATGGTACAGAGAATGTCACTCAACTTTTCTGAGTTAGTCTGCTCAATACTGCCGAATTTGCGCAAATTGGCGACAGATAGGCATAGCCCCCAAAATCCGGCAGTGTATAGTGCTTCTGTCAACCTGCGCCCGAGCTTTTAAGGCATATGAAAGAAAACTTGGGACGAATCAGGTTTTACAGATACAAGTATACTTGTCGCCTCGATACTCTACAAAGGAATTTTGTGATTTGTCCCTAATGTTCCTTCCGATCAGAATGACAACGCAGGTTGAATTTACTTTGGTGGTATGAGTCCGAACGACCGGCTTTTCAAGGAGCACAAGCAATTTGGCGCAGTATTATGGTTCGATACATTGTGGAAGATGTACGAAATGGTTGAAATGGGCAATAAGTGGGGCGAAGAGTTGCCAAATTTGTTTGCAACGTACTGAATCTTTTTTTGCTACGCCCATAGGTTAAAAAATATTCTTCAGCCTTGCTTACAATAACCCCGACTTTATGGATTGGTCACCATTGTACGATACTATCTTCACGCGTACCATCCGAACACTGGGACTCAGCGTACGAGAAGGAAAACTTACAGTGAGCTGTTTCGTAAATGCATATATTTTCTGATGCCACAAAAAACGACTTTAGACTGGCGAAACCGTTGGACCCTTGAGTATGGGTGGATTAGCTCGCATGGTGGTTGCTACACTGGGCGGTCCATATGGGTGAGTACGACAAGGGGGCAAAACAGTGAACATTCTTTTGAATAGTCATTTCAACTCATTTAGGTGTCAGAAGCATTTGGAGAGAATGATGCAGTTAATAGAACCATTTATGCACCCTTCAAACGAGAGCGGTCATACTCTTCTCGTCCTGGTATTTTTACAGAATGTGTTAACAGAAGTGGTCAACCGATATAGAGAAGAAAGAGTTAAGAAGCATAAACGAAAAGTTTGATTTTGTGTAGTAAAAAAAGCATTTGTTCTCAAGTAGATTGTTCGTTGCAGGTTCCAGAGAAGTTTTACCTGACAGATGAAGACATCGCAAAATTTACTGACGCTATATTGCAATCATTGCTCTATTCACTTTACACTAAGGATGGGAAAGCGAGCAAAGTCACCTTTCAAGAGTATATTTAGATGTGGCTCAAATAAAAGGCTGGATTTAGGCACCAGCCAGAATGGTTATGATACTAGGATCGTTGTGCCCGGGACGTGTTTTTCCAAAATTTTTTGAACAGTGAGCACTTAGTTTACAAAGAACTCTCTCGTCATTGAGCTTTTATAGTGCTTATCCTGCCATTTTTGCTGTTGATGAGCCTCATCGCCTGACGCAAACATTAGACTGCCTCTTTGAAGTCGTTTTCCTCATTGCCCACGATGACGACCCTAAGACCAAGCGGCTGCCGTATGAAAAGGATTGGATTGCAGAGATGGAAAAGGTTTGCCATTGAAGTTTTCAATGCAACTATTATCAAAATATTAGTTTAGGTTCGCTCGCCAGACTCGCCAATAGCTAAATACTCGATTAGTAAACTCACCCAAACCGCAAAATTCAAGATTAAAGATAGTTTAACGGGTTTTCGCTGCCATTTGTTCTACTTTTTGGAAATGCTGATTGAGGGGATTGACATCAATGATGTTGCAAAAGCTAACATTGTCATTCACGTCAGTTTCTCTCTTTTCTTCACATTCACCATAGTCGATCATATTCTACAGAATCTCATGCTCATCTTCTTCATAGTACCCATTCTTGATTACTCGGAATGCATCAAATATCACAATGACCTCACTGACGAGGAGAAAGCTTTATGTCTGCTGTCTGTACGACTACCTATACTTGCCGAGATGGCTCTCGACAAGTAAGTCAATCTTTTTTCTTTTGTCTACCCAACAAAGAATGGTCACTTAACCTAGCCGTTCAAACAAGCTGTATGCCATCGAACTCGATTGAAACGCTGATCTCAAATACACTTTCACACCTGACGAATGACTACTATCTCGAAGGAGTTATGAGCGCTAAAATGTGCATTTGTCAGTATTCTGAAGCGCATGTTCCACACGAAGAACGTTCCAAAAACACTTAATTAGTTTTTTGGTGAATGTGCTTTTTCCTTGTAATTAAAATACTCATAATTAATGCAGTTACGCGCCCTCAGGCTGCTTTTAACGAAACATATTCATTGATTTGATGATTTCTCAAATTACGCTCATAATTTCTTCCAGATAGTCGTTTGGCAGATAAAAAACGTATGCTTAAAATCAGCCTTTTAAGGCGAGTTCAATGATATTTGATATTTATTGCACTTAAGTGCACCATTCTAATCATAATGCATTGAGTGTAGACAACAAAAACACAAAAAATCCAGTAGAATAGAAAAAACGATATGTACCCTAAAATCCGTCATATAAGAGCGGACTTATCTGCAGTTTTGGCAGGAAAATCGATGGAAAAACGCCGCAAAGGGTGTCACAGATAAGTCCGCCTATATCGTCTCGCAGATACGTCCGTCTGTCCTGAGCATGAGCAAGCGCGACCTAGGAGCACAGACGCGCGCGACCGCTCGCGTGGCTTGCCAGTGTAGATTTAAACGAGGCCGCGATATCGCCTGAAAGAAAGAGCCCAAGGATTCGACAAGTCGTACAGTCTACTTGGTGGTCGTCGCGGATTCTTCATCGCGTACGCTGGATAGGTGAGTTCTTTTCCTATATATGACACCTGTATGAAATTGAGCGATTTCTGCCGATGAAAAGAATCATAATAGGTTTCATCATTGCATCATTGCAATCATCTCAACTTATCATTCATCTTATCGTTTTGGAGGCGACAATGTTTTCACTACATCTCTCGAACCCGTACAGGCTACACCCCTTGAACCTGACTCCTACACTTTTGCTTCCTCTATTGTTTTCATGTTCTGAATGTAGTCTCTGTTGACCCATGCCATACGGCTTTTGTCAAATGCTTTCTTGAACGGAAGAGTGACAGTCTGAGAATGCTCAACCTTAGCAAAGCATTAGGCTTCCTTGTTATTTTCCTCAATTGTTGTTTCATTAAGCCTGTACATTCAAGACAAAAGATAGCGTAGTCAAATTTGATGCCGCCTGCTTTTCCTTGTATAAAAGAGTAAACCTTTCGATGACCAGCGCAAATTTATAGGACTCCGCGTGATTCCAGTGTGCAATGACCGGTAACTCAGCGAAGTTCACAATCACGCGGGGCCCTATATTTCCAGCATGGTCTCACATGCTTTGACTTGAGCTTTTCAGGTGTCTCGCATCTCAATGGCTATCAGAAGGAAGTCCTACACCGCGCTTTTTAAGCTTAACGTGGTGCAATATGCCTTGGAACATGGAACATCGGCTGCCGCTGTTCGCTACGAAGTCTCTGATGGTCTGGTTAGAAGATGGAAGGCCGATAAAGAAAATCTGGAGGATATGCCACTGAGGAGACGCGCCAACCGTCATGGGAAGCCAAAGGTGGAGGAAATAGAGGAAGCTCTCTATGCATGGATTGTGCAGACGCGAGAAGGAAGCCGAGCAGTGCTTGTTAAAGACATTCGCGAGAAGGCATTGCAGCTAGCGCGGAAATCTGGCCACCAGGACTTCAGGGCATCGGCGATGTGGTGCAAAGGCTTTATGAAGAGAAAGAACTTATCTCTGAGGCGAAGAAACCATTGCGAACAGTTTCACCAAGGCTCTCGATGACGAATCAATAATAGAAGGCATGAACGAGGATTTCGACGCTTTGATTGTTGCTGATAATAACGATAATGATGGTCGTTCTTTTGGTCAAGTTGTTGCCATGAATGTTTGTTATGAACATGGAATGCTACCTGAATAAAGATCTGTTGCTTCGGTTCATTCTGAGAGCAAAAAAGGCAGCGCAATTGCGCATCCTTCTTGTTTTCATGTGAAAAAAATAAGGCGGACTTATCCGCGGGACTTGGCGGCGCGCGAGGCGCGCGAGGCTGTCACGAAAGCGGACTTAACTGAGAGCACTTTTGCGGTCTTATCGGCGAGGCGGTCTTTTCTGCGAGCCGATCTTATATGACGGATTTTAGGGTAATTTGTTCGGAATGTCTGCGTTAAGTTCTGACCATTCCCTCGTCATTTCTCTAAATTTTGATCAGGTTAAAAGCAGAGTTGCACTCTCAGCGATATTTAGGTTTCAAACGTAAAATAGGGCAAGCTTCTACGTTTTATGTATTTAGAATGCTTGGTATCATTGAGTCCTTAGCTGTGGCTGCACCTAAAAATTCCGCGTCGGTCATCGGGGGTTTCAAGGTAAGTAGGAAATCTTTTATTCAACCAAGGACAAAAATCTTTTGTACCACAAAGAAATTCCAATGATGAAAACAATAATTGTTTGGCTAACAAAAGCACCCAAAGGCGCTCAGATTTCTTCTCTTCACGCCTTTCGTTGAAAAAATGTTGCCATCAATTACGAATTCTGAAGAAGTTGTACCTGTAAACTTTACTTTTGCTACAACAGGATGTTGCGACTAAGGAAGGAAGCGAGGAAAAGATTCTTAAGAAGGCGATTGATCGCTGCTTTGAAGCAATATTTAAGAATTCTAGTGATGTGGTTACGGAGGTTCCTCAAAGTTCTTAGAATTCTCATTTAAGATTGTTTGAATTTAGAAACTTGGGCGCAAAGTTTTAGACTTTGTGAAAACAAATCAGTTTGAAAGCTCTCTTGCAACAGACATGCTTGCTTCAGTTGTCGCCTCTGTGACTTACGCAAGTTTTAGCGTCTGAAATTTTGCGAAAATCCAATAGTGTAAATAACCTACACTTTAGGAATTACCTTCGTTCTGGCTCCTTTTCGCAGAACATGTTCTTCGAAATTTAAGAGTGGTACTTACACGTAAGCGCTTTTTATATCATAGTGAAGATGTGCGTGCGCCTCCTTCATAGTCTAAAATTTGCAGCTGAAATGAAAAAATCTGAAGACCTTGATGCTTCTGCATCATGGTTTGTGTCTTTGGCTGCCGCTTTGTTGGGAACAACTAGCGAGGTCCGCAGTTCGTATCGCTACAAGCTTTTTTCTGCTAATTTTTACACCTTATTTGCAGAATTACATTCAGCACAAAGGTATCTGCATAGAAATGATCGACTTGTTGGTGAACTGTAAGAGTTCGGTGGCATACAGCGTACGCATTTTCGCTTGAGGATAACATTTCAACATTGACTTTGATCATTTAGGGCGGAGCGCTTGGGCTGTGGAACAGCTTGTACACACTCTCTCGCGTATATCCAGAAAACACATATTCTAGGAGTAAAATGTTGAGCAGGCCTTTGAAAGAATGGGTGCCTATTAGGGTAGATAGTTGCAACGAAATAAGTCTTCATTGAGTCCTCGTTGTCTACCTGTAGGAGTGGGCGCGATTGTACAACAGAGATGAAGTGAAAATGGCTTGGAACATTCCTAGTGAAAGAGGAAGAGCGGTGATGAAAGAGATTTTAAACAAGTTCTTTTTTCCTACGATGGATCTCGTGCAAACCGTACATGTAGAAAGGTGGGTCATTCTCATTCCTTACCGTATATGCTCCCAAGAACCAATTTTGAACCACGTAAAAGTTTTACATTCATGAGTTACTGCTCTTTAGGGAGGAGCTGAAAAAAGCATTCGCGATAATGAGCTCGGTCTTAACTGGAGGTGCTACTTGCTTCTCCATGCCACCTTCTCCACTGTTTCCTTGTCCCATCTCAAAATTGCCTTGGTTTAACCCAGATATACCCAACACTGCAGTGTTCAGATCAGGTTTGTCAGTTCTGTTATAGGTGGATATACAAATGAGGTTTGAGTTTGAGATATTCAACATCCATCCGGAAGAAACGTCAGAGAAATGTTGATAGAGCTGATGGAAAAGGTTGTCAATCGAGCAGAGACATCCAAACATGACTTGAGTCAGGTTCTTGTCACCATATGTTCAATGCTTCATTATCTCATACATACAAATTATATCGATACCGTAAGTTTATAATGGGAAAGCATCATTAAAAGTACGACGAAAGTTTTAGAGTGAACTTGTAACTGCTACCGAAACGCAAGCTGACGTGTTTACGTACCTTACGGACCCAGTGAAGAGGGCGTATCCTATATATGTCTACGAATCTATGGCTTACGTTTGTCATATGGTGAGCTCAACACGTTAGACTTGAATCTGAGTTAATATTTAGTCTCAAAAATTATTTTATTTTATGAGCTTGAGTGTTCTGTTTGATGAAAAATCGATCGTAAGCATGGTCAAGCGTGAAGTGTGGCACACCACACCTAGGGAGTTGTATTGAGAAATCAGAGAGGGGGGGGGGCGTTATCAAGGCGTCCGCTATTCGCATAACATGATATTCGTTAACAATGTCTAGGCCCGTCATGCAAAATAAGCACATTGATGTTTACATATTATCGTTTACGTACAGTAAGCATAATTAAAGGTCTATAAAGCATAAGAGCATCGTTTTGCAAATAGCAAGTAATATATCTCCTGTGATCCAAGTTTCAGTGAACTCTGAGGTTTCCAAATACAGGGCCAACCTGAGATAGTCGTTTTCAAACATGTTACTTTGTTTCAAAAGTAAGTTAACCACTTCTTTCTGCGCTTAATACAAAAAACTACTATTTCTTTGCTCACATTAAGAGTCCTACTTCAAATGACCTCCAAATTAAAGAATTAAGAGCAAGCCAAAATTTTGTTTGTTCCATTTTTCGTTTTCAACATCTCATGCTAGAGAAGACCAATCAGGCCCAAATCACTTTAATGTAGATTACGAGGCTTGGGCTATCGAATAATATACATTCTTGTGTTAGTTAATACATATGCCAACACGAGGTTTTTTTTGGTGAAGCTTTATTAGTAGAGTGGCCTTACGTTTTCGACACCAATCGTCGTCTTCAGAGGCCTAAAATGGAGCGAGATTGATGATCATATGCCTATACCACCAAACGCCTTGTCGACCCGGCTAGTATTCGATCCCCTCTATGATTCACAAGCAAAGGCCCCCAAAATGGAAAGATGAGCTGACCATGGCTCCACCGCTGTCGCACTGATGGTGGTGTGCGACCGCCTTCTCTGTGTAAGTAGTGCAAATTATCCATACAAGGTATCGAGCAACTGCATTACTTCTCTATAGCTCACATAACGGAATGAACGGCAGGAAATCATTCGTAATCGCCAAGCATTCATTCCTGTTGTTCATGGGTGAGTTCCTGCTTGAGATCCACAAGGCAAAATCCAAATTAAGCCAATTTTGGCTTACGAGGCTGACGTAGCTGCGCGGAAAGCTCTCGAAGCCTTGTGGATCTCAAGCAGGAACCCACCCATGAACAACAGGGATGAATGCTTGGCAATTACGAATGATTTCCTGCCGTTCATTCCGTTATGTGAGCTATAGAGAAGTAATGCACTTGCTCGCCTTGTATGGATAATTTGCACTAGTTACACAGAGAAGGCGGTCGCACACCACCATCAGTGCGACAGCGGTGGAGCCACGGTTAGCTCGTCTTTCCATTTTGGGGGCCTTTGCTTGTGAAATCATAGAGGGGATCGAATACTAGCCGGGGTCGACAAGGCGTTTGGTGGTGTAGGCATATGATCATCAATCTCGCTCCATTTTAGGCCTCTGAAGACGACGATTGGTGTCGAAACGTAAGGCCACTCTACTGATAAGGCTTCACCAAAAAAACCTTGTGTTGGCATATGTATTAACTAACACTTCATCTGCATAGGTAAGGTTACGATTATATCTTGCCCTTGAAGAAACGTTTTCATTTCAAATTTCTGCCATGTAAAGAAGAGCGTCAAGCATTAAAAACGATATTAAAAAAGCACTATTTGATCTGTTTGAAGATAGTTAATGGGGTGGTGGTGCCACACCCCATTAGCTATATCAAAAAAAACCATTTTTAGAGAACGTTATTCATATGAATCTATAGCCTAGACCTCATAGTTTCATAGCAGTGATTTGAGCCTGATTCATCTTCTTAGCTCTGAGTAATATTTGGTGAAAGCACAGCCTCTAAAAGCGAAAAATAGGAAAAACAAGATTTTGGTTAGCTTCCTCCAAAGTTAGGAAGTCCTTTGGAGCGAGAGTTCTGAAGTGGCCAAAGAAGGAATAGTGCTTTGTCTTGGGTGCAAAAACAGCTAGCTACTTCACCTTTGAAACAAAGTTGATCATGCTGGAAAACGGCGATTTTACTTAGGCGACCCAATATCTTGAAACTTCAGAATGTGCTCAAACATTGTCTACAGGGGTTAATTGACATGCTAATTATGATTTAGTTGCTTACTATGTTTGAAGGGGCCTTCAGGTAATGCTATCTTAGGTATATAGTTCAGGAGGTTTTACTGAGACAGCAATAAGAGGGGTGATCGTGTGCCACACCTGCTTCACCGTGATCGTAAGTCTTGGTGAGTATGCGTCTGCTTTCTAGAAAAGGAACTGAATCCCTTCGCAGGTTTACTGAGTGCTGCCATAAGGTGGGGTGAAGCGAAAAGGTTTTGAACTTCGCATCTCTAGTCTGAAAAAGAATACGTGCAATGCTCCGAAAGGTTCGGTTTTTTAATGCTCTGGTCACAGGTTGGCGGCCTTCTTGTTTCGTGCTCGAGCTCGACAGAAATGTAAAATCACTCCTATTCGTTTATGCATGATGTCGCGAGGAGTGTTGCCCAGCAAGGAAATAACTCTTTGGGAGTGCTATATATTTCAGTGCATTATCAGATTGTATATATCTCTCGTCATGCAACATCGCAAGCCACTGCCTCATTCTGCGCTGCAACTTTGAAACGAAAAAGTGGATTCCATTAGGAGAATTCAACATTCGCTTTCTTTAATGACCATGGCTTTTTGCGATACGTATACCATTACAATCGCCTTGAAAGGATGATTCCGAATCTGCCTTCCTTCTGCTATTCGTTTTTCTGAACAAGGTTATGGGGATTCTCATCGAGTTTGGCCACTCGAAGAAAATACATCGGAGCGCATGCACTGCCGGTGGTGGTGTAGTGTTTAGTGCGATGTCCTCGCAGAATGATGCAGAAACAGGCTCGGATCTTTTTGCGTTTTTCAGTGTAGCGTTGCCTCCATTAACCTAGTTTTTTATAATTTTGGCATTTTCCAAGTATAACAGCTCTCCAGTACTCTTCAAAATTATGGGATACTGGCTGGCATTCCCGTCATTCAGGGATCGGGAACTGGAACCAAGCGGTACACTCGCTCACGCAAAGCTGAACTCACCTTTCCGCGAGGCTTGCCCTCCGAATACCTGTCTTTTCCTCCCTTTCCTGCACAGCATACAACCTGCCGCACCACAATTTTTCGAATCGCTTCGGCATAAATTCAACAAAGCAGAGTGGAATTCCAGCCAGTAACGATAATTTGACTGTGGAGCACAACAAAACTTCATTAGATCAGCACCTGTGAAAAACTCAAACTTCGGACTATTTCGTTTACTACATCAGGAATGGGCAAAAACAAACACAATTTCATCATCTGAAATGCACATCACCTTGTAGAGTCTTCATGGCTTCGAGAAGCTCAAAAAGTTGGTGCCGCATACCAAGCGAAAGCTGACTACCGACATGCAAATGGCAAGTCTGACGGACTCAGACAAATCACCGGATTTTCTGCAGGACAAGCCAAATTTGCAGAAGTTCCGCAGGATTTTGTTCACCATTGCAAAAATGAAAAGTTGAAAATAGGAACTTTCGCGGAATTTCCATGCCAAACTGGTTGAAAATCGGAACTTCCGCAGAACCTTCTTCAAAAGCCTGCGGAAATGCCAGAAGTTTTGCAGCATTTTGGCCTGCCAGAACTTCCGCAGGACTTCGAATGTGCTGTCTCACGGTGTTGCCTAGCCAACAACTAGAGTGCATTATCGAACATGTCAGCCGTAGCGTAAAGGATAGTAGGCGGGCCTCACGGTCAATAGATTAAGGTTCAAATCTCGCTTCAGTGTTCTCTTTTGCTGTTGCGGTTGGCATTCTTCCGCAAACGCTCGGCGGAAGTTCCAGTCATTCGCCTGAGAGACTTGCGCTTCATCTCTGATGAAAAGCTGATCATCGCTCAAGAACGCTCTCCACAAAAGCGTTTCACCCGATCTGATCATAGGACAAGACCTTCTGAACCTTGTAATTCATCACAAGGAAAGTGCGCAAGCTTCTTTCACGGCTCATCCTAACCAATCATCTTCGGATACGTTATAGGTGGAACAAGCCTCATCAACTACTACACGATTCGTGGGAACTTTCGGCTGCATGTCAGCGCAAAACAGGAACATCAAGGAACAACCGCTTGATATATCATCAACAAAACGGATCGTTGCCGAAACCGTAAACGTGCTATGTTTGCAACAGAGGAGACGAACAGACAACAAGGGATAGTTGACAGCGTAAGCTAAAGGAACGGATCAAACATCTCAAGGAACATCTCCGATAACAAAGCTACAACAGTCTCCTTCAATCAGAGAATTACCAGCTTCACAAAACCGACATTAGAGCTTTTCACTGAAGCTCGTGCGGAAAGACAACGTTGGCTGATCATCCGTTTTACGAGGTACTCTACAGAACTCTGCTCCGTTTTACAACATGTCGGATGGAATATCTACTACGATGGCTTAACTTATATAAACAAGGAAGGATTAGGACGATGAACACGCCAGAGAGAATACCCTGCAAGAACGCCGTCCACGTAGAATACGGTTATAAATGAAGCATCTGCTACCAGTTTATTGTCAACGAAGAGAAAAAGCCAGACGGCACGGTCCATAGTGACACCTTGATCTCTCTTGACCGAATGTATCTATATTCCACAAATTGTCTATCCCCTAATCACTTGTTAACCACCAAAAGCTTCGAACTGAAACATTATTTTTGAGAGATATTCAAACGAGCACTATCGATTTGCTCATTTACTTAGAAGGGCATTAGAAGATATGTCACCTCATAAATATGGTGACTGTCAAATTCCAAAAATCATTCTCAAATTAAAAAAGCTCATCAACTACAGAAACAAAAGCAGAAACATTATTAGTGATCTTCATTTCAGAAAAATGCAACAGTAGTTTCTACGCTGTTAACGCACTTCCATATCCGATGCATCCGCCTACTGACGAGATTGACTATGAATGATTACGTGGCGGTACGCATACCACTCGATGAAAGAGGGGCATCATAGTTACCCTAGACTTGATCTAAATTTGGTTCACACCAAAATGACCACGCTCAAAACTCTAGGCTGTGTCTCCTAGCATGCTGCTTAGCGCTGTTATTAGCGTCCGCAATAGGAAACGGATCGAATTTAGATCGAATCTAGAAAAGTCCAAAATACTGGTAACAATGATTCCTCTGATAGGATTCGTAACTAATATCTTTGCTTCTAGGTGCGCGGTGCTGCACAAACTGAATTATTTCTTGTTTTTGCTGAATATACGGTTTCGAGAGAAACTATGATTGACACGCTATTACCCTCGCTTACTGGTGAATACACGACTGGAAGACTAAGGGTACAGCTTTTAAATACTGTTTTCCGAAATTTTGAATTCTGCGTTCTAGGGTGCTTTAAACGTAATTTGGAAATCAAAGTTGGGAACGAATTCTAGTATGCCTGCTAGAAACAAAGTGTGGCGAGCACTTCTAGAGATGAAGGTAGTCTAATTGACGTTTTTTATCCGGAACCTGAATGTATTTATCTTAGCCAATCGAATTTCCAAGCATTCTCGAGATTTACGAGCAGATAAGTGAGGAGATTGAAAAAATGCGTAGACCTCAACTGAAGCATTATGTCAGTAGTGACTTTCTTACTCAAATTATATCAAGCACACTCTATTCAAATCTTTAGACATGCACGAAACTAGAACCATTCTGCCAAAAGTTGTTTACGAAGCTTCCAAGAACGGGAGCGTGGACAAAATTCAATTGCAAAAACTCGCTAGAATTGTGTAAGAAAATGCAAGAGCAAAAGAAATTAGAGAATAAAAAGTACGTGTCTTTTTGTGATGCTGGGGTTGGAGTGAAAAAATTGAAGAAAGACAAAAAGTTGAAAACAAACCTATTCAGCGATATTTTTTCTTAAGAGAGAGGAAAGCATTGGTCGACATGCTGTTGGAGCAATTGACGAAGAAGGATTTGTCACATTCACGGATAAAGCTTTGCTGCACGATGCTGTGGCGTTGTCAGATGGAAAAATCTGGCGTTGAGACCATCAAAGTAATTACATTGTTCTTTTCATTCTAGACTGTTAAAGTTATGATCATTTAGGTTCTACTCTCAAGATACGCCGATGAGGAAAAACACTTTCGTGACCAAAGCGCAGATGCACTTTGCTATTGGTTGAAAAAGAACAAAGCAAAAACCGTTCGTATGAATTGGGGATGTCCGGCTAAGGTGTCATCTTCTTTGATGAGTGGGGCAAGAAAATAACAAGCTCTTTTTTATAGCCAATAGAAAAGATACCTCTGAAATGCGGCCTTCGGCCTGACAATCTTTGCTTAGCCTATGATTCTATGAATCTTCCAAATACGGAAGAAAAATGGAACAGCACCTTATTCATGTCGAAACAGCACGGGTGCTACAAATGGCCACCGTAAGTTTGAACCGAATACCTCCCTCTTGCCTCAGTTGCAGCGCGTTTCACATCCATAAGACACCTCACTAGGTACTTCAGTGATTCACATCTGAACATTGAATGAAAGACATGAGTCACTATCTCAAATCAATCGCTGTTTCGAAAGTAGGAGCATGTCCAGCTTTTCAGTGTTCAAAACTACATGACAAATTGAGTACGACACAGTTCTTAGAGAAATGGAAAAGAAAACATGCCTGGTGTAATTGACTGGGTCACCCTGCTCTTTCAGCGCGTCATCAAGCTTTTTGACATATGCTTTGACAGACTTCTAACAAAACTCCTGTCCAGTATTGTTCCGTGCTCTACGACGAATTGATTCAATCTTACTAGGAATGCCGTAATAGGATAAAGAACCGCTGTAGGAAGCAGATTGCCTGCATTTAGCGTCAAATCTGCGCCCTATTTTTCTCATTGAACTTCTGAATGATACAGAATGATCTGAAATCACAGAATAACATTCGCTAAAATTTTTTTCTGCTATGATATGAGAATTTGGGAAGACAGATCTTCTGACCGTTGCAGCTTCCCAAACTTGATTTCTTCTCATTGAACAATACGATGAAACTTGATCACTTGCCTCACGAGAGAAGAGATTCGAGCGGTTTTGAGGGTTTATTATAGTCATGCGACGCACTACAGTATGTAAGTGACTGGCAGAAAGTAGGCGCAATTTTGCTTGGTACGGTGCCATCAAAAGTGACAACATAATTTTTTTACATCTTTTGTGCAAAATCGACGAATACCGTCGTTGTCACTGCACGAGTGGCTGTAGAAGGGCCGAGTCGCTGTGAGACGGATTGAACAAAATCCTATGTGTAAAGTTCTTTAATAGTGGTGAAACTTTAGGTTTGTCAACGTAGTTATATTTGCCAAGCGGCCACAGATAAACCGACCACCTCTCAACGAATGCGAAAAGGCTATTGTAGCAGCATTTGAAGATCCTGTGATGTATAGAAAATGGGTAACGCTTTTACTAATAGAGAAAAGAGACTTACCACAAGTGACCGAAAGCACTGTTTGGATGATCAAAGTGAGACAGAAAATGAATAAGTATTGTGCTAAAATTTTTGGTTTAGTATCTACTTCGAAATTTCCCAGACAGCCAAATTATTTACAGACAGATAACAAGAACCCTGGTGGAGCTATTAAAGAGCAAAAGGGTGCAGATTTTTTTTTTGACAAAGAACAATCCGCACTGAAAGACTGGTTGCAGAGAGCGGAGCAACGTTTAGCTGCCGAGTTCTTCACTGGAGTAGCTATGGGAACAAAATATCGGGGATTCAAAGTGCTCAACGAGTTATGGAAATGGTTGGCTCCTGCAGTGGATCTTATGTACGACTACATGAATGCAGATGCCCATTACGCTTGGCACGTTTGCCTAAACACGGTAAACCTTACATTACCACTTGCTAACATACGCTACTAATGTGCATAGGACGTTGGTCAAAAAAGTCATGACCTAGTTTCCAAGCTAGTGCGCACAGTTTCAGCATGTGAAAAATTTTATCAGCAATGAAAACTAGAGAGACAGCTGAAATAACAGACGCTGTTTCTAGTTACCATATGTTTTACAATGTTTATGGGTCTCAAGCTATAAAATACATCGATTTTACCATTTTGTGTACAATTTCGACAATTTAGCTCTTGGAAAGAGACGATACTAGAAGATACTGGTGGTTGATAGAAGAATTATTGAAAGGCATGGCTCGTCCAGCACCATCAGCCTGGCATCAAGCAGTGTAAGTTGTTGACGGAACCTCATTATGACATCCAAGGCATGCTTGCTGTAGCGTCTATTGCAAGCACCCTTTGGAAAAGCAAGGGGAGCATACAGCAGACACTCTGAACGCAGCCTCACTTTGTGAGGCTGCGTTCAGAGTGCCCATGTGTCGATTTTTGCTTAGTGGGAAACAGGTACCGTCAAATCCAGACGTTGCGCAATTATTAATCCAATCTAAATCGATGTTACAAAGTTTGTGATACATTGCCGCACACCCAAGTTTGAGGCAAAGCTCCCTCCCTATCACTTAAACCTATCTTCTCAACTTCTCATCCGTTCTTCTTTACTCTGCATGAAAAAAATTTCTGAATCAACCATTCCGGACCAATCTCAATGCGTTCCAGCCTCGGGTGTCGTAAGCTAACATTCTTTGGAATAACAATGAGCCAACGGGGGGGGGGATAGACGGCTACGTGATTCTGCCGACTATGTTATATCTTGGAAAATACCCAGTGCACTTACAATTCATTTTTTTGCAAACTTTTAGTTGGAAGGAGCTAGTGCGAGTTTTGTGAGCGTGTTTATCATGCAAATAATGAGGGCAGGAATTGTACAGAAGTGGGACAGGGAAATGTTGAGAGGGAAGGTAAGTCTTCCATGTTCTCCACACGAACCGAGAGGAACCGGGCATGTCAGCTAGTAGCAAATGGGTATAGCCCATAACAGGTCTTGGAAAAACATAAATTTATCAAATGCATAAAAACCCGGAAGAATTATAGGCATCCCTTGCAGGAGGTCCATTTACTTGGTAGCCAATACGTGGAGAGAGACAGAAACGCGAAGAAGAATTTGTGAAATTGCCTGGAGAAATCTTCCCAATGCTCGTATCGAAACAGCTCGTCTCGGTGTCTCAACGTAAGACGATTATTCGACAAATGAATTGTGAATACAATTCACCTCCTTTCTAGTGCTCTCAAGAACATCTGTTCTATCATAGATGCAAACATGAACAATGATTTCAAAGGAGTGCCCAAGAGGTTTCACATAGAAAATATTGACTTCTGGCTACAGAGATTTCAAGGAAATGTAAGTATGACTGAGTACGGCACCTTTTCTATGTTTTGGAAATTGGTCTTAGATTGATACTGTGAGTACCAAATCTGGAACACCAAGTGCAAGTGCATCTGAAACAAATGTTCCACCGACTGCTGTGCAGCTGCAACTGGAACAGCTCGCTGCAAAGTTAGCCGAGAGAAGCCCCAGTATTACTGCAATGGATGTGGTAAATGTCGAACTTTTAGTAAAAAGTTGCTATGAAACAAGTCATTTGTACGTCTTGCAGTCACAAAACTATCTTCGCACTCTCCTGGAATTTCTTATGCAGTATTATGAGGATAGTATAACCAGTCTCACTCCCGGAATCATCTCCTTATTTCCTACTCTACTCGAGTATGCCAACGAAGAGAATGTGGAGTGAGTTCTAGGTCCTACCCTCACATTGAGAAATTGTATAAGGGGTGGTTTTCAGAGTTATGGGTTCATACAAAGATGTGGACATAAAGTATACTGCAAGCCTACTGGTGTACGAATGGATGTCCGGAATTTTGCTGACTCCGAAATATGCAGATGATTTCCTTAAAGCCGTCATAGAGGTAGTGGCAAGGATCGCTGAACACGCATTTACGCTTCCTTTTGGGGTGCATTAGAATAATAAGGGGTGCATTAGAATAATATCTGAAAAGATGCATTCACAGAAGAGGTTTGTGGTCAAGATCATTTCGCGCGGTTGTTAGAGGCCATTTTCAATGAGTACTTGATCAGTACGAAATACGTATTGTGATTGCTTAGAGCAGAGGCAACTAACTTTATGATATTTGTAATTCTGGAGTGGATGCAGCAGATTGACTTATCTATAATTTCTTCAAATCTCGCAAGTAATCCAGAAGTTTCAGTCATACTACACAGCATACATCTGGCACGTAAAAATTGCTGTCTTAAAATTCCTTCAAGTCCTTGTCTTTTTGAATATATACGAATTGGAACACAGAGGACGTGCCGCAAAAGTGCTTAGGCTATTATTTGATGCAATTTCTGATCGACAGGTCAGTGGTTTTACTGCCGACATAGTTTTGTTAATGATATTGTTCAGATGGAAGTACGAGCCGAAGCCTCTAAAGCCATGTTGACCCTTCTACTTTGCAAGTATATTAAATTTGATAAGGAACTCTTTGTACGTATTTACATCTGGGACTGAAATCGGGTTCAAGCATGCGTATGTTCAGAAGCAAATGAATGAAATGATGAAAAACAAAAACATGTCTACACTGCACGGTGCAATATTAGGGATGGGAGCCATCGTCAGAGCACATCCGTTTACAAACCCACCCGAACTGAAACCAGTCTTGAAAGCTCTTTGCGGAGTGACTAGCCGTAACGCAGAACTCCAGGTGGGTTAGAATTGGCATAATTATATCATACTATAAAGAAATACTGTGAAACAGAAAAGCACATTTTGTTTTAGTCAAAAGTGATGTCACCTTAATTCATGATTTTCAGAAAGCCGCGACCACTGCTCTGCGAGAATTCCGCCGCACCCATCGCGAGAATTGGGAAGAAACAGCAAAAATTCTTGGCTCCGAACTAGTATACAAGATAGAAAATGCGATTGCACCCATTTATTATGCGTGAACATGTGACAAAAAAAATGTTTTAGACCTCCTATTCGGGGGTATCCCAAGACTGTTAACACCATTTTTGATGGCCAAGCCGCTTTTCCATTGCCTATGCCTTGTCAATCGAACAGTTTTGTAGATATCCTTCTGTAATAAAGATTTGATTGGTTGTATGTAAGTGTCTTCTTCGACAGGATAAAGAGCTTTCTAGAATGTTATGGTGCGGACATGTTTCAAAAAATGATACGATTCCCAATTGTTGAATATGAAATAGGGGAAGAGTGGCATAGTGGTACGAAGAGTCGCTATGACCAGACCGAACCCAGGTTCAATCCCGCCCTGGGCCACGCAGGACCTCTACTACTCGGGGCGGTAAATGGTGCCAAAGTTATCTGGAAGCATAAAAGCACTGAATTGGTAACCGGCTGGCCCCCGCAAGTTACTGTAAAAGGCTCACAAGCATTCAGCAGCCCTTCCGACTATGAAATGGAGTGCGTTCGGCACATGCTCGCAGAGAATATTGAAGACACTGGAATGGGACGCTTTCTCTGACAAAGCATGCGACCTTGAGGACTTTTGGTCAAGGTGGTGGTGATCAAGTCAGTGATGAACCCCGATCGATTCATAGTCAAAGCTGCATTCCTTATCATCAGGACGCTATTTGAAACATTTACGAATTTGACCATATCTACACACCATCTACCTGCAGGAGCACTGCAGTATGTGCAATCATAAATTGATGAGCGCGAGTGCCGTCTTTGATGCACAGGAGTTCGCGTGCTCAAATTCTTCTACAACGTGCATTTTTGCCATTTGGTTTCTAACTCCACGCCTTTCTCGAAATAGCGTTCAGCAGAGAGGGTACAGAGAGTACAGAGGGTACAAATACAGATTACAGTGTTGAAATCGGCATTTCACTGATGCAGCAACATATGTCGGCGGTATTTATCAACAAATACAGATTACAGTGTTGAAATCGGCATTTCACTGATGCAACAACATATGTCTAGGGCGGTATTTATCAATCTCCCACTCGCTGTGCGGGCCATTGTTAACGAGAGACCGCACACACGAGAACGCCCTTCTTGCGATTTATGAAAGTCTAGGAGCCCCCAAACGGGCAGCGCCGCCCGACTCGCCGAGATGGGGAATAGGGAATCGCTGCTCGACTGCTGTGCCCGACATGGCCAAACTCGCTAGATCGGACCATATTCTTCAATAGACAGGAGCCCGGTCACCAGCATGGCTTCATTCGTGGGCGCCATGGACCGCGCTACGGGATGTTAGCTGTAGGGGAACCCCTTCCTATACAGGAGATTACAAGTACCGCCCCTAATCCCAAATGGTCGTTTGACTTGATAGTCCCCTCTGATATCCCTAGTGTGTACAAAAATGGCAGTGGGGCTGTTATCGTTCAGATGAATAAAGAAAAGAAGGTATTTGTTTTGTGGATATCTGCCTATTAGGTCGGCGCGAAAGTCCTGGGATATTGCATTTGGACAAGATTTTTGATTCAATGTAAGCACTGATTGGATTATGCTGCACATCGCTGAATGAAGGAAAGCAATCTCTGAAAATCATGGTAAGCGCAAGCATCACAAGTGCTTTTTGTAGAATTTCACTCAAAAATTCTATGGCATAGGATTTCGACCGAGATCTCCAAAAGAACATCTACAAAAGTCATGAAATCCCACATGCTCCCATTTATTGCAAATACATACTTACATACATACATGCATAATTTGTATAGAATTAGAGCTCAAAGGCACCCTCCACCCAGATTCTTGGCGTCCATGTTTTTGACTTCCGGGGCCTTTTCATGTCCCTGACCGAATATCATCGAGAATCCGCGTAAATCCCGACAGACCCCGTTTCAGAGAATCCGCAGAGCGAATTGTGCGGGACGGTGATTGGTTAGGCGCGCTCAAATGGGCGGGACGAACGTCATGCCCTAAGGGGAGGAGTCAACGTGGCGAATCCATCATCCAAAGCGACTTTTACAGCAATTTTCTCGCTTTGGAAGCAACTTCTGGCAACGCGAGTTGGGCAAGTAAACCGCTGGGGCCACACTACTGTTAAGTTTCAAAATCTCATCGACCAAGTTTGAGTGGACGGTGCCTTCAAGCATCAAGAACTTTCGAGCAACCAACTTAACAGTAACCCAAGTTTTGAAATAAATGGCAGTACCGGAGGAATACATCCACCAACTTAAAGGAGACTGGTGTAATTGTTCACGATGCTTCACTGAGATGGAATTACTCTAACTTTCTGTGACCTAGTTATAGTGACACAGGAATAGCTAGTATCATTGTTAGTCAACTTGTGGCAGAACTGAATGCAGTTGACTTGAACGCAAATAGAAATAGGAACTAGTTGAAAACAAGGTGGACTGTTATAAGCTGGCGGATAGACATACCGAGGCGTTGAAACAAAGTCCAAGGGTGAGAGGCGGGAGAAGCATTCAGGACAACGGATAATCCTTCTGAAACTTCGTAAACTAAACACTACCATGATTGCTTGCACGTACGTTCTTGCAACAGAGGTAGAGATAACTTTGATCCCTGCCCATCTAACATTCATGGGCAAAAAATCCTAGAGCAGTGGGTTTTTTACTTGATTTCTGGATATCTCAGATTCATCAATCGGTAGCTTGGCAGTGATCTTTGTTTTACTGAGTTATGCAAACAACTCTTTGTTGCACAAATCAGCAGACCAAAGTGCAATATTTCTCAAAACTTACTGAGATAATATTCCTAATCTCAGCACAAAACTTTCTGATAAAAATGGTTTGTTGGAGTATCAGGCAGAAGAGAATAAGTACGTAATTTTGTTCACACAAAATTGTGCTGAGATCAAGCATATGATGGGTATGCTGCATATGACAAACAAAAACGATGATATAAGTTAACGACTGACTTTTTCAAAAATTATCCAACCATTTCAAAAGGTAAAGGTTTTTGTTTTTGCACCATTGCGTCACCTCTGCTTCGCCGGAGTTCGCACTGGTTTCTCTATTTGCATGCCTTTTTTCGTTTTCCGCGTGAGAGCAGCTCTGAAAGTCACAGAAAGAAGCTGCTATGAAACTCACTAAAACAAGAAAATGAGAGATGCTGTCTAACATCGCAAATAAACTGGAAACAATTTCGAAAGCTTTCAAGGAGCCAATAGTTAAGATTATTTTGCCAGGGAAGTTTCAAATCGAAATGGCCAAATCAAGCAAGTTGCACTGGATGCAGGATGGAATATTGACATCAAACCTGTCTTACATGTTTAGGAACGCCCTTGTAGACGAAGAGCTATTAACAGTTTCATTGCAAGGAAATCGTATATAAGAATTGCCAACGAAGGAAGGATACTTGGTGACCGTGGCCTTTTGCAATGAGATGTGTACCAGTAGGTGCGTCTTGGAATGCTGATTCTAAATCTATGTTCATTACTTGCTGTGCGACTGCCTGAACGAAGTTATGGACGTTTTTCCATAATTTTGCTAGATTTAGGCAGTCAATCGTCAGTATCCAGGATTTTTAGACTCTGATGTATTGGTGACAGTTTTCCTGAAATTAGCGTGAAGCTTTACTTTATCTGTACGCTCTTTTCCAGTGCATAAGTGAACATTCTACCGATGTTGGTGAATCCTGTCATCAAAACAGTGCAAATTTTGGTGACAAGAAATGTTCATAACTTCTTTCGGAACAGCGCACAGCAGATAATGAAAACAGATTTGGAATCTGCGCTTCAAGATGCATTTATTGGTGTACGTTTCATTTCAAAATGCCACGGTCACCAAGTATCCTTTCCTTGTAGGATAGGCACATTATTGCCTTTCTAGCCTCATCGCTGGGTATATGCTATACAAAGTGATCTAGCTGCATGTATTGGAATGGCATAGAGACAAACATGATTCTGTGCGGCCAAATTTGCAGTTTGTATAAGCGATTTTTTAGCAGGCTACTGGCGTATACTGGCTTTAATTGCTCATAGTTTGTCCACAAAGGCGCTCAGCAAACATGAAGGACTGATTTGGAAACAGCGTTTTATGCTCTTTTGATGGTATGCAGATTGTTTGGCTCACTTTGACTTCTGACCATTCCTTTGTTAGTCATCAGGTCGGGAAACTCTTGTTTGTGGGAGAGATGACAAAATTTTCAAAATTGCTGGGCGAAAAGTTGGTTAGGTTATAAAAATTCAGTTTTCAAATGGTAATGTTGATCTATCAAGACTGTTATAACTCTATCCCCTAATCGCTGGAAATTGACAGTAGTTTCCACTAAGCATGTTGCGAAAAAAGGAAGAAAAATTTTGCCATAGCCCATTGACCATTCTTTAGTGTAAAACGAGCGGATCGTTATTAGTATAGATGTCGTCGTGCAGCCAGAAACAGCGAGGTATAACTTGAGCACTGGTTTGTATCATGAAAGAATATCGAAAAAGCAAATAGAATGTTGACATCGTACAGTAATCAAATGTACATCAAATATACATCAAATACACAAGTAGCAGTGAATTCCATCTTCCCGTGAGAGACGAAAGTGTTAGTAAATTTGTAGAAATTATCTTTTTAACCAAGTCCCTATCAAGCGAGGTGACCAGCAGCTTTACATCATTCTCCCAGTGAACGAGGCAATCAACGGATATATAATGGAGATGAACGAATCTCCATTCGATTCTAGATTTAGCAAAGCGTTCATTGAAGGTGATCGAACTTCTAATCATTCTCGGCATCTTTCACTGCACTTAACCAAATTTGCAATTTGCACTTCACCTTTTTTCCATACTCTTATCGTTTGTTCGCTTTTGCTAGAGAGGCGGGGCATTTGCGGACTGCCGCCGGCGTCGCGGTCTTAACGCTGGGGCACAATCGATAACCGCTGCCAGCGCTAAGACCGCCACGCCGGCGGCAGTCCGCAAATGCCTCGCCTACTCTAGCAAAAGCGAACAAACGATATCCGAACTGTAAACAGGTGAGCCTTCTTGTAGTAACTTTCACAGTGATCTCTCTCATTTCTCTAAACGTGTGAGACTACCACATATTTGTTACAAATGGGAAATTGGTCAGGGAGTACTTCCATATTAAACAGCGACGTAATGGTTTCATGTCACATGGCATGTGATTCTTATCACTGCCGGCGCGCTGAGCGGTCGGATCTCCCCTAGCAATTACAGTGCCCTTCGCTTTCCTTTGTAGTTTTTTCTGATTTTGTCGTGTTTCTTCTTCATTTTTCGCTTCCACTCCTTCCTCTCTTTTCACTACTGTTTTTGGCACCACCCTCTCATATTCCGCCATTTTTTTCTTTTAATTTTATCCTTTTTCTACTTGTGGTGGCTGCCAATCGATCTTGTGACTCCTTCGCACGTGGGTTGGTAGGTCGATTATCTAATCATATATCCTGCAGATCATTCAATCTTTCAGTCCTTCCTCTCCTTTTTATCCTCTGTGGTGTTTTTCTTACTTGCTTGTTGGTGATTTTGTAGCACACGTTGCTGCTCATTTTTTGTGATCGTTTGATTTTTTAATCCTTTTGTTGAATCAGTCATGACCAGAAGTACGCGTACCTCAAAAAAAAACTTCGTCTACTAGTCCATCTTCATCATTCCAAAGGAAGTATGCCGATGCTAGTAGTCAAACGGTCATGTCTGATTTCAGCGAAATGTCGATTGAAAATTTGATCGATTGCATACGTGAGAGGAATAGTGATCCATTAATCGACAAGTTGCTTGCCCTCCTTTGTGAAAAAGTGTCTGGGGTGACCACAATTGATCCAAGCGCCGAGAAAAGAGCTCGAAGTGTGGTCTTTAGCGGGTTTAGCGAGGCTAGGGGGGATGTCGGCTACCAGGGGAGGCAACATGATCTTGAGCAAAAGGTGTGCAATATCCTTGAGGTGCTCAGGGTCGAATGCCATCCGGCAGAGATCTACCGTATGGGCAGCTTCAACTCCGCTAGGCCCAGACTGGTCAAGGTTGTGCTGCCATCGAGGTCCCACTGGCGCACAGCCTTGACCAATTCCAGGCAGTTGCGTCGCTCTGCTTTTCCTAACGTGTACGTGTACGTAAGTATGACTCCAGCGGAGCGTAAGAGGAATTATGAGCTTAGGGTCGAAGCTCGTGAACGCAACAGGTGTAAAATGAAAAAAGAGTGGGTAGTCAACCGTGATGAAGTGGTAAACATCTCCGCGCTTCCTCGCGGTTTTCAGGGAAACGCTTAGGTGTGCATGGTCTCCCTCTATCTAAAATATGCCTAATGAATGCTCGTAGTCTCTGCAACAAAATACATCTCTTGCAAAGCTTCATCTGCCTTCACAAGCCCGATTTAATTTTTATCAATGAAACCGGGCTCAATTCTCATATTTTGGATTCTGAAATTGTTGGAGGTTTACCATACTTGATCTACCGAGCTGATCGACGTAGACGCAAAGGTGGTGGAGTTTGTTGCATCATTAAAAGCCATTTTCTCGCCACATGTGTTGATTTGAACATTGGAATCAAAGCTGATTTATTCGGAATTAGAGTTTCGACGTTGACCGAGGGTGCCAAATGCAGTTTATCACGATTTATTGCACCCCTGATTCGAATAGTAATGATGATGATGAATTACTAGAAATTCTCAGCAATTTTGCTTCTGGCAAGGGAAGCTACCTAACTTAGCTCGGCCTTTTGGCAAGGGACATATTTATAAAGTCTGAATCAGCTTCAAACGCTGATTCCAAATATGCTATTCCTAGCTGCCACGCACCATTCCAAAGCGAGTGCTTTTTCCTTCGCAAAACTGGCATGATCATCGGTCTACAGTCACGTCATCATCACTCAAGTGCTAATACACTTGCGTTTTGCTTCTTTTTAGTGAGAAAAGGTTGAATTTGTGTTATCTCAATATCTCAGCATCTTTTTCTTGCAGATTTTCATCTACAGGCAGTCTTCCCATGTTCAGTAGTATGCCAATTTTGCGTGGGAAAATGCCCATAACTCGCTTCGGAATGGTGCGTGGCAGCTAGGAATAGCATATTTGGTATCAGCGTTTAAAGCTGATTCAGAATATATAGGCAATTTACAAAAGGCCGAGCTAAGTTAGGTAGCTTTCCTTATGAGAACATTCCAACCATCATAATCGGAGATTTCAATTTGCAAATTGATTGGATGGCCAAGAAATCCCTCATTGCTGCCTTTTGTACTTTTTGGAGTTTGTACACAACTGTGGACTAAAGCAATATGTGACCTCACCGACTCATGATGGCTACTCTTGACATTGTGCTCTCGGCCTTTCCACTCATCTCGCGTGTGGGCACACTTCCGCCACTTGGGTTCTCGGATCATAGGATTGTCAACTTCGAGATTGCATTTTTGGATTCCTCTGCTTCCACATTACCCTTGCCTGATTTTCTCAGTGTTGTCTATACCTCTCTTGATTCTGACTTCTTTGGTGTAGATTGGCTCTCCTTATTCAATAATTATACCTCATGTTTTGACGTCTACAAAAGATTTTGCCCAACACTTTATGAAGCCTTTAGCAAATTTGTTCCGATTAGAGACAAAGTTCCTGGTATTCATAAGATCGACCTGCCACCAAACTTTCGTGCCTTAATATCTCAAAAACAACATCTTTTTGATATTCTGCCCAACCCTTTGAGTTGCCCGTTGTATAAGAAAGTTTGTGCTGATATAGACGATCACATAAAAAAATATTTGTCATATCGTGAACGAACGCTTGCTAGAAGAAAGTCGTCTAAATATCTTTTTTGTATTTGAAGAATAAAATGAAGCCCTCCCAACATTTCCCTACTTTGACAAATTCTTCTGGTACCTCTTATGCTAGCGATAGAATAAGGCAGATGCTCTTGGTGCCTATTTTGCCAGCGTTTGCTCTCCTGTCGCTATTAATGACAGTGATAGTGATGTCTCTTCTCACCTCATCCTTCCCGCAGACGGACCAAGAAGACAAGGTGGAAGAAACCGTGGCTGGTCCACTGCGTCCACTTGGTCAAGAAGTCATGGGCTGCGCAACGTCATGAATGCACTGATTGGCACGAGCAAGAATATTTTTGTCAACAAAGACGATCGAAGTCGAAATCGCCCAACTCAAGCCATAAACGGAATCATCGCGGTACTAATTGGATAAACCGCTGAGGATGAATAAATGTATATATGTATATGATAGTGATGCTGACAGAATAAGCACTGATGCAGTGCTGCCTCGCCATTTTTGCAATAATGTTCATTTTCATCCCGCAAATATCTACCAGTTCCTTATTAAACTAAAACCTTCCATAACTGAAACATTTGATGGCATCCCTCAGATAGTATACCTAAAATGCGCCTCGTCGCTTGCGGCTCCGCTTGCACATATCTTATATATAAAGCTGAATGTCTGTTTGTCTGTATGTCTGTCTGTATGTATGTCTGTACGTATGTTCCGAATAGAAAATTCCATTTCTGAACCGATCGGGACCAAACTTGGCACACATACACATCGGGCCCCGGCGGGTGTCATAGGCTACTTTTCGTCATCGATCGATATCGATTTTATCGATTTTTTGCAAAATTTGAGCTACGGGGCTGGGAGTTGGCACAGGGGGGTAATCGAGCATGCTGATCACCCCCGTGGGGGTGATAAAATCGACATCGATCGATAACGAAAAGTGGACTGTGACACCCGCCGGGGCCCGAAGTGCATGTGTGCCAAGTTTGGTCCGGATCGGTTAAGAAATGGAATTTTCTATTCGGAACATACGGCGGAGCCGGGTAAGCCAGCTAGTATTCAATATTTCGATGTTGTGGGGGAGGTCCCTGACCTGTGGAAAGAAGCTTTGGTTACAGCCATTCCAAAAATTGACGGAGCATGTCGAATTGATAAGTTCCGTCCAATTAGCTTGCTTCCCACTCCTGTTAAGATCGTGGAAAGAATCATACGCGAAAAACTTTTGAAATGGCTAAAGGTCTCGGATTTGATCCCCGATGAACAACATGGCTTTTTGAATGGAGCTTCCACCACAACAAATCTGTTTGATAGTGTGTTCGAGTGGAGCTTAGCAATCAACGAGGGCAAATCGGTTGACATTGTTTATGTTGATCTCTCGAAAGCGTTTGGTAAGGTTTGTCATGCTAAATTACTAATTAAAATGAGCAAATTAGGGATTAAAGGAAATCTTCTTTCGTGGTTGACTTCTTATTTGCATGATCGGCATATGACTGTGAGAGTTGGTCACCGAAAAGTACTTCTGTACTAGTGGTGTTCCACAGGGTGGTGTCTTAGCCCCCTTGCTTTTCCTGATTTACACCCTTGACCTAATTTCTGCTTTAAAGACCTCCGCTAGCGTACACATCCGGATGTATGCCGATGACATAAAGATTTTTGCAGTCTATGATCCAGAAGTAGCTCCAGAGATGCAAATGGACTTGCAAAGGTCTTTTGATAATTTGACCAATTGGTGTGAGGTCTGGGAATTAGCGTTAAACTTTGACAAATGCTCAGTGCTTCATCTTGGAGGTGGAAGTACTACCTCGTATCACATCAAAGGCTCTATATTGAAGAGTTGTGATACTGTTACAGATTTGGGTGTTTTGATTGATACAAATCTTAACCTCACTGAGCATATCAATACATTAGTCAAATAGCTTATTCTTCGCTTTTTCTGCTTTTCCGCAATACTAATGCTAGTTCTCCAAAGATACTTACACCGCTTTATAAAGCACTAGATGGCTTACCCGGCTCCGCCCGACCCTGCCATTATTTTATTCGTAATCAGCATGCTCGATTACTCCCCTGTACCAACTCCCGGCCCCGTAGCTCAAATTTTGCAAAAAATCGGTAAAATCGATATCGATCGATGACGAAAAGTAGCCTATGACACCCGCCGGGGCCCGAAGTTATGTGTGCCAAGTTTGGTCCGGATCGGCTCAGAAATGAAATTTTCTATTTGGGACATACAATACAGACATACAGACATACAGACAGACAAACAGACATTCAGCTTTATATATAAGATTAGTTCTTCCTCATTTAGAATACTGCTCTCAGGTCTGGTCCCCCTTTCGTAAAAAGGATATTCGCAGAATTGAAAAGGGTCAACAGCATTTTACACGGCTGTTGTCGGCCCGGAACCACCCCTCCCGATTACCAGACCCGGCTTGAGAGGTTTCATATGAAGTCCTTAAAGGCAGTGCGTCGGCAGAGTGAGACACGTGGCAAAAGAAGGTCACAGGGTAGGAGCCCCCATAATGGAACCTATGGGCCAAAGTTCGGTCTTTCTCTGCCACTTCTAACCCCCGAAATCTCAAAGCGAAAGCAGCGCTCATCTCCTGTCCTCTCCGAACTCGCCCACCCCATGGACGAGTGTTTTCCACGGTCAGAGCGCCAGCCGCAATGCTATAAGCATGAGGTCCCGCAACGACTCTGCGTCTTCGCCATGACGGGCTCAGCGTTCACTCGTCCATGGGGTGGGCGGGTTCGGAGAGGACAGGAGATGAGCGCTGCTTTCGCTTTGAAATTTCGGGGGTTAGAAGTGGCAGAGGAAGATCGAACTTTGGCCCATAGGTTCCATTATGGGGGCTCCTACCCTGTGACCTTGTTTTGCCACGGGTCTCGTTCTGCCGACGCACTGCCTTTAAGAAACCGTCGTGTTTTCTTGGATCTTGTATTCTGTTTTCAGGTTCTGAGAAGAGAGAACAAGCTAAAAGCCAGTAAATACTGGATTTTTGTTCCTACAAGCGTAAGGTCAGGCTCTTTTAATCTGCAATATCCAAGAATCCGGCGCAGGAGATACTTGCTGATGTTCAACAACGTGTTCTATAGGTCGGCTAGGTGGCTTTCGCACCTCCCGGTTGAAACCACTAGTGCAGAGAGTAGTCATGTTTTCAGGAGTAGACTGAGAAGGCTTGATTTGTCAAGTATCGCTAACACTGATTAGTGTTGCATGACAGGGCGAGCCTTCTGCATTAGACCTTTTGGGCTTCCATTTAGATGCTTTGGACGTGCTATGATGGCAGATGGAATCGCTTTGGGCTTTATTTTCTATCAGCTTTCTTCTCCATTTTACCTCTAAAACCTGTCTTTTCAGGTGCTCGTTGATCTTGCATTGACTTGCGGGTTACTCATGGCTACTCAGTTACGGCTGTAAATTATTTCTTTGACGCCTCTCGTGTATCTCCTCACGTTCCATCATACTTGTATTTTCGGTGTACTCGTTTTGTCCTAGTTACCAACACAGTTTCATCAGCATCTTGGTCCGAGTCTTTTCCGCTCAGCTATCTAGTATTCAATCGAACAGCTTGCTTTTTCAACAAATGGATTGAATGTGAATTGTTTCACCTTTGGGGTCATTGGGCCTCCCCAGCATTCCGGCTAGGTTGGGTTATGGTAATTATTATACCTGTGCCAGTAGACCTGCCTTATGAGCTGCCAATTGCTTTTAAGAGTAACTAAAGATCGTTCCGCTGGCAACGAGGGGGCATGCGTCCCATCTCCATGGATTCAAAGTTTTGGAGTTATAAATCTCAATGCCTACATCTGCATACTTATCTATTAGCCTATCAACATATTCAGTGCAAGCTGTTTCATCTTCTCACATTAATGTGATTAGGATCAGACTCGGACTGACATGATGATGTCTGCATTCGTTTAAATTTCTTGTTCGCTTCCGCTGTATTACTACTTCTTGATGTGTCTTTTTTTCATAGAACGCCTTGAGCGTAAAAATGAAATGAAATGAAATGTCTGCTTCTCATAGGATGCTGTGCTATTTTCATGCTCCACCTGAAAACAAAACAACAAGTCATCCTAGTGGAAACTTCGTGGTTTGGCTTAAAAGGCTTAAAACAAAATATCCATTAAAAATGGTAGTCGGTACTTATTTCTTGTTTCATGATTTTGTACGATTGATTGAATAGAGGCATGTAACCGTGACTGAACCATAACATTGTATAATGATTTCGACAAATTAGTACCACTCCAGCGTTTTTTCAAAGTTTTGAGCTAGGTAACGCATTTTATTCCGTGACGTGACCAACTAGGCTTCAAAGAAAACAGGCCCAAAGTTCACAATCGTGTGTATTTTGGCCTTGCCGTACCTAATGGAATGTGGATACAAGATATGCCGTGAAAAATAGAATTTTTTACATTAGATGATTTGTGGTGTAATCTTGTATTCAGCTCACCCGGGTGGAGGAATACGTCGCCGAAAAGGGTCGGTCCCCTCGGTAATTTCCCACAAATACGCACCCTTGTACATGCGCGGAGATGCGTCCCTGCAGGAAACCCGCGCGGGACTCTTCCACATTTGGCGACATATAGTCCTCCATCCAGCTGTTGCTGCCTTCGATTTTCCCACCCTTGCCTCGTCTGTTTGTACATATCCGCGCAAAATCCCAAGCTAATTCTATTGATGATTTGATAAATGATGAAGATGAAAGAATACTAGGAGATATTTTGTCATAAAAGTCCAAACTTCGAAATGATTTTTGTAAAGATTTTTGCACCTGTGAAAAGTGGATGATATTTTTCGTCATAAACAGCTTAGTATGTTCATATGTATCAGAAGTTGCTTGTACATAATAGAATGGAGCGTTTCGTCACGCAGTATTTCCCGCTTTTACCGGCATTTCGGGTACAGTTGTCGTTTTCAGAGAACTGACTGCCGACGTCGCTGTTCGCTCTTTCATATGAGGCTTCTTGAATACTCTTCTGCATATTGGACGCTTTCGTCGAATAAATTTGTCGTAGATAGCCCAAAGAATGTCGTACACCTAGGAGATAAACAATCAAAAAATTGAGGCTTTATCCGCCGAGCTCGTCTCAACCTCCGGATTTTCCTTTCTTAGCGCCCAAAGTGCCTCGAGCTTTTCCTTGAAAGTCTTTGACTTGTCGTCGAGGATTGCAGTCTTTTTAATAAACGTTGCGTTTAGTTCACCAATGATTTTGGCGACTTTAGCCCATACTTCCTTTCTTATTTCATCCCTGACTGTCTCGATTTCCGCCTTAGACGTAGCGAAATTCTTATTTATCTTATGGAAACAACAGCATGCAGAACTTGCCTTCTCTGTCTCACTGAGACTCTCGTATTTTTCAAAATGTGGCCTCTTCGGAGTGAACTGCTCGAAGATGAACTGCAGAACGCGATACACCTAGAAGAAGAGAAATCAGTCAAGTTTCCATTTTATCCCTTTGCTCTTAACCTTCGGATTCTTCCTAGTTAACTCCAAAAGTGCCCTCAGCTTTTCTTTGAAAGTCTTCGACTTGTCGTCGATAATCGCAATCTGTCTGTCCAACGCCTCGTTCAGCTCACCAGTGAGCTTTGTTACCTTTGCTCGCATTTCCTTATTTATTTTCTCCCTCTCTATGTTTGCAAAATCACCTCTCCATATGTAGAATTGATTGAACTGCTCAAAGAGGGTCCTTACAACGGTGTACGTCTACAAAAAGGAAGGGCAATAAAGGATATTTATCATTTAGGTGTGCCTCTTTTGACCTTTCCTTTCTCCCTCATTAAGTTCAAAAAAGCATCAAGCTTTTTAGGGATAGCTTTTGTTATGAAGTCGAGAATAACACTCTTTTTCAACATTGGTTTCAGTTCACTGATGAGCTTAGTGGCGTTTGCCCGAGCCTCCTTTTCTATTTCCTTCCATCTTGCCTTAAATATTGTCCATACGGTGTTTATAAATCGCAATCACCGTGTCCGGGCAAAACTTCGATTTCTAGGTATTTCAAGCTTATTGGCTTTTCAAAGTCACGTCATGAGGGGCGAAAAACGACAAAAACGCAGCTGGAATCACTCTGAGCATGGAAGAAGCGGGTACAGAGCTCACAGCCCTAGATCGCATATCCGCAGAGCCTATCTTCTACGCAGTTTCACTGCACAAAACTACAATCTCTCTGCTCCTTATGCCTTCTCGCTGGACTTGTGTAACCAAAGCCTTTCTGCATACCTCGGAAATCTCAGAGCCTCCAGCCAGGTCCTGGCAGCAGCTGGAACGAGGCAAGCTGGATATCGTTCTTAGGACATAAAGCAAAGGGATGTCGTTTTTGTGGACAAATTTCGACGTTTTTTGGTTGACGTTTTTTTTCGTGAGGTTTTTTACGTTTAGAATTTAGGGTCAAATGGGACTTCGTAAAACATAGCGAAAATCAAGGGAGACTTCGTTCTGAACCTGCCTGGTGCCAGCTGGTGCCGAGCCCTGCCCCCAACTCTTCGCCCGGACACTGCTTGCAAAGAACAAGATCACATATGCGAAACTTGCCTTTTCAGTTTCATTCAGATTCTGCTTATCAAGAAAATGTTTTGGAACGAATTGCTCGAAGATGACCCGCAAAATTTTGCTGGCCTAGAAAACCAAGGATCAATCAGACAATTAAATAAATCTCTCGCGTCTCTTACCTTCGGATTCTCCTTTTGTAGCTCCCAAAGAGCCTTGAGTTTTACTGCAGGAGATTTTGACTTGTCGTCAACAACCGCAATCTGCTTGTTCAACGCCTCGTTTAGTTCATCAACAAGCTTGTAAACGTTTGCCCGCACTTCTTTTATTATTTCCTCTCTTGCCTTCTTAAGTCCCGCCTCAAATAATGCTTATTACGTGTTATAAAACAATAATCATATGTATAGATCAGTGGCGGACCGGAGGGGGGAGGGGAAGGGGAGAAGCCCTCCCCGAGAATGGGTTGCGAAATTTTTGAAAATTACTTATATGGGTTATAAAAATGCGCAACTGACTTGTTTATTCTTTTTAAACAATTGAAATAATTTTAAAAAATTTTTAAAAATTCAAATTAGCCCTATAAAAATTTTTTTCGGGGCCCCTTTTTTCGGATTCTAGGGGTTAGGGACCCGCGAAAACTTTGAGAAGCACCTCAAAAAATTTTTCGGAGCCACGGCGTCAGCCACGCACCTTCATTGAAATTTTTTTATATAAAGCTGGCAATCCTTCCCCCTCCCCCGGACGGACTCCTAGGACCTCCACTGGTATACAGCTGTCCCAGTGATAGCGTTTTCCTGTTCTCGCGGCCGGACCGCTCAGGATCGGCAGCGCATTTGCGAAGGTATCCTCTAGACCTTTTCCACACCTGAGCGGCGGCTTTAAACAAGAGTGGAAAACTGTCCGAAGCATACGGTCGCAAACGCTGACAGTGGGAACCGAGGCGGCCGCGAAAACTCTAGTAGATGGATTGACATACAAATCTTCTCAATATCTTCTCATTTTCGCTGAGAGAGGTACCGTGTAGAACACCTCCACAAAGAACCACAATGTAGAGGATAATTTTCATCCTAAAAAAGGTTCAAATATGGAAGAGATTTTTAACAAACTACAGGCTGAATCCCGAGACGTGTGTGCGTGCCCTTATATGCAAGTTTTCTTTTGTCTTCAGAGAAATCGTTTTTTGCTAATCGCTTTTTATCGCTAAATTCTAAATTTCATGTATGCATAAAAAGCATGCTGTTTTAGTGCCGCTGACGTGTAATGCGCTCAATCGTATTTTTTTCATATCGAATTAATGTTCGAAGAAAGCTGGCTTGTCCAAAGTCTCAGAGCAAATGGTCGAGATATTTTCAGATCAGAAGCGTGGGATTTCGATAACGCTCGCGTCCCTATACATGAGTTTTTCGCTTTTTTGTCTGCATGTGAATGAGAGCGAGCATTGTCAATCACAAAGAGCATAAGATTGTCCTACCGCTTCTAGGCGGGTGGTGCACAGTGCTGCGTATAATAATGCTGCCAGAAGTGCCTTACGATTTCTCATAGCGTCGGAACTGCGATGCAAAAGTGCATAGGAAACTTCTTGCAAAGAGAGTATGTTCCACTGTCTCAAAAAATCTTTTCCGAAAGGCGTATTGATACATACCGCTCCAGATTTGAGTTTCGCACGCACGATCTCCTTATCCAATGGCTCAGACGTTCACTATGAAGTTACATCTATTGTTTGAATAGAAGAAGCGAGCATGCAGGTTTTATTACCGCAGAATTTCAGGGTAGTTCCATTCGAAACTCCGAGATTGAAGTTTCAAAGACGAAACTCAGATATAACTCCGAGTTTCGTCTCTTTGAAACTCGGAGTTTTGCTTATTGAAGCTCTGAGTTCCGCCTGTAAAGTTCCGCTCTCAAGGTCGGAGTTTCTTTATGTTGTTTGAGGAGCTGTTACGCATTTTGCTGCAAAAGCGACGTTCAAGCTGGCACTCGAACATTTTCGAGTTCCGGAATGATGCTATCACTAAACCGCTGAGCCATGACACCCCTAAAGCTGCTTTGCCATAATGTGCTCATTGCATTAACACAAAGCATGTCAGAACATATTATATCAAAGCTTCACTCATTTTCGTTTCTATCGAGAAGTGGTGGTTCATTGCACGGATTCTTTTGCGCATCTGAAAACTTTGATCAAGAGAGCGGATGGCATATGTAATGATAAGAACGGATTATTAGGATTTGTGCACAGAATAAACCCGGACAAACTTTGGCTGCGATTTGGCCTACTTAACGTAAGGTATCCCGCTAGATCGCAGCACCGCGCGAAGAGTTTTGTTAACACGTTTCGGACCGGTGTTGCACATGGTGCAGCACGCACCTTTGAGAGATCTTTCTAACGTTTACAGGAGGTTTTCTTTTTGCCCAAGGTTATCAAGTCAAAGGCCTAAGCGTCTTCTTATCAAATGACTCTGTAGATCTATACCGCCGATATTTGTTTAGAAGATATGAGCACAAATTGAACAACAGTCGCAACGAAGTGCGGCAACGCGGACGACGCGTGCGACGTCGCAACTTTTCTTTGCTTCGAATTCAAAGAGAAAAACCGTAGTTTCCATAATGATGTGTATGGTGTACAACATAGATGCTTTTGGGTACATTTAGAAACTGAGTTCTTGTTCCTGTCTTTCAAGAAAGCACAAAAGCTTTTTTAGGCGACAAAATTCAAACATTTCGAATTCACTCAGAACTTTGGGTATGGATCTTATCTGACATGCTGGTTACAGATGTAGCACACAGTCTACGAATTAAGGCCCCTTTAATGGCTAACGGCTGAAAGCACCCTCTTTTTCGCCGCGCGCGATTTCGCGGTCCGAAACGTGTTAATTTGTGGGTGGCGCGCCGAGACCTCACTGTGTCAAATATTAGGCATGTTTGTGACTTCATCCCACTTACCGTATGCCGCATAATCGCTCCAAATGACACTACTATACGTAGTAAATAGACCGTTTATGACGTGGGCCTTAATATTTTCAGTGTACCAAGTTTCGGCTAATATCTGCTCCAAGACGAAGGCGGTCGCCCAAATAGGTTGAAAGCTGCAAGGCCGCGGCGCGCGGGCAATTGTCAACCACAGGGCGCGCGCACGCTCGGTCAGCGGTCATCCGCGCGAGCGTGCGCGCGTCCCGCGGTTGACAATTGCCCGCGCGCCACGTGCGCGTTAGCCTTGCATGCTCTCAACCTATTTGGGCGACCGCCTTCGTCATGGAGGAGATATTATTAGGTTGGATACTAAGTTTTGCAACTGGTCTCATAACTTCCCTCTCACTCAACATGGCGCACTCAAATTTTGCCACTGCGTTGGTTTTCACGTACGCTACAAGCGCACTGCTGTCCTACCAAATTCTGACGTCGCAGTGAGGGTTGCGGTAGATGCATGGTATGAAGGGGAAAAATTCAAAGTTTGACGGATTTGACTGAAACTTGGCATAGGGGTGTTATCCAACAAGCTGATCACGAAAACGATAGTGAATTTGCGGGATAAGGAGTTTTTTATAGGATTACTGTAGGTGTACGATATGGGGTCTCACCCAAAACAAGGAAAAAGACGTTGATTCAACAATTGAATGTGGTATTCGCGTTTGGCAGGTCAAATAACCTTACCATGTAAAGTCTCGGCGGAATTTGAGCTTCGAACTCTTTAGTCACTGACGGTCGCCCCAGCAGCTCTTGCGTACATCGACTCGTTTGAGTTTATGAGGACGCCAAATCTCGACATGCCCCTAAATTTTGTTTCTTTTTCACTAGGCCAAAGGAATCAACCTCCAGCAATAAATTGTAGACGAATCCGGACTACTGCGCATGGTCTAGGCTGCCAAAGGCTTCATTTTAGCTTGAAACCCCAAAAATTCTCAAATTTCACTAGTTTTCGAAAAACGCCTGAAACTTTTCTATTTCGCGTTCAAATTTTAGACAATTTGTGTTCGCTTGTAGCACACATTGCCTTCTACATAATGTCAAAGTTTGAGTGCGCCATATCCAAAGAGAGCGAAGTTATGAAACCAGTTGCAAAACTTAGTTTCCAGCCTAATAATTCCGTCGCTTAACTCACCTAACATACACCTACCGTAACCTTTTCAGATGCCACCGCAGTATCAATTAAATACCATATTTGTGATCGGCGGTCCAAATAACCACACCGCTCCATGTTTCGGCCAAATTTATGATTTTCTCCTGTCTACCATAGATCTACCGTAAACCGGCTTTATGACCACAAGGGAAAAAAATAAATACCATATTCGTGATCAGCGCACGCCTATTATACAAGATTTCAAAATTTTGTAAATAACGGCGCATCACGATACCACCACCATGCCAGCTAAAATTACAACCAAAATGTACCCCGGAGGACTTTTTAGCTGCTCCTCTTCTTTTGTGCTCTATTTCTCTATATCTGACCAAACTCAGAGTTATCTCTAAGTTTTGATGGACTGGAACGCGCAGCAAATGTTGTCGCAGACCTCAGTTGCGCATTTCGTGCGCAGTTTCTTGTGCAAAAATTTATAGAGATTTGGGCAGTGTTTCCCTACTAGGGGTGAATAAACTACTGGTTACGGAATCTCCTGTGATGCCATCGCTTTCCAGATCTAATCCATTTAAGCACCTGTTGAGAGGGTCAAAAAGATGAGCGTTAGCTCAGTAACTCAAAGTTAACTCAGAGCTATAACTGCGAGTTTCGACAGGTTCAGCATCGACCCAATTAGATTTTAAGAAAGCTATCCGACGAATGTCAGCTTCTCAAATTCATTTTTCAATATTAATAACTCAAATTTTTTACATGCTTTTTCAAGGTGACTTGGCAGCCTTTGACTTCAAGTCGGAGTACCACCACTTCAGAGTTTGTTACGATCATGTAATCACAATACCCTGATTAATAGCCAGAAAAAGTTTATCAGTTCTTGTCTCCAGTTTTGCCTCTTCTCCGCGGAACCCTGATCACTGAGATTTTTCGTTCATTTATCAAGAAGTGGATAAGCACAATTGGCAACCAAAATACAGCGTTACCTAATTAACGCTGCCATCTCATAGCATTTATGCGGCCCGCTCACAGAAACCCTGCCTCCCGTTCGGTGCCAGCTTGATGGAGTCGCTGCCTCGTCATCGCCTTTTGGCTGCCTTTGAAGCAATGAATGCGCTCTGCAGCTATTTTCTGACTTATGGGAGATTACAGCTGCCCGCAGGTAACCCGTCGCTGCCCACTCACTGCAAGTTTTGCAGTATCGCCGCCCGCTCACTGAAACTGCTATTTATTGCCGCCTTACCATAGCTGTTGATTTGCTGAGTAATGGTTCCTTTCTGAACCATCTACAGTATCCTGCAAAGTACCGCGCTTTAGAAGGCAGAGCCTTTTCTTGCTAGTGTGGTCATTCCGTGTCGAAATCCAACCACCTCAATACATGCACCGAAAAACCTGATTATCACAGCTCCAATTATGGTCAACAATTCAAAATGGAATCTGTACCAGAGTGTAACGGGAGAAATGGTGACCGGTGCCGGGAATGAAGCTAAGCTGTTATGAGAGTATTATTCTCGGAAGTTAATCTTGTCCACTTCGAAAAAAGCTCTTATGAAACTGTGCGTTATGATCAATTTGAAGTCTCAGCACCAACATCAATGAATTTACTACTTAAGCGATAGCGATTGGGAAAGTGCTAGTAAGTATCAACGGATTATTAAGCGTAGTATATCGGTGCAATTGCATTTTCAATCTGGTAGAAAAGTTCTGATCCTATTATTGATGCGGTCTTCTCCCAGTTTTCTCGATGACTGCGTCGAAATTCACGAAGAGCATCAGTTGCTGCTTTCTATAAAAAATTGAGAATTGATCGATTCCATACCAAATACAACTGTCGACTACGTTCGAAAATTAGCTTGCCTGTAACTCTGCGCTATGACTTGTTATAGCACATAGACATTTGAGCAAGGGAATCAGATAAGGAGGTGTAGAAAAAGGATGTGCCATAACAACCGCACCCATGGCTAGTACAGCACCATGCAATGTACATCGAATCTTGCTCTTATAGTATGAATCGATTTTATCCTGCAAATATTTTGTTTTCTCCAAAATATAAAAAAAAGAAGAAGTTTTGATACCTGGAGTTTTTTATCGATTTAGCAAAATCGCAGAAAATCAAAGTTAGCAAACAACGAGATGCTTCAAGACGTACTTCTACCTCAAAATGCATGTCTATAATGTTGTGAGCTTCGTATTCACAGATCTACTTTTGTAAAAGTCTTTTAGGACCAGAGAAGTTGATTAGGAAGGACTGATCTGCACGATTTGAGGGCAAAATAAGAGAGCAACCATTAGTATTTGAAATTCAAACGAGAACTCTTTAATATATCCAGAAGATTGTGTTCTAGTGGAACCCTCATTTCGTATTCTAAGAAATTAGTAAAGTATTACCTACCTGTCTATCTTTTAAGGCCTCAAATAGCAGTTGCATCACATTAGTAGGGGCAGAATAATTCTCTAGTACATAAATAATTGAGAACACCAAAACTTGTATGAATTTGAGCACCGAGACGCGTACGCGCCACTGATAAGATCGATGGAAGGTCTGAATAAGCAGAATCATAAAGAAAAATTTGTCGTGACCTTCGTTTTTCAAACTGACTTTGATGACAACGTCGGGGAAAGATTCAGCAAACTTTACATTGACCAATAGGCTAGACATATACTCATGCACTAACGAGCTAGCATTGTTTCGGATGTCAATGTCTTTGGAGGACTCGTTACTCCTAAAATTGGAGATTTAAGTATCAATCTTGAAGGATCCAGTCAAACTTACTCATTTTCATCCTCATTGGCATCCTCTCCTATAATATAAACCCGATCCCAAAAAACGAGACGGCGAGGATGGTCCGCCCACATGTATGCTTCAGCGGGTGTTTTGAATAGACGCCAGTTTCCGAACGGGGCCTTATTGTGTAGAGACGCGACGGTGCGATCATGAGGTCAAGAGGACGCAGAGGTCCTAGCGCGAGCGAGAGGCCACGACACGCAGGGTACGCTCTGCTGCTGCAATGGGTGTGTTGAAAGACGCAAGCGCGTGCCAAGGGTGTTGAAATTGCGAGCTGGACATTGTTGCAAAGTTAGTTATAGAGGCATACCATTTGATCCGCTCACATTCGATCTCAGTATTTACTATGCTTCCACATTTCCGCCCAATTTTGAGAAAATCTTCGAAAATCTCGCTTTTGGGAGCTTTTGCTCTGGATGAATTCGATTTTTCTCTCCAGGTTGTAAGCGTGAGTACAAGAGTGACATTGCGAAAGGCAAAATTTTAGCACGATATGATCCACTTTTCCGCCAAATTTTGAGAAAATCTCCCAAAATCTCGCTTTTGGAAGCTTTTGCTCTGGGTGAATTCGAATTTTCCCTCCAGATTGTAAGCGTGAGTGCGAGAGTGACATTGCGAAAGGAAGCTGTACAGCGATGACTGGGGCAAGACAAAATTTTAGCACGATATGATCCACTTTTCCGCCAAAATTTGAGAAAATCTCCCAAAATCTTGCTTTTGGGAGCTTTTGCTCTGGGTGAATTCGATTTTTTTTCTCCAGATTGTAAGCGTGAGTGCGAGAGTGACATTGCGAAAGGAAGCTGTACAGCGACGACTGGGGCAAGACAAAATTTTAGCACGATATGATCCACTTTTCCGCCAAATTTTGAGAAAATCTCCCAAAATCTCGCTTTTGGGAGCTTTTGCTCTGGGTGAATTCGATTTTTCCCCCCAGACTGTAAGCGTGAGTACGAGAGTGACATTGCGAAAGGAAGCTGTACAGCGATGACTGGGGCAAGACGAAATTTTAGCACGATATGATCCACTTTTCCGCCAAATTTTGAGAAAATCTCCGAAAATCTCGCTTTTGGGAGCTTTTGCTCTGGGTGAATTCGATTTTTCTCTCCAGATTGTAAGCGTGAGTGCGAGAGTGACATTGCGAAAGGAAGCTGTACAGCGAGGACTGGGGCAAGACGAAATTTTAGCACGATATGATCCACTTTTCCGCCAAATTTTGAGAAAATCTCCGAAAATCTCGCTTTTGGGAGCTTTTGCTCTGGGTGAATTCGATTTTTCTCTCCAGATTAAGCGTGAGTGCGAGAATGACATTGCGAAAGGAAGCTGTACAGCGATGACTGGGACAAGACAAAATTTTAGCACGATATGATCCACTTTTCCGCCAAATTTTGAGAAAATCTCCCAAAATCTCGCTTTTGGAAGCTTTTGCTCTGGGTGAATTCGAATTTTCCCTCCAGATTGTACGCGTGAGTGCGAGAGTGACATGCGAAAGGAAGCTGTATAGCGATGACTGGGGCAAAACAAAATTCTAGAACGATATGATCACTTTTCCCCCATTGAAAATATCTCTGAAAATGTTACTTTTGAGCGGTTGTGGCAATACATGTACTGATAAATTGAAATTTCACTTGAGAAAATTATAGGTATGAAAGACGTTTATTTATGGATGTGCCCTACCCGCTTGCTAGCGACCCGTAGGGTCGCTAGTCTTATATATAAAGCTGAATGTGTGTCTATATGCCTGTACGTATGTGCGGAATAGAAATTTTTATTTCTGAACCGATTTGGACCAAACTTGGCACACATATACTTCGGTGCGGGGAGCGTGTCACAGGCTATTTTTCGTTATCGATCGATATCGATTTTATCGATTTTTTGCAAAATTTGAGCTACGGGGCTGGGAGTTGGCACAGGGGGGTAATCGAGCATGCTGATTACGAATAAAATAATGACAGGGCCGGGCGGAGCCGGGTAAGCCAGCTAGTACTCTATAAGCATAGGGAATAGGGAGATGATGCCAGGTGTCAAGCATGTCATACAATCATCGTAGTATTGTAGCAGAAACTCGAGCAATGTTCTCAAATAAATCTGCGGCTGAACCGTCACTTGAGCGTTTTGCGCGAAAAGGACATTGGCTGAAGGAATTATTTACCTCCGCATTGATACTTTCTGAAGCTGCTGGTAGCATGCGCTATGCAATGTTTGGGTACGGTCCTTGGCTGAAACACGCTCTAAGAATTTTGTAACGGACAGACAGACAACCACACACAAAAAAACACGTAAACAACTCTTAGCCCGTTATTATAAAATCTTGATGATTAATCACAAAAGCCAATCTTGTCCAGCTCGAAAAAACAGCTCTTATGAAACTGTGACTTATAATCGACTTGTAGTCTCAACACCAACATCGATGCATTTAATACTCACTTAACACTGCAAATAAAATTTTTAAATAAGCGATAGCGATTGGGAAAGTGTTATGTGGTATCAAAGAAGTATTAAGCGTAGTATATCGGTGCAATTGCATTTTCAATCTGATAGATGAGTTCTGATCCTATTATTGATGCGGTCTTCTCCCAGTTTTCTCTATGACTGCGTCGGAATTCACGGAGGGCATCAGTTGCTGCTTTCTGTAACACCAAGAATAGATCGATTCTATACCTCATACAACTGTTGAGTACGTTTGAAAATTAACTTGCCTGTAACTCTGCGCTATGACTAGTTATGGCACAAAGACATTTGAGCATGGGAATCAGATAAGGAGGAGTAGAAAAAGGATGCGCCATAACAACCGCACCCATGGCTAGTACAGCACCATGCAATGTACATCGAATCTTGCTCTTATAGTATAAGTCAATTTTATCCTGCAAATATTTTGTTTGCTCCAAAATACAAAACACAGAAGAAGTATTTGGTACCTGGAGGTTTTTATCAATTTTAGCAAAATCGCAGAAAATTAGAGTCAGCAAACAACGAGATGCTTCAAGACGTACTTCTACCTCAAAATGCATGTCTATAATGAGTTGTGAGCTTCGGATTCACAGATACTTTTGTAAAAGTCTTTTAGGACCAAAAAAGTTGATTAGGAAGGATTGATCTGCACGATTTGAGGGCAAAATAAGAGAGCAACCATTAGTACTTGAAATTCAAACGAGAACTCTTTTATATATTCAGAAGATTGTGCTCTAGTGGAACCCCCATTTCGTATTCTAAGAAATTAGTAAAGTATTGCCTACCTGTCTATCTTTTAAGGCCTCAAATAGCAGTTGCATCACATTAGTAGGAGCAGAATATTTCTCTAGTACATAAATATTTGAGAACACCAAAACCTGTATGAATTTCAGCACCGAGACGCGTACACGCCATTGATAAGATCGATGGAAAGTCTGAATAAGCAAAATCATTGAAAAAAATTGCCTTAGGGGCTTTGTCTTTCAAACTGACTTTGATGACAACGTCGGGAAAGGATTCAGCAAACTTTACATTGACTAGTAGGCTGGACATATATTCATGCACTAATGAGCTGGCATTATTTCTGATGTCAATGTCCTTGAAGGATTCGTTACTTCTAAATTTGGGGATAAGTATTCAAACTTAAAAATCCACAATCGAGCTTACTCATTTTCATCCTCATTGGCATACTCTATAAGCATTGGGAATAAGGAGATGATGCCAGGTGTCAAGCATGTCATACAATCATCATAATATTGTAGCAGAAACTCGAGCAGCGTTCTTAGATAGATCTGCGGCTGAAAAGTCACCTGGATTTTTGACTAGAAAAGGATATTGGCTGAAGGAATCACTTACCTCCGCGTTTATACTTTCTGAAGCTGTGGCCAAAGATTTGAATTCCTTTTCCGATGAAGAAGGCTTGATCTCTGCATCTGATGTACTACGCTGCGTCGGATCAGTTTTTATGACGGATGTCTGAGATTGTTTTGGCGGAGAAGTGTCTATACTAGCAAGTACGTCTATCTGTAAACACAACGTCAGTCGAGCTTTTTTCGGTTTTAACAGGCCTTCAACCTTATTTTCGAAACGTTTGAGCCAAACATCTATAGGTTCCAGCTGGAATCTTTTTGGTAAACTTTTGAGATCATTGTTCATATTTGCTTCTAGAACTGTACAGACATATTTCAGAGACCTGCAATGCAGTTCATAAAAGGGTTAGAACGCATCCATCTGCCAAGATTTATGAAGGTCGTACACTTAGACATTATCCCAGTCCCAAAACTAAAGTCTAGAGAGCCTAGATAGAAGTGACATGCTCATTACCAGGCTGAGGATCATTTTGCATAGTAAGGGTTTTATGTGGTTACAGTAGATATACCGCAAGAACCAAAATCACAAAATTTAGGAAAGGCGGTTTGACAAGTCATTTACAGTCAGATTTCCTTTATGTGACTCTGAATGATTGTGTTTGATCCCGCTGTAAAACATAGATATGATATTCGTAATGGGTGTGGTTTTCTTCCAGCTACTTCAGAATCTCAATGGGGGGGGGTCAGAATACTGTCATGGTCTTTTCAGCAGTCGATTTGAAGGAATCGAAGACACGCTTACGCTGATATTCCTAAACGTTGGGTTTCAATGGTAGCTTTGGGCAGACTTTTCCAAGCGATGTGACAAATTCTCTTGCGCGTTTCGGTCTCCCGCCAATCAGTGGCCAATAAGATCTGAGAGCGACTGAAAGAATTTCTCACTTGCTTTTCTTTTGATTATGATCAATCACTTACATTCCCTGATGCCAAGCGGTAGGTGCTGGACGCGTCATACTAGCAAGCAGACGTTCGATAAGCCACCAAAATCTTCTAGTGTCATCACGTTGGAGCACCTATCATGACCAGCGATTTCACACACAGTCATGAATAGTAGGTTCGAGGGTCATCATAATGTTTTTTGTACAACAACATTTGCACGTAAACAATAAATATTCTACTATATGACTATTTCTCTCGCAAGTCGCGTATTCTGTGCAAAATTTGGGCAAATCGCGGAAATTCGTAGAGCAAGCGCGACATTTGTTTTCGCGAAAATGTTGTCGTCGCCGCAAGGGCACTATATTCACGTCAAGTTTGCAGGTACTTACATCTGTGATACAACTCTGCCAAGCCGAATATGCATCCGCATTCATATGATCGTACAAGCGATCTACAGCAGGAGCTAACCAACTCCACAGCTCGTTTAACTTCTTAAAACCAAGATATTTTGTGCCTTTGCAGGTCCCGGTAAAGATTTCTGCTGCTAGTCTTTGCTCGGCTCTCTAAAAAAATTTTTGAAAATTTTTGGAAAAGAAGTAAAGGTAAACAAAAATGCCAAATACCTTTCTACTTTTCATCAGTCCAGCTAAGGTTTTGGTGACTTTGTTGTATATGATAGTGCTATCGGGAAAATCTCTCAGCAGGTACTGCGAAAAATTCATCCAGCTTCGTTTAAGTTTTTAGTAGTTAAAACTAACTTTTATCATCCACACCGTATTATCATTCACTTCTTTGCTATCGTGCTTTTCAATAAGGAGCAAGCTGATCCATTTGTCGAAGAATGCTTCGTTTTCAAAAGCTTCAACTATAGCTTTTTCGCTTTCGTTTAGAGGTTTGCGATCCAGCTGCGATTGGGAAGCGTATACAACCACGCTTATTGAGCTAAGATGACTTTTTATTCAATGCCTCAAAAAATGTAATTCTCACAACTCACTCTGGCCACTGATAGCTACCGAACTGTTTTGAAAAGAACACGGTCTTATTCCATTTTTCTTCGGTTTTAGGCAAATTCTGAGAATCGTAGACTAATGGAAGATTGTCTTGGCGAAGTCCACATTTGAGAAAGACGTCTTCTGCCTAAACCAATCTTTTCAAAATTATTGACATTCCCCTGAAGAAGAAAATTGAAAATCCACCTTTTTTGGACATGTCCACTTCATCCTTTTCGTTTTTGGTTTGTTCTTCTTCAACCAGAATGATAGTTCGTCAGCACATCTTTCACGCAAGAATTCCTCATCGTCCACAAATTTACCCAGGAGAATCTTGAAGAAGATTTTATTCTAATCTTTTAACAAAACGAAAAACAAAACCTTTATGGTTTTCAATCCACATTTCTCCTTCTGACATCGCCAAAGCATTGCACGACACAACTTTATCCTTGTGTGTAATAAATCTTTCCTGGCATAAAGTCCCAATAACATCTCTACAAGTGCCTCCTGCTCCCTGAAAAATCTTTTATTCTCTGGAGAAGGACGTTACTTGCATTATTTAAACCTCACTTCTTATTCGCAGTCCTCCGTTCTGCTCTCAACTTTATTGTCGCTTCCAAAACTTTTGGATCTCCAAATTTCGCCCATTCTCCACTTTTTGGAAGCTTATCAAGCCATAGTTTGCAAAAATCGTTAATCTTCTTGCATTCCTAGAAAGTTTCAATATTAGCAGAATTACCATGCGATTTGCCTTACGTAATGCTTTCGAGCTGGTTTTTGCATCTTTCCAATCTCATTCCACAAATCGTCATACAAATCTATAACTTCTGGATAATCAACCACCTAAATCAGGTAGATTTTGAAGCTTTTCGCGGTTTTGTTTTCAAGACCTTCATCTCGATGATTGCTTTCCAAACTTTTTTCTTTGTACCGACAGTGCTTGCTGTAGCCCAACTTGATTGTGAAATCATGCAAAGGGCACCCTGAAATCGCACTTTTGTTGTGACGCATCGCTCCCTCTGTGCCATAATGGCGATCGAGGAATGGGGGCGGAGGGGGGATGGACTGGGAAGTTTGTGGAATTGGTCCCCATGAGTAAAATTATCCATGAACTCTTTGTAGTAGGAGATATAACAGTTTTTCGAATTTCCGAAGACTCAAATTACCTTGTTGGAAGAAGATCTTCGCGGACCTGGCTACCGTCAAGCCCCTTTTGAAGTTTCGGAGAATTAGGCTAGCAGAAATTCAAAAAAAAAAGCATCCCATCAATTTTCCGCAAGTGCAAGCCACCTTCTTTAATCCGGAAAATTTCTATCGTTCTCGCCTTCTCCCCCCCCCCCTCGAAATAACTTCTCGGACCGCCGCTATTCTAACCATACCTTGAGATGATCTCTTGTGCTGTTCGGATCGCTCAATGTGGGCAATATATCGTCGACAATTGTCTCCTTAGCAATTGCATACTCGGAGAATAAAGAAGACAAAACTGAACGCGCCTCTCCTCGGACCTGAAATTCAAAATTCTTTCGTTGTATTGTTTTGGGGTTGGACTAACCTCAGAGTAATCATTTATCGTTAGGCCTGCCAGCATATGAAACACTTTTAGGTGAAACAAAGTAAATGCTCGTTCGGGAGATTCAACAACAATGCGCTGAAATACAATCTCCGATTATTTTTGGCTTTTTTACACCTCTGCGGTGCTACCGTATTTTGATCTATAGACTTGTCACAGCCAAGAGCAATTTCAAACCAGTGTAGATTAATTTGACTAATAGGACTCATTATGTAAGAATTGATTAGGTAATCTCAACTTTAACTTGACTTTAATTTTCCTGCAGCTCATATGACTTCATTTCCAGCCGAAAAGCTTAACACTGAACTCCTGCCCACTACCGTAATCTTTTCTGACAGATCAGATCTCGCACCTAAGGTGGGCTGGAGTTTGATGCCGAATTCCCCGGTCATGAAGATTTGTATGAGCCGGCGCCCAAAAACTGCTTATAGCTAAGAGCGCATTCATAAGAAATCTGGATCTTTGACTTGCTTTAACTTTGCCTCAGTTAACCTCGAGTCACTTGTAACTTAATATGTGAGACTGCACACTAAACCCTATTAGCGACGGCACCCTTACGGCACCATGGTAACTTCAAGGTGAACTCAACTTTTTCTAGCCTAATAAAGTGTGGAAATGTGTTCTATTGACTAACATATAATTAACAAAAATAAATGAGATAAAGAAACAGAGAAATCACCGTAACTGGGGTTCTAGTCATACAGTTTGTCAGTTAGCATGTATAGTGTGCATTACGCATATTAAGTTAAGAATAACTAGACGATACATGCTCAAGACGTTGCTTCCTACGGTAGTGGCCAACAGGACGCTTGCTTAGGGCTTAATTTAGAAATTGCTAACCATATGCGAAACATATGCTTGAGATTCCAATACAAAGATCTGGACTTTTCTCGAGAGTGGGGTCGTTAAATAGTTGTAAATATCCGAGTGTTCGCCTGAGGCTATGTCCAGTTGGTGCTGAAACGCAATATTTCTTGGAAGGAATAAGCAGAGTATAGCTTGTTTCACTCACCGAGTCGGTATAGCTTGTTTCAATCAAGTTATGAAGTATCCGGCATATACCAGCTAAAACTTGTGTGTGCTCTCGTTTGGACGTCACTAATCGTTTGATGACCTTTTCTAGTATATCTACAAGTTCTTCGCGAAAGTTTCTGCCCGAAGGGTGAGGTATATCTGTAAGGTTCCCATGATTTACATTAAAAAGAAAATGAGAATTAAGGAAGCAGAAAATTGCACCCCAGTTGACTATAGAGGGATTTCCTATATCGGCCTTGAACCACGGTAAAACGGTATTGGGTGATTGGAAAGGTGGAGATGACGGCATTGGAAAACATGTTATAGATCCGCTTAAGCCATAGCTCAGTACGGTAAAAGCTTTCTTCAAAGCGTCTCTGAAATAAATTTCATTTTTTGTAAGAAATAGCTGATTTTTCAACGATTACCTATCCATTTTTTCATCTCGTAACGAGTCAGCCACAGGGAAGACAAATTTCTCCAAAAGTGACTTTACCAGCTTTTTCCCTGGCTCACCAGGGACATACCAAGCCATCTTCGCATCTTGAAGTTCATACAGTATGGCCCATTCCTGAAACCAGCAATTCAGCTGACCAGATAAGATTTTGATTTGAACAGCCTTACTCGCACAGGAACCCATTCACTAAGTGGTCGATTTAGACGATCGCTGATATATCGCGAGTTCTCTGGATATATCCGAGATAGCATATATAACATATACCAAAGTCCTATCGCTCCATTCTAAATTATGGGTATCACAGAGATGCCTAGTTTATTTATAGAATTAAGCTTACACTATAAGCGACTTTATTTTTGCAAGCTACAAGTAGACCAATCATTTCAAAACATACATCCTTATTTTGAATGTAGTTCTGTAATACAGGTTGGAAATTGCAACTCATAGACCACTTTCACTTACTTCACTGGTTGTGGACAACAACGATCCAGCCAATGTAACAAACCATTGTGTAGAAGTTTCCAGTTCTTCAGCAGCTTGTGCTTCAGCTGGAACACCAAACTTGTTAGGCTTTGGTGTCTTATATAAAAACAGGGAACCTAGCGGCTCTCTTAGTTGCGAGCAAGCCTTACAAAAACGCTAATTTGCAAGATCAATTCAGGAAATGCTTTGATGTCTACAGATAAGCAATAAAATTTTAGGGGTGGGGAGAGTACTGAGGGTGTGTATCTTGATGGTATGCATCAAGAAGCACTTCATAAGGGTAGCCTTTGTAAGGAGAGCTTCGTGGTATACTGTGGAAACAAGTGCTGGGCAGGTGGTGTTGATAATTTGAGAGGCAGGCGGAGAAGTGCTGCTATAGTACAGCGCAACGGAATACTTGTTGACCACTTCTCCAGCACTTCCAATGTTCTCCCTTAACTTGGTCGCCTTCAAAACACTGGCCCATAGCGACCCCGGGCATGTGGTGATGGATATCGTGGTTTTTCTCTGAACTGTGAGTTCCCCTTTTGACGATCGAGGCCTATCACAGCTTGTCGCAAATTGTCTTCCCCAAAGAGTTCGCTATCGCCTCGCAAAGGGTTCTAAACGCTTCCTCAAGATACCTCATCTTGCACATTGGTCAGTCTCAACTGACGCAACTGCAAACTTGTGAGCGTTCGGTTCCAGCGTCTATCTTCTCAATCCATCAGGCAGCGCTGCCCCAACTCAAAGTGATCAACCACTTCATGGAGGACTGGCCCTGCTGCACACGAGATATCCTGAGGTACGCTCGCGCCTGCACGTCAGCGACGCCGCCTTAAAAGCTCTTCGATACTGTTGACTGGTCGGTTGTACGGGAGTGGGCCCTTCTGCACCGCTAGCCGGGTTGAGGAACGACCTCAATTAGGTACCGCCTCCGCGCGCTGCTGGTCCTTTCATCCTAGCGTTGTGCATCTTATTGGGACCAGCAGTCCGTGGAGGCGGTGCCTAATTGGGGTGTTCGTCCCTTCATCCCCCGCTAGCCTCAGAGCCTAGTTACTGCGCGCCTCTGATAGGTCAGCACTGCAGAGAGCTAGGCTGTCGTTAGAGACGCAGGCACTATAAATTGGACGAGTTACGCAGCACTCTTGTAGAGAAGAATGGAAGAGCTTGAGTTTTACATGGAATTCAATAATTTTACATGTTCACCTCGATACGTTTTCCAGGTTACACGTGCAGAATTTACGGTGGTTTGGAGAAAAGGAGGAAAAAAATCAACCTTTTTAAATTCTTCGAATACAACACCGTCTTTATTGTTCGAAGATGTGCATTCGCTTGCTTTGAAATTCAAATATTTAAAACCCTGGTAGATCAGACGGAGTAACTAACGTCGCTCTGGGGCAGAGTAATCAGCGCTACGACGGAGCGGTGCAGAATGGCATACACCCGTGTACTCTTTCCTTAAAGGCAGCGTCCAGGCAGATCTGAACCTATGGGGCTGCTATGTGGAAAGTACTTTTGGGGCCCTAACTAAGGCACTGCCCAAGCGGCAGCTCAGGTAGTGCTGTAATGGCTGAGATATTCCCCTCGAAACTGGACCCCGCGACCGTGTTTCGCATGGATTCATGGCGCAAAGCGTGGATCCTGGCGCGAAACTGCCATGAATCCATGCGAATACGTTCGCGGGGGTTAGTTTCGAGGGGAATATCTCAGCCATTAGAGCACTGCCTGAGCTGCCACTTGGGCAGTGCCTTAGTTAGGGCCCCAAAAGTACTTTCCAGGTAAAAACCCCATAGGTCCAGATCTGCCTGGACGCTGCCTTTAAGTGTGAGCTGTAGGGATTTGATATCAGGTTGAATAGTGAGCGTATGAAGGCACCGTCCACCCAGATTTTCGACTTTCATGTTTTTGTCGTTTCAGGGCCTTCTCATGTCCCTGATTCCGAATATGAAGTCGAGAATGCGCGAAAACCCCAACAATTCCCGTTCCGGAGAACCCACAGCCGGCTTTCCGGAACGGTGATTGGCTGGGCGCGCACAAAGGGGCGGGCATGGATGGGGTGGGCCGGCATGGATGGGGGTCCTCGTGCATCTCCGCTATTCCGATGCGATTTTCTCGCTTCCAAAGCGGTTGCGCCGCGAATTGGACGTTGGATTGATAGGGGGCCCTACTGTTATATGCTGCCAAAAGCTCAACACCCTCAATTTAGGGTGGACGGTACCTCTAAGTGCCGACGTCTTCAATTGATGCACAGAGCTGCAGCTCCACTGTGGCTCCGATGTGATACTCCATCATGTGCATTATCACTGTAAACAAATCTAATGTGTTCCATCAGTGTGAGGGCTGGCACGATTCTAGTTAGTGATGTACATTAATGTTCAATGTGTCGACGATGAAAGATAGGTTTCACACCGCAGAATACGTGGGAGTTGCTTGGCAAAAACCTCTAGGTGTTCATAGCGCAAGTAACGTGGCAGGCCTAGTAGCATCTTCGCCAGTGTCGCTACCCATCCTGTACGACGAACAGTTTCACGAAGGGTACCTCCCCCTCCTGCATGCCAATGCAAGCGAGCACTACCTATTGATGTGGGGAGCGGGCAACAATCGCGGCACAGCTTTTGGCTGTGGGAAAGAGGGTCAGGACAGGAGCGGAGCTTGTGCCAGGGCTCTGTTTGAGAATACGGTTTCAGCAACATGCGACTGCATTGAAGCAGTGTCAGGGCCCCAATCAAAGCCCCAAACTTGACCGACTGCCTTCAAGCAATTGTGCACTGGCGCTGCATATAACTCTCGATATAAGCATATAGCAGGTTCATACTAAAAAATACTGCTTAAATCCATGCGCATAGTCGTTGCATATTACACGCTAAGCGCGGATTAGAAACCTTGCTCAGTGCCTTGCCCAAATGCTCTGCCTACATGCTCCATAGAGCATCCTTTCCAATAATAATGCTTATTCTTAATTTTACATTGTGTGCGCTCACGGTGCGGCCCTTGTGACTATTATGCTTTGAAGGGGGGGGGGTGGGCTCGCTTCTGCTGCAGTTGTCATATCTGCGCCATTGTAATTTTGCAAGAATCTGCACTTTCTTAACAAAAGCAAGGATAGAAATTCCTGCACTTTATTTCAGAGGCATCGGATGATCTATTTTTAACACTATCAATAGCACTGAAGTTGTTGAATTACAGCACCTGACTTGTTGCTTCGTTCTTGTATAAAAAGAGGTGTCCAACAATCTAGTGCAAGTTCTCCGCCTCTTTGAAGGCACTTCTCTGTCAAACTCACTAGTCTGCCAAAAATCCGAGCCTACATGGAGGTTCTGGCGCGACTTGTCTGGACTAGCCTCGCCGGAACCTCCATGTTAGGTTCGGCTTTTGACTATTATTCATCACGATTCTCATACGCCAAGCCCTGACCCTGTCAAACAAAAAAAGGGAGTTGCTTGTTTCTCCTTTGAAATAAAAGGGATGCAAAACTGCATGTTGGAATTAGTGGGACAAATGAAAAAGCGCATCGCCTACCAGCAAGGTGGAAAACCCGCATTAGATTGTTTGAGAATGAAGCATTAAGTGTGGGGCAGTGCCCTGTCAAGAAGAATGTGGTCTGATGCGATTCAATAGTGACCATTAGTGTGGCGAGGCATGGACTTCCAACTAAGTTTTCAGGCTTCCAATAACTTCCAAAGCGAAAAAGCCCTCTTATTAGGTACACAATCTTGACTACGTTCTTCTGAAGGTTATTTCAAGCTTTGCGTGCGCTTTATGACTGCGCATTTGCAGAAACTTGAAATACACTTTTAGTCCACTCAAGTAGTTTCTGATTCGACCCGCCCAGGAAGTCCAAGATTGAGCGAAGACTCATAGTGGATCAGTAAGGGTTTCTTCGAACACGATGAATAAGTCATGATGATTTCAGTCTGAGCAGCAGCTTAGACCGGAGTCATCATGATTTCTTGTCCCTATTGATAACACTTCTATAACGCCAGCTGGCTACAAGCTTCTAAAGTGCTGGCCAAAAGTTTGCAGCTACTCTGAAAAATAGCTATAACTCACTTCGCATTCTACAAAATGAACCCAGATGATAGTATCATGTGCATACTCTACTTTGCAATATGTCAGAACATCTTGCGACTTGAAGCACACGAGGTGATTTTAGAAAATCGGTAGAAATGAGGTTGGCCAAAACCTGCAGCCACTTTTTGTTAGTCGTCTTTGTGTAGTCTCTGAACTTCCAGTACTCGTGCTAAGGATGTATCCATGATTGCTTGAGTGCCCGATAATCAGCTTCACTTTACTACAAAAATGGAGACTGTATGGACCAAATTGATTTGACCGCAAGTTGAGTGTGAAAATCGAAAATAAAGTTAGGTTCTGGACAAGTCATTGACTTGTATATGCTCTTATAAGAGATTTATTAATTGTTTTTCGGAGTCAGTCAGACTGTGTGACAGAAATAGCATTAGTTGGCTTGATCAACTTGACTGTCACGTCTGCTCGGATTTGGCGCACTTTGCAGCTCGGATGTTTGGCGCGGCAGTTCTTAAGAAATTCAAACTCACTGACAAGATTTTTGCTATAAAGACGAAAGTTGGTCGAAGTTGTCAAAGTTCCATGGAGATGATGGAGCCCTTCTTGCCATAGAAAAGCTTGCGCGACTTGCAGACCTAACAATTTCTATTGGTACATTGCAGTTTTCTTGAATGCAAGAATCGCGCAGGCTCTTCTATGGTAAAAACAGCTCCATCACTCCGTGGAACTCTGAAAGCTTCGACCTATGTTCATCTTTGTAGCAACAAGCTTGTCAGCATGAGTTTAAGTTTCTTGGAAACCGCCGCGCTAAACTTCCGCGCTTCAAAGTGCGCCAAATCCAAGCAGATGTAGCAGTCAAGTTGAATTGGGCCAACTAATGCTATTTCTGTCACACAATTTGATTGACTCCGAACAAATAATTGGTAAAACTTTTTATAGGAGCATGTGCAAGCCAATTACTTGTCCAAAATCTAACGATTTTTTTTCGATTTTTACAATCAACTTGCGGTTAAACCAATTTGGTCCATACAACCTCCATTTTTGCACTATGGTGAAGCTGATTATCAAGATTCAAGCAAATATGGATACTCCTTGGCCCGAGTATTGAAAGTTTAGAGACTACACAAAGACGATTAGCATGAAGTGGCTGCAAGTTTGTCCAACCTCATTTCCGCCAACTTTCAAATCACCTCTCGTGTGCATGAAATTGCAAGATATGCTGACACATTGCAAAGTAGAGTAAATCGCATATAATACTACCATTTGGGTTCATTATGTATAATGCAAAGTGAATTATAACTTTTTAGAGTGGCTGCAAACTTCTAGCCAGCACGGTATAATGCAGCATCCTGTTGAAGTGAGTGCGTATCTAATTAGGATTTTCTGCTTGATCGCCCACTCTTGTAGCTCGCTCAACAGGTTGCTGCCAAAATCGAAGGGTTGGAAAGTCTGAAGCGAGTTAGTATATTTATTTTGTAAATACGTACGCGTCAGGAGTTCGCGAAGATTACGGAGAACATGATCAGCAAATGGTAGCCAAAACCTTGGTGATGCCTGAATATCATTTCGGAGCAGTACACTGAATGAGAAAGCAGGAATTTGCTGCAGCTTACGTATGTCATTTGGGAAATCAACGATGATATCATATCTGTTGCGATCTGACTCTCAAACTGGATGGTCTTCACAAACGTTAGGACCTTTTGCGCCAGTTTCTAAACATGACAATTGCATAAACGGTAAGAGTGATGATGTCACTTACTGATGTTATGCAGTCAGCTGTGTTTGTAAACAAAGCAGTGACGCATCTATCTATCGCTTTTTTCAGCACGTGCTCTTCGTCACCCTCTCGCGTTTCTTCATCCTAGAAGAGAATATTTACGACGACACCAAACGAATGGTCAAATGCGCCTTTATACCTTGAAACTTCCAAGTGCCGTCGTTGAGTCTTTAGGGCTCGTGATAGCAAGGCATTGAATAATTTGTAAGATTCTTAAATATTTTACACTGTATCAAAATACTCGCTAGTTATGAAACATACGTACTTATCAAGGGTAAGTTCTGCCAGCACCGGCAATCTAGCTGACAAAATGCACAAGGATTTCTCGTCAGGAGTCAAATCTTTATGGTACTTGACACAGTCCGAATAATCGAGTAGAGGCATTATATAAAAGAGGAGAGTGAGATTCTAAATTCTGACTTCACTATCGACATCAACATTTGCTCTCGTGGAACTTACATGAATAGATATGTTTGCCTTGTTCACATCATTGATATCGATACCAGCAATCAAAATTTCGAAGAAATAAAAAAGATGATATCGAAATGTCGTTAAATTGTCCCTAATTTTCCATTTGTGTTTTACTGACAATTTTTGTATGGAATATTCTAGTAGGGGAGAGTATGCTGGCCTTTGCTGAAACTTTGGTTAATTAGGAAAGTGGTTTCTGAGCTGTTGATATCGACGCAGGGTAAGTAAGAAACTCTACCAACCTTTTCCATTTCCTCTAACCAATCCTTTTCCATTTTCATGCGTTCGATACCAACTTTTTCATCACATGCAATGATGTACATCAACTCAAACATGCAGTCCAACGTTTGTGTGAGTCGGTGAGGTTCGCAAACAGCAAACATTGCTGGATACACCCTGGAAGGAGATTTTGCGAAGTGCGGATAGAAGCTCTAATTTTTCTGAAGCTTTTGGGCGGATCCCTTTGCTAGTATTACGACATGCATTCTGTTCTAGGTGCAGCCACCTTAGGGCAACTTTTTTCCCATGTTCAAATTTCCTTATTTATATTTTGAATTTGTTCGCCTCGCTGTTGACAGTCACTCCGGTTTGGTCCACATTTTAGAACTTTGCACTTTGTGTTAATGCGTGCCGAGCATGTAATATTGTGGGGGTTATGTAATATTTTGGGGGTTGTTCTTCTTCAAATCATGTATCATCCATTCTGATACTAGGATATTTGAGAATCAGTGCGTTAATATGCCTGCCTCATGCTCTCATGATGGTGGCTTTGAAAATCCACCATGCGATGCTGTCCATCACAAATGGATCGTAAACAACTGCTCATTCTGTACTCTATTTATGCAAGATCGGTAACTTTCAGGGAAAGAAATTTCTCTGCGGAAAGAAAAAACGAGAACAAAAATTATTCATAGCTCACTTATAAAATCGCGACGACGGATTTGACTGCGGATTTTGCACCCACAGGAGCATAAATCGCTCATACAGGAAGACATCACCTCAAAGCTCAGCTGTCACTTCCAGTGTCTATATACTATCATACGTAAGCAAAAAACCACTCGACTAGAGATGAAAACTAAGAAAATACGATTTCCGGAAATGGCGTGCGTGTAGCGGGCGGTCGCGCCATCTCACGGTTTTTGAAATGCCCTATACAAATTGTTATGGTAGTCGACATAAGGACAATGGCCATCGTGAGCTACATCTCTGAGCAGAAATCCCAAAAATTCCTAAGTAAAACCGCGCCAAATAGGTCATTTGTACGCTTACTCTTGTTTGGCGCCGATTTTACAAAAGAATAGGCCCTTCGCTCATTTTTGACCTGATGTTCAAGTCTTACACATCTACTTGCTAATCATATTTATAACTTTCCATAAAGCCGAAGTACTGATCCCTTTGGCGTGCCAAACTGATATGGATCCCGCCTGGCGCGCAATTTTTGAAGGACAACGAATCTCCTTGTGTTTCTGCACATTGGAACTACATGCTGGTGGCAAATGCGTTGTGCGAAAATTGCATAAACTTGGTTGGGAGTTCTTTTGCGGATTTCGCAACATGAATTTTCACATATTAGGCATGCGCACGAACCGGCCTTAGCGCATTATCAATGTATCGTCCCCTCCACAGCTCGTACTACCCTTGATCTGCGTCTCACACCTACCACGTGTGGCTAACATGTTGGCAACGTGGCAATAACATGTTTGCAACATGCAGCAACATGTTGGCGTGGCCAAAACGTCCTGGCAACATGTCGCTGCATGTTGCAAACACGTTGTTGCCACGTTGCCAACATGATAGTCACAGGCAGGTGCGAGACGCAGACCAAGGGTAGCACGAGCTTGGAGGGGACGATACGTAGGATGCTGTTACACACATCGTTCAACAAGCTCGAACATGTTCTCTCACGAATTTCTAGTTAAATTATCACCTATCGATCGGGAGCGTTGTGGAGCGTCCTAGTTAGATCCTAGTTAGATACATGAACTCCTGTCCCCTCCACGTCCCCTCCACAATTGCTGCTACTCTGCTCTGCGTCTCTGACCTGCGGCACCTTCCGCATGCATTGTTAACACGTTTCGGACCGCGAAATCGCGCGCGGCGGAAAAGGGTGCCCTTTCAGTAGTTAGCCAACATAGGGACCTTACTTCATAGGCTGTGTGGTACATATGTAATCAGCTTGTTAGATAAGTTCCATACTCAGAGTTCGGAGTGGATTCGAAGTGTTTAAATTTTGCCGCTTGTGAAGAACTTCTGTGCTTTCCTGAAGGATAGCAATCAGTTTCTAATAGGACCCAAAAGTGTCTATGTTGTAGGTTACACATAGTATTGAAACTGCGGTTTTCTTCTTTGATATCAAAGAAAAAGAAAGTTGCGACGTCGCACGCGTCGTTCGCGTTGCCGCACTTCGTTGCAACTGTTGTTCGATTTGTGCTCATATCTCCTAAACGAATATCGGCGGCACAACTCTACAGAGTCATTTGAAAAGTAGGAAGCTTAGGCTTTTAACTTGATAGCTTTGGACTAAAAGAGAACCTCCAACGTCAAAAAGGTCCTCCAAAGCAGCTTGCTGCACCATGTGCAGCACCGGTCCGAAACGTGTTAATATGTTGGCAACATGCAACAACACATTCAAAATGCGACATGTTGGCAAAAACCCACTAGCGCCGCAGGTCAATGGTGTGGAGCAAGGATATTAGCAGTTGTGAAGAGAAGGTTAGATCTTTCTTTGTAACTTTCCTACGTTATTGTGATGTTTACTTACAATTCGATCATGCTTTGTATAATTTAAAGGCAAAATTTTGCTCTTCAAATTCACATTTCCTCTTCTCGCCATGCTGAAGCCATTCTAGGCCTTGCAGTGCTTAGAATTAGCGAAATGAGCTTGTTTGAAGCTGTTCAGTTGTGCTTTAGTGGAAAATACATGCGAGTAGCGGGATTAAAGAGGGGGTGGTCGGAGGGCTTTCGATCCGTGGATTCTGGGTTTTTCAAACGCGCTTTTTCGCTGTAGGCTTCACTAAGATCAGTTAGTGAGTCTGCCATTGCAACCTGTAAGCTTCCAGTACCCCCCCCCCCCCTCCCGCAACTTGCCGGGACGCTGTCTTTAACGCATTTTATTTCATCGTTCTCTATCGCACTCTGTCAGATTTTTTTTATTTGCTTTGCGATATATGCGCTAGGAAAGCAATGTTCACGATTTGTGTCTTTTGTCCACTGCCTTTTGCTCCTGTCAATACATTCACTTCGGCAAATTGAGTTGAATTTATTTTAAGTCTGAATTTAGCGATTAAAGTCAGCTTGCAAACGATAATAGTTGCCCCTGATCAACTGCAGGCTGATGGTACATTCACTGAGAATACGATTGGTCCGCAGTTTTCGTAAGCTCAAATAGTAGGATGTGACGATCTGTAATTTGAGACTCTTTCAACAGTCAATACGTTCGCATTTCTTCTTCTCACAGTATGCGAAAGAATGAATAAAGAGAGGAACTTGTGATAACAAGAGCTTTGATCTTGAACGATCAAAACGATAGAAAACGATCCTACAAAAGACAAGCGACAGCGAAAAACCCCAATGGTTTGCGCATTTGTGACAAAGGAGAATCGCCTCGAATACGTGGGTTCTGGGACAATCAAGCAAATGCGATATCTGAACTATGTGCTTGCGAGCCATGTTCCGTGGATAATGCGCACTTTGGTGGCCGATCTTATGTCTTCCGACACGATCCAGCCCATCAAGCAAGGTCTTCCCAAGACTGTGAGCAGGATTTTTACAAGTTCAATTCTGACGCAGAACGCCCTGCTTCCTAGATCTCAACCCATTGGACTCCTTTTGATGGGCATCACAGCTTGTGGTAAACCACTTAGAAATCTGGAGTCGCTAAAGCTGAAGAAGGCATAGGATGAAGTCGACGTCTAGATTGTAGCAGTGTATAAAGAAGGAGAATTCATTTATCTGTCGGCTTTTCGGAATCATTTTGAGACATTACTTTTTGCACCTTGTATACTCATTATGTGGATTGACTTATAGGTCAGCTAGAATGCTATTTGAACCTCTTTCCGTCTTTCCCTCAAGCAAGGCACTTTTATTTTAATGAGCGCCGCCGGTGCAAGCTCGGCTGTTGGGATGATTATCCTGACATTTCACAAATGCGTTTTTTTTCAGATTTGCTATCCAATCTATAAAGATGTCAAGTTTTCCTGATTCAATGGTAGTGAACGAATTCCGCCGATAAGCGTCGCCTCCGCGAAGTGCTGGTCCTTCGCTCAGATGCTGAAGCATACCGTGTGGGGATAACAGTAGCAGAAGGGGCTCCTATCGGCGGGCCACTTCAACTTATGTGATTATATCAACTTTATCAACTTACAAAACGAATCTGCGTGCAGGCTGTGCATGAGCTCCTTGTAAAAAACGAAAATTCTATTAATCTCTACGGATTCTCAATACAGCAGTTTATGACTCTCTTGCAAGCGTGTCTGAACTGCAAGGTTTTCAAGTGGTCCGGGAGCTATTATGCACAGAAAAGAGGGTTAGCCATGGGACAAAGGCTGGCTCCCACCCTTGCGATAGCTTACATGGCAAAAATCGAAGCGCCTGTGCTAGGTCGTTCGTTGCTATATTGCCGCTATATTGACGATTGCTTTTTAGTCTTTGCTTGTCAGGAAGATATGGATAAGTGTTTCAATTTGTTGAATGAGCAATCTCAATATATACAATTGACAAGAGAGAAGCCGAAAGATCAATGGTTACCATTCTTGAACTTGCAGGTTAATATCAGTTATGGTGCGCACACGACAAAATGGTACCATAAGCCAAGTAATAAAAATATTCTGGTCCATTCACTTTCGACCCATCCGCCATGGACAAAGAGAGCCATTATAAACAACATGTTTCGCACTGCCTCTCAAGTCTGTAGTGGTCCGAAAGAAAAGACAGAATCGATAGCGCTTGCTCGTAGAATAGCGGCCTCTAATGGATACGGACAGCATGCAGGTAGAACAAAGAAAAGTGCCAAAGATCGCGTACAGAAAGATGTTTCCTATACGCCCAAAAAAGTCACATTTTGCGTTCCATATATATCCAAAGAAGTAAGCGCATCATTGCGACAATGTTTGAAAAGAGTAGGGTTTAAAGATTTGGTTACGATTGTTGAACTACCGCCGAATAACTTGAAAACCTTCCTAGTTCGCAATCGCATGTATGATCGCAATTGCGTTACCCCAAATTGCATTATCTGCCCTGCAAGCAGAGAAGGGGACTGCATGGCAACTGGAGTCAACATCTACTTGATTTCATGCGCGATTTGCGGCGATGAATACATTGGTGAAACAGCGCGTCCACTACGTATCCGTATTAGAGAGCATCTTGACGGCAGAGATAAAGCACATATATCAACACCCCTAGGCACCCACAGAGTAGTGCAGCATGCAGGAACGAACTTTGAGATTTCTGTGAGAATCTTGGCCTATGAGTCCCAAACGCAAGCACGTAAGTGTTTAGAGGCGTTTTGGATTCATGCAAGAAACCCAAAAATGAATCGGAAGAGGAAAACTTAGCAATTACGCAAGAACTCTCGCCTTATCTTGATCAGTTATTCTGTTTTGGTGTATATAAATATCGGTCTGCATACACGTCTAACAAGTCCATCTTCCTCTAGCAGTGGACAACGTGACCTCCACTTTCCTCTAGTAGAATAGTATCGGCGTATCCAGAAAGTACGTGCTCGAGTGCAGCTGAATCAGTGGTCGAAAACAAGGTTTAGCATTTCGCCTGTTCAGCTGTAAGGCTTGTTCGAATCGGCTGCGGATCGTATTGTTCCTTACAGGCTCTGACGAAGGCGATCTGCCGAAACGTTAGCCGTGGATTGAATAAACCAATTACCATTCTCGTGTATGGCTCAAAAAGAAAGAACAATATATCAACTTTGTTTTATATTCTGCTGTATACGTTTCGTTTCTGCTGATGACTTTCTTCCAGACTCTCTAAATTACTTTGCTAGAAATTATAGCTTGTACGAAATCTTCCCCTTTGTATCTAATTAACGTTTTGCCACCAAGCTCGTCGCGCCCTGGCCCTCTTTGGCCCTGTATGTAATAATAAATCATCCCTTTTTGAATGAATACGTTGCCCATCACACTTTTTCAAGAATTTGGTTCATTTCATTAAAACAACGGAGCGAATTCCTTCGCTCCTTTGGTGCGAGTTACCTTTTCGAGGCGGCCATTCATTGCTATCTCACTCCATGTTACTGCCTCTCTTTGTTTGTGGAAAAGGTGCTTAATTCAATCCTATCAACTTCTCCGAGTCGGAAACAACGGAAGAGGTTTTCTGAGCAAAGCAACACATTGCAACTTTCGAAGCAGCTCATGCCTGCCTGGCAGGCATGATTGCTGGTGGAATCATGCCCCCCACTACCAAGCAGCATGTCTCATATTTTTTGCATGTATAAGTGTAGCAAACCGCGTTTGTTAAGATCTCTTGCCAACTCACTACTAGGATGGGTTTTTTAGTATAAATTCATTTTGTTTCAAAACCTGGAATGCCATGTACAATGTGATCAGCCTCACAGTGTTGACAAGTCCGTGGTTGATTCATGAATGTACAGCAGCAACGGTAACGCAGCACGCTTACGGTGATTTCAAATGGAAATCATATGATTGCTTGAGACATATTCCAGCTGCGAAGGCACCTTAGTTGAACGCTATGTCATTCAATGCGTACTGCTCCAATATCAACTTCGGAAAATGCCTATCTTTTCCTACGATTTACTTTACGCACTTCAACTTTACGCCCACACAAACTTACTGTTCAAGAAATTTAGGAAATACGCGGCCCGGCTCGAGTGCTGCTAAGATCATGACAAGCTTTGCTGGCAGCTGCAACATGAATCAGATGCTTTTTCCTTTTTTGCTTATGAATGTTTTGAACTTACATCGTAACTTTTACCATCTTTCGAATAAAGCGAGTAGAGAAGAGACTGGAGTATGGACATGACGAATAATCGGATGTCATTGTCGTTGAGATAAAATTCCTTTGCGACCTGAAAACATAATCACTGTATTGTGAGTGGTTCACATTGCAGTTCAAACCATTACCTGGCGTCTATGCTTTTTAACACGTTCTTCTTCATAGCGAGCTGCAAATTCTCTCAGCAAATTTTGGAAGAAAAGCAGTACTGTTGCGGTATGGTCGCTTTCATTTGCAGGATGCATGAATGGCTCAATCAATTTCATCATGCGGTCAAGATGTTTTTGGCAACTATAACAAGCTCTCATACAAGGATCAGTTTTGCAACCAACGTTTTACCTATATGGACCACCAATTGTGGAAGAAACAAATTTTGCGAACCCATCCAAGCTTGAAGAACCAGTTCCATCACCAACCTGAATTCATTTCAGGGCATAAGTGTCTTGCAGCTTCAAAAAAGTTATCACTAGACTTACAACAATTTTGCCCTCCCGGATGCAAAGCCCCATAGCACGAATGATACGAGTGAATATGGAGTCATACATAGGCCGCCAATCCATAAAATCCGGATTGTGATAAGCTAGCCTAAACTTCCGCATACCAAAATAAAAGCCATCAATAAGAGCAACTCGCTGTTCGGCATACGTTGCAAACAAAATTGGCAGGTCTTCTCCCCAGTTTTTTCCCATTTCCACAAACTCGTACATCTTCCACATAGTTTCAAACCATAATGAGGCACCATATTTTTTATGATCCTGAGCTTATCACATTAATAAAATCATCGGGTAAGGTATCGTGTGTACCTCGGTGGACATTCGAACGTTGAGGAAAAGTAAAGCCATTTCACAGAACTCCTTGCAAGAATAACGAGGAGCTAAGTGGATTTGAACCTGCAATATCGAGTGAATCAAAGAGATTTGTGTCAGAATTTGATGTCATACTTTCTTCCAAATTTTGGGAGTTTCCGCAGGGCTATAAAACCGCTTTAGACGGAATGTAGCAGTACGTATCCGCGAACCGTCCACGTCCTCCAATTTCCCGTATGTTGCTCCATAATACAAGTCATACACAGGCTCCCATTCCAAAACCATATCTTCGTGCGTAAAATAACATTTGCTAAAAAGTCGGGATAGAATTGAAAGAACTGCTGTTTTGTCTTTCCTATATGAGTAAAAAATAACGAGCTTGATTGAGTTTGAATGGCGTTGAAGATGTCAGGAAGACACCTTTCACGGAATATGAACGCAAAAGGCCATTTACGCGACTTCGGAACCTAGAGATTACACGAAAAGAACAAGAATAGAGGACGCCCGAGCTCAGACAATAAGTCGGACGAGCGGCGGACCTTAATGGCTTTGCGGCCGAGCGGCGAGCTTTGATTTGTGGGTGTGGCTTTCTTGCGGACGAACGGCGTACCCTCGATACCGAGCTTGCGAGCAGAGGATCTTAAAGGCAGCGTCCGGGCGAATGTGGACATACGGAGTTCTGATGTGAAGTAATTTTGGGGCCCTAACTAAGACTGCCCAAGCGGCGTCTCAAATGGTGAACTCACAGTTGAGATACGAGACGCGTGGGTCCTCGCGCGAAACTGATGTGTTGTACCATGAATCCATGCAAATACGATCCCGGGGTCCAGTTTGGAGGCGGGTATCTCAACTTTGAGCTCACCAATTGAGCTGCCGCTTGGGCAATGTTCTAGTTAGGGCTCTAAGATTACCCTCCAAGTGAGATCCCCACAGGCCCAGATTTGCCTGGACGCTGCCTTTGATTCGACCAGCGGCGGCCCATCCCCTCAAGCGGGTGGGCGGCGTACCATCATTATCATACTCTTTATCTTACATCATTCTGAAGTTCTCTCATTGCAGTGTTCTTCATTTTGTCAATGCTGTTTTCATGGCGTGGTGGCTATTTAACTACTAGAATAATTTGAGGTTAGCCGTTGCCCATAAATCACATGAACTTCTCTCCACACTCATTACACCCCAGAAAGGGAAAATGAGGAAAGAAGCGGATACAAAGAAGTGAATTCTAATATGACAGCGACTAATTCCCTCATATGCAGAAAGCCGACTTTTTAGATGAATTTTCGATAAAAAGAGGTTTGGTTCTTTTGCAAAGCTATAGAGGTAACCAAAAGTGAAGATAAGGAGGTAGAAGAAGTTAGAAGTAGATTTACGTTTGATCGTGTTGAAAGCCAATGCATCACGAGGTTTCAGAATCGAATTTTCAATGTGTATCTGCACAGATCGAAAGTAAAAGGTTATCCGAGTGAAAATTGAAGCTACAGGGCTTTACAACCTGAGTGTTAAAGCCGCCCTGCTTGGCCGCCACGCTTAGGTCGGCGCAGCGTTCGTGGCGCATCGTCCGGGCATTTTGCCAGTTCTCAATCGATGCCACCGACGCATGCACCAGGCTGCGCATCGACTGAAGCTTGGCAAAATGCCCGCCGCAAACGCCGCGCGCGGCCTGAGCGAGGCGGCCGCGTTGGAGGAGCCGCGCAAGCGGAGGCTGTGACTCTTATGTTGAAAAGCCCTGTAAATCCGCGGCCTTATATGGTCCGCTCTTCTTGGATCAGGAATTATATATTTTATTCAGTTTCTTTTAGGGACTCTGCGACATCTGTTTCCCTCTACCAAACCTAAAAGCAGATCCACATCAACTACCATCAATCTTGTTTCATGTATGGTGGCTGGAATATCACTTGTCGTTTTCTGCGTTTTGTGTTGCTGCTTACGCGTCCTAATAAATTGACCACTAGAATGCGTTGTAGGAATCAGATCGTGTCTGTGTCTGTAGCTAAAGTTGCAGACTATAAGCGGTAGGCATCAGGCTGTCGGATCCTTGTAGTTCTGTAAAGAGAGGGCCGGAGGCGGGAGGCATGATTAGTAGCGCACTAGGGCACTCCTCTCGTCGGGTTTGATGTACGAGCGACGAGCGGAGTACTATTAGCGGGAGAGTGGAGAGGTACTCCGCTCGCCCGCTTCAACCTCTAGCGGGCGGGCGGCGTGCCGACGAGCGGCGGGAGGCATGACTGCCCGCCCGGTAGAGGCCCGCCGCTCGTCCGAGTTATTGTCTGAGAGGTCATCATGAAACGGCGAGAATGATCCTTAAAAGCTCATTTTGCCTGCCCGGTGCTATACCTGAATCGTTCGGTAGGAAGTACCATAACAAAATTGATCTCGTCAACAAAAGGCGTGACGTATGTCACTGCTGCTCCGACATTCTATGAGGAATTGGATAATTAGATCTTGCGTACCAGGTTTTCTTTTCCACGAAACGACTGCTCGGGCCAATGTATTTATGATTGCACTAATAGGGAAGGCGACGTAAAGAAGTACGAAGAAGCGCTCATCGCATACTGTGGAGTTATACGATGTGAATGAGCCGAAGCCACATACAAAGTAACTTAGACGCAGACTTGCGATGACAAGAGTAAGAATATTGCCGCAAAGGCCAAAAATTCCAACAACTCTCGTAAAGATCCCTTGACTTCGAGGCTTAGATGGTCTTGATGTCAAGCGATCTCACCGTTCGAAATCATGAAAGAGCTCTCTAAAGTTCAACGAAGAAAGTTTACGAGAAGACCGGACTGACAGCCAAGTCCATAGGCCTCCATGTCATCTCAGAAAGGATGGTTATGGAATAACTTCTTTTCTTCAAAACTTGTCTTTAGTCCGGTCCCGAGAAGAAGCCAGAACATCCAAAAAAAATATCACGCAGACCCTCAGCAAATCTCTGACGAATTTTTCAAGACCAAAGGCATGGTTTGTACAAGTACGGTGTCCCTGCATTAGAACTTATGTGCCTGTTATAAAATTTGTTGTAAGTTTTTAAATTTCATTGCAACTCATTTTCACTGGGATTGAGAAAGGACTAGACGGAGGGTTATCGTAGAAGTACTGGGATTCAAAAGAGTCCTATTTACTAAACCGTATACACACGATGTAGCTCACGAAACTAATGCAAGAGTATAGGGTGTTTGATCTCGCTTTAGAAGATCTGCCTGACTCTTTGCGCAGAACCATTTACCACTCACAATCAGATTACCAAAATCACATAGAGCAGCTTTGAACATATTACGCCTCCGACAGAAGACAAAGCGGTGTCAAATTGGTGAAGAAATTCGAGGCCGTACACGAGAACGTTATGGGTGCATCAGAATAGGGGGAACACGGATTGGTGGCCGGCAGCATTATTTTCCCTTTTACACGTTTCAATAACATCATATCACGCAGGCAAAACAAACGCTGGTTTAGATAAAAACCTGCGGAATTATCGTGTACGACCGAAACAAAGACGACGTTCATCAGAGAGAATCGTGGTGTTTTTCTCACGATTTCTAAAATGCTAGGGAAGTCTATATGAACGGTGTCTACGATTTCAGAACATTATAATCGGGTCATTATAATCGGGTCAGATCTACCGTCGTCTGCCTTTCTGATCGCTAGGCGGTTCCGCCTCACACCCACGGTTATCGATCTGTCCTTGGACAAATAGGCCTAGTAAGTCTGCTACTTTGAGGGAAAATCTTCTACTCATTCACCTAAAAGAAGAGAAATAAATCCTGCACACTGGATGCCTACGGCACCGGGTGGTAAGAAGAAAACGATGTCGGTCTTCGGGACGTCATTCAGATAGGACAGAAACGATATGTCTGATCGGGTCAAACATTAGATGTCTGATCTGCATCTACGACGCCACGACAGTCTCCACTTGCCGACCTCTACGCCCTTCTGGGCGCCGCACGGCATACCAAGTATCACATTATAGTTCTGCAAGAACAGAAGAACATGAAGAAGGACGTGCAACAGATGAGTGGTGGGACCCTCTATTTGTGAGAAAGCTCCATTCCAATACGTTGGATGCGTTGGCTTTGTCGTGCACCCATCTACCATCTATCTTGTCAATTCGCGTAAGATCCTGTCACATCAACTAGCCATTTCCCAGTACCAACATCCACGTCAGCAGACCATCAACACAACTGCTATTTCCCAAGGTCAGCAGTTGACCAATCAAAACGATGCTTTCTACAAAGAACCGGAGGGCGTCCGCAACAAGAAATCCTTTTACAAGTTTGTTGTGGGCGACTACAACTCGAAAATTGGGATGTCACTAGAAGTGGAGTACAGGGGCGTAAAGTTTGGTTACGTGCTCCGGAGCAAAGCCGGCAAACCACTCGTAGGGCTTCTCTCCACTGTACGACTTTTCCATGATTCCATTCAAATGAAGAAAGAACATCGTCGGTGGACATGAGAATCATATGACCGAACGACTCACGCGGAGATCGACCACATTTCAACCAACCGAAGGCGGAGTTTGCTCGATGTTTCAGTAGTTTCATCCTTCTGCAGCAACTTCGGTCACGCCTTCTTCGAGCAAAGGTGCGATTCAGTCGAACAGGAAAAGAAAGTCTGCCACAGCGCCGAAAGAAGAAAAGAAGTAGTATATGACAGTAGCAGACTGGAAGCGCTCATATTAAGCTGAGACTGGCACATCCGGGAGGACCAAATGTTTGATCAAACCAGCTTTTGAAAGAAATGCGAGCCTGCGAAGAGTGCGCCTCAGTGACTTATTAGAAGAACTTGGAACGCAGTTTGAAGGTTACAAAGGAGTTGCTCAGAGGAAGAAGATCTTTAACAAGTTAGATCTTTAACAAGGGAAGGAAGTTAGTCGAAGTGGCCCTTTAAGATGAGATGCAAACTATCTTGTAAAGCTTGGAACGCTAATTCCAAATCTGTCTTCGCTATTTGCTGCAGACTTCTGGGCGAGGAGTTATTAAGGTTTTTGTGAATAAAAAAATCAAATGCAAGATTAATGTGAAATCGGTTACTTTTATACAACGTTAAAATGACTGCAGCAACTTGGTATAACTATATCAAGACTATTTATTGCACCGAGTGACCCGATTATCAGTTAACCCCTAGAGAAAATGATACGAGTGATTTTACAATAATCTTGCATTTGACTTTTTACCCACAAAAACCAGTGGCGTACCGAGGGGGGGGGGGGGCGGGGGGAGCGCGCGCCCTCCCCCCCCCCCCGAGAATGGGTCGCGAAATTTTTGAAAGTTACTTATATGGGTTATAAAAATGTGCAAATGACTTGTTAATACTTGTAAATAATTAAATTAATTTTTAAAAATTTTTCAAAATTTTGATTAGCCTTGTAAAAAAAATTTTTTCGGGGGCGTGGCTAACGCCACGCTCCCTTTTTCCAGATTTTAGGGGTTGGGGACCCGCAAAAATTTTGAGAAGTACCCCTAAAATTTTTCGGAGTGCGTGGCTAACGCCACGCACCTTCATTCGAAAAATTTTTTTGTCGCGCCCCCCCCCCCCCCGAGCGGAAATCCTGGGTACGCCACTGACAAAAACCTTCATAACTCGTCGCCCAGAGCCCGCAGCAGATAGCGAAGACAGATTTAAAATCAGCATTCCGAGCTTTATAGGACAGTTTGCATCTCATTTTAAGAGGTCCCTTCGACCAACCTTTCTTCCCTTAAAAGGGAAAATCCGAATGCAGCCCATGTCGAGCGACTGATAGCCAACGCCATTTAGGCAAGAGACATACATCACGCGATTTCAGTCGCCACGCGATCTGGCAATTTGCCAGACATCTTCAAATTCAATACTGGTAGACCCCAGATGCAGAGCATGTATAACTTTCGTAGGTCGATGGAATGCCCCATCTTCCGTGCATTCAGAAACTCCGTACGATGAGTTATGAACATTTGGAGTATTGCCAAATCGCGTCGCGACTGAAATCGCGTGAGGTATGCCCGAGGCCTTACACAGTTTTGCAGAAGGATCTTAGGAAGTAGAAATAAGAAGATACTGAAAGCAACCGAAGGGAGATGAAGTCTTGAGAAGTGCGGAAGGGATCCCTATTACTATCAGTACCGCTTGATGCACCGCTGTACTATTAAACGAAGACGTGACTCCGCTTCCTCCTGATCGATGGAATTTATCGCTAAAAACTTCTACACTGATCTTTTCCGCACATCAAAACACGTTCCGATGCCCGTTGATCCTACTGAAAAAGCACCATTAAGGGTTCTTGCTGAAATGTGTACCCTGTTCCAGACCATAGGACGTCTTTGGCTCCAGGACCAGATCATCTTTCCGTCAAATTTCTGCAAACTGAAGGACAGCGCCTAGATGAGAACTCCGCGTCGCACCTGACATTTTTGTACTCCGCGTCGCATCTCGGTTTGTAACTCCGAATAAGACTCAATTTATAAGGAACGCCCTTTGCGAAGATGCGGAAATGAAGGTGAAAGGCAATCCTATTTGGGTAGTGGACGTTCGATCATGGAGGACGACTTGATGGAAGAACTGAATAGAAGAAGAGGAGCAGCATGGGCTGCCTTCGGGTCTCTGAAGGAAGTCACCGACCAGCTGCGGACCCGGAGTTTCGAGCCCACGTGTCCGGCTCAGCCGTCTTGTCGGCACTCGTTACGCATCTATAACTTGAGTTACTATAGCCACGTCGAAAGCTCTACAGACCATCCACAAATGCTTGGGCGCACTTCTCTAAAGATTATCCCAAACAAGAACATCTCGTCGATCTTGTACAATCAGAAGAATGTCCCGTCTTCACCCAGCCCAGCAGAATACGTTGCGAGAGCGACGCCATGGTCTCGTAAGATGAAAAGGCGACAGATGAACAAAAAGAGCATCACATCGAATTCCTCGCGAAGCAAGAACGCCACCGAGGAAGCCACTGGCAAGCTGGGCAGACATGTTCGTAAACGATGGTTCGGACGAGTCATCTACAATGAATCAAAGAGCAGCCAAGGTCACCTAGTTCATTCCAGAATGACTTTCATAGTTGGCTCTAACGTGAACCTGTATCTTAAAACATGCTAGCGTGTGACGGAACACTTGAACTGACACAACTGAAGTAACGTGATTGATTTTAGCCTTGAATAGGAACGAACAATGATTCGAGTCCAATAACTGAGTCATCTCCGCCTTGTTACTTACTTGATCAACTTTTCCAACGCCTTCGCCGCATAGTGGACCACATCATGCCATTGATCCTTCTTAATCATGATTAGATACATAAGTTTGATAAATTTTATATGGTCTTCTTTTGAAAATCGAAAACCATGAGCGTCAATGAATCTGAAACTGGTTGTTCTGACCCTTGGCGGCAACGAACGCTCCAAATAGCTCACTTCTTCAATGCATGAATATAATTCCTCAGAGCTGGTCTATTTTCGTTCACAATTGCCGAGATAAGTAGCCCGTGTTTGATGTGTTCAAGATGAACGTCCAAACACTGGGACAACTCTTGATAGTACGGTAGAAGCACATATTTCTTATCGTGGCGTCCGAAATTCCGCTTTTTGTCCTTCTCGACATTGGCACCGGCATCTACGACGACGAATGACGGCTTCTGTAAAGCATTCTTCATCACGAAGGGCTCGTCGGAAGTAGAGAAGTGATCAGCCACCATTCGCACAGAAGCCTGGTTTTGGCTTGTTCGGGAGCGTTAAATATGTAAATGAGTTGGAACTGACCTCGTTCTCGTATTTATAGGAACTGGGTGTGTTATCAAGCACTGGTTGGCAATATCTCATTTCTGAAAAAGATAGTGTAAAGTGTGGTTGTTTCTGTTAGCAGATAAAAGAGTAGAATTCTTTGCTACAGAAATTGAAGAATTCTTTGCTAGTGTGTGGATCACATATCTTTCAGGAAGTTGGCGAATGCGCCTAGATGAGAATGGCATTCCATTGCTTTATTTATATGATTATGTCCAAAAATTGAAAAACACAAGAATCAAGACCGGTTCCCTAGGTAACATCCTGAAAGATATATTACACACGTTAGCAAGGAAACATAACACAGCATGATGAATCATATCTTTCAGGAAGTTGGCTAATACTTAAATAAGAATGGCATTCTACTGCTTTATTCATATGATTATGTCCGAAAAAATTCAAAAAACACAAGAATTAAGACCGGTTTCCTGGGTAACATCCTGAAAGATATATTCACACGTTAGCAAGCTCAGACAATCGGTGCCGTAGTCGCGCCGGACAGTCGAAATCTGCCAGAGCCGCGGCGGACCCAGTTGACCAATGAGAGCGGGGCGAGGGGGCGGTCCCTTCTTGTAGGTAACGGTGACGTCACCGGCAGGCGAGTGGGACCCTTCTCCGGATCTGCTCCAAACGTACGCCATTTCTGCTGCGGAGGTATGCCAGATTTGGCAGAGTCGCGGCGGAGAGATTTGCCCGCCGCGAGTCCGCCAGATTTGGACGAGCCGCGAAGCAGAAAATCGGAGGGGTCCGGAGCACAAATGGGAGGGTCCCGGAGCAGAAAATGGGACACTTCCGGAGCAGAAAATGGCAGGGTTCCGGAGCACAAATGGGAGGGCCCCGGAGCACAAATGGGAGGGCTCCGGAGCACAAAATGGGAGGTCTCCGGAGCACAAAATTCGAGGGCTCCGGGGCACAAATGGGAGGTCTCCGGAGCACAAAATCGGGGGGCACCGGCGCAGAAAATCGGGGGGCTCCGGCGCACAAAATCGGGGGGCTCCGGAGCACAGTGACAATCCCCAGCTGGAGAAACCCCGCGGCTCGGCCATTTCTGCGCCGGAGGGGTCCGATCCACTGTCTGAGAGGAAACATAGGCGAATCTTCGCACGCAGAGACAGAGCACCCAATGCAGACGCTGTCGGCACTTCTTTACTGCCATCTTTTTCCTCTGCCGCCTCTCCCAAACACGAACTGTCTAATGGTATTTCGACCGCTGCAGCGTTCAATCTCCGCGTGCGATCGTCTATACTTTAGTGTAGAAGCAATTTCTAGTTACCGACAGGTGTTCAGATTTTATTTTCGAAAGCACCGCCCATGACATCCTTAAATATAATAAATTACGAGTTTCTTTTCACATGCTATACTTTATTTAAGTCATCGCACGCAGAGACTGGAGCTGCATTTGACCATGATAGTCTGCCCTGTCTCTTCGCGCGCAAATATTCACTCCAGCGAGTGCGCTATTTCTAAAACTAGTTCTCTTGAAAAAAAATGAGGTATCGTCGATTCGTTGACCGCACGGACTGCTCAAACGCTGCGGATCACGTGCGAGCGGCTAAAACGTTGCGAGAGCACGACTTGTACAAGCTCCTGCAAGACGAAGGCGGTCGGTTCGATGTGCAACGCGGCTGCGACACAGCTGCGTCACAGCCGCTTCACAGCCGCGTCACAACCACGTCACACAACGAAATGACCGCCTTCGTCTTGCAGGAGCTTATACAATGGCGAATTTATATTGGGGCAAGCGTTTTACCTCGCGGCGCGTACTCCGCAGTGATGGCCAGTCCGTGTCACCGAATCAACTATAATAACATAGGCATCAGAATTCCAGACCTCATTCGTGATTTTTGCCTCTTACAGCCTGTCCAGTCACATACATTCCGTCCCAATCGGGATCGCGCCGAAACCTGGGCTCAAAATCGCATGCGCGCAACGCTGGATCGCTCCCCATGTTGCGCGCACAAAGCATTGTTGGAGAGACTGAAGATGATGAGGAGAGGACAAAGGGGTCCTATCACGACCACCTATGACAATTCTCAGAGTTTACGCAAACATGGCGGTGTGGACTCGCATCATGCTAAAGTCTGTCTCAATTATATGCTTCCTTTTGCGAAAGCACGAATGCGCAGCGCGAGGACCTTGCGTACAGGCCTACGATCGATAAGGCCAATTGGAACGTAACCGTACGTGTGCGAATGTAGCGCGAAGCTCTGGCGTTACTGTGCGGATGGAAAAGGGAGCCGAACATAGGTTGTAATTGGAGAGTGTCCACATTAGGACAGACGTTCTCCCTTCTCCATCAGCGCAATCGCAACGCTTACGCGTTCGCGCGGCCATAGTTTGAGCATTCCAACTGAACTCATCGATTAAGGTTCCACACGCAGGACCCTCGCGGCGGATGCATATTTCCAACGCAAAAGAGGTACACTTTGGCACCATGACTAAACGAATATATCAACAACAACAAACAGTGATTAATGATTCCCAAAAAAATAGGTGCAGCATGTAGAAGCCAATCAATAATTCACTAGCATCGCACTCTCGCTTCGAAGGCGCGAAAAAATAAATCGTGGTGATCTACATCGCTTTACCGAACAATGCATAAAATGCGTTTACATATCTCTTTATTATTTGCCTAAAAGGGTGAAGAATGCAAAACTTGGGGAAATAGGTAAAAGCAATGGTTCCTTTGTGACCGCATGCATAAACAGCATTTTAACTAAAAAATAAACCAATGTATCACTCTCTTTATGGTGAAATACGCGAAACAAAAAAATCATAGAAAAGCGATAACGTTGAGCTATTGTTTTCACATATTGCAAAAATCAATTGGTTGTTTCAGAACGTTTTATATGTGGGAAAGCATTGATCATTGCTACGACAAGCGATGGTAGCCTTTTCTTTTCGTCGGCCTAGCATGTTTCAAAATTGTCAAATCTTGTTCATTCAAACATTCAATCGTGAGTTCCGGCAAATTTAATATCTTTCACCTCCCTTTCACAGCGGTCCCACCTCTTTCCTCTTACATCTTCTCGATGTTATCCATGTCGTATTTTTTGTGTTGGGCCACAAGGTGGTTTTTGGACATATCTCGCGCAATTCCACCTGCCGGGCGATAGTATTACAAAAATCTACGACTCTGCTCAAACTCGACTTAACACGTTTCGGACCGCGAAATCGCGCGCGGCGAAAAAGAGTGTTCGTTCAACCGTTAGCTAGCAAAGAGACCTTATTTTGAAGACTGTGTGCTACATCGTAATGACCATGTCGGAGAACCTCCATACCCAAAGTTCTGAGTGAATTCGAAGTGTTTGAATTTTGTCACCTGAGAAGGAGTTCTGTGCTTTCCTGAAAGATAGGAACAAGAACTAGTTTCTAATAGTAACCAAAAGTATCCATGTTGTGGACGGTACACATCAGTATTGAAACTACAGTTTTTCTCTTCGATATTGAAGCAAAGGAAAGTTGCGACGTCGCACGCGTCGTTCGCGTTGCCGCACTTCGTTGCAACTGTTGTTCGATTTCTGCTCATATCTCCTAAACAAATATCGGCGGGACAACTCTACAAAGTCATGTAAAAAGTAGAAGCTTAGGCCTTTGACTTGATAACTTTGGACCAAAAGAAAACCTCCTGTAAACGTCAAGAAGATCCTTCAAAGCAGGTGCTGCACCATGTGCAGCACCGGTCCGAAACGTGTTAATTAAACTTACGATGCAAGGTTGAACAGACATCCTTGCCCTTCTTTTTTGTTCCAGAGTGTCGTGTGCACTTTTCAACCTGGATTCCCTCATCTAAGTTCAGCGAAGGTTTCGTGGTTGCTAGGGAACAACCCTATCGTTTTCTCGCATAGGTAGAGGGCATTTGAAAAATCCTAACGGTGGCGCGACCGCGCGCGACACGCATGCGCTTTACGATGACCGTATTCTCCTGGTTTTCATCTCTATTCGAATGGATTTTCTACTTACGTGGATAGTATGTACACACTGGATGTGACTGAGCTGAGCGCTGAGATGGTGCCTTTTTGTATGCGCGTTTCATGCTCCTGTGGGCGCAAAGATCGCAGTCAAATCCGTCGTCACGATTTTTAAATGGACTATAGACCGAGAGTATAGTCAATTTCAATTACGTGCTCCCTTGCGCATGGAAACTACGCATGCGCAGCGCAAGGGCCGCGATCACCCCATCTGAGTGCGCGAGTCATACGCGAGCGCGCGACACGAAGCTTATTGCGTTTACGGAAAAGGGAGCACGTGATTGACACGGTCTGTACACCCCACACAAAAGTACTCAAAAGAAAATAGTACGATTCGCTTTGCTTCGAGACTGTCAACACTCATGGACTCACTGTTTTCCTTGGTCTGACCACTTGTTTTCAATCCGCGCTTGCTGGGACGGAACTTCCTTCCAGGCAAGAAATAGTTCTGTAGTGAGGGTTTGGTGATATGGTTTACAAGTCACTTGATAAGTGAAATTCTGTTAGTATGAATTTATTCATCAAGAAAACTACGACGGTAGGATGCTTCGGTGCAACACCATCACTATAAGCAAAGGTTCAGATTTTTGCCCAAAGCAATAGCAGAAAAGAATTTCATAGGTCCAGACTTTTAGCTTCTTCCCTCACCCTTGTATTGCTTTGAACTTGCATTTTCGCAGAGATTTGTGATAGTGGAAATGTCTACGACATATGCTTCAACCGTGTTTCAGAGAAAAAATTTTTTGAAAATTCATATTAGTGAGACTAGATTTTCATGGGCTGCTACCTTTTTCCGACACACATCCATTCAAAGTGGATATTTTTTAAGAGAACCCGCCAGAATTGACATATTTCCGCTCGGCTTCAATTCTTCCAATTTCTTATCACAAAAAGTACGAGAAGAAACTCTGCAACAAGTAAGTGTTGTGCGTACAATTTTTCTAAATATTCATGTAGTAAGAGCAATTCAACAAATAGGTCTGCTATCCCCTAAGATTTTTTGCATAAGTCAGCTTTTGTAGAGGTGGGTTTTTTTTTGAGTTTTTTTTAAATTTTGCAAAACTGCAAGAAGATAGATTTTGTAGATCGAGAGCTGCTTCAGCTATTCCCAAAAAAATGTAGAGTTGTTGGCCAAATTTTTTTCTTCTTTTTTTGTGCCCCACCTCGGCACTCACAGCGCTGCTTGTGATCTTCTTTCTTCTCCTGTCTGGGGTACATTAGGGTTCATACATACTTCTGTATATGATGCGAAAGACTTTTCAAAAGCTTTGATCAACACGCAGTAAGTCAGGTCTTGTTTTTTTTACGGAACTAGTAATGTGGACAAAAATCTCCAAGCTTTCGGCGAAATCAAAATTGTAAGGTAATTTCCTCCTACTTTCAATGTGTATTATCTCATCAAACTCAATAGAGAGTACAAGGACCTTTGTAGCCTTCGTCGTAAAGTTACGAAAAGCGGCGAGCAGCAAATTGAAAAAATCTCAAAATGTAGTAGGCAAATTGTTTTGCTTTGACTCTGCCAAAGTTTTATGTGTGGAGGTGAAGTATGTACAACCGCCCCACTATTTGATGAATGAAAACCTCCACGTGAAATTGTTTACGGTTATTGTTTACAATCATCTTGTCTCTACGAGAACTGCTCTGCCTCATTTTTTCTAGTCAACCTTCAGAAGCGGATGGGTACACCGAAAAATTCAACAGATGAAGTGAGTACCGCAATAATTGCAATTCGACTTCTTCTTGGCTTCCATTCTGGTGACCAACTTGAAAGTCTCGGACGACATTGCCTGCAATAGTCTTCAAGTCAAGCGAAGAATATGTGAGATTCTGCACAAGTTCGGGAAGAGATATTTAGCGAAGATATGGTGTGCCGCTCCAGTGTGTAACGACTCAAGCCCGCAGAGACAAGATGTCATTGCGGATGCTATCGGCGTCTTTCTGATGAGCGCTCTTTCATCCCTTTTCCTGTCTGCTGCCTCTCGCAAGAACGAGCTGTCTCAATCGGTCGCAACGGCTCCGATCGTCTATACTTATGGTGTTCAAGCTTTGCAACCGTATACAGGCTTAAAGGCAGTGTCCAGGCAAATTTGGGAGCATGGGGTTTTTGCGTGGAAACTGATGAGGGGGTCCTCAAACTAACGCGCTGCCCAAGCGGCAGCGCAAATGATTCATTCATGGCTGAGAAATCCGTCCCAAATCCCTTCGCACCTGGACCGTTCACTTTAACACTACGTTCGCGCTGGGACTCGTCTCAAGTCATTCGCGAGTTACGGTCACGGCGCAGGCGCGGGGGTGTTTGGGGACGGATTTCTCAGCCACTAATGAATCATTTGCCCTGCCTTTTGGGCAGTGCCATAGTTAGTCCCGCCATTAGGTTCCCTGAAAAAACCTAAGCAACCAGATCTGCCTGGCACTGACTTTAAGCGGCTGCACTGGAAGTGTAAAGGGTATCGGCATGTTCAGCGTCTGTGTTTCCTCCTTAATCCTACATCCTTTCTTTTCGACACAATGTTGTCTTCGAAAACGGGCGTCAAGCTTAGCAAACTAGGAACTTTCGAAAGCTGAAAAAAGCCATTATCAGCTTGTGCGCAATCAACCTTAGCAGACACACTGCTACTTCAAGAAAATGCAGTAACGTTTGCTCGGAGACCTAAAGTTGGTTAGGTCATCCAAAATGAAATTTTGAAACCACCACAACACTCATAAGCCACGCCAGGATTCACACCGCTCATGGCGGCCCGCTTTGTCGCGCACGCCCCACTCAAATATGTCCTTCAAAAATCGGCGCTAAAGTAGCACAGCGGCACAATAGATCGTGGGAGGGGGGGGGGGGGGGGAGGAGGCGGCAGATTCTTGACTTGATGCCTTGACTTATAGCATTGCGCCAGAAGTTCTGGCGGAAGCTGGCTGACTGGTGGATGTCGCGGAGCGGCATTGGCGGAAATTTCGCAGCGGCTGTGAGTATGAACGTTCCCTCATAACGCTTATAAAGTCTACACATCTTTATGACTATCTGGACAAGGATACACTGACTAATAGAAGAGCAAAGCTAAGGGCGTTGCTTAGCCAGTCGTGGCATTTGTATAGACCTTAGGCCTTTCTTCATTACCTGTTGACTTTTCTCACTTCTTCTTCCATCTTGTCGGGAGTTAGTAAAGGATATCTTCTTGATTGAGAGTTAACTTTAATCCCATACTTGCGCATTAGCCGTCTTTACGAAGTGCGCCTACGATCTAACTTCATCAATCACTGCAGACTCCCAAAAGCTTCGGCTAGAGTATTTTTTGATGCATCCGTTTTTCGTACAAAGTTGAAACATTCCTGAAGAAGAAGAACTATAAGATTTCCTGATTTTATCCCATCTTGACTGGAAATGCCCATCAGCATCGCTTCCAAAAGGATTCCTACTGTTCACACAAGAAAAGGTACAGATAAAGATACAAGATAAGAAAAGAGCAAAGATGATCGAGAGGAATGGATACCCGAATAGAATGGATACCAGAACGGTTACCGGGATAAGATTTCCAAATTAGAACCCCTTTGCACCTCAAATGAGTTGCACACAGATGGAGAAAGCTGAATTTTGGAATCAACTTGACAAGCTTGATGCCACACGACTAGCTGCTACTGATTGGAGATGACCTAGTCGGGCATGTCGGGGAGCAAGGTTTGGTGCAAGCAAATGTCACAGAATTCACTTCGGAATACGCAGGGAAGAAGGAGAGCGTATTCTGGAGTTCGCCACGGTACATAATTGGCGCTAACAAATATATAATCCATCAAGAAACTAGTCACCATGCATGCCAGCGGAGACTGGAAGTCACCAATACTCTTCTGGGTTGTACAACAAAGCGAGCTCAAGGCTGTGAAGAACAGCAAAGCCATACTCGGTGAAGACTGCATACCACTACATCTACCACTGATTCTGGGTCTGAATATTCTAGTCGATAGGCAAAGAAAGACCAATAGAGCACTCAGACAGTTGATCGGACCCCTCCGGCGGACAGTCGAAATCTGCCAGAGCCGCGGCGGACCCAGTTGACCAATGAGAGCGGGGCGAGGGGGCGGTCCCTTCTTGTGACGTCACAAAGAAGGCAGATCTGACCCCTCCGGCGGGCTTGCAAATCTCTCCTCCGCAAGTACGCCAGATTTGCTGGGGTCGCGGCGCAGAGATTTGCCCGCCACGAGTCCGCCAAATTTGCTGGGGTCGCGGCGCAGAAAATCGGAGGGGTCCAGGACAGAAAATCGGAGGGGTCCGGGACAGAAAATGGAAGGGCTCCGGCACAGAAAATGGGAGGCCTCCGGCGCACAAAATCGGGAGGCTCCGGCGCACGAATGGCAGACCCCCCGCTGGGGAAACCCCGCGGCCCTGCCATTTCTGCACCGGAGGGGTCCGATCGGCTGTCTGAGCACGTAGCACATATCAAATGGTGGAAGCCTAAAGACGACGACGATATTGGAGCAGCCATGGAATCTGTCCTTTCACATTTGAAAACATAGCAAGCAATACATTAGAACCTACGAATTCAAGAAGAACTAAGGTCGATGAAGAAAGGTGGTCTGGAATGATGACGTGCTTTCCATAATCAAGAAGAAGAAGACAGCGTTCAGAGAATGGCAGGAAACAATGACAGAAGGATCCTGGGTAGATATGTAGGCGCGAAAAAAGCAACAAAAGAGAGTGTCGAGAAAACGAAAGACATACATGGAGGAGCTGCACCGGAATCAAGGTCACTGAGATGAACGGGAAATCTGCAGAATAGCAGAAAGAAGAGCAAACGCTTTAAAAACGTGGAGCACTTCTACAATATCATAGACGTAGAGGAAGAGAGAAAAGAAGAAGATATAAAGAAGAGAGAAAATATAAACGAGAGATGGAGAGTGCACTTCGCAGAGGTGGCACCTACAAGCTACGTCTCGTACGTGTCACCTCTGCTCAGCCACTGTATCGAATACTCATCGACTACAATGGTGAGCGTAAGCGGACCAGTACCGGTTATCACGGAAGAAGAATTTTGAATCGCCCGATAAAACAAGAAGCAAGGCGAATTCAGACGACATCCCAAAAGGGCTCTGAAGGAATCGCGGACAGTCTGGAGTTACACAGCTTACACGACTGCTGAATCAGATAGTAATCCTTAAAGATGCCGAAAGACTGTTGCAGAGATACCGCGATACCGATAAGGCTGAGTAAAGGCGATAATGATAATTATTCTATATACCGGCCTAGACGACTTATGAGCCCCATGCTGAAGATATTCGAAAGGATACTAGAGCGCGGCTCCTAAACAAAGTAAAATTGGCATCCAATCGGTGTGAAATCGTGGTGGCTGCAGCACAACAGAAGCCATCCACACCACCAAAATAGTTATGTAGAGAATCAGGGAAAATCAATGTGAGCTGCATGTGGCGTTCCTCAGCCTGGAGAAGGCATTCGACAAGGTGACAAGCATGACAAATAGGGTGTCGCTACGAAAGCACACAGTGTGAGGAGATTATGTGCAATAGACGGAGGCGATCTACAAGAATACGACCAGTCACGTGCAGCAGCAGGAAGTTTAGAAGAATTCCAGATGAAAGCGTTGCTCATCAAGGACCTGTACCGTTTCCACTGCTCTCAATCACAATCATGGATGCGATAACCAGGAGTGGTAGTAATTTCGTCGAAACCATCATGTTAACTGTGTTTTCATGGCACCAGCTAACCAGCAGCTTCACATCATTTTCCCAACGAAACCACGAATTAACCAATAGGAAACCTCGTGCTATCTTGCAAAGCAAAGTCATTGGAGAAGATCGAAACTCCAACCATTCTCATGCTTGTCGGCAATCATTGCACTTTACCAATTTGCAGTTCGGTCTCCAGCCTTGCACCTTCCTACAACCTTATCTAAGCTGTAAACAAGTAAGCTTTCTTATAGTAAGTTGCAGAATGATCTCCCTCACTCTTCTTAACTTGCAAAACCAACACATCATTGTTTGAAGCGAGAAAGTGGTCGGGGGTACTTTTTCATTTTAAACTATGATGTGGTGGTTTCACGTCTGCGTCTCATGAAATGAAGTGCTGTTTTCATTACTCTATCTGATAAGGGAACAATAATGTTAACTTGCTGATCGATTCATAGTTTGGTTTAGAATGAAACAAGCATGAAACAAGTATGGTTTTTCGAAAGTAACTCGCATGTTTCATATTTTGTATGACCGATTGAACTGAACGGCCATAAGAAGATGATCATGCTTACCACGATGTAATCATGATTAAACTATTACATCATTCGTTGGTTTCGACCATATTACTACCACTCCAGAAGATTCATATGTCAACCACCATGAGTTTTCATATACTTAAAGGCAGTGGATCGGCAAAATCAACAACTCGGGATTTTAACGCGGTAGGTTCCTTATCGCCCAGCTATGTAAACAGCGCAATCCCGGTTGCACAGCATGCTTTCCCTGCCGAGAAAATCGCTCTCGAACTTACACGCGTAGGCCAATCTTACACGCATCTGAACGAGTTAGCAATTTCCTTCTCACCATTGGAGGCTGCCCGCCGCAACGCCATAACCATTAGGTCCCACGATTTAGCGTCATCGGCCTTGCTCCATTCGTCCAATATCAAAGGGAAGGGCATTAAAAAACGCTCATTTTCGTCGTTTTCAAACTTTCGGGATCAGTGTATTGAAAAACCCCGGGTAAGCGCAAATTTGACTAGGTTGAGATTTGCCGAGCCACTGCCTTTAATACATACGCTAGAAGATGATGTGCAGAAGTGGAGCACTCGATTGGAGCAGGCGGCTTTACAATCACACAGTAAAGACGGAGTACATGGAGCTTGGAGCCCAGTCTTTTGGAACCATCAGAATAGGGAACTCGATGATCAAAGAAGAATATTACGTTCTATCTAGGACGTCACATCGCCGCAGATGGGAGGCCTTACGAAGAGATGCTCAGTAAGATCAGCGCAGCTCGGTCGAGGCTCAAAGGACACATGCTCCACAAGAATGCCTTAAAAGCTCAAGTTCCAGATATGCGCAATACCATGCTGTCTATGAAAGTGAATGCCGCGTACCGCAAAGTTGAGCGAAAACTCGATGTAGTGGAGACGAGAATGCTGCAATGGGCCATTGGAGTTACCATGCCAAATTATGCCTCGAACGACAGCATACGAAGTACGTAAAGGCTGCTTCGATCGTCGAAGCTACGAGAGAAGCGCCTACGAAGGTATGGACATAAGGAGAGAAGAAACCCAAATGACAGATTCGCCATGTCACCAATTGTTCGCGGATAGAAACCAAGAGGTAGACCTAGTCTGAGATGGATGGACAAGGTCAAGTCAGATTTAAGAGAGCTTGGATTGGATGAGAACCAAACATTGAACCGAGAAGAATGGAAGAGATTCACAAGAGTAGCAGACCCCGTGTGAAGGATGCAAGGGAAAGCACAAGAAAAGTTATTTTTAGAAACAGCCGAAGAACGACGAAGTCTTAAAAAGTGCTAAGGAGACCTGTACGAATATCACATACAGCTCAGCACTGTGAAGACGGGACCACGAAACCCCCGACTTCTCCCGGTGAAAGACGGAATTTATTGCGACTACTTCTACACAACCTCCTCCGCCCATCAAAGGCCTTTGTTGAGGCAGCTTGTTCCCACTGAATGAGAACCACCACGGATGCTAAACGCGAGTGAGACGTGAAGAAATCTACAACTCCAGGAAATGATCATTCCCGTCGAAGTTCCGAAGGGACATGTGTTAATATCCGTAAAGCTGGCTGCACTATCAAAAGAAGACGGGAATCCGACTTTCCCGATATAAGAGAATCTATCGCAAAGAACTTTTACACCAACATCTTCCGCCCACCAATACCCATGCCAATGGCCGTTTTCCCACTGGAGAAGTATCATGAATTCTACCTGCTGAACTGCGCACAGCTAATCAGATCATGAAAACGTCCACGGCTCCAGGACCAGACCATCTTCCCATCGAACTTCTGCGAGCCGGAGGAAACGTCCAGGGATTTTCGCGTCGCACCTGACATCTTATCTTCAGAAGGAAAGGATTCCCGATCAGTGGGGAAAACGTCAAGGATCGTCCTTCCCTTTGAGAAGAATGAACGGGAGGACCTTTGGAACTACCGTCCAATATGTCTGCTTAGTGTGCCGTACAAGCTTTTCACGAAGATTGTCCTCGCTCGCATATCTAGGACACTGGATGAAGCCCAACCCGAAGAACATGGTGAATTTCGCAAGGGATTCAGCCGCATGGACCATATCCACACAGTTGCGAGGGTCATAGAACTCTGTCGGGAGAACCGACTGCCTCTCGTCCTAAATTTCAGCACCTATAAGGAAGCCTTCGACAGCGTCAAAATCAACGCCATCCTGTCAACGGTAGTCGACCGAGAAGTGAACACAGTTTATGTGAGAACATTAGTCGACTGCTACAAGGACCGTACAACGACGATGCGGCTATTCATCGCCCTCTGACCATTCCGACTTGGACGGGGGTTCGACAAGGCGACACTATTTCGCCGAAGCTGTTCACCGCAGCCTTGCAGTGGGTGATGAAGTCACTGGACTGGGACTAGAGAGGCATACGAGTTGATGGGAGATTCCTGTCCAACCTTCGTTTTGCGGACGACATCGTTCTCTTCTCGAGCAGTATCATTGAAGCAGAGGCGATGCTGAAGGAACTGAACGTAAAGAATCTTACTGAATCTTACTTCCTTGCTGGGGCCCGCATGCAAAGTGAAGACAAGCCATGTGAGTAAACATAGGCTATTGCCGGACAAAGGCGAAAACCTTAGGAGCGCGAACGCAGTCTCATTAGCTGCGGAGCGCATGAGGTGCAGAATTTGAAACAGTGAAGATTTGCGCGCGCCTCGCGCCAGCTCAACTAATACTGCTCTTGCGCCTTCGTCCGCAGTGGCCTAGACCCAATCAAATGAGTATAGTGTTTATCAATTGCCCCCGCTGTCGTTTGGGTGCTGCCCTAGTTATGGCTCGATGATCGGTTTTCATGCGAAAACCCTACTCACAAATTTACCTGGGGGCTGCTTTCATCATGAGCTGAGCGGAACTTTGTAAGGATTGGATTTTGATAACGCAGTCTCATTAGCTGCGGAGCGCATGAGGTGCAGAATTTGAAACAGTGAAGATTTGCGCGCGCCTCGCGCCAGCTGAACTAATACTGCTCTTGCGCCTTCGTCCGCAGTGGCCTAGACCCAATCAAATGAGTATAGTGTTTATCAATTGCCCCCGCTGTCGTTTGGGTGCTGCCCTAGTTACGGCTCGACGATCGGTTTTCATGCGAAAACCCTACTCACAAATTTACCTGGGGCTGCTTTCATCATGAGCTGAACAGAATTGGATTGGAGGATTGGATTTTGATTGCGTTTTGATTGTGCTGCTGGAAGAAAGGTTCCAGAACCAGTTTTGGGAGATCTTATTGTTTTAGATCAATTCAAATAGGAATGAGAATTTGGGACAATTGGAAGAAGAGGGTGATGATGAAGATTCGCTGTCGGTAAGGGATAATGCTCAAGTTCTGACCTGATAATTTTGTCCTCCTGATGCCCTCGAGCTTACCAAAATCTCTTCAGTTTTTGCACCTATATACGTAACCTTCAAAATTCTTTCTAGCTGGATCTCGATGATATAGTCCACGACGACCTTATTGGTGATTTACTCATTCGTCTATTAAGCTCACCACTAATCAGTGACCCGTATTGGTCCAAACCACCGACAAGCACGTAAGGGACTTGACATTTTCACTATTTCTTATCTTGAAGCTTCTGTTCAGGCTCAAAAATATTGAACCGCCAGCTTATCTTAATTTTCGCATCACCTATGAAGAGATTGTGCATTTATGTTCAATGGCAGCAAAATCGTTCCTCGAACAGCCGGCACTAATTCGGATTCAAAAGTAGGATACCCAGACGTACATTATACTAGGAAAATGTTTATTAATGACGTAAAGAGCGCTTTCTGAGGAATTCCCAACCTAAAACAGATATTTGGCGAACAAAAATGACAATCAACTTCGTTGAATGGGATAAAATAGATTTTTTTCCAGGGACGACTTACCTTTACACATCGTGGCTGATTTACACGGTAACATAGCTCAAGTGTTACGGGTGTTCAAGTACTGCGGCATACCTCAGAAAGATTCGTTCCTATTTTTGGGAGATTATGTAGACAGGGGTGTTCAGGTACCGTATAATGTTATTTTTAGCGTAAATTCAAGCCTTATTTCTCTTCAGGGGATCGAGGTCATAACACTGCTGTTTTGCTTAAAAATACGCTACCCCTACCAGGTAAGGAAAAGCGCCTTTGTTTTACAAAAATTACTAATCTCAGAATTTAGGTCTATCTTCTCCGAGGAAATCATGAAGATGCAAACACCACCCTAAACTATGGCTTTTTCGATGAATGCATCACTAGGTGGCCTTCCAATGGGAGAAACCCTAAAGGAGGAGAGAGAGTGCGCTGAATTCTCAAAATTTTGATCCGATTTTAATCTTATTAAGGTGTGGCGTCACTTCTTGGAAGCGTTCAATTGTATGCCAGTAGCCGCCATAATTGCTGGGAAGATTTACTGCGCACATGGTGGTATATCACCTTTCATTGAAAAGTTGGAGGATATAAATAAGGTGGGAAAAGCACGAAGTGACGTGACTGCCAGAACTAGAACTGAGTTTCGGACGCTTCCAGATAAAACGTCCTTCTGTTGTGCCTGCTTACGGTATCAGCTGCGACTTGTTGTGGTCGGATCCATCGCCCCAACGAGATGGTTGGGTGCTTAGCCATAGAGGTGTGCTTGAGAAGGATAATAATAAACATGGTCGAAGGAAGTACTATTTCCAGGAATTTCGTTTTTATTTGGCCCGAAAGCGGTGGAGGAATTTTGCCAAAAACATAACATCGAGTTGATATTGAGAGGACATCAAATTAATAATGAGGTGATTGAGAGTAGAATCTGTCTTAAATGCAGTGCCCCCTTTCGACTGCATAGCGGATTCGGTCTTATCAATCGAGCGCGAGGCCCTTTTGCTGCGTATGCAAAAGGGACACTACAGTCTGAACAGAATGTCGACCTGGAACTTGCTCTGTTGTGAAAATTGTTTTAATTTTCCGCTGGAAACAAGAGCCATCTTGAACTTTCTAGTTAACTTAATTCGTATGTTACAGATGTACAAAAGCGGTTATCGATTTCATTTCAATGGACGACTCGTTACTCTCTTTTCTGCTCCAAACTACATGAACTACAAGAATAACTCGTGTGTTATTACCGTCAATAAGCAGGCAAGTATCGCCACCTGCATGGTTATTTTAACCTTGATATGGACTACTCTCAGTGTGATTTGGCCGCACGCTAAAGTGCGCGCACGTCTACTATGAGCTACCGTCTTTGGGTCAGCCGCACCCCACAGATTTCTGCTTGTGCTAGCACTGTTGCGTACCGAATCGTTCGGTAGAGTATAGCCGCATACCGCTTAAAATAAAATAAACAAATAATGCAAATAATTGAAAATAATTTATTTTAGCTCGAATTGAAGTTCACTGTGTTCCGATGCCGGTACTATCAGATGGGCAAAAAGGCATGGATTCTTTCTTCTTTGCTTCTTCGATGGTGTTCCTCTAACGGAATAGTTAGTTGTTGTGCTCATCTGAGTCCCATAAGCACTACAACATCACGGGAGCTGTCAGCGGGATGTGCCAATGCCTATGAAAAAATCGATAATGTTTGCTTTAGAGCCAGGCATACTTCACGCGATTTCAGTCGCGACGCGATTTGGCAATATTCCAACTGTGCATAACTTGCTGTAAGCACATTCTAAATGTACAGAAGATAGAGCATTTTATCAATCCACGTAAGCTATACACACCATGCATGCGCAGTTTGCTAGCATTGTATCTGTAGACTTCTGGCGAATTGCCAACGCGCCGCGACTGAAATCGCGTGAAGTATGCCCGGCCCTTTTAGTAAACGTGTCTATTCACCTCGACTCATAGGCATCGGCGCAGCATCGTCGAAATGACATTTGCGTAACACATACAAATGACTGTTTCTCACAATTTTAGAAAAAAGCAGCTAAGGAAAAGAAAAAGCCTACGAACGGCAGTGGTAGCGTGGATGACGACGCTGATGTGTGTTTTGAAAAAAATTTTTTGGGAAGTTTTCCCGCAATTTCTATCATTTTCGTTGTTTAGGGCAGCCATTGCTCGTCTCCACAGCATTCATCGGCGGATGTCAGTTCAGGTGTCGAAAAGGTGCATTCAGTTAGGGCTAGGGAACGAACTCCGCTAGTTTAAACCGCCTCCGCAGACTGTTGGTCCTGAAACTACACGCAACAATATTGGTTAAGGGCCAGATGCCCACGAAGGCGGTCCAAACTGGAGGAGTTCGTTCTTCTACCCTTTAGTTGGTAGTTACCCTTGTTAAATGATAGTTTTTAAATTCAGTCAAAAAAGTACAAAGGCGAAGGCGGAGAAAGCGCTGCGCCAAACGCAATATCCCCGGATGTTCGGTTAGTCATCAGAATTTGACAATTTCAGTCCCTTGACGGCAGTGGCAGTTTACACTTTGGGCCTCCGCCGCGGCCTACTGGTCCTGGAACGACATGCAACAGCACCGCAAATTCTCAGACTCGCTGCAGCGACGCGCGCGCCATAATAGCGCTACAGTGCGAGCGGCGCGCCCTAATTGAAGCTGTCGTGCGAGCGGCGCGCCATAGTTGAGGCTGCAGTGCGAGCGGCTCGCCATCATTCGCAGCTGGCGAGCGGCGCGCCTTATTACGGCCGGCGGCGCACCTACTCACAATCAGACACTCCGTGCGGCGGCGCGCGCGCCCTAGTCGAGGCTGCGAGCGGCGCGCAACTTACCAGTGAGCGGCGTGCCACGATGTCTTCCGCATTCTCACATGCTATAAGCACAAGCTGTACCCGCGTGAAGTACGACGCAGTGTTTTGGGTGCTTCATCGCTAGTCCAACGAGGTTATCGCTGCTTCACAATAGAGTTGTCTTAGAGAAGTGGGGTTCTTCCACTGAGGTAAGTCTTCAAAAGCATTGCGAGTAGGTGCTGAGTTTGGATTTGAGTCTGGAAATCCAAATCCTTGAATTTTCAAATTCAGAGTTTGGGAATTTCAAGTTCATGTTTGAAAAATTTGAAACACAACTTTGAATTTTTGTCTGAAGCTGAAGGGTTGTCATTAGTCACTATTGCTGATTCACCGTGATTCACAGTGCTTCAAATGCGAGTGGCATTTTTTCATACCGTGCGAGCGGCGTGCCATTTGCGTGCGGTGCGCGTGTCAATTGCTCGCGGCGATCGTTCCAACTATTCACGGCGCGCGTTCCAATTACTCGCGGCACGCGCGTTATTTGACAGCCGCGGCGGGGGACGTGAGCCTCCGCACGCATAGGGTGGGTCGCCGCAGCGAGTTTTTGAGTTTAAGCACTTCTCCACGGGCGGTCCAAAAAGGCGGAGTCCTTTCCGTCACCCCTTGTTATAGTAATAAGAGTCTCGAAATGTCTGGATGTTGCTGAACTCTGCTTTCATTTGCTTATTTTCAAAATGAAGGTTCTTGGAAATTGCTCATTTGTCATTTTGCGCTCTTAATGGATATTCGAGAACAGCATAATGAATAACAAGGAAACACGGAAAAATTAAAATGGGGCGGGGTTTGCCTAGCCACGGGTAGGGGAACGAACTCCGCCAGTTTGAACCGCCTGCGCACTAGTGGTCCTGCGACGACATGCAACAATGCAAAAGGATCAGTTGCCGGCGAAGGCGGGATTAGGCTGGCGGAGTTCGCTCCCTTACCCCCTAGCCACTGCTTCAATTCACCCAAATCTGAGACGAATATTCTTAGAACAGGTAGAAAAGTACATAATTTAGTTATACGGAAAAAGAAACGTCATACAAATCGATGAAGGCGTCCAAATTTCCTAGTAAAAGCCAATCCGTAAGCTACATGCTATTTGTCACCTTCAGTGATACTTTATTTTTAAGCGCCGTAATGAATTCGTCCAATGGGCTAAAATGAGGGACAAGGTAAAAGAAATTTTTTTCCAGTGGAAAAGGATAATCAAACGAAAGTATCCTTTTAGCGTACTCCAAGATTGTCACCGCTACGAAACCCTGCGGAGAAGTGAGTTTGTCATTCATAATATTTGAATTTAACATCATTAAAATGGATTCAATTTCAGAACGAAACATTAGATTACCGTGCTCGCTGCTAATGGACAACATTGATAAAAAATGTCAGATTTTTTTTTACTAAATACTACCAATAAAATATTTAAGGCTCTTACAAGTACATATCACAGAAACTCATATCAAATTATAAAAACCCTAGAATCTACACAGTCAAAAAACACTTTTTATAAGAAATCAAACAAATGCTCATTGTTCATATGTCCAATTCCAGGGAAGCACAGTGTCTGTCTTCATGAGTATGCTGTTTATAGTCACCCGCTGCCTACGATATCGCTTCAACCGCGCCGTAACCGCACGCATTTGAGGGCATATCGTCTGTGTCGCCTTTCCTCTTGTCTCTTCAGTAAAGGTTACATTCCATGAGTATAGTTCACAGCTTTCCAATACAACGGTGAAAACTCGATGAGCTACTATTGAGAGGGTCAGATTATTATTATGATTAGAGTATGAGTAATGGGTCTGCATAAGATGAACCCTCTACTTGAAGGAAATCATTATTTTGAATATTTGACCAACAGATGATATCAACTTTCAAATATTGCTCGGAATCTAATAATTTCACGACTTGATCATGTAGAAGCTTTTCGAGCAAAATCTTGCGTAAACCGCAAAGCAAAAGCCATCATTGTTCGAAAAATCATTTTTTCCCGAACAAATCACTTTTTATGCTTGCGCTTTGTCTCGCCATTGTTTTCATTATTCTCATTTCATATAGCATTCCAAGCTTTCCATGTGTTCTCACTGAAGGCTCATTAGCCTTCGATTATTGTTGCTTCTTTGAGTGTTTGTGTACTTGCTATAAATAATGAACAGGTGGTTGTTAGTGAGGATGAACCATCAAGATCGAATTGAAGCCACCTATGTTGCGTTCCTACTAATTAAACTAGCGTCCTCGAACTCATGTGGTGTAGTTTTTAGGATACGAAAATAATTGTTGTAACTGGTGACTGTTACACATGTAATCGTACCAAGCGATTACAATCGGATATGTCGGAAAACTTGAGTAAAAGTTGAAAAAAACGCTGCATCCTTTTTCTGGCAAATTGACTGTCATGTGGTAGCTTTATAATAAAACTCTTTAGGACGAATCTATCAAGGCCGCAAAACCCGTGGAACCCCACTTCTAACTCCAAAAAACTAGTGGTGCAACATTTATCAATTCTTAGAACTTAGATCATATCAATTTCTGCCATCTCGTGCAATTTTTCTTCACTTCTCCAAGGTTACGATCTACCACAAAGTCTCGAGGTCCGAAATGTCACAAATATTTTGGAGATGATTGTGCAAATGTTTGCCTAAGGAACTGCTACATGTAGTTGCAGCTAAAAGAAATGACATTTATGACTAACTTTGGCTTCACTACGGTAAGGTTATGGTAGTCGCATGGCAAGTGCTCAAAACCAAAAAGTCTCGTAAATCGTACTCTAATCTTCTCCTACGGGCAGTTTCGAAAGAACAAGCAGTTTGTCTACCACGGTTTTACAATAGGGTTACTTTGGTCATTAGGTATGATTTTGAAAAATGAAATAAATTAATTGGAATTTTGATTGGAGGTCTCCAAAATTATCATATTTGTGAAACGCTGAAAAGAACGCTCTCAGAAAATCTCAGCTTCCCGGGGAAAAACGCAAAAGAATGATAAATTAATAAGATTGCTACGATGAATATATCCATAGTTTTCCTAATGCGCTTTTACTAGTCCGGCATGTACAAAATATAATATTGCAAATTTTCAAGCGATCGAATTAGTATATGAAGCATGCCCTTACTTTGCTTGTCTTTGCTGTAACATACTTTTTGTAATATACTCTTTCTAGACTATATGCCTTTCACTCCGCTAACATTCTGTAAGCTATCTCTCTTTCCATTTTTGAAGCTTCCTTGGGAACTACTGATGAGGGGCACCAAGGAAGCTGCACTACCGGTATAGTTCTTAGCCCCGAAACCGGTTAGTGTAAAAAACAAATGCAAAAATTATCGTGAAATTTTGTATCTTGACAATCTTATATATAAAGCTGAATGTCTGTTTGTCTGTCTGTCTGTATGTCTGTATGTCTGTCTGTCTGTCTGTCTGTACGTATGTTCCGAATAGAAAATTCCATTTCTGAACCGAACCGGACCAAACTTGGCACACATACACTACGGGCCCCGGCGGGTGTCATAGGCTACTTTTCGTCATCGATCGATATCGATTTTATCGATTTTTTGCAAAATTTGAGCTACGGGGCTGGGAGTTGGCACAGGGGGGTAATCGAGCATGCTGATCACCCCCGTGGGGGTGATCAGCATGTTCGATTACACCCCTCTGCCAAATTCCAGCCCCCTAGCTCAAATTTTGCAAAAAATTGATAAAATCTACATCGATTGATAACGAAAAGTGGACTGTGACACCCGCCGGGGCCCGAAGTGTATGTGTGCCAAGTTTGGTTCGGGTCGGTTAAGAAATGGAATTTTCTATTCGAAACATACGGCGGAGCCGGGTAAGCCAGCTAGTTACATTATAATTCTCAATTCTTACTTCACATTTGTTTCATTATACAGTCTGCCCCAATCCTAACCAGGCCAAAATTGGCTTGGCGGGAGTGCGCGTCGCGAGGGTTTCGCGCCACTTCTGTGTCTAGCAGTCTGCTCTCTCCTCAATCTCTTCGCTCTCTGCGACAGCGCGCGTATGCAGCGCAAACCCCTAGCGCTGCGAGCGAGCAAATTCAGCCGACGGTTCGGCCTGGTCCCGATTGGGGCAGACTGTATCTAACGTTTTACGACATCTACATATGTAATGGACAACTCCGACAGAAACTTTTTCTGCGTTTCTACATGTATGTAAGATTGCGAAATTTTATTGCAAGCTGAAGCCTGGCGAGAAGTGTGACCCACCGGTGGATCATATGACATTTTCATCATACTACAGAAGAAGTGATTGATGCACTTTGCTAAGGTGCGGTCGTAGTTGCAATAAATTCAACGTTTTCGATCCCTCCTATCGCTTGCTGAGTTCTAATTGTTAGCAGCAGGAATCCTAAAAACTTCTCTGAAACGAAAAGAATTGCACTTTTGCCCATCACTTGTGTCATGTGAGTGTGTGCTAATGGCTATAAATGTGATTCAAGCGAAAAAGCCGTCATGTGAAAATAAGCAGAAAATGTGCGTGTGTTGGCGATGAAACGAAAAAACATGCTAAATGGTTTCATTTATCGAACAAATCGTTCGTACTTGCACAAATGTTAGGTTTTTGAGTGAATGTTGTCTGTACGATAAGAGAAGTGTCTCCTGCAAAGATGACACAATCTTTTTGCAGTAGGAGACGCGTTTCAGAAAAAAAATGTAAAACCACCCTAGATTGTTAAAAAAAGAAGCTCGTGCACTGTGTAAACTTCTGATAAAACATGCTTGTGAAGCATCTGAGCAACATAAGAACCTTCCTCCCGATTTTCACACGATCACAAGATTTCAAGAGATCGTTTGGCATAAACTCTACTCACAGAATCCTGAGTTTTGCGAAAACATACCCAACAAAATTTTTATCACGTAAAAGCTATGAGAGTCATTGGAAGACAACGATTTTTACCAACATTTTGTTGCTCACAAAAACTGCCAAAGTCAACATCTGCAGTGAACAAGCTTGAGACTATGGAGGTGAAAGAGCACTCCAAAACGAAATTCTATGAATTCTATAATTTTTGCAAAACTCAGAATTCTACGAACTGGTTTTTTGGCGTAAAATTTCAGCAATCTGAAGTTGAAACAGAAAAAATGGGCAATGACAAAGTTGGACAGATTGTGACCAAAGAACGCAAACTAGGAAATAGATAATTTATTTTCATTCTCAACATTGATGCAGATTCTACAAAGAAAATTTCTGCTTACAATTGGTTATTTATTTAACGCTATCGCTGAACAATGATTTTGCGTCACACGAAATCGCAAATGATTTATGGTCTTTCGGGGGGAGCTTTAAAAAAATTCCTTTTGATAACCAGCCTCTTACATCGAGCGAAAGTGATTTTGCTTCAAAATAATATTAGGTTGTCTCATAATTAATGCACGTTTTTATTTGCTTGCTTAAACAAAGCGACCAACTCAACCCAACAAAGGGTAAGGGGTACTGTTCGATAAAGCAAAGCAAGCTCTACAAGATGACACTCATGTCTTTGCGCCACGCTCGATCCACGGAGAGTTCGAACTCAAAATCTAAAGATTTCCAAATGCTCAAAAAATCGAAAAAAATCAGATCTTCGTCCAAATAATTTCCACGGACCTTCCACTCGCTCACATCAATACTATCGATATCTGATATCCATATGTGCGATCGCCGTATTTTTTCCTTGACTAGAAACTGAGACTACGAAAATTTCCCTGATTTTCTCAGAGCAATGCTGAGCCGTTTTTGCATATGTAGTTCTATACTAGAAGCCTAGGTAAGCATAACTGTAGGTTTTCAGCCTATTTCGAGCGGTACTTTTCGAGAAATGTCGATTTTAGCACTGAAACTGAAACGAAAAAATCCTAAATCGTTATTTTTAAAAACTACCGCTTGGAATGGGCTGAAAATCTACAGTTATGCTTATCTAGGCTTGTAGTATAGAACTAAATATGCAAAAACGGCTCAGCATTGCTTTGAGAAAATCAGGGAAATTTTCGTTTTCTCAATTTCTAGTCAAGGAAAAAATACGGCGATCGCACATATGGATATCAGATATCGATAGTATTGATGTGAGCGAGTGGAAGGTCCGTGGAAATTATTTGGACGAAGATCTGATTTTTTCGATTTTTTGGGCATTTGGAAATCTTTAGATTTTGAGTTCGAACTCTCAGTAAATCGAGCATGGCGCAAAGACATGAGTGCCATCTTGTAGAGCTTGCTTTGCTCTATCGAACAGTACCCCTTATCCTTTGTTGGGTTGAGTCTGGTCGCTTTGTTAAAGCAAGCAAATAAAAACGTGCATTAATTATGAGACAATCCTAATAGATTGAAAATCTATGCTTACGCATTTGTATTTTGTCCGCTGAAATTTTTGATTCATTTCTGCCCCCAGAAAGCATTATCAGACAGAAGTTTTTGTGTATATCGCTAATTCTCCATATCTGCAAATTGAATTTACATAAAATTAAATTGGCATGAATCTGCAATGATCCTACTTTTCCCTTCTTCTACCTCAGGTCTAATGTTATCATATATGCCTTTAGAGTGCTCATCTTGCTCGATGGCCTATAATGAGCTGTAATGGAAAGATCCCTGGAAATTTCCTATTAAGGCATGACCACAAGCAAATGAGTGAGAAGGTGAAGAGCTAAGAGATTGCTGAATTACTGTGTTAAGGGATAATGCGACTATTTTTTGTCAGTGAATTATAAATAAATTGTTACGATTGTATTGACAAATGTTGTGTTCCAAAGGTGCTAAATATCATGACTTATAATAAGCGGCTTAATCTGAAGTTGTGTGGAGTTTGTCCGTTACGAAATTACAGTGAGGAATGATTTACGATACTAAACATCATGTGAGGTTAAGATAGCGAGTATGGTTCATTTTTAACTACGGCTCACTTTGCAATAAACCGAACAATGATTTGAGAACAAGCTCTCAGAAAGTGGGTTTACCACGGTTCACGATGCCAGTGCGAACCTCTGCGAAGCAGAGATGAAGCACTGGTACTACAAAAGGTGCTAATTGTACTACAAAAAACCCCTATGTCTAGGGCAAGCTTCACTACTCATTATGACAAAAGACACAAAATTTTCTAGTGCTTATTGATAAGAAAATACTTGATCGGATGAAAGCTTGACTCCGAACTATCTGTCAGGACTTTTTCATATAATTTAATAAAAACCTATTACACACTTACCGGATGACAATCGGGTCATATGTCACAGAATACTTGAAAAAATGTAGCGCTACTTTATAGTGCACAAGGCAGACACACATTTACCATGAGAGTTTTTATCGGAAGAAAAACTACAGGAAATGATTCATAGTGTCTGCATATGATGATGAACTCGTATCATAAATAATTTTTGTTGAAATCAGTTTTATAATTGGAATTTCGCTGTACATCGCACAGTTAGATTTGTACTATGACATCATTTCATTCGAGTTTTCTGGAAAATTGGTGAGATAGTCAACTCATAATATACGTTCTGTACGTGTGAGGCACCTGGTGCATCACGGAGTTTGCAGGCTTTGGATCTCGGCATTTTTGCTTAGAATGGAGTTGTCACTATGAAGGGGAAGCAGATCCTGAAGCAGTTGTATGATTCCGGCCGCGCTTTTCGTGCTTCACATGGTGCATCACCACTTTGCAACTTTCTTAATCTTAGCGTTTTTACTTAGATAATGTTGACCTCATAGCGAATCAAAATTGACTAAAACTTTATGATTCTGACCACACACTTCTCGTGCTGCACATGGTGTAGCACGTCCTTACACCATGTGCATTAGATAGACTAGCTTCTATCTCTTTCATGAAAGGATCAGGTTTTCAAATATTGTTATCAGTTTTTGTCACAAAAGATTCCAGTTTCTTCAACATTTAAACCATTCCCCGGCATCACCAAAAAATTTGCAAACCTTCAGCTTCTATGAACATTCTATGTGGCTTCAACGTCACTGGCTCCAGTGAAAGCTCTAGCTGTCATGGTTTTTACCTTAAAATTCTTTATCGCAAACATTCCATCTAAGCCAAATGCAACGTCTGCTACTTAGGCATTTTAGAAAAAACAACTGCACACATTCACATACAAACTGTGATAGAATGAAAGTCCATTTGACAGAAGAAGTAGCAGGAATCTAAATTATCCCCTGTTCATTATAAAGTGAGAGTGTTCGAGTTCACCACTCTATCACAGAGCAATCAGACCGATGCCATCGAATCTATGGAAATCCAATAAATGATGTCACATCGTCTACTGTTGCGACATTAAAAGAAACTCAACTTGCCAAACCAGTACTAGTTCTTTCATAATGCGCCCGTTAAATAGCAAAAAGTATAGAAACGATCAAAAGTGAGCTCTGATGCCGACAGTGCAAATTGCACCTGGATCATGGAGATAAAAAGAAGGGCTAGATGAAAGATTATGCTCAAAAATTTGTAACATATGACCCCTTATTGATTGAAGGGTACTTTTCCCTTAACCGGACCCATTTTTTCAAAAAAAAGATATTGCTTCTTTCCTCGTACCACATCTGGTCTCAACTTCACAAAAAGAAGCGTCAACCTTCCTGCCACGTGTCAAAAAAATTCGACATGTCATTTCCATGTTTAACAGGTTTCACCAGGAGTTTGAGTCGCCTCACCTATCGACGTAAATTCAATCCGTTTTTCAGTCAATAGTGGCCTCATTTTTGACTAAAGAGTATCAAGAATGAACATCAATCAATACTTATATAATATTTGGATAAGCATTTTTTTATGACCGGCCTGAAACGGCACAAAGAATCGAAGAATTCGGATGAAACTTTGCACACATGAAAATCGGGGTGGGGCGGGTGTCACTAAGCTTTTTCACCGAAAATCACCGAGTGGCGCTATCGATTTATCGATTTTTTGCGTTTTTCGCTAGCAAGTTTGTTATGACCGGCCTAAAAGGTTAGAAAACTTCATTGAATTCAAATGAAACTTTGCACACATGAAGTTCGGGGTAGGGCAGGTGTCACTAAGCATTTTCACCGAAAATCACCAAGTGGCGCTATCGATTTATCGATTTTTTGCGTTTTTCGCTTAGCAAGTTTGTTATGACCGGCCTAAAAGGTTAGAAAACTTCATTGAATTCAAATAAAACTTTGCACACATGAAGATCGGGGTAGGGCGAGTGTTACTAAGCTTTTTCACCGAAAATCACCCATTGGCGCTATCGATTTATCGATTTTTTGCGTTCTTCGCTTAGCAAGTTCGTTATGACCGACCTAAAAAGTCAGAAAACTTCATTGAATTTAAACGAAACTTTGCACACATGAATATCGGGGTGGGGCGGGTGTCACTAAGCTTTTTCACAGAAAATCACTTAGCGGCGCTATCGATTTATCGATTTTTTCATGTTCTAATCTCTGTTGAGCTTAAAACTGGCAGGAAGGGATAACTGAACATAGTTAATTTGAACAGAATATCTACAACTTTGACCGCTAAACTTTTTTACCTTTTTTGATTCTTTGTATGCAACATTCTGGAGGTAGTTGATATCCAACTATGCGTTGATCTTTCGCAACGGATTTCGCCGACTGATTAGCTCATCAACAAAATCAAAATGGTTCATCCACGAGATCAAATATGAACAAATCAAAATACCCTATCCCGGCCTTACGGTTCATTCATACCATGCCTTCATCGGTCGTACCTCCTTCAACTACTGTTATTCCCGAGACCATGGCGCCGACATTGACCCCCTCCAGCAATAGACCGTCCCCCTCCACACCTCAGTCGCAGATGCATATCGCCTAGAGAACCCGAACCCGTACCGCAGCAAGGCGCACTTCTGAAGCCATGCGTAGCCGCCTTCGTCATAGCCGAGAAACACCAGAGGAACGAGAACGGCGTTTTGCCTCAATGCGTGAACGTCATCTTCGGCAACAGGAACCACAGCTCAACGGACACTTTCAGGAGACACTGGATCAATCCAGGCATGGTGCGAGCCCAGAACGGGTTGGCCAACACAGAGGATACGAGCCAATCGACGAGAACACAGCACAAACGATCTCTACGCTTAACTCGCGGCAACAAGTAATGTTTGAACCGGCACCTACTACCACTCCCAGTTCGCAGATGCACATTGCGCAGAGAACTCGAGCAGGTGGCGCAAGGCGGAGCTCCGCAGCCGCACATAACCGTCTTCTCCATGGCCAGGAGGCACCAGAGGCCCAAGGAGAACTTGCCCCGATGCACGTAAGTTACCTTCATTGTCGCCAGCACAACCACTTTTCAAAAATTGCGTTCAGGAAACGAATGCGGTCACACGTCAAGGACGATCCGTGGAGACCATTTCCACACCCCAGTCGCAGATGCAATCGCCCAGAGATCCCGATCCCGTACTGCTGCAAGACACACTTCTGAAGCCCAACTCAACTCTATGTGGCCCTCAGCCGTTCGAGGTCGCGTGAAGGCCTCATTGTGCAAGTCGCCAATCCAAAGAAAGTCAACGTCGTTTTCACCGAAGTCCTGTGAAGTTCTACACTCTAAGATTTTTGCTGTTACGAATGCTCCTTTTTTACTTTTGTTGTGTCATAAGCCTTTTCTGTTGTACTTATGGTTGTTGTTGTTGTTGGCATCTTCCTTTTTGATGTAGTCACTGTTGCAGCCATTCCATGTTGTTGTTAATTGCATACTATTTGTTGCTTATGATGTTGATTCAATAAACTTGCAGGTACAAAATTGTGTCTTCGGTCTGTCGATCTAAACAGGTCATAAGCAGAAGGAATTCGTCCGAACAAGCAATCAAATGACTTGATGTTACATTAGTATACATTAAAATGAAAAGTGTACGAGGCAGCGAAGCTGCCGAGTAACAGCCGAATCTGCCGCGTAGCGGCAGAGAGCGGCTGGTTGATGTCATAATTAAAAAGTCACTTAGTCATTAATAAGCAGATCAGACTTGCCCAGAATAAAGATGGACTAGGGTCCCATCATCTAAACGACAAAACAAGCAGTAGCGAGGAGTTTTGAGCCATCGTTTATAGTCTCGTCTGGCTAAATGCGCAACGCGAAAAGTTTGAAGAGAAAGACACTGCTGAATCATTGCTGAAAACGATGAAAATGTCATAATTGAGATTCTTTTGGGTGATCACAAACGCTTTTTTACCTGACCGGAAATGATTTCGATATAAACATGTCAAAAAGGGCAAAAACGCGTCAATACTTTCCTGGCACGTGGCAAGGAGGCAGTCCTTGAAAAACCTATAAAAAGTTATTCTTAGACCAGACAACGTATTTTATGAGAGCCTTTTGAAAGAAATGGGTCCGGATAACGAAAAAGTACCGATTGAAGTAAAAATTAGTAGAAAGTGATTCCAAAAAATAGTTGGATTATACTGCTCTCATGTTCCCAACAATAACATTTGAATGCAGATTTTCAGAAATGCTGCAGTATTTCGAACAAATTTTTTTATCATTGTATGTGAAAAGAGAAAGAAAAAGAAAAAGAAAAAAGAAAAAAGAAAAGAAAAAGACTATCCAGGTGCGTGAATACTAATGTTTTGCTGAATGATATGTACAAATTGAAATCAGTTCATTCTTGTCAAGAAAATTCATTAGATTCCCTCACAGTGTCGTTTTGCAGTTCATAGTTGTTTCCTAAATTTGAAAGTGTGCCCAAGAAAAAAATCCATTCGAGGAGATAAAGTTGCAAATGTGTGGTAATTGCTTAGCAAGCAAACTTTATGTTATGTAACAAACGACTATCAGTTTTCTATGCAACAATCCTTCTATCATCAAAAAGCACCTTTCCCAACCTTTTAGTTCAATTTCATTGACAAAATATAAGTGCAACATGTTTTTCCTAATTTTTGACTCTATATAATATTACCAAGTATGCGTTTTTGCTTCAGTCCATCTTTCCAAATGATGGATTCGTCACACACTGACCTTCAATCCTAGCTGCCGGCCGCCTGCTGAACTTGCCCTACTAAGCGTAGCTCTTTTTACGAGAAATGATAAATCACCGTCTTAACAGAGCGTACACCATCAGAAGGCAGCTTTATTGAATGTTTTTGTGCAAAAAGCTGCTAAAGTGCAACACGTGACAAAGTGCTACGTCGGGTTAAGCACTTTGCCTCTCTTTCAGCCATAATGGAACACTAAATAAGCTTAACATGGCTTGTGCTGACTCCATTTACTCATCAATAGATAAAGCTAATGAGTGGCAGAACCACTCAGAATTGAATCTCCAAAAAAAACGAAGTTTGCTCTTTTTCTGAAGCAGCACAGCCTATTAGTTTAGAGCTTGAAATAGTGCCTCTGCGGCGTAGACAACATTTGCGCGTAAATGAAGATCAGCGCAAATGATCAAATTTGGCTCCCTATCTTATTTCTATGCACGAATGCTGTCGGCCACCTGAGCACGATATCAGCCCTTTCCCAAAATAAACAATATTTGTAGAAACATCAGCATATAGATTTTTCAAGCTTTGTTGATGTTAGAGACCATGTGATTTTTAATGTGAGGTCTGACGCGGACTTCGCAGACTGTGGGTGGATAAGGGACTATACAGGGCTTACCAATTACAGTGTCGGGTGCACCAGCATCTCACTCCCGCGCGAGACTCTGCGCCTCTTCCGTGAACATGCTCCTTTCATACCCAATCGATCGAGGCTCCGCCTTTCCCACGCTCGTGGCGGGAAAGTGTTCAGAAGGATGTCCGAGAAAGAGGTGCAGAGTACAGGCGAAGCGGCCGCGCGGGAGCGGACATGCAGGTGCTCCCGACACTGCAGTTGATAAGCGATGTAGGGGCTTTCCCAGGTCTTCCACAGCTCAATGGTTAGCTTCGCTATAAGAAAAATTGTTTATTTGGAAGACAAGACGATTTACAATTTTGAGAGTATGTGAATTCGGGTGCCCGGGTAATTGGACCCCGGGTTAGTGCAGGATGCAACTATAGCGAAAATAATCGGAAAAATTCCCTTATGTTCCCTTTCTTTTCAATCTTTTGCTCAAAAGCCCTGTGTGTTGAATTCAATGACAGTCATGTGAATTACTTTCGCAAAGTCTCCATTCGTCTTATGACTTTTGTGTTTATTGTTGGCAGATATTCTATCTCTAGATCACGTTCTCATAATGCATTTGTGTTTTCTGCTTTCATCGGAAATAAATTCCATTTGCTGTAAAACATGCGCATATCACATGTATGTCTTGACAATTTTATTGCCTATCGTTTCCGAATAATCATCGCCACGTCAGCAACTACATGTCCTTTCGCACTTCGGAACATTGTGTCTAGACAAGAAAAAACAAAGAAATGAGGGCAATTCATTGGATTCTGATAAGGAAAAATGATTTTCTGATCAAGAGATAGATATCCGCCAGTAAAATTGTTTGCGCTGGCGGATATGCGCTGTAAATTTGTCAGCCAAACAAAATCTAATGTGAGGAATTCTCCGGACAACACCTGGCAACCCGGATAACTTTGTGTGACCCCATTGAACTGAGGCATCTGAGGCAATAATACTACTGGTCAAATCATTCCACTTGATACGTGGGAACCAAAAGGAAGTTTGCCACAGCACAAAATTCCATTTTGCTGAAATCTCATTCTATATATGATGTTCTTGCGCTAAAGGAAGTAGACTCCCACCCATCGCATATAAAAGTGTAAATTAATGAAGAATTGGGATTATATACACAGTCTCTCACAATGGAATCAAGCCGAGACGTTGCTCGCAATCGCGCGCCCGCAACGCTGAGCGCTGGCGAGTTCGCGCTGCATGTCCGGGGCGCCATCTAAATCTACTTAAGCGGCTGCGCGGGCGGTCGCGCGCGCCTCTCAGTGCGTGCCGGGACCTAGGGTTTTGATGGGCCACGCCTCACTTGAAAATCACTTGCGCATGTTATGTATTCTTCTTGCTGTCAGCATCGATGTAGGAAGAGTCCTTGAGAATATCTTTGAGGAGATGAATGGTCTTTTAATCCTCACCCGTATTGAGAAGAGAAGCTTTTTTATATACCTTTAGTGGGTAGGAAGTCCCCATAAGAGCTTTCTTCTTCCAAATAAGGTTATCATGCAGTGAATGGCATCAAAACTTTCATTTTGTTTTCGACGTGCTCTTTCGCGGCAAATGTGATTGAAATGTTTCCTTACTGTACTGAATTGAATGCGCTACAATGGACTCACCGTGCTTTAGAACATTTTATGCAACATTTATCATATTCTATCGCCACATTGTCAAGAGATGGTTTTTTGAATTATGGAAGCCTTCAGAGAAGGGAATTCTGAGCGGCTTGATACCTATCCTCATACTTCTTGAGTTCTTGCACTTCTGTCTCTTAGGGCCTACAATTGGGCCTCCGCTAACATATCAACTATTTATTATGAACTAGAAGATTTGAAAGAGCTTTGCACGTACAAGTTGAAGTGTGATCTCATTGTGCATAATCACCGATTAGCTTCGATTTTGTGAGACAACATTCGGCATTCTCGATCCCTTGGACACGAAACATTTTTCCGTTTTCTCAGTGGGATTTTGTTGAAAATTTGAAAGTTCAGGCCTGAGTATGGGACAGCATTGTTCCTATCTAACAGTTTATCTAACTAGTCCTTGAATTTCGAAGCTGGTGTTGGAATAAAGACTGAAGAGAAGAGCATTTTGTTTCATGGAGGAAAACTAGCAGTCAAACGTCCGAAATTAGCATGTAAAACGTACCAAAGAAAGAAGCAATAACATTTTCTTAGAGTGGCATCAATTCTTCTTTAAAAAAACATGATTTTAAGCATTACAGGAAAAGTAGACCGCTGAAAATGTACATTCATGCGCGGACTGAGACTCTCGTAGGAATGTTCGCTGCAGAGCAGCTCCTTGAGAACGATATAATCCTTTGAATGGAGAATATAAAAATATGCACTTCTGAGGATTTTCTTTGACCTTTTCAAGTTTTGAAAGATTCAAAATAACATGCCCAACGCTTTTCCAAGTTTGGGCGAGCAAGCGTGGCCCAAGCTCAATGTGCTAGGTCCTACCACGCTGTGAGAAACGCGCGCGACCGCCCGCGCAGCCGGTTAAGTAGATTTAGATGACGCCCATGTTCCGGAGTAAAACCAGTAAAGAAAACGACAGGTCCTACCACGACCACCTGTGCGAAAGGCGAACATAGACGTGACGCAAAGCCGTAGAGACCCGTCATTTCGTCAAAAAAGCTCAAAAGCGCCCAAAAAACCCGAAAGCGCCTCAAATAGCTCGAAAGCGCCCAAAAAAGCCCAGAAAGGGCAAAAAACCCCAAAGCACCAGAAGGAGCCGGAACGCCCCTAGACCTTTGCTGGAATTCTGACATTATGATGTGCAGACAACAAAAAAAAGAAACAAAATGACTCGGCTGCGAAAACAACACAGCCGCAAAACTTGCGCGCAAAAGGGAGCGTTCCGGCCCTTTCTGGCGCTTCTGGCCTTTTTCCGGGGTACCCTAGCGGCGCGAACGCACATGCTAGCTTTTATCATGTCTGGATTGGGACACACTGTACGCGCAACTGCACACCACACATTGTGCGTAAAAAATCTTGTAATTCGTCGGGTTTCTGCGCAATCTTGTAGAAAACCCTATTTCATTTTTTCTTGATCAAGAGAATGAAATACTGCAAAAGGCACTGAAAAGCACTTCCACAAGGGTGCGCTCCGTGGAGAACCGAAGGCCGTGGATTTTACGCGTAACGTGCATAGTCTACGCAAGTGCACAACTTACCACGAAAACGTCGGTTTTTTAGTTTTGGTTACCCTCTGCCGTCCTACTTTTTGGTTAGTCCCTGTAGGAGGTCATTTTGCCCGCTTTCGCTAAGTGATTTTGGCGGGAAGCCCAAATAGGTAGATCTGGGGTGAGTATGCCGTCATATGACTGCATTTGGCACGCCTCCAACATCCATTTTCCATTTCTTTGGTTGTAAATTTAGCTGACATATCGCATTTAACACTAATGCATCATACTCTTCTGGCGCGTGTTCCAGCCCTGTTTTTTTTTTCGGTAGGTGGCGGCTGGCCCCGCCCGCCGCTGCACCGCCAACCGATTTAGCCGCCCTCGGCTGCCGCGTTTGCTCAGTGTTTGCGAAGCAGTGGTCGCTATCCGTTCGCTCTCGTGAAACTTACCGTTATTTGCCATGGCATCTTCATCGTGAGTATTTTACTCATGTGCTAGATCGATAGTGTTAGCCTTGGTGTCTGCTTTTCCATAAGTGATTATCCGTGGGCCTGAATTAAATTTTTTTTTCAAAATCAAAATCCAAAACTCGATAAATCTGTTTGTACAAAGTACATTGGCTATCCAACATCGAATGTAAATTGCATTGTGTTCAACCATTCCATCCATTTGTTCCAGCTTTGAACTTTGAAGCAGCTGAGGATGTAAAAAATATGCGTTCTCTTTGTCCGCAATCACGTATATTGAATCTAAATGTCTTCTATCATGTTTTGAGGAGCTGCCTATACAATTTTGTTGTTTTATCGCACAGGCACAGTGCTTATACTTCAGTTAAGCTCTTCGGAGGCATGCAAGAGCATGCCGTAGCTGCGGCCTATAATTTTGACGTCCAAAAACCTGTGCGTTAATGAAGTGGAGCAAATCTCATTTCGAAAATGTAAAGTGCAAATTCTTTGCTTGAAATAGCAGACATCAACGTCGTAGTGAATTTGATAATATCTCAATGAAGACCCAGTTGAATTTCATCCTTTTCAGAATGTCCGCTTTGCTTGCTACCAAAGCTCTTACCGACCGTGTGGCGGTTATTTCCGCCTCTACTAAGGTATGAATTTTCTGTTATCAGAGGCGAAAGAAAGTTTTCTGTGAAAGTCTTCTTTTCCCTTTGATCGTCTTCTATGAGAATTCGACGAAGAATATTATAAAGATGTACTTTTGATTGCTTCGATATGCCTTCTGCAGTGGACTTTCAATGACATGAAAAGGTGAAACGCAGAAGCTTCCAGTTTGATGCCCTTGTTTGCTGTCCTTTCGGCTTCTACGTCATACCTGGGAGCTTAGCCAAGCTTAGGCATTGAAGAAGTACAAGTAAGAAATGCGCTCTTTTGTTGACTTCCTGCAGCAGTGACAAAAACGTATGTAAGCAGTAAAATGCTTTCATCGCTAATCCAAAGAGTCGTGTCCTTGCAGTAAACTCTCTTCACTTCACACTTTTCATTCTTTACTTCATATAGAATCCAGTAAAGTTCTGTGTTTCAGGGTATCGGCTTCGCAATTGCCAAACGTCTCGGAGCCGATGGCGCCTCTGTGGTTGTTAGCAGCAGAAAACCAAGTAATGTAGAGGTCAGTTTTTATTGGTTTCATACATGGAAACATTCTTAGCTTTATCGGTTGGAGCACCTTCTTACTCGAGCTTCTGACGTATGTAAGAATCTTCCCACATTTGCTCCATTAGTACTTCATCTGACTCATCATCAGATCATAATTTACCCTAGAATAATGAAAGGGTTTTAATTAACACCTAAAACTAAAAGGCGCAGTTTCTTGAGACCGTCTCAAACTGTTCGAGCGACGCCGACTGTCTTATCTGGGGCGGTATGCAACAATCGGCCGTCCGTGTAAGTTACCCGGGCAGGTAGTTTCCGCTTCATAGCTCGGTGCTCTGGAGATCTGTGTTCTTTCTTGTTTGTTCATCTTTGGGAGGCTCTGCTACCCTTATATTGTAGCACAATGATCAGCAGCACTTTGCTGTATAAGCTGAGATAATTCGTTATTTATATGATCCCGAATGGGATCACCCACTGATCACGCTCTTTTTAAGTTATTTACATCCGCAAAAACTCAAGGAAGTCACAAAGTTTTGCTGTCCATTCATTACAACAGTGCTACGCATGTTTGTGAAAGAAATAAGTGAAAAATCAAGTTGACAAAATCTTCGCTGAACCTGTGCTCGCGAATTGGGCTTTATCGAAAAACTCAAAACTTGCACATTTCATCTGTGCTACTAAAAACATGCGTAACATTGTCGAAATAGAGATTGACAGCAAAACTCTGTGACGTCTTCATTGAGTTTTTGCGGATATAAATAACTTTGAGAATGAGCGTGATTAGTGGGAGATCCCGTTCGGGATCATACAAGTAACGAATTATTTCAGCTTATACGGCAAAGTGCTGCTAGTCATTGTGCTACAATATTAGGGTAGTAGAGCCTCCCAAAGATGAACAAACAAGGAATAACACAGATCCCCAGAGCACCGAGCTATGAAGCGGAAAGTATCTGTCCGGGTAACTTACCCGGACGGGCGATTGTTACATACCGCCCCTGGAGCAGCTCTACCACGCTTTCCCTTATGTTCGATTCTAGGTCAATGCCAAAGTTGGTTTTGCGTTAGTGCATTTTGAGCAGATTGGTTTGAAGCTTCAAAACATCATGTATCGACTGTGGTCGATTGTTGCAAAAAATGGTTTTATGGTATACTGAATTACAACAGTAAAAACACAAGTGGATTGTTGATCTTACAGGCCTGTGGCTGTAATATCAACACTTCGACCAACTGTTGTAATCCAATCCACTATAAGGTCATTTTTTGCAACACTCGAGCTTGTGTTTTTGCTTGAATGCCCTTTGCTTTTCGGAACGGTCTGCTTCACGTGCACCTCTGCCATTACAATTATAACATTTTTTGCCATGCGGGTCGTCATCGATCCGATGGCGCCCACATGAAATAGGATAGTGGTCATGACCTGCGGTTTTGCACGTGTTTGATCAGTGGCCCGCATCGAGCATAGCTTGAAAAACATCTCTCGAATCGAGTACACAAAGAAACACGTGCGGATGCTTTGGGATACTTTTTTGAAAAGAAATGATGAAGGCAAATACTGAGAAGAAGTGGGGTGGGGGAAACTGTAAATGTGAATCCTCATTTTTTATGCCGGAGAATTATGTATTGCATTGTATTGATGCTTGAATGAAATGGATATGAGTATGTCTTTCTTACCCATCTGGATGGGCGTACCTACGAAATTTTGTGTAGGAACTGCAAAGATATATCAGGACAAATTTATGCTAATGTTTAGGAAGCAGTTCGAGCTTTACGAGTGGAAGGCATTGAAGCTACTGGAATTGCTGCTCATGTTGGAATAAAAGAAGATCGCAAGAAGCTGATAAACTTTGCCATAGATCAGTACGTTTGTTATCTCTTTTTCATAGAATCGCAATCTTCTATTCGTTTTCTTATAGATTTGGTAAACTTGACATCCTGGTGTCAAATGCAGCAGCAAATCCACACTTTGGTGATCTCATGAGCATATCCGATTCCCAATGGGATAAACTTCTCACAATCAATGTAAGTAACTTTTTCTGTTTGGGTGCAAGATATGTGTTGCTTTGGACTTTGATGCTGCTTTTTGCAATGAGAAAGAATGTGGAGTAAATTTGCTGGATGGGTATGCACTTTGCGCAAAGTGAAAATATAAATCATCCTGTCAGGAAGCTGCAAAGATGAAGGCGCAGATGAAGAAACTGGATCTTTGCCCATTTTGCGTTTTTAGCTTAATGGTCGGGTATTCACTTTCTAGAGTTCCGCGGTTGTTTGCCTAGGCACATAGGTATGCAAGGTTGGCCCATAGAATAATCAGGCCATTTTTGCAAGCACGTATGAAGTTTAAATGAAGCGCTGCAGGTTTTGTGAATGAGTTGAAGTCAACACGTCATGCAACTTTGAATGTAATTTGAATAATGCAGACTTGCGTGGTTTTTTGGGAAGACAAAGACGACATTGCTTGAAATTGAGTTTGTGAGGCACGGCGGAATACGGTAGTAAGCTCGGCACTCTCTCTCCACCACCTACGCTTTTTTTCCAGCGTGAATAGAATTTGAGCATTCCTCAAAACAGGATTTGCCCTATGCTTATTAGTAGTTGACCTCTTTCAATATACGAAATTTAGATTCGAGTTCTTATTTGACAAATCGGCTTTTTTCCGGAGATAAGCACTTTATTTGGCAGAATAGAGTTCAAATTGCCTCATTCTTTTGTTCTCGAAGACTCCCATCATCTTTTTCAGGTACGATCAGCTCTCCAGCTGACCCAAGAAGCTCTCCCTCACCTCGAAGCTAGCGGCCACGGCAATGTTGTTTTCGTGTCCTCTGTTGCCGGATACGCTTCAATGGATGGACTTGGAGCTTACTCAGTGATGAAAAGTACTCTCATTGGTCTAAACAAAGCCCTCAGCCAATCCCTCGCCCGAAGGAACATCCGAGTGAACGCCATTGCACCAGGTTGGCTTTGCCTCTAATACTGATTCCTTGTAAGCCTATTTGGATAAACTTGGTATAGCGTAACCTGATCTCCGTAGAATTTAAAATAAGTTGACAAACGATCACGTGCAGAGCAACTGTACATCATAACAGATTGTTTTCCCATGGTCAGAAATTCCGCTGGAATACTATCCATTACACATGACTTGTCGCAGCGATTTACGCCGCGTGATTTGAGACACCTGCTGCGTCGCATGTCTGCAAAAAGTTGTAGAAATGAAAAAAGCTCTGCAAATCGGAGACAGAGTTACAGAGATCTCACTTCACTTTTATTATATTCAACTTTGATTCTTTTCTTTGGGACATCGAGCACTTCAAACGATAGCTTTCTTTGAAACTTCTTTGAAATTGAGTGCTGGGCGACTTTGCTCGTGAGATCTCCGGACAGGTAGATGTATGCTGTAATCTTGGGTAGCTAAATCCTCTCCTTCCCTTGCCCAGGATGTGCTGATGCTTTGCAAAAAATCATAAGCAATAACAGCCAACGTATTACTGCTGAAACCGTGATAAGTGCATTAGGATGTAACCTAAATCAGTGACCTTCATTGGATGTGACACGTTGGGAGCGTTCTTCCATCGTCCGGTTTTCCTGGAGTGTTTACAAGGACACTGATTTAGTAATAGTAACTTAGTAACTTTCGGTCGCGCAAGCAAATGCGTGAAGGTCATCTAATTAAGTCTTGCAGATGAATTACTTTTGCGTCAAAATTTTACTGGCACGTGAATGTTTTGCAAAACACCTCGGCTCGAACGAATTGCTGTCCAGCAGCACGTGAACTTCGTTGTTTACGATTAACGGTGATGGGTGTATTCTTAGCGTCTGTTAGAAAAAACACCTAGGTTGAATATTTGTTAGTCTGCAGTGCAGAGTTTTAAGTTGGTGATATAGCGTCCAAAAAGAAAAGATTTAGGCATTATTCGAACGGACTTCAGTCGAGCTTTGTATGCAAATGAAGTTGATCATGAAAACTGGCTACGGTCCATTCCACTGAATCGATTGGGAGATGCTGAAGAATGTGCGGACGCCGTTGCTTTCTTGGTATGTCTATCGCTATCGCTTTCGATGTAGCAGACATATCCAAGTCAGTTTTTTTTACCCGCTGCAAAAATTCACGGCTTGAAGTTATGGATTTTGTAGACCACGAGTTATTTATTGAGGACTTTGTAATGTGATGTTTTCTCTCCAGGTATCCGACGAGGCTAGTTACATCTCCGGAGAGACGATAGGCGTAAATGGAGGAATGCATGCTCATATGTAGAGCACCTTCTACAATTTCTTCTCTGTTAGCTGCTCTTGTACTTAATTGTTTCTCTTGTTTTCTGGGCTGTAAAAACATCTGACCTAGTCGGTTGTTACGTGTTTGATCAGATTAAATTTCTAATTGTATATATGTGTAGTGTAACATATTACGGTCATTCAGAGTCTCTCTTACGTGTATGATTGTTACCTGCTCCGCTTATGCATTAAATACAAGTACGTGTGACTGCTGATGACATATTGTTATTTGTTGCATGTACCATAAGCTGTCCATGTACTAATGCTCTTACTCTATTGATATTTGTCGTCCATTTTTGTCGGTCGAAATGGAGTATCAACTTTTGTGCATAAATGTGTGCTACAAATATGAAATAGCTTTTTGTATCAGAAGTTCATTGTTTATCATGATGTCGTAACCTAACTTCACGAGTACAAGAAGTGTCTTTCGTGGTCGATCGGCCGTATCACTGTGTCTCGCGAAGAGATCGCTACGCCACAATATTTTCTTGAGTTATGAGCTGCACGGCATAGGGTCCCTTTGTCTGGAGTCTTTTGGCATTGGACTGATCAAATCTGGGGAGAAAATGGTGCGCTTGTAGAATGGTGCTGTAACTGTGTGGGATAACCGGAACAGCGCGCATAACATGTGACCATTTAGCTCAAATCGGTATAGGGGATTTCGACTCGCTCAGAATGAACATTATATCAATTTCGCGCGGTAGCGCCAACTTCTAAGGTTACATTGATGTAAGGCGAGGCTGAAAATCAAAGATTTTGCTGAAACTTGGCCTTTGGAGCATCCGACATGCTGACTACAGATATCACACTTTTTTGCATTGTGGGGCCTTTCATGGAGTTACCGTAGCTTACGGTAGGAGGACAAAATCACGTTTTCGATTTAGTAGGATTTCGGTAGGGGTTTTTCGACATGTTGATCACGTATCCATACTCTCCTTGCATTTGGGAGCTTTTTGCGGAGTTACGGTAGATTTGTGGTGGAGCGTCAAAATCGCTGACTTTCTTGAAACTTGCAGGGAGGTTATCTGAAGTGCTGATCACGAATACCGTGCTCAGTTCATGAAATAAAGCATTTTAGTGAATTTTTGTGATTTAAGGTATGAAGAGCGAGAAAATGTCTATCTAAACGTTGCAAATCACCGTAACTCGACGGTAAGGCAGCGAGTGAGCATCATATTCCTGACCAGCATACCTAAAAACCCTTCTAGGCAACGTTTTAGCAAATTTGGAACTTCATCCATCTACTGCACATCCACCGTAATTCACATCATGATATTCATCTACAACTCGCCAAATGACACCGTAGACGAAGTCAGGAGCAAATTTGTGGTTCTGATTCCATACCACATACCTACCGTAACTTCATGAGCCCTACCATGCGAAAAGCTTATGGTATGCGCGACAGCATGTTGGAAATCTTCCCTATGCCAAGTTCCAGCCAAATGATTTGAAACCTTACCATATCTCACCGTAGGCCTACCAAATGGTTTAGTGCATGACAGTTTAGTGCATAAAGAGTGAGATATTCGTAATCATTATGTCGAAGAATTGCCTTCAACCCCGAATGTGAGCGAAATTGGCGACTTTGGAATTTTGGGACCCGGATACTCAGGGCCAGAAATTTATGGCCAACAGTAGCAAAAACAAAGAGGAATGGAGATGGTTCTAATGGTTCATCCGGTGTAAACTAAGTGTGGGGACAAGACTGGCTTTCAGGTCGCATCAAAATGTTGGGGCTAAATGTATCCATACTTTTCTAATGCAAGACAATACTCCAAGGGTGGAGCCGTAGATTGAGTTGGAATGCTCGATATTCCCCTCAATATCACAACTTCTACATTGGAGTGATCATAGTGAAAACTTCATTAGAATTCATCCCATCGTTCATAGAGGATAACGCGTTTATGCCTCGCATTGTATTTACGACCATACTGTACCTTCTGCAACGTTTTTACGAATTTACGAGACATCGTTAAGAATGTTGGGAATTTTAGCGTACAATCTATCTAATTACAGTTCGATAGTTCAAATCTCGTAGTTTTCACAGAAGTAATTTGAGCCTGATACATTGCCTTTAATCTGTGTGGTAGTTGCTGAAAGCAGAACTACTGTAAGCGAAAAATGGGACAAATGAGATTTTGGCTTGCTCCTAAATCCACATTTTGGCGATAATTTGGAGTGGGATTGCTCACATGGGCAAAGAAGGGGTATAAGAGAGAGAGAGATAGCTTCACCTTTGAAATAAAGTTAGACGTGTTTGAAAACCATTTCACCTAAGTGGCCCAATACTGGAAACCTCCAGAATTTGCTAAAACTGAAACTTAGTCCACAGTGCATGTTTGACATGGTAATTACGATTTTGCCAGTTACGGGGGCGGGGGGGGGGGGGGGGAGGGGGAGAGAGACGGAACGGCGGGGTAGGAGAGGGATGCGGTATGCGGTAGCGTGCCACACCTCTTGCTCGATCTTGGTAAGCCGAGCACATATCATACAGTATCACTACGTAACATACTTTGGATTCGTTGTTTACCACTTGGTTACCCCCTCCGTGGAACAAGGCAAACGAGGAGGCAGCAGACGGAGAAATTATGATGAAATATACTGATCTTCCCCCACAATGGTCGGTCGCCTCATCGTGGCGTGGGGGTGACACTGGGTGTCGAACTGCGATGCACAGCCGAGTGTATACTCTGGTAGGGCCTCCCAAGCTGTGAAGGAGTTCGACGTTTCTGGTCTCAGCCGGATGCCTAGCTAAGAACCGGCCACGCCAGATCCTTTTTCTGGTCGCTAGGCGGTTCTCCCCGCTCCAAGCCCGGGGTCAGCGATCGCCCCGTGCAAATCAAGAGTTGGCCTAGTAAGTCTGCTCTTGTAGGGGAACAAATTTTATTACTCAGACAGCAAGAATATTTAGAAAAAACCCTGTACATCGGATCCCGCCTACGGCGCCGGGTGGTAGCAAGAACGATGTCAGGGTCCTTAGGGCGCCTTTTGGATCGGACAAAAACGACACGTCTGCCTGGACGATACGCCATGGAGACTGCCTCATGCTCTGCACCTACAACGCCAGGACAGTGTTCACAAACGCCGATCTCCACGCTCTTCTCGACGCTGCAGAGCACATCAAGTACCACATTATAGCCCTGCAGGAAACGAAGTCCAGGAAGCAGGGCGTGCGACAGATGAGTGATGGGACCCTCATCATTCGTGGTGAAAAGGTTCCATCACGAAACGTGGGAGGCGTTAGCTTTGTCATCCACCCATCTATCGTCCATCTTGTCGATTCGCACGAGATCCTATCACCTCGACTAGGCATCCTACGACTACGACCTCCACATCAGAAGACCGTCAGCATCATCAACTGCTATTCTCCAACATCAGCAGCTGACGAATCAGAACAGATGCTCTCTACGAAGATGTGGAGGAGATCGTCCGCAACGAGAAGTCCTTTTACAAGTTTGTTGTGGGCGACTTCAACGCGAAAATCGGGATGCCACTGAAAAAAGGAATATAGGATCGGGAAGTTTGGATATGGGCTCCGGAACGAAAACGGCAATCTTGTTGGGCTTCTCTCCGCCGCACGACTTTTCCATGAAAATTCCATCTTCACGAAGAAAGAACATCGCCGGTGGACATGGGAATCGCCCAACGGAACGACTCACGCGGAGATCGACCACATTCTCACCAACCAAAGGTGGAGCTTGCTCGATGTCTCAGTAGTTCCATCCTTCTGCAGTGGCTTCGATCACCGTCCTTCGAGCGAAGGTACGATTCAGCTGCAGGCTGGAAAAGAAAATCTGTCACAGTGCCGCGAGAAGGAAGGAAGTCGTTTATGACGGTAACAGGCTGGAAGGGCTCATATCTAGATGTGACTGGCCCATCGAGGAGGACTCAACGTGCAACTACGACCGGCTTCTGAAAGGATTGCGAGCCTGCGGAGAGTGCACCTCAGTGACTTCCGAGAAGAACGTGGAACGCATTTCGAAGACCACCACGGAAATGCTCGAAAGAAGAAGATTTCTGAGGCAGGATCCGAATGCAACCCATCTCGAGCGACTGATAGCCAACGCCAGTTGCAGAACAGCTTTGCGGGAGGATCTCAGGAAGTACAGGCAAGCCAAGATACTGGAAGCAGCCGAAGGAAGACGAAGTCTCAAGAAGCGCCGAAGGGACCTCTGTGAATATCACGTACCGCTGGCTGCACTATTAAACGAAGACGAGACTCCGACTTCTTCCCGATACAAGATGGAATCTATCGCGAAGAACTTCCATACCAACCTCTTCCGCTCTTCAACACCCGTGCCGATGCTCGTTGCTCCCACTAGAGAAGTACCACTACGAATTCTACCTGCTGAAGTGCGCACAGCAATTCAGACCATGAAGACGTCCACGGCTCCAGGACCAGACCATCTTTCCGTCGAATTTCTGCGAGCTGGAAGACAACGTCTACACGAGATTCTCGCGTCGCACCTAACATCTTACCTTCAGAAGGAAAGGATTCCCGACCAGTGGAGAACATCAAGAACCGTCCTTCTTTTCAAGAAGGGTGAACGGGAAGGTCTTCGGAACTACCGTCCAATATGCCTGCTGAGTGCGCTGTACAAGCTTTTCACGAACATTATCCTCGCTCGCATATCTAGGACACTGGACGAAGCCCAACCCCAAGAACAAGCTGGATTTTGCAAAAGGATTCAGCTGCATGGACCACATCCAGACTGTTTCGAGGGTCATAGAAGTCTACCGGGAGTACCGACTGCCTCTCGTCCTGATCTTTGTCGACTACGAGAAAGCCTTTGACAGCGTTGAAACCAACGCCATCCTGTCTGCGCTAGTCGATCAAGGAGTGGACCCAGCTTACGTGAGGACGTTAGCCGACTGTTACAAGGAATGTACAACGACGATGCAGCTGTTCCATCGCCCCCTGACCATCCCAATTGGGAAGGGGGTCCGACAAGGCGACACAGTTTCGCCGAAGCTGCTCACCGCGGCCTTGCAGTGGGTGATGAAGTCACTGGACTGGGACGAGAGAGGCATACGAGTTGATGGGAGATTCCTGTCAAACCTTCGTTTTGCGAACGACATCGTTCTCTTGAGGTATCACTGAAGCAGAGACGATGCTGAAGGAACTGAACGAAGTAGGGAAGAAGATCGGATTGCGAATCGATCGAAAGAAGACTCAGTTCATGAAGAACGCCCTTTGCGAAGATGCAGAAATGGAATTGGAAGGCACCTCTATCACGGGGACGTCTTCTTACATGTATCTCGGACGTTCGATGAACATGGAGAACGACTTGAGGGAAGAACTTAACAGGAGAAGAAGAGCAGCCTGGGCCGCCTTCGAGCCTCTGAAGGAAGCCACCGACCGACTGACGGAGCCGGAGGTTCATGCCCACCTGTTCGACTCAACCGTTTTCCCGGCGCTCTGTTACGCAGCTGAGACTTGGGCTGACACCGTCGCCACTTCGAAAGCTTTAAGGACCATCCACAGAGCGCTAGAGCGTAGTCTTCTGAAGATGACCCGACACCAACAACATCTCGTCGGACTTCGCAGTACGGATATGAGGAGAATGTCCGGTCTTCGTGACCCAGCGGATTACGTTGCGAAAGCGAAGCATCGATGGGCCGGTCACATTATGAGAAGAACAGACGACAGATGGACACTAAGAACATCGAAGTGGATTCTTCGCGAAGCAAAACGTCCCCGAGGAAGACCTCCAACGAGATCGGCAGACGTGTTCGTGGAACGGATGAACCAGCTGAGAAATCAGCTGGATACGACACCTGGAACTCGTGGACGCAGCCACCGACGTCAGCCAAGAATTTCGTGGATGTCTGAAGCGAGGGACAGGGAGAAATGAAAATTTCTGAGCTGGGGCCCGCACGTCACGTGAAGCCGAGCCATCTAAGTATCTAAGTAAATATACTGATCTTTGACTTTGGATTGCTGCCAAGTGGCATGCGTTTTAAAACGCTGCCAAATTTCAAAACGAGTGATCAAGCATATTTTCGCAAAAGGGTCACACGTATTTCGAAAGGCAATCATGAGTGCCGCAATGATTTTGAGATTGGATCGCCAGTGCCCGGATGTGTTATTTGTACCTGCTTTTTCTTCGAGCTTGTTATCCCGCTGTTATGTTGCTTTTAGAATGATGCCAAATTGCGTAACAGTGTGACTTGAGCTGAATGCATCCATGTTCTTGAAGGCAGTGTCCCGGAAGATTCGCGCCCTGGGGGATATTGCTATGGCGGGGTTCCTGGTCATCCCACTGACCTCTAGGCTCAGTCCGGCTGGTTGATGTTCCCTCTGGGCCGAGAAAATAACCCCTAAACCGACGCGCGCAACCCCAATCGGCGCGCGCTCGGACAACTTCGCTTACCGTTTGGCGCGAGACCCCACTACTGCTCTCCCGCATTGTGTATGCTATCCAACGCAAAAGTTTCAGGCAGCGAGGTCTTCGTGCCAGGAACTCCCAACTTTCCACTGAAATTCTCGTCCGAGCTGCCTTTTGGAAATTGGATAAACGCCTCGAAAAAGGTCTTTTCACCCATTTTTAAAGCTCAGATTCGGGGTCTACGGGCCGAAAAGGCCCAAAACATGCAAAAAGATGGAGATGCAAAATCTGCCGGGACACTGCCTTTAACTCTTCGTAAAAATGCTCTAAGAGCAATCACTTTAAGACTGTCTTGCTTCCGCGTGGAGACAAGAGAGTGCGTAAGTAACTTGATCTCGCTGGTACATTTGGAAGCATTTATCTAACAACAGCCGCTTTTGCTTGTGTAAGTGGGTCCCGCTGGTGCTTTCAACTAGGTATCGGTGTGTAAGCGGCATATAGGGCAACTCGATCGGGCAGGGAAACAGATTTTTTTGTGCGTCTAGGGCAGTTCTCAGAATGAAAGTCCTAGTGACATGTACGCCAATTCAAAAATACGCTGTAAATACTTGAATTCGTTGTTTTCTTTTTGTTTAAGTTGTAGCTGACTTTTCTTATATATACGGTCTTCAAGCGGCACATAGGGCATAAACTTTCTTTTTAAATGGTCATTATCGGTCTCTAAGCGGCACGTAGGGCAACTCGATCGGACAGGGAAATAGATTTTTGTAGGTTTGGGGCAGTTCTTATAATTTTTAAACGGTCTTCAAGCGGCACGTAGGGCATGAACTATCTTCCAGATAGATAATATTGGTTTGTAAGCGGCACGTAGGGCAATTTGATCGGACAGGAAAACAATTTTTTTTGTATGTTGATTGACGGTCTTTAGGTGGCTCAGTAGTCGTGCTTTTCGGGGAGGGATCTCCTTTTGTAGTAAATCTTCATATTCCTTTGGCGAAAAAATTGAAGGATTTTCTGAAAAAGTTCTTACACGACTGATTTCGTTGCTGTCGGAATTGATTCTGAGAGAAAAGTGTTTTTCGTAGTACACATAGTTGTTATGGGTGTATTTCTACTTCCAAAACTATAGGTGTTCTGCTAATTACTCAACGATCTTCTATGGAACTTGTTGAGAAGAACTGGAAGAGCAAATTCTCTTTGAGAGGGTAGAAAAGTGGGGAGGGGGGTATCTGAATGTCTCCGAGAGGAGGGAAAATTTGCAGAAAGAGCGTGGTAAACGAGAGGAAAATAATATTCTCCATGCATTGTTGTGGCAGAAATTTCGAGAAATGCTGAATGAAGTGTGGAGATTATCGTTTCTTCGAGCAGTTCTCCTTTTGTAGAATGCTTTTCGCAAAAATGTTCTCAGGAAAGGAATAGGAAACTTAAGAAGTATTTATAGTCACAACTAAGCCCTTATATTGTATCTGCCCCGACCCACTTGCTAGCGACCCGTAGGGTCGCTAGTAACTACAATAGCTTTAAGAGCATAACGATAAACATAAAGTTGTTTCCAGATCCAGCATGTAAGGTATATTTAGGGCTCGTTTGTAGGCAGTGGCATACCGAGGGGGGGGGGGAGAGGCCGGCCTCCCCCCTCCCGAGAATGGGTCGCGAAATTTTTGAAAGTTACTTACATGAGTTATAAAAGTGTACAGGTAACTTGTTTTTTGGGGTTATGGGCCCATTTTTGAGAAACATGCCAAAAACGGTTTCTGGGTGCGTCGCCCCCCCCCCCTCCCGAATGAAAATCCTGGGTACGCCACTGCTTGTAGGCTATACGGGTGTACTAAACGTCTTCAGCCAAGTTTGCAAACTTCTAACTGCCGATAATTGTGGCTTTCGAGTCAGATTCTGCATGAGAGTTCTTTGTTCAATTTGTGATTTTCTTAAGTACCTTCTATAGAGCTGGCTTCAGCTTAGATTTACGGTATGGAGCTCCGTTATTGTAGGGTTGCGGTAGGAACTTTCGGCATATAGAACTGTTGTGAAATAGGCGGTGACATTTTTCGAAGAGTCTGGGAAATTGTGTAGCAGAATTTCCATGCATGCTGATTTCCACAACTTTTGAAGATTTTTTAAAGCTTTTTAGTGGTATAATCGCAGTTCTAACGAATAGAAAAAACCGTTGTTGCGTTATACCTGAAATAACTTATGAAAGAAGCATTTGAGTGAAGTGCAACAATCATATACAGCGCTACTTCAACCAGCTACTTCAGCGGTATAAAAGTTTAGGTTTGTTTGGTTTTCTTTAGGCAAGATATGGCTCCCAATGGCTAAAATTCTTTTCGAAGTTTCTATGTAATGAAGAGAGCTCAGTGATTAGTTCCATACTGTACATCTAATTGTAAGTTGAAGCCAGCTTCAAAGGAACGTACCTAGGATACGCCAAAAGACATCAGAGCAAGAAAGTTATCAACGATTTAACAGTGTTCACATTTTTGATATATACTGTATACAGCTATTTTGTCTTCATAGCTTTCGTGGGTCTTCGACTTCCACATTTTGAAGCTAACTTAATTCTATATTTGAGCCTAAAACAAATCCCACAAATTTCAAAGTTTTCGACCTTGGGAGAAACGGTTTTTGGAAACAAAGTGCCGAACTGAAAATCCTATACCAAGTTGAAGCTGATTCTAGCTAAAGCTTGCATTTTTACCGAATTCCTTAAAACTACGCCGAGTACACCATACTTGACTTTTTGATGTCCTCATCATGGTTGCAACGTTTCGACGTTTTGCAGAATCGTGAAGATCTAGTTTTCACAATGCTTTTCTACGCTGTTTTTTTCATAATTAGTCTTGCAAAAGCAAGACCTACGCTAATCTCCGTCGAATTGGTCGCTCTGGAATGCTGTATCAGAAGGCGTGAGGCAACCTTAACGTCAACCACCCACGTGTCATGGGGGGGGGGGGATGCGTTCCCAATGGTTTGCAGTCTTCTTTGAAGATTAGTGCAGTACAATAGGTTGACATTTTTTCTTGTTTCGACCTGCGTGATTAAACTATATACCAGAATTTGTCCGTCTAGGTTGCTTCGGTCAAGTCGTAGCCTGAAAAATACGGCCTTAAAAGCAGCGGCTCGGCAGACAAAATGAAACTTTATGCTTACCTGGGTAATTCGAGGCGCTGATTCCGAAAATCCACCTTACAGAGCGCGAAAATGGCAAAAACACGACTCGCCAAGGCCTCCAACTTTGAAATGGACAAGTGGAGCACGTCCCGCCATGGTTAGAGAGGCAGAATCGTTGCGGGACCCTCGCAGTTATAACACTGCGGCATGCCTTCTCTGACAGGTCAGGGAGAATCGCGAACCCGTCCACGCGTATTAGAATGGGCGCGTAATAGGATTTTCTAGGCAAGGGCAGCATGCTGTGCGCTCGGACCTGCTTTGTTCTCATGTTTGGGGTGCAAGCAACTTTCCATGTCAAAATTTCGGAATGCTTGATTTTGGCGAGCTGCGGCCTTAGAGCTTTGAACACCCTGTATATCATCTGGAAATTTTAGATATGCTGCCTGTCATCAGAGAGACAACATCGAAGTCCCCGAAGTCGAATGCTGTTGTCCATTCGGCGTGATAAGCTACCGAAATGATAATGATTTCAGATAACAACACGGCTATAAAAGCCTTGTGGATAGCTGTATGGACCATTCTACTACCGATCTGACCTCTCCACCACTACAAGACAGTGAGTCTTGTGAGACCCTCGCCGTGGTCTGAAGCAAATCAACGCTCCTGCTGCAGATGCATGGAACTTCGCTGGCACCTACTATGTCGATGACAAGGATCAGGCTCGCTCCACTGGTGATCGATAGCGGGTCCGGAATGTGCAAAGCTGGTTTCGCCGGAGATGATGCTCCACGGGCCGTTTTTCCTTCTATAGTCGGACGACCACGACATCAAGGTGTTATGATAGGAACGGAACAGCGTGACTCGTACGTAGGCTCGGCTGCGCAGACGAAAAGAGGTGCAAGACGTGGTCCTCAATTGAGTATCGAATATTTGCGATTTTAGGTGTACTCAGCATCAAATACCCTATAGAGCATGGGATTGTAACAAACTGGGATGACATGGAACGAATCTGGCATCATGTCTTCAGTAATGAATTGCGTGTGACACCCAGCTCACATGCTGTGCTCCTCACCGAACCGCCGTTGAACCCCCGCTCCAACCGTGAAAAAATGACTCAAATTATGTTCGAGTCCTTCCAAGTTCCTGCGATGTATGTGGCTATACAAGCCGTGCTGTCACTGTATGCGTCTGGCAGAACAACCGGAGTAGTGATTGACTCTGGCGATGGTGTTACTCATACTGTACCCACGTACGAGGTACTTTCACAGCAGAGTGTTCGTTCAGAGTGAACTGAGTAGAATTCATTTTAGGGTTACTCCTTGCCTCATGCGGTGTTCCGGCTTGACCTTGCTGGGAGAGACTTGACTGATTATCTTATAAAAATTCTCACCGGGCGCGGTTACTCGTTTACCACAACGGCAGAGCGGGAAATTGCTAGAGATATAAAGGTTAGGGAGGACAGTGAATTCAAAATTTTGCGACTGAAGAAGACATCATTCAGGAAAAACTCTGCTATGTTGCACTAGACTACGAACAAGAGACTGTTAACGCCGAGCACGCTATGGAATCTATTGAGAAGAACTATGAATTACCTGATGGTCAAGAAATTACAATAGGCTCGGAGCGATTTCGCGCCCCTGAAGTACTGTTTCAGGTAGGTTTCCATAATTGTCACTTTGCGCGAATAAGAATCTGTTTTCAGCCGCACGTATTGGGTAAAGAATCTAGCGGAGTACATGAAAATTGCTACAATTCAGTGATGAAATGCGATATCGACATACGCAAAGATCTTTACATGAACATCGTACTGTCTGGTGGCACTACCATGTTCCCAGGAATAACTGACCGCATTAAGAAAGAGCTTACTTCATTGGCTCCTAGGTTGGCACGCGCTCCACCTGCTCCCTCTTTGTTCAACTGACTTGGTCAAATTCTAGAACTGTTAGAGTGAAGATCATGGCACCACCCGAGCGCAAGTATTCGGTATGGATTGGTGGTTCCGTATTGGCATCGTTATCGACCTTCCAACAAATGTGGATCAATAGGTCTGAATATGATGAGTACGGCGCATCAATTGTGCATCGAAAATGCTTCTGATGAAAGTACACTCTTATTGCTAACATGGTCTCGTCCAATAAAATCTTTTTTGTCGTGTTTGCGGAACTTTAGATTTCACTGCATCCTTCCTAGTTATCTAGCATGAGTAAACTCTATCAAGCGGCTTTCTATTGTAGTGTGAATCGGAGATTAAGATTCACAAATCAATCGGAATGTCATCTCAGAAACGCGTATTGTCAAAGATATCAATCATTGATCAAAGAATTACGACTAGCTAGTAATGGAAATCCCACTAGAAACTTACCGATGTTATCAACGTGCATTACATCTGCGAGTTGCCGTTGTTAGAGGTCTACCGATACTCTGAAAAACGGCCGTTTTGCTCGGCAGTGTCCAATAGTCACTGTTTGACTTGTCTTTATGCGTCACACATAGGACATCTACGCTGTCCCGTCTACTTTCTTGCGAAAAACTGCCAAAGGGTTTTCCGCAGGGACTGTGGTCCTGAACGAAAAACATTATGATCGTGTCTCAAATAGCTAATGCGCATATCCGTCAACAGAACATAATGCAGCAACTGGCAAGCTCATCCATCGAGGTGTAGGCTGAATTGCCCGAATTCAGATGCCGTGGTACCTAAATGCCCAATGTAAAAGATGAACATGCTGACAAAGGATCAAAAAGATCGCATACCACGAACCTGATAGATAACGAGAGTAAGGCCGAGAATATGAATCCGGAGTACTCTGACATTCACAGTAGATAAAGGTAGAACGAAAAACGGGAGATCCCGCACAGCCCATGCTAAAGGAGCACGAATATGATAAAAATAGACTAAACGGACATGCGAAGATTGTGTCACCGTTAGTATGAGCATTGCGTATGCGTACATTTCCAGAGTATCAGATTAGCATAAGAGGCATACGGATTCACAAAATGTTTATCAATCTTATATTTAAAGCTGAATGTGTATGTGTCTGTCTGTGCGTACGTATGTGCGGGATTAAAATTTTTATTTCTGAACCGATTTGGACCAAACTTGGCGCACCTGCACTCCGGGGCGGGGAGCGTGTCATAGGCTACTTTTCGTCATCGATCGATATCGATTTTATCGGTTTTTATCGATTTTTTGCAGAGTTCACCTACGGGGCCGGGAGTTGGCACAGAGGGGTAATCGAGCATGGCGATTCCGAATACAATATTAGTTTCAGAACTATCGATTACTTTCATCGATTTTTATCGATTTTTCAAAATTTGAGCTGAAGGGCTGGGATTTGGCCCAGGGGGTAAGTGGGCATGGGGATTCCGAATACAATATTAGTTTTCAGAACTTTCGATTACTTTCATCGATTTTTATCGATTTTTCAAAATTTGAGCTGAAGGGCTGGGAATTGGCCCAGGGGGTAAGTGGGCATGCTGATTTCGAAAACAACACAGGGAAAGGAAATTAAGTGTAGAAGTGGGCACAGGGAAAGGTTGTACAGGGATAGGGATGGGACCTTTATTACAGTGTTTTGACAGGGCCGAGTGGAGCCGGGTAAGCAAGCTAGTCCTTTTCTAAGGCTCATCTCATAGGAAGCAGAACACTGTACATCATTTACAAAGCCCCAAATATTTTTGACATGAGTAAACTTTACCCATCCAAAGCTTCTGCAAAGTAAGAACATGTTTTTGCATGATGGACTGAAGATGAGACTCACTGTTAAATCCTAGTTATTTCACAAATTTCGAAATCACAAGAATTGCAGAAAGTACTGGAGTATGGCCGTTCTCTATGCGAAAATAGACGTGCGAAAATAATGATTGTGACTGAACACACCGCTTTTTCACACGCTCAGACACTCGCACCGGCTGACGGCCGTTCGACGGCAGGCTGGTCCGTCGTCTACATTTCGGCCGGAACGGTCGCCAGCCAGCCGCCAGCCGGTACTTGAACGGCCGCCAGCAGGAACCCGTAAGATCGCCGGCCGGTATGCGTCAGTGGTGCAGCGAAATGGCAGCGGGACACAGTATTTCTTATTCTAAATTCTAGCTTTCAGCACCGTAATCTCAATATAGGGTGGTAGAATCTACATGGACCTATTTATTATAACACTATACAATGCGAAGAAACATTGACAAAAAATAATATCACACAGATGCACGAAGAATACAAGTGGCTACAAAGCTAGCAACTTTTTATCTATATGGAAAGATCAGTTGAAGCAGCAGGTTCACACATCATCAGACAAGCGTTCCGATTGCGCCGGTGGGTGGGCCACAAAAATTCTAGTTCTTGTACTTTTAGCCGCACACGTAAGCAATGACAAGATGCATTCGATGATCTGTAAATGAAACAAACTATTGCCAATTTTTAAATGACACCAGAACTTACATGCTATGCACAGAGTTGCAATAATGTTTGTTAGTAGAGCAATAGCAAAAAAAGCATTACGTAGACGGTTAGAATAGATAATCGTATCAGTCTCTGGAAAACACTGCAACGCTATTTTTACATGATGTTCAAAATACTTACATCTTTCGGAGTGGGTCCAGCAGCCGTGACCATCAGGTTAGCAGAAATGAGGTAGGATATCAGGTGGCTTTCCGAAGCGTAAACGTTGTCAGCATAGGTAGCAACTGCCAGATGAACGGTATCCAGGTGAATTTTGGAATACCCAGCAAATCAGAAATAGTCCAGAAATTCAAGAAATGTGTTTAAGGAGCATCCATCAAGAGCACTTATCGATTTTACGAATAACAACTGAGCAGTCGAGCATTCGCTGTAAAGTTCCTTCTTTAGTTCCTTCAGAAAGACAAGAGCGCAAACACCATACATATTTCAGCTGTCTCCTGAAAAATAGTGAACATTCAATCTGTACTTCATTAGTTCATACCCAAAAAGGGATGCGACACATAGAATTAACTTCACAGCATATACGCATGAACTCACTGACGCTAGGCTTATTCGCCATTCAAGTCAAAATAAGCAGTGCGCCATTTGAGTCAAATTAAGCAGGAATATAGAAAGAAGAAATGACGAACAACATGGAGTTTGATCAAATCTGAAAAAGAGAGTGGAAAGTCTTAGCACCGTACGACCCCCAGGACGAGCGCGCCTGACCCCAAGCTCAATCCTGGTCTTGACTGTGCATACCATGGCAGAACGAGTCAAGTGGCGTTAAGAAGCAATCTCTGCGTGCGCACGTGATACCTTCCAGTGAATTACAGGAACTTTTTCTCCTTCCAAGGAGCACATTAGAAAAGCGGACCAACGATGTTTTATTTCCAGAGTCTGCTTGCAAATATATAGTAATCTGGTAGCGTGATTTTGGATGGAAGGTTCTTCAAGCTATCTCTCTTTCTCCTTTAACAACTCCGGTTTCGACTTGATTACTAGATTTATTACAATGAAGATTTTCTCCTCCTCAACATAACGTTTGCAGGTACTACGAAAAATCATACAAGCCTGTCTTGCTATCTTTGGTAGTGAGAATTTTGCTCATCTCGATACAAATTTGTATATGTGTATGCAAGAAAGCTTAAAGTAAGCACCGGAGCAATGCTTGCCTTTAGCATCGTTAATGAAGCTCATGGCATCCTAGCACATACACCAGTCCATTAAATATGAGTCTCTCTAGACAATGAAGATTTATTAGGTTGTAAAGAATGTTCCCAGGCACTTTTGGAAAATTTTATTTTCAAAAGTGCCTGGGAACTTTGACATTTTTTCGGCGCTCGGTCGGACTTTGACACCAAGTTTTTTACATTATTCAGTGGGGGGAGGCCTGAAGTTTTCAATACGCCTTCTGACTTTTATCCATTCCAGGACGTATTTGATCTGCACATCAAATAGAGAAATCTTTTCAACCGCAAAAATTTCACAAATTTTCTTTTTACGGCTATTTTTTGTGCAGTTCAAAGAATTTCGTCCAAATCATGGGTGATCTGATTGGGGAGCCTGTTAACTTCTGACTCGCAGGTGCATTCGAGTTTTGCGATTTGCGCTTAGAAATTACAAGCTGTCAAACTTGCCTCTGACAACAACTCTTTTCGCAGCTGGCGTCGCTTCTGCGGGGATCGCCACGCCTGGATGATGTGTCCAAAAGATGTGTAAGGCATTACCCCAACAATGTTCGCAGTAATCAAAGATTTGGTCCACCCTATGCAGAAAGACAAGACTTCAAAGTCACTTACTCGAAAAATGGTGCATTTTAGGGGCAAAAAATGGTCGATTTTTCAAGCTTTCTGGGGAAAATTTTTTTGCAGGTGGTCGCTCAAAAACATGAATGGTCTATAATAGCCCCAGCAGACCCCTATATAACCACAGCATCTAAGCTCTCCAGCTCTCATCCTGCCTGACAAAATCCTGCACAAATAAGCCACTCTTCGCGACGACTTTTTCCATTCTGCGCATGCTGGTGGACAGCACTGAGGTGCTCAGAAGCCAGCAAGACAAATATATGTACAAAATTGTCTTTGCAATGAAGTTTGCAGCTTCAAAAAAGAATCAATCTGCTTGAAGTTACAGCGATTTGAGAAAAATTTTCGCAAGTGCCCGGGAACTTTCTTTACGATCTAATAGTTAGTCCTCGAACGCCACAATTCATCCCGTACAATGGAGCGTTTTGTAATCCCAGCAGTAAATCTGCTTGAACTAGAATATGACCAAATTGGCTGAAATATAGCTTTCAGGAACAATCGCTCACCTAAACAACTTCTTCTTGAAATGCACTCAAGGCAACCTACATTAATTTCCACTTCACGCCATTCGAGCAATAATCTCAGAGTAAAAATGTTTCTGATTGCAAAAGTTTCATTGATTGACCGCCGGCTATTTATAGCCACATTTATTTGTGTTTTGGATCGTGAAGGGATAATGCAACATAGGTGCTTCCGTGAGCGAAAGATGGAGTACGTATAATAATACCAACTTTGTCGAAGGTCTGTCCTTGGCTTTTGTCGAATCGACATACAATAAGATAATCTCACAGGGCACTGAAATCTTCCGAATGTGACTCACGTATTGGCGTCTTCATAGTCTAGGGGCATACCTGTGATATATGCACATTTATTAGTGAGCAAGTTGCGACAGCAGATTGCTAGAATCGCTTACGTTTCCAGAAGTCAGAGTATCTGATAATGTTTGTAAATGTTGCGAGTGGCGCTCTTCCTGGTGCTGAAACGGTTGTGCGAGTACCTAGAACTCCAGTCAAAATATATACTTTGAGTATTAGCTCATACCTGACTTCCAATACTTTGCATGTGACGTGGCTGCATCGAATGTTGTTGCGGCATCATATACAACTAAATATAATGTTCATGTTACGTCTCATGTAGTGCGAAATCTCACCTGGTTATCAAATGTCCCATTGTGAAATGACTCAGGCGGGGATGGCTGCATATACAACTGAAAAATTTCAAAAAATCATAGAATAAGTAAAGATCACTGCAACTAGGATTGGATCTTGCTGATACCTGATTGTCATGTGATTGGTACGAATTGTCGTTAGACGATGGATACGTATACAGCTGAAGAAGAAATCATTTGGAATCAGAAATCGAATTTTCAAGTGATACTTGGTCTCCAAATGTATGATGCGGGAGCGATTGAGTGGAAGGCGGAAAAAAGTGAACCTCATTTGCATAGCCTTGAACAAAATACGATTGGTTTGGCGACGATCGCTCATGGAACTAAACCAGCGCTTTTACAAGAATATCTCTGCAAAATGAAAAACCTGATTATGTGTTTGTTGTGGCTGCACTTGGTTTGTTTGGGAGGACATCGTGCCGAACTGAAACTAAATTCCCTATGCATTACTCAAACTTAATTCAATTGTTACTTCATATCCATGATCTTGCTGGAGATAATAGTTGTCGGGCACGAATGTTGGTACTATTTCCGTCCAGTCACTGTACAATAACTGTTCACTGTCGGAATTCTAAAGTCATAGTAAATGCAATTTTTATTGCTGTCATGTAAGTCTGACTTACGTTTTGTAAAAGATCAGCAGGAAAATCGCTGGGTGAGAAGAAAGGGAAGCTAGCATTAGACGACATGTTGAGTTTAGTAACTTTTTCGTGGGTTTTCCCCTATTTATATCAAAAATTGTCCCACTTCTTTTATTCTATCCCTCGATAACTGCCAGCAGCGTAAAGATTTCTAATTTAATTCCTCGACAACCGCCAGCGGGGTAAAGGTTGTCCAGGTTAGGTTCGCACTTCAAATCTGAGCTGTGATTTACTGAGCCTTCTCTCAGACATAACAATGATTACGCATTTGCATTTTACGTCCTTCTTGGATCTGAGTATCCAGAACTTCTTAGTCTCTTTGTTAAAGTTATTACTAGAACCACTCTGAAACTTCATTTTCGACTTGTTCTCCTGCTTTGAATCAATCTTTTTTCTGGTCATTTTCTAGGCTTTGTATCATCATTTCAATTCCGAACAAAATTTTAAAAAAATTTAATGGTAGTAGTGTTCCATACATTGACTCTTAGAAAGATGATTACTCTATTCATATATTAGGTTTATGACATGATACTAGTTTTATTATCGTTCTGGTACCTGAAAACCTGTTTGAGAATCCTTTACTGTCCCTTTTTCAAGTTCCAATCCATTTTTCAAGTTCCAATTCATAGTTTAACCTTTTAGTCGATCAGAATTGATCAATATCTGGTAGTCCATCCACCATCCTTGCTCAACACACAATTAGAGCATCCCGTGGGCGGAGCGATGGGCGGAGCCTCCTCTGCCTTCCCCATTCCCTCTTGAATACAGGGGTCAAAGGCTTTGGTTCCTCCTGCACCACCTCCGCTGTTTCTCATACTCAACTCTTTCGCCCAGGAAGTCACGCTCTTTCGAATGAGCCTACTTGCAGGCTCGTGGAGTGACTGCCGGCCGAGATACAAGCCTGCAAATCGGTGCAAGTCAGCGGTGAGGTGCAGGTGGGGTCAAGTGCACGCACTGTCAAGAGCCATTTTTAGCAAAGAAACTCACCAGTACACGTCCGATGAATAGAGGATGGCAAAGAGCATTCCTTTTATCCAAACAGCCTTGTTGGAATGCCTTAAATAGATTTCCATGTGAAGAAATTTGGCTTGAAGAAGGGAATTATTAGGTTGGAATGAAAGTTCTCGGACATTGCCTTTAGACAAAGTTTTTGTTTCGATGTAAAAATGAATTGGGGCATGCTGCACACCATTGGATAGAGCAAAGCAATCTCTACAAAACTATGGTAAGCGCAAGCCTTATCAATGTTTTCAGTGTAAATTCAAGCGAAAATCCTAAAACATAGGTTTTTGCCTTAACCCAGATCTCCAACTGCTATAAATGTTATGAAACCCCTAAATGCTCCAGTTTATAGTGTACACATACTCACATACTTACATGCGCACAAATGGATCAAATATGAGCTTAAATAACAAGAACAACGAGGTAATTGAAAAATGGTAAACTCCGCTCCCACTGATTCTAGGCTTCTCCCACTTGCTTAAATTTCAGCTACAGGCAAGTGAGAATACAGCTACACATTTTTCCGCATATACATACATTAGACTTTGAGATATAACAGGTTTGGTTTGAAAATATCCGAGAACTTTCTTTCCAACCTAATAAATATTTTTTGAAAAAAAGCAAAAAAATTCAAGCTTGGGTTTTTTGGAAGGAACCACTACCCGATTATTGCCCTCGATGAGCTCTACGATATAGTATGCTTACCTGTCCGAATAACTTCTGTTCTTGCTTTAAGAAAAGACCTAACAAAAAATTTTCGCGTTCGAAGAATTATTGTCCGCGACATTGTGACGCGGCCATTTTCGGACTTTTTTTAGAAAAAGATCTTTAAAAGTTTTATAACACATGTTTTCCAGAAAGCGCAAGTGTGGGTTGTAGCTCTTGGTGAGCTCTATCACCATGTGCAATCCAACCTTTTTACATTTCGTTTCCCATCCGAAAATGAGCGATGAAAAAAGGAAGGCGGCTTGTCCGCAACTTTTTGGCGGTCACTGTATGTGCAAATATTTTCTGATTTGCGCTGGCATGTCCGTCGCGTAGGCGCAACGCAGGCTCTTCCCATTCCATGCTTTTCTCGATGTATCCAGCCGCTTGTGCCGCTTCCATGAAGGTGCCGTATAGTATCCGTTGTGGGTTCGTAAGTCCTCAAATGAGCTTTATACAGCAGCAATTTCCTCACAGCACACAATTCATGCATCTTCGGATTCACTGACCATAATCTTCTCGCAATACGAGCTAGTTTATGTTGCATGGAACATATCTATTTCCAGTGAAACGATAGTTTTCGGCCACGTCAATCCATGTCATATCTCTAACGTTAACGTCAACGAGGCCAAGTACTTGTTTGTGTTCCTCTTGATGGGGTACTTTTGAAGAAAACGGTTGCTCGCTGGGCATATGTGGCCTTAACGACTTCACCGAATGTGTTGCGTAATGCATAGGATATCCCAATATCTTATAGGCTACCTCAATATGAGAAACATATCTACAGTCTGCCCCAATCCTAAGCAGGCCAAAATTGGCATGGCGGAAGACCGCGTCGCTAGGGTTTCGCGGTCACGCCCACGGCCTGCTTCTTTGCCCTCTCTTCAATCTTTTTGCTCTCTCCGACAGCGCGCACATGCAGCGCAGACCGCTAGCGCTGCGAGCGCGCCAATTCACGCCGACGGTTCGGCCTGATCCCGATTGGAGCAGACTGTAGCTAGCCTGTAAAATTCTCTCAAGTCCACATCGATTAATCTGTCATGTTTGTCGTTGGAGTACACATGCTTTTCCATGAGGTTGTCATTCTCGAGCAACTCAATGACCATTGCTTCGGTCCCTTAGAAACATACTTAAAGATGTATTTAAGATGAAAGCCTGGATGGCGCTGCACACTTCTACATTTATATTACAATCGTGTTTCTTAAGGAGGCGATAGTCTGTAGGTACACCATCTCTGTTCAAGGCGAAAGTTCTTCCCAATTTTCCAACGCTTACAATCCTTCCATTATCTCTCTTACGATATAATGGATAGCCGCCATTGCATATCTCGGTTACATTTCTGCACCATTTGGGATAACCTTTCGAACATTTACTGGCATCTGCTTCCCTACACGCAAGATTGGCACGCTTTGTACATGGGCCATGAATCATATGTTTACTGACAAGCTTGTAAAGCAGTAACTTCTCTTCTCTTTGGGGATCATCCGCTGCTGGAGATTTCGGATTTCAGCACATATGATGGAATCTATCATTTCAGGAGTGTCAATCTCATCAGCTAGGGTAACAAGCAGGTGAGCATGTGGCATACCTCCCTTCTGAAACTCTATGCTTCCATGTAAGCAGTAACTTTATCAAAAATTTCCTTTTTCTTGATGTTATCGAGGAACTCACTAGATCGAAGAAAAAATACTCGGCAGCAGAAAAATGTGTCCGTTATCCATGAGTTATACTTTCCCACAAAATTATTCTTAATTTCAGGCCAGTCTTGGGTTCCAGTGAAAGTTATGAATAAATCTGGTTTTCCTAACCTTTGCGGTACTGCCATTACATCACTGTACAGCTTTTGATACCACTTTCAACTACCAACGTAACTTTTGGGCATGTTGACCAGTTTGCTCAACTTCACGTCTTTTTCATTCAGTTTTTGGTCCAAGTATTTGAATAAAGAAGAGGCGGTGGAACTTCTGACTTCTGTGCGATGAATGCCAATATTACAAAGTCGATCAGCTTCAATAGAGCAAACGCATGAAGCACATACTACGCATACAGTTTACCAGTTCCAAGGATACGATGCTTTTGCACATTACCTCGGCGTGCCATGATGTATAGTCCGAGCTCCCTTCGCGAGATAAAACGTTGTTTCTTGAGAATTTTTTGCTCCATGCCGTCGTCATCAACATCATCATGGTCACATTTTTCAATATTCTCGCCACAAACAATGTCATCCTCCTTCCTTTTAGCAGAAATCGCTCGACGTTTAGGAAGCATGTCTTTAACAAAGGTCTGCTCTCCACGAGGAAACAACAAAGGATACGTGAGCGCATCTATGTTATAACTCTGATGTGGAGCCTTAGTTTCTCCACCTCGTGAAAAAATCTTGAGTCCCTCGTCTAACTCTTTATGAGACAACATCCGACCATCTTTACTAACATAAATTGCTGAAATTTGATTTTCGAATACTGGTATGTTTAGACGCGCAGGATGTACGCCCGATGCAATATGTCGAGGAAAAACCCTTTTCTGCTTAAGATTCGTGATAATTCTGGGAACCTTGTTTGCGTTTTCAAATCCGATCTTTTTCATTTCGTCGAGGCAGACTTCATACATGGTCATATAACATTGGACTATAGCATTATTTTTACGCAAGTCGTCGATAATCCGTTATATAAGTCCATATTGCACTTTCGTTCCCCCATAGTTTCATGGTAGAACGGAAACGCTGCACTTTGCAATCATCGGCGGTAAAAAGCTGAGCAAAGCAGGCTTTTTCCGAATCGGGGGGGGGGGGGGGGAGGGGGAGGGGAGAGGAGGGGGGGGGGGGGTTCAGGTGACAAAGGCCAATATCGAAACGACCTCGACATTGTATCGGACTCTTCAGTCTAGAATTTTATAAATGTTTGCCAGTGAATTATCCTCACAGATATGACCACGTCTTGGTGCTACTAAAAGAAAAGATTCTTGCTGTTAACACAGAAATGTTTAGTAGAAAAGCAGTATGCAAAGTGTGACGAAAGAAATTATGTCAATACAAGTAAAAATAAACACCAAATAGAAAGGAGCCAATCCAAAGAAGCAGGATAACTCGGTGGACGAGGCGATCTCTAGAACGTTTCATATTGATGAGTATCCACCGAAATACTTTGGACTTTGCTGTCCCAAAGAGCAATAAGGGATGTCCAAGAGCACAACACGCAGTAGCTTTTTTTCGGATCTTCACCAAGAAATGTTTTTTAACAGAGTGTGAAAGCAATTCTTGCTTCTATCAAATTGGTTGTGGATTTTTTGTCTAAGTTTTCAGAATTCAAAGAACACTCTCAAAACAGAATAGCTTTGCCCTCACTTTTCTAGCAGAAACGCAGTGAACGCTTTCTTTTCAATTGCAAAATGTCCACTGCAGAAAAGGAAACTTTTTGATACATTTGTGACAGTACGACCCACCGGTGGGTCGTATGCTTTCTGAACTTTTTAATTTTGCTAATACGATGAAACTTTTTCGGCACACTGCATAAACTTCTGTGTAGTATCTAGGAATACTTTGCGAAAGATTAACACTTTAGACAATAGGACCCATTAATGGCTAGAAAATATTACATAGACTCAATATTGTGAAATATGCTCTGGTTTAAAATTGCTGTTGTCGGAAAATCACCGTTGTCGTGAATGTGTTAAAATTACCTACTTAGCTGTAAATGGACGCGAAGATGTAGCATTTGTGGCATTATAAGATTCATTTTTCTTATATTTAGTTTTTTGCTGTAGTATTTCTTCAGTGTATGCCAGTTATTCCTGCTTTTTTACGTAGAGCGCTTTGCATTCTTAGAAAATATTGAGAAAAAAAGGCAATAATAACTGGCATACAAAGATTGACGAAATACTACAGCGGAGATCACTAAATGGATGAGAGAGACGGAAAAAAGAAATTGAAATTTGCCCTCACTGTTCATGTTTCTAGTAGTCATTCATCCTGAAACTGATCATAGTTGCAAGTTTTTTTAGTCAAAATGGAGATTCTATATGAATTTGTGCATACCATACAGAGGACCAGTACACCACGAGCAAGCCAATTTCTCATATTTGTGCCGTTTCGAATTGGAGGGAATTTTGCAGTACCAAAGTTATGACCCACCGGTGGGTCCAGTTGCACGAGTAGCATTCTCAAAAAGATTTGGAAATAAATTCAAAGCTTTGTTCAGGTCGAGGGGAGGGGGAGGAAGGGATGATAATTACGAAAATAACATCATTCTTGCTTAAGTTTTATACTAAGACGGTAGTCATTCAATCAAGACCGTATCATGGATTTTTCCCGTATAGTCCAAACAAATGTCTTTGCTGCGACACAAAAATAATCTCCCAGTGTAACTTTTGATTCAACTGAATTGGCTCCAGGAAGGGGCTTTGTGACCTAATTAAGGCCGCTCGCGCCCGCGACGCACATGCGCTCTCTCGCGCGAGTGCTCTCCGATCATTACTTGGCCTTAATTAGGTCATGAAGCCCCGCCTTCCCGAAGCCAATGCAGTTGAATCAAATGGTAAGTTTCTTCACATCATAAACATGTGATTAGGCAAACTCCTGATACCATTCAATCACCCTCTGTACTATATGGGCTTTCTACATCCAAAATATGGGGGGGGGGGGGGGTTCCCATGGTTACCATCAATTTGACAACCAATTCGCTGCCTTTCGGTCGCTTCAACATGTTAACTTCGAGTAAGCGCTTTATATTTGCAGAAGTTGACGTGCTAGAAGAAGCGACTCAGACACTGAGACCGGCCGAGCCGCGGCCCATTTCCGGCTGGAATTTCGCAGCGTCCGCGGACCAGCCGGTGAAGGTCCGCGGCTCAGCCGGAAAACAGCCTCGGCTCAGCCGGAGCTGGTTGTCGGGCCATATAGTTCATTCTAGCTCGGATACAAAACAACTGTTTTTTTATTCACTGGCGCGTAAAATACACGCTGTGAAAAACAAAAATTAAAGTCGCAGACATGGCCGCTTCGGAAACCATGTCCGGCTTCAAGATTGGACAACACAAAGTGCTATCCAGGTGTTGTACAACACATTAGTCTTGTTCCTGCCTTGGAGACTGGAAAGACATGGAAGGCTATGGACACTGAGGGCAGCCTGACCATGCGTCGTACATCACGCAAGTGTTCTTTACGCTCAGATACTAGGACCAGCCGAGCCGAAAATGGGCCGCGGCTCAGCCGGTGTTTCGTTATAGAGATTTTGGTACGCGGCTCAGCCGGTGCAATCATATCGACATGAATTAAGGTCCGCGGCTGGGCCGGTCTTCGGCCACGCCCCCAAATTAAGGCCGCGGCTGGGCCGGTAAGCCATATTCAGTCCGCGGCTCAGCCGGTGCAATCATATCGACATGAATTAAGGTCCGCGGCTGGCCGGTCTTCGGCCACGCCCTCAAATTAAGGCCGCGGCTGGGCCGGTAAGCCATATTCAGTCCGCGGCTCAGCCGGTGCAATCATATCGACATGAATCAAGGTCCGCGGCTGGGCCGGTCTTCGGCCACGCCCCCAAATTAAGGCCGCGGACGGGCCGGAAAGGCCTTTTGAGGCCGCGGCTCAGCCGGTCAGTATCTGAGGAAAGGCAGCGAGCTGAGTGCGTGAGCGGTGGTACAAATGAGGACCTCTCTGAGACACAAACCATATTCGGTTGCTTTTTACGCATCCCCGCACTGGCACGTCAAGTTAATCCTAATCAAATTATCGTTGGTGACTACCGTGGGACATCAACTTCGCCAACTAACCGTCTGATCAATTTGCATCTGAAACTGCATCCTGCTTAGAAAGAAAACTGTAGCCAGTTTGTCACAAAATTCATTATCGCTTGCGCAGGATAAAGCTTTCATCAGAGGATACGAAGATGTGCTTGGGTAGTGGACCACATGTAGCCGGCAGGCTCCACCCTGCGCGGACGGCAGGTACAGATGTGTAATGTCTGTAATGTGTGTGCTGCGTGTCTGTCGCAGATGTCCGCGTGGGATCACCATTTTTGGCGACATATAGACCCCTATCCATATGTTACTTGACGCGAGCAATTTGAGACCTGTTCAGCACAAAATTACTTTTTTTAAGAACTCCTAGTAGAGTTGGAATGGCCTCAAGATTATTTGTAGCTTTGTTGTACAGGAAGGCAGAACTTTATGAATACTTGTATTAAAAAGTATGTCACTCACAATGGTACAACTGTCAATTATCTACTTATTATCAAAGTATTATAAACAGTAACAAGAATAAACCAAACAGAAATAATCACCGAAACGTCACCTGTTCAAACTACAGTAATCAAACTCTAATTTACACGCGATTAAGAGCAGTACTTTTTTCTCCGTACAGATTCTATCGAATATAATCGGTGATTAAGAATAATACAATTGAAATGTGTCAGAAATATGGACAAATCCTGAAGATCGATAAGGTGTGATATAGCTAGGTGAGAACGGAGACCTAGAGCTGAAGATGCGAACCGGTAAAGGAACGTTGGCATCGAACTGGTTATGATTTGGCAAACTGATGAGCCTGATGATGAGAAAGGTGATTTTAGAGCAATGAAATACAGGCTTTAACAATCTAATAAGAACTTCAAACCGTTTTACTATAAAAACCTATGGGGTTTTGACAGATCAACGTCAATGCAATGTCATGTTTTATTTCATGAGCGAGATTGCTTGATAGAAAGTAGTTTAGAGTTTAGTCGCAAACGAAGGCGGAATGACTAGAATGTGACCTTGATTCAACTGGCTTGGCTCCGGGAAGGCGGGGCTTTGTGACCTGATTAAGGCCGCTCGCGCCCGCGACGCAATCTACGTCTCTCCCGCGCGCGTGCTTTCTGATCACTACCTATTCTTAATTAAGTCACGAAGCGCCTTCCAACCGTCAAAGGATAAAAAGTATGACACAAGCGCGATGCGCGAGCGGAAGCGACTTCAATATCTGTCTGCAAACCACGCGCTCCAGTAATGACATGTGCCCTACCGCAGCGCCTATTGTCCTCGCGATGAAAACCATCCGCCTTCGTCCGGGACTAGACCTTAGCTAGGATAGCTGTTTGAGAAATGAAAACAATATGAGTGACCCGCAGTGAATCTGGGCGAGAATAATACATGAAAACAATGGACAATAGAGCAATGAACGCTAAAATGAAGTAAGAATTGGGCGTTCTGGGGATGGTTTACGAGTAGATCGTAACCACTTCGGCTCCAGTACCTCGTACAAGTAGCACACGCTTCAATCCTTCTGTCAACGCTTCGATGAACTCCATATCTGGAAAAAAGAGAAGTACAAGTACGCGTTGTCAAGAAAAGATCCTAGTGTTTTCATGCTTACAGTATGAATCCGAATCCTGGTCAGGTGGTCCTGGTAAGTTGACAATCAATAATTGGCAATCTGCCGACTTGTCCTTCATCAATTCGTTGAGTTTCACTGCCGTGTGCATTTTGTGGACGTTATAACGGCGTTTTCGGCGTCGTTCCTCGCTATCGACTTCCAAAGTGCCATTTCCAGGTTTGTGATGCTGAATTGATAATCTAACATTCTAGAAATGAAAATTGAAATAAAAAGCGGACAAAAATCACGAAGAATGCCTACAATCTAGCAATGAATTCTTTCTGAGTGAAGTATTTCAAAACATCAGGTATTACGGAAGGTTAACCAAAATATTTTCATTCCTACGGGGGTTGATGGAAAAACTGTTTCGTTTTAGAGTTGATTTTGATTGCTTCCGTAAACGCAAAAATATTTTTGTTCATTGTACATTAATATTCTACATATTATTTTCTTGAAACCCAAAGCCATTTCCCATGAAGCACATATAGGGGTGTCACTCGTAACACAATAGTGAAATTACACACAACGCGCAACACCTCATGGCCACTATCGTAGAATTTAGATAAGCGTTTCGATTATTGAGTCACAATACCACTTGTACTTGTTTATACGTGTCTAAACTCGAAAAGAGGAGAAAAAACAAAAAAGTTTCTTGGGATTCGCAATTTTTAGCCAATATGTCGTGTGTTGACGTGCACGTTGTGCAGTACACGTGCTGAACAGACCATACAAAACTCACATCATTCAACTCCTCATCGCTAAAGCGCACTCCTTTATGCCCTATGCTAGCCGTCTTCTTCTCCTCAGTATCTTGCTCTTCTGCCACAACTTCTAGAGTCTTTTCAAGAGGGAGAATCTAAAAAAAATTTGTATAGTGAGAAATTGAATCCAAACATTAATTTTATTACCATTTCCTCTTCATTAATCTTGCTGAGCTTTCTTTCCCTTACGACATCCTCAATATGCGACTGTAGATCCTTTTCTCTGTCGGATTTATTCAGACTCTTTAGAAGTTTTGTTCTTTCTTCCATTTTCAGCGTTCTTTCATAGGTGTAATCAGAGATATCAGAGTCGGGCTGAAAAATATACACAAGTATTTCAGAAAAAAAGCAAAAAATAGATGAAACTTACCATTTCTATGACGTAGACTTGTGCTTCTATACGTAAATGATACAGGAATTTCTCAAGATCCGATTTCATTTGTACATTATTGTCCTGAAAAGAATTCAATGTACGGTAGGAGTACGGTATCACATCGAAAATATGCAAAGGCACAATAAGGTATGACCAACAACTAAGTTCTGTCATCCCACTAAAAAGCATCGAAAGCACTATTTCTATGGTTAATAATATTCAAACTTTGAAAAGCTGTTATAAGCAAATGAACACTAAAACACGATTTTTATCTAGACCTGTGCCTGTTGAAGCTTTTCTGCAGCTGTAGATAGGGATTGATCCTGATATGAGGAGAAATGAAGAATTAAAAAAAGACTGAGGAACCACAGTTTGTTTCAATTGCAGTGTCCCTTGTGCATGCGGCTATGCATCCGCAACGCGAGCGCCCTCTACTGACCATCGGTAATTGCCAGACTTATCCTGTCCAACCGGTTTCGGTTCACGGTTTACCCCATTCACTATTGGTCAGTTCACTGATTTGACCAATAGCGAATGAGTGAACCGGACGAAACGTTGAATCGAATTCTGGCACCTGCCTTCGATTAACGAGGCGATTTGACTGCTCAATTCAAACGCGCGCAAAGCCGTGCGAAACACACGCGAGGCGGCTGGCAGACCGAACAGGGACAGTACGACTGAGACAGACTATACATTGAAATGAGAGATCAAAAAGTTGAGAAATCTTAACTTCTGTCAAGAGCTAAAAACTTGACGTATATTTCTAAATTTCTTATTTCTCAATTCTTAAGTATTTATAGAGTGCTACTAAATTTTCTTATCAAAAATCGAAAAATATCTTTACCACCAACCTCTAATTGAGCAATGGCGAATAGCCTTATTACTGTATTCTTCCATGTTTTATGTTGCTTCAAAAGGAATGGTAGCAACATCAACAAACCACCATCGTGCACCACCCACCTGCAAAAAAATTATCAATTTTTACGAAAAAAAAACGAATGGCTCCAACTTCGTAGCGATATAGGAAAACTGCGCACTGCGGCGGCACGGTTTATAGAACCGCAGAGAGACAATGCGGATGGAAGAGACGCAGGCAGCTACAACCGCGACGCCGCAGCGATGCAAACGCTTTGTCTGCGCTAATCATTCCGCAACTTTATTGTGATTTTTCAGCCACCCTGTCAAAAAACCTTACCAGACATCGAGGTAACCGGACACCTTGGTATTGGATGCAGGGAATTGAGCGACATTCTTCGGGACAAGGATGGCGCACCTAAAAAAAGCACTTATCGATCGGTTTTGAGACACTTTCATTGATACAATTCAGTGAAAGAGGTATTCAATTTTATACAAATACCAGACAACGGGAAAAATAGTAAAATTTTCCATGCAAGTATAGAACCCTAAGAACGCTCTAAAAACATGAAGACTGTGTTTTCTCACTGCCCCAAACTTTTATAAAAACCTATTTTTGGAGCTTCAAAACTTCAAAATAAATTTATACGAAGTTCTTCGAGACTTTTCCTCACTTTGCAGCAGAAATAGCTCTCAGTGCATTAACGAACTGATGTCCGACATGCCATGAGTGTTCCGTGTTCCAGGATTCTGGCCATGATATCATTACGGTATTGTGTCGAAGTCCACCCAAACCGGAAGTCTAAAAAATATTCTTTGTCCTTTTTGCGCTGTTCTGCAACAATGTCGTCATTATAATCTTCTTGAAAGCAGCATCGCATTGTAAAAAAATCTTGTATAAAAGTTGTTACTTTCAAGTCGCATTTAGAAAAAGCGCAGAAGGTCTCCTACAATGCAAACGGTACTGCATAAATTCAAAAATGTTTAAAATGGCGCGTTTTCAGAAAAAGTTTGAAAATAGCAAGAAACTAACAAGTTTTTCCAGAAAATTATTCTTAAGTTTTTTTTTCAAATCGCAAATTTTTACCTGTACCAGACAGCTAACTCCCTCGATAAAATTTTCCGTTACTAGCACGTCCCCAAATCCTTTAATTTTGTTCTTCTTCAATAGCAAATCCAGGTTCTGCAAAGTAAAGAAGTTTTCTTCGTCGCCTCTCAGATAATTAATTCACGAGGGCTGATGGCGTCACAAACCTTTTGTTGAGCGGCAGCTTCGTCAGCATCTCGTGCAAAATCACCTTCAGTGCACATAGCGACTAATGTTAGACCCTGAAATGGGGTGATTTTTAGAAACTTCGCGATTTTTCAGTGTTTAGCTCAACTTTGTCACCATTGCATTTAAGGTTAAAAGAAAAGAACTAAATTTTTTCGAAAAAATAATTCCATCAACTTTGAAGTTGAAGGCACCCGCGCCCACGAAATGCAGACTTCTTTGGTGAATACTGACTGATTGGGAGGACTTGAATAAGCCATCACCCAAGTTAAAGCACATATAATTCACTCTTGAATGAGATATTCTACTCTAAACTCTCGTCCAATATCGTAGAACGCTCTGAGATTACGGTATCGGGCCTGAGTTCAAGCTAATATTTCTCGACTATAAATAAATCTTACGAGCTGCTGCTTAAACAAAGGCTTCATCAAATCCTACCAATCAGTTACACCCAGGGTTTAATTAGTATTTCACTTTTTTGGAACAACATCTCACCTTTCCAGCCTTCAGCTGACTGACGAAGGATAGAATACCATGTGTACTGGGAGAATCGGTATTCTCCAGTAGTACAAGTAGCTGAGGTCTCCAATTCCTACTATGTTGTGGTTTGTTGTCCAAATTCAACAGAGCAAACCTTAAAGGGCTCAATTTGTTATTAATTTTCCCGCCAAAACTTCCTTTAACAAACCTGGCTGCACTAAGGCCTAGACCACGCAGGCCATCTCCCCATTCTTTTTCGGCACCGGCATATTCAATGTACTTGTAGACAGCAGCACCGATGAAGATAGCAATTAGGGCAAAGTGCCAAGCTGAGATGAACATTACAGCAATGCACAGGAATGCCCCGAGTGAGGATAAGGTCCTGGAACGAAAGAATCATGTTATGGGTGATTTTATCAAGGGTGAGGTAAACCCATACCAATGAAAATATTTGAACGATGGCCGCCATCCAGGCGATTTGAGCAATGATTGTAGAGCACATGCAGTGTTCACACCCAAATAGCACATCAGGAAGAATCTAAAAATTGAAAATTGGTTTTTCGGCTATTTTTGAAGTTTCGCGTAAATAATGGTCCTAAACTTACTGGGTGATAAGAGCTGTGATATTCTCAATAACAGCGATGAGAATACCTAACCAACAGATGAGAATCGTGACGAAAATTGCACGAATCGGTTCACCACGGCTATCCATTTTACGGAATACACTCAGGAATGGAATTACATCATCTGAAAAAGAGTTATTATTTTTTTCGATCAAAATCGTTTTTTTTAAATAATAAGGTCTATTTCAGGGACAGGGTCTCTTTTGCGTGCAGCTACGCATCCGCAGCGCGAAGCCTCATTTCTTGAAATTCGATCGATAAGGTCTGCTGGCCATTTGAGTCGAACGCGCGCAAACGCCGCGCGGCCCAGACGCGAGGCGGATGTGCAGATCGAAAGCGGACATTATGATTGAGACGAATTGTTTTTGAGTTTTTGTAAGTTCAAACATGTTCAAGTTCTTTGTATGTGACCCTCCCCCCCCCCGCCAACTCCTTCTCCCTTTCTCCCCCTAATTTTGAAAAAAAATTACTCCCAACCTCTTATTTACTAATGTTACGATCTCTTTACAAACAGAAAGTGACAACTTGCTGACATTTAGCTGTCAACGACCCCTCTCAATCATTCGACCCCCCCCCCCCCTCCCTTTCACTATACGCTTGTCACAAATAGTTGAGTAGTTGAAACCCCCGATGAACGAATCCATTCAACGTAATCATGCGGCTACCGTACACCAACATAACATCCGTCAAAAGCGCCCGTAGTCAAAAACGCGCCAAATGTTGTTTTCCGGCACATTTGAGTGATGAAAGAAGTTGTTGAAAAATTCATGAATTGCATGTGTTGGACGCAAAACACACTAGTAAACAGCTAGTAACGTATTAGTAAAGTTGGTTGTTGGTTTTTTGTAGCAAATTGGTTGTAAATAAAATCCATACTAAGGTGGAATAGAGTGCAATGAATTGACACAACTATTGAAGTTTCAAAAAAGAGAAACCCTTTGCACGGATAAAAACATGGAAACCCGATTTGGGCAAAAAATTAGACAATGGACTGAGTACTTCCCCCTCCCTCCCCCTCCTCCCCCTCAATTCGCCTTCTAAACTTTTCAAGTAGACAGTTTAAAACTGATATTGCGCTTGAACTCTGTTTTTTGAAAATTTTCGCTGCTCGATATTTATTTTTCATCTCTTGACATATGAATTTTCCAAAAAAAAGCTTACCGGAAGCGATAGCTTGTAGTAGTCGAGGTGCTCCGGTCAACGATTGCATACCAGCTCCTATGGTGGCTCCAAGGCAGCCCCACTAAAAATATCAACAATAATACAATTAATTACAGTTATATGTTTTTTTGTCAAAGGAATGCCAAATAGTCCGAAAAAGCCTTGCTGCTGATGAATACAATCCTAATGTATTGCGATTTTGTGTTAGGCAAGGGACATACCTCACGCAATTTCAGTCGCCACGCGATCTGGCAATTTGCCAGATGTCTTCAAATTTAATACTGGTAGACCCCATGCACAGCATGTATAGCTTTCGTAGGTTGATAAAATGCCCCACCTTCCGTACATTCAGAAACCCCGTAGGATGAGTTATGAACATTTGGAGTATTGCCAAATCGCGTGGCGACTGAAATCGCGTGAGGTATGCCCGAGGCCTTAAACATGCAAGAATAGCTGTAAAGCGCGTTTGAGATGAGTTTCAAAAAAATCTCCTGGGATTCTAGCCCAGGCATTCATTGCCTAAACACGTTATGTTTTCCATAATCCCGGAAATTTTTTCTTGGTTTATGGGAAACATTTTAGCCATGCTTTCCAAGAAGAATGAGATGCTTTCTAAGGGGCAAGAGATGTCAAGAATTATCCCGAAAATGTTTTTGCGAAGTTTTTAATCCTCAACAATTGCCACTGCAAATTCTGCAATCATTAAGCGTCCCTCTACCGGTTCAGTTTTTCAAATCTAATTTATAAAACCCTCAAAGAGACGTTGTTAATTTCAAAATGCACTTTCTTTATGCAACATCCTCGATTTCTTTTCAAAGCCTCCTTCACGCTTTTTCCTAGAAAAATCTGGCGTCTCACTGCTATATTCAATTAGGAATGCCGTTGTGCACAATTACTAATGAACTCTTTTTGCACCGCTCGCAACGTCTGTTGCAGTGATGAACAAGGAGACAAAGAGAATGAAAAAATACAAAGAGAATGAAAAAATACTTACCAGAATGACTGTCGGAAATGGCCATGCTATCTCAGATATCGTCAGTTTTCCCATACCAGATTGCCCGTATTTATCCCGGATGAACATTTCGGACACAGATGAGCCGAAGACAATCACACCGCAAAAGTCTGAAGAAAAACATTGTAAAATGGCTTGAAAGTCGCAATAGGGTGTTTCTGACCCTTTTGCAGAGGATTAGGGGAGGTGTCCTGATATAATTTTTTATAAGAAAACCGTATAGCATAAATCAGCGGTTAAACTTTTTGTAAACATGCTTGTATGTTGTCTTACGCTTCCTGCCAACGTTAAAATTTCAGATACTAATCAGTTTTGGTTTTCTTATAAAATAATTCGAAAATGTATACTACAATCCCGGTATGGAGTTTGAAAATGCTTTTTGCAGGTATTTCGAGCTCAAGAAATTTTTTATGGTAAAATACATCTTCAATTGAAACTACCCTTGATGGTAGTTTGTCACTGGTTAGATAAAAGCTCTGCTGACGAGAATTAATTTTTTCAGAAAAAAACCCGTCAAAGCTGGTATTAACTTATTTTCCAAGTTAATGAGTTTGCCACAAAAATCATGTGTCAATTCATGCTTCTGAGTAAGAAAAAGAAACTTGCCACTCATACAGAAAAAAACAGAAAAAAGTTTTGCCCTGGGACTAGAGTTTCTGCAGCAGACATGCAAGTTTTTTCATCTCGGTTAAAAAATTTTTCCCGGAAATTGCATTTGCAAGGCATTCCATGGCTTGTTTGGTTTGGCGAAATATAACTCGAGGCCGACAAAAATGTGAAATTTGAGCAGTTTTTTTTCATGCTGAACTTGAAGGAAATTTTTCTTGAGTGAATTTCTGTTCATGAGGTTTCCCTTGCTAATGAATTCGAAAAATACACATAACCACTTTGACACATTGTTTTTTAGAAGACATTGCGTGCCAGCTAGAATTAATTTTAGATAGTAAAAACCTGAAGTAGACTTGATGGAGCTGTACACCAAAAAAGAACAAGAATCGGAAGTGTACATTTGATATTTTACAATTAAAATGATCGCATTACTTTTCAGACAGACTTTTTCATTTTTGTACACAAAATCTGAAATGAGTTATGCAATTTCAGCTACAAAAAGACCATTTTTTAACAATTCTCCCAAGTCAATTCCATTTCCACCACTTGCGACTTAATTTCTTTCTTCAAACCAACCATGATAATGGCTCGCAAATGCAATTTCCGAAAATCTGCTCGACGAGTCGAAAAACTATAATGGTTATGCGTCCCGTGACTTTAGAAGATATTTGCACAATTCCTTGCAAAATAGGAAAAAATAGAAAGAAAGCAAACAAAAAGGTTTTTGCATTTTTCTCGCTTTAGAAACATTTGACATTGAGTCTTGGGTTGTTGTAAATTTATTTAATCATTATTTGAGATTTTTTAGGGTCGAATAGAATATTTTCATGGAGAATACCGTCAATTACTCGTCGTGACTCCCCCCCCCCCCTCCCTGTTATCGTCTTTCAAATAGTAGATCTGCTGATCTTTTGATAGCTTGAAAACCGGATTTTTTTTGTCTTACTCGTTGCAGAAAAATACTTGCATCAGATTTTACTGCGGAATTTTTTTTCACGAAAATCAGCAAAAAATTTCCTGTTTCAAAATTCAGAACAGAATCTGTATCAAATTCTAATACAAATTTCCCTGCTTCAAAAATCGACGCAGAATTCCCTGTATCATAATGAGCAATTAGGTGTTGTACTGAAAGGTTAATAGTTGACTTACACACGAGACTTGTTGATATCTGAGCTGCTAGGGTCCCAAGTGGAATCGATTTCGACGCGTCACGAAGATTTCCAGATCGGTTTGAGCCGGCCATAATTCCTAAAATAAAAATTAGATATTTTGAAAAAACTTGGCACAACTGATTCCTAGAAATTTGGGGGTCACGGCATTACCTAAAAAAATATGATCAATGACCATTCTTGATTTTTGAATATGTAAGTGATACTTTATTTCTTTGAATTTTGCCCTAATAAAAACTTCTACTGAACGATGATTATCATCCCTTCATCCGAGAGTATAACCCTTGGGAGTTTCATGGCGAAAGCCAATTTTCGTGCAATGATTGGCTGTCACACGCAGATTTCTCTGTCGTTCACATTATTCTTCGGGTATATATGACTAAAAATCAACGTTAGGACAAGGAAGTGCAAAAAAACGCTGTAGTCCGACTTGGCTAATTTTTAAAGACAAACAGCTTTCAGAATCTTGAAAAATTGGGTGTAAAGGAGGAAGGGAGCAAAATCTCGCATAATTTTATCCAAGTATGTACACATCTATCTATCAAATATATATCGATCAACATCCTGGTAGGGCCGTGTTCTACCCTCATGCGCCCGATCGGGAGCCTTCGCGTGATCGGGCGCGCACCTGATCTTGGGAGATGGATGAGTGCCGCACCGGGTAGAATGAACCCTTCCCAGGACAGTCAAAAGTCCAACTTTTTGAAATAACTCTACCTTACTCAGTGTAGATATTTCGCTTTTCAATGCTTTCCCCCTCCCTCTCCTTCTTTGAACCTGCTGCCCTCATTTCTGCAAAGTTGCTCTTCATTTCTTCACGAGACAATTTTCGCATAGCTCAGCTGCGATTGAATTAACATAGAGCCCTGAGGGCGCTTACCAGCCAACCTCCCATCGTCAACAACATATTTCAGCCTGCGGCGGCTGCTGTGAAAACTTTGAGCTGCACCGAACAATCCTCAAGCACACTTATATGAGTCGTAAGAACCGTTTTGGGAAGACTTTCTAATTTGCAGCATTCGTATTCCTTGAACATTGCATGCGGGAAATTACAGCCATATAACTGAAGTTTGAAACAGGAAAGTTTGGAATGGCAAATGCGTTTAGGTAGTCAGGAAAATATGAGAACTGGAGTGGGGGCACGAACTCCGCCAGTTTTGAGCCGCTTCCGCTGACAACTGATCCTTTTGCAATGTTGTTACATGTCGTTGCAGGACCAGTAGTCCGCGGAGGCGGTATTTCCCACCTTTTCGCTTAGCTCATGGGATTCTTTAAAAATCGTTCGAAAAATTCTTCCTCTGGAGAAGCATTAAGTTTTCAATACCTCCTCATAGAATTGCAGCTATTCATATGTATAGCGTGTAAAACAGGAACAAGGCAAATTTCATTTTAAAATAAAGACCAATCCCAAATTGCCAAAAAAATTTCCTTTCTGCGTATGTCCATTTTTTCTCGATTACAGGTTTACAAAGAATAATTATTTGAAAGGATTTCTTGCCGGGTTGTACTAGCAAAAAAAAATCATTTGAAAAATTTTAGCCTCTCATATTTCCAATTAAAATAAATCCAAAATTGCACTCCCACAATTTCACACACAGTGTATGAGTATTGATCCCAAATTTTTCAAAGGGAAGAAAAATAGGGATATTTCAATCCGAACTTTCAAAAAAAAAACGAAAGGAAAAAACTACTTATGAGTTTTTGTCCAGGGTTATAGTAGCAAACGAAAATGTTCGAAAAAATTTTTGCCTTTTATATTTTTAGTGGAAAAAATTCAAAATTGAGTTTTTCACACATATATAGAAATTAGGTAATCGCGGATTTTCTTTACGGGGGAGGAAAAAGAAAAATAGGCCGATTTTTTCATAAGGATATGTTGGATGACATTCAAAAATAGCAGCTTGAGATTTCACAGAATAAGAAAATGCAGTCCAGATTTTTCACCGATAGGCAAATGTGCGAGTAATTATTTACAAACTGATATTTGCTATTGTTTTGACTTTTTTGTTTAGAGAATTTGGGACTCGCAAATGGTTGATATTTCCAGCTTTTTCACATGTCAACGGAGAAATCTAGAAATTGCAATCCAGATTTTTCCACAGAGTGAAAAGGCGATAAGAAATCACGAAATTGCAGCCCGACTTTCCAAAAGATAGGCAGGATAGTTAGGTTTGGGGTATGAATGGTAAATTCTTCCACAGAGTAAAAAAAAAATTAAGCTTTTTCGAGCAAGTTTCTTTTTACAACATAAATTTACCGATACCTTTCCCTTTCCCCCTCCCCATTCTTCCCTCATTTTCGTTTCCCCAACTCATCTCTTTCGCAGCAGTCTATGCACTTTAAGCTGTTTTGCATCTTTTTGAAAATCCACGATGATTTAGTGCAGAAGCTGAACAAATCGAATTTGACTGCTTTACCACCAATAGCAGCAGAATGCGTCGTTGTTGTTTCTTTCTTGAGTTAAGAAAGTGCAAAGTGAAAAATTTTATTATGCAAAGGAACAATACGCGACGTAGGGAAAGCGCCAGACATGACAAATCTTTTTGAGCCTCTACTCCCTCCCCCCCCCCCCGTGCTAGAAATTAGGTTCCAAGTATGAGGTTCGGCCAGCTCAATCCAACGCAGCAAATGTTTTTAGACCTATAATCAAAGCCTCAGGCAATTTATGGCCGTAAAACACAAACCCAAACTTTTTGTGAAATGTGCGATTGCAGAATTGAATTGCTGTTACCGTAACCCTTATTTCAATTGCTTCATAGGCTTAGCTTTGAATACATGCGATGAACATAAGAAGTATCATTACGACTAGCTATTAAAGTTGACTATGGCATTTTGAAAGCGGGAAAAGGCTTGGAAATTTTCATTCTAGTTTATTTTAGTTTCGAAAATGGCCGGAGCATTGAAATCATCAAAAAGTGTAAAAAAATTTACCAGTCGCAGATGGGAAGAACACGCCAATGAGAATCATGAAAGATGTTGTCGAGTCGGAAAAGATGTAGTAGCCGGTAGATCGTTGTCGATCACTTCGATCCTGAAATTCGAAATATTGTCGCTCATATCACAAGAATAGCAAAAATTGATCAATAATTCGATAATATGGATTTACACAGAAATTAGAGAGCTCAGACTAGCAAAGATATGCCATGAACCCAGCTCTATGATGAAATTGGTTGCTAACATTTGTAGAATCCAATATGAGTTTACCATATTGATCATATTAGTACAGACTACAGTAACCTAACAGTATTTCAACAAAGTAACGCTGGTAAACTATTAATTTTTGGCTAAGAATTCAAGAAAAAATTGGCCCTTGATTAACTGCAGCCAGACCATCTTTTTTTGATTGGCGAAGCATGTCTGAGTCATAATTACAGTAATCTTACAGTACATAGCCTCTTACGGTAATTTCTAGCCCCTCGATATAATGTGTTTGTTCAGTACCAATTTTCTGGTCATTAAATCCATCAAAACTTTCATGTTGTTGATTTCAGGCTACATTGCAAAATTATCACATTATCAGGCTACACTAGCCCTACCGTAACGATACAGTCGATTGATACAGTAATACCTCCCCTACATACGCTTTGAGCTTTACGAACTTGGCGACTCAAACCATCGAAGATATTATCTTACTAATCTTTGCAAACTACCACGCTTTGAAACTACAGTAACCCTACAATAACCCTACACTACAATAGCCCAAAAAAGTTATGTCTTATACTCGATACAATACGAGTTCAGCTTCTTAAATTCGGTCATTAAAAAATCAAAAAATGCTAAATTCAGTCATTTTTGGCTGCCAAACCAAATCATCACATTTTCTTCCCAGACTACACTAACCTTACAGTAACCCAGTAAGTAATCTCTTACCCTTGGATCCTTCGACAGCACATCACCAGCTCGAACATGTTTTGGCCACAAGTTGTCGAAAAACACTCCGCTACCCATTCCTTTGATGGCACGCTGCAAATAGGATTTTATTGGTTTCAAATTTTCATTTTTTATGTATTTTTTCAAATTTTATGCCCCTGTCTGTATACACATAGCTAACCGATGCCGTCATCTTTAATGGAATAGAGAAGAGTTCTCTTCCCATTACACATGCATTAAGCTGCGCAAGCAAAAGTTAGAAAAAACGCTATCCTTGCGCCGGAGAACAACGTAGGTCAATTTCCTTCCATAAAGCTCTTGTCATGGATCAGAATGATAAAGCGGAAATTGATAGCTATGTACGTCAGTGGAGGAAGTAGACTTGGGGGCAAAGATTAATCTATATAATGGTTTGCAGAGTGCTTTAATGCTCATAAAATTATTTGCAGATTTTGACTTTTTGCAGGCTTAAGATTTTGGAAAAAAGCTGCAAAAGGCAAGGCATAGAAAGAAATTGCAAACAGAAAGTGCTAGAAAATGATTAAATTTCATTCGAAAATCTATATCACCACATGGATTTGTTAGACATTCACAAATTGTACATAAATAACTTCTTTCTTTTATTATTTCTTTCAAAAAGAATGTTTCATTTGATAATGGCCATGTTATAGCAATATATTTTTGGTTATATAAAAAAATGGAAAGAAAATGCTGAATTTGAGAGATAAGAATCTGTTAGTGGAAGGTGTTATAAGAAAGGAGTGATAAAAATTTGGAGCTAAAAATCTATTTCACAACCTCTAGATGCTTACATATATACAGCACTAATGGATTTTGTAAATTGTATATAAACTGTTTTAGTGTATATTTTTATTATTATTATTATCATATTTTTCCTACACACTCTTGTTTCTTCTGGCAGCAGGTCCAAGGAAACGGAACGAAAAAAAATTTGCGGGCTCCCAAAATTTCAACTGTTAGTCGATGTGTGGCAAAGTATTTATGTTAGTTTTGCAGCAACTTTTGTTAGTTTAATTTTTTGGATTATTTTTTAGCTGAGCTTATATCCAGCAACTCAGGATGCTAGAGCACATGTTATGTAGGTGCACAAAAATAAAACAAAAAACTCATAGATGAAAGAAACTTATAAATAGCACCCGGATTCCCAAAAAACGGGACGTAATTTTGATAGTTTCCCGTAAAACTCCGTTAATCTATCTATTTAATATTTTATCGCCACTATTATAATTTCATTTAGCACTTCATTCATTGATAGTCCATCTATACTTTGAGTAAAACTTTCCCGCTTGACTTGATGTTACCCTTAGGGACCCGTCATATTTTGCCGAGAAAAGCCCAAAACCGTCCAAAAAGCCCAAAAAAGACCAAAAAAAGCCCGAAGAAGCCCAAAAGCGCCGGAACGCAGAAACGAACTCTTGGTAGAATTACGACATTATTTTGATGTGCAGACGACAGAAAATCAAGCTAAAAGACTCGGTTGCGAAATCAGCACACATGGCTCAGCGTCAAAACAGATGGAACATTTCGGCTCTTTTGGGTTCTTGAGCTCTTTCGGGTTTTTGGGCTTTTTCGGGCTTTTCTGGGATTTTTTGGGTTTTTTTCGGGCTTTTTGGGCTTTTTTCGACGAAGTATGACGGGTCCCTTAAATAGACTTGTTGATCCCCTTACAAATGCCCACAAATGATTGACGGCATCAAATGTGGTCTCGGATTTCAAGCCGCGAAGATGATCGCTGCTGAAATTGATACCGGCTGGCGACAAATGTTTTTTCACGTCGCATGTGGGATTAGTTGCTGTGATTGCTAGGATAAAAGGAAGACAACAATCTGACAAATACATGTTAGAAATGGAAAACGAAAAATACAAAAATAAAAAAAAAGTTTGGATAAAATGTAAGAATAAACTGAAAATGCTGTTCTCTTGTCATCACAACTCTATCAGAGATTGGATTGAAACGCAGGAAAAACACCTTGGGAGTTGAAAACAAGGAAGTTAACTTAGAGTTGAAACGGGAAATATATAAAATAATTTAGACTTAAAATTTCGAAAATGTTTTGGCGGAGGTACTCGTGAGAAAATTACTTGAATTCAAAACATAGGAATAATCAAGCCTTGAGACGTAAAAGTAATATTTGATGTTGAAATTTGAAAAGAATTTTCTGTGACTACATAAATATTTGGCACAATAAAATTCTAAAAATTGAGGTAAAGTACAATGTCAATGTACATGACCTCAATTTTTAGAATGTTCTACATGTCAATTTTTTCCTTGATGTAGCGCAATGTCTGCATTTACACACCACTTGGCACTTTGAATTTGATATTGTTTTGAAAGCAGTAAACTTTTCAATAACTGCATCCCGCTCTTCATTTCTTGTTTTTATTGTCTAGTATGCCGTAAGAACCAACTCGGTTGCAAGCAATCCATTGAACTAGTATCGTTGAAACGGGAAATTTAGTTGATTTTGTCAAAGAAAATTCTCTTCAGAAAATTTGTAACTTTGAAAAATGCAATAAATTGAAGAAAACTGCATCAAAATGGTTTTAGCGAAAGGGATAAATTCAGTTCGAGTAAAAAATTTTTGTAGAAATATTCGTGACCTGAAGCAAAAAAATGGACAAAAAATAGAAAGATAAAATAGCAGCGACAACATTATAAAATCATGCATATGTTTACCACTATGCAGCATATGATTGATTCTTTTCCACCCCCTCCCTCCTTTGCTTCCAATTTTTCTCTCCCCCCTTTTTTTCCGCGCATTTCTTGTGACTTTCGCGTAAACTTTTATGGGCAGACTCACGTGGTTATGTACATATTTGCACAATCCCTTACAGCCATCAAACCTTTCGCGTCACGATAAGAGCAATGCGATTACAATCAGTCCATGCTCTTGCTTGCAAAGAGCAACACTCGTGCATGGCTTTAGAGCTGCTTTTTATGGGCACGGAGGCAATTTCGGATTTTTTGTTGAAAGTGGTTAAATAAATAATTCGAGACATGACGTCAAACACTTTAGGCTTTCGAAGCAAAGCTTTGACCTTGGAAAGTTGGGTTTTTTAAAACAATTTCCAAAATCACAGAAATTTGGATTTTCAAGAAGTTTCGCACCGGAAAAGAAGAAAAAAAATAATACAAGTCATGACGTCAAGAATACATGCATACTGTCCATTCAAAAGAGCGCTGGAGTCTTGAGAAGAAGTAATTTCTATAAGAAGTTGAATAATTTCAGTCATAGAACAGTCTTTGGAGAATTTCATCACGCAATAAAATGAATTTGAAAAATATGTATAAAAAACTACAATTCCACAGATTTTTCCTGAAAACAATGCTACAAAAAGTTCTGAACATCTAGAAATATTTTTCTGTAAAACAATTTCAGTTTTGTAGGTTTGAATACATTTTAATAATTTACAACCAAATCAGAAATTAGTCATTTTTTTGACTCATGTAGATCAAAATTCGTATCTCCCCCCCCCTTCCCCGGCAACTTTAGATAAAGGAATAATCCATACTAACGCGCACATCGTATTTTACATCTTGTTGTTTTTGTTCTCATACTATTTTCCAATTCATATTCAAATTTTTCACACATCGTAGGTCACAAGGTCAGAGTATAGAGGTTACCAGTCTAATTAGAGGACCATGCAATTGCATAGCTTAATTAATTGAATTATTAATTTTTCGCGGGTCAAAGATAGCAGCTCGAAGACATACGACCCGAATTGTGGGTTGCCGAATAATTCACCAAATTTATTCCCTAATCAAATGAATAATAAATTTTTCGGGGTTAAAGACGGCATCTTCAAAAGAAATTTTTCTACTTTCTTTTTTCCTTTAGAGTTTATTGTGTTTTTCCTTTGGCGGCATCCTTCCCCAATTCCCACATAAACCAAGCAAAAACTCGGTCACGAAGATTTCGTGCACCCCTTCCCTCAACGGCAATTTGTCAGCTGTTGCGTATGCAATGGATCAGTGAACAACTGCTCAACATAGCGCAAGACCAAAGAACATCGTAAGGAGGAAAAGCGGAGAAGAATATACGATGAGGAAGGAGCACGTGGCTGGAGGTGAAACGGGAATTTCCTGGCTGGAATGTCTATTTACCTACTTGCTTGGTTTTTTCTTGGAAGAAATTATTTTGATAAATCTTTCACAAAACGGAAAGTGAATTTGATTGGGAAAGTCGCATACAAATACGATTTTACATTCTACAGAACAGCGCTAATTTTGTGATTACGATAGGAATACGGTAGCTGCCAAATTGCGTAATTCAATATTTTATCGAAATTAGTTTTTTCAGAGAATATTGCTTAAATAATATTATTACCAATAGCTGTGCTGAAGAACTCTCATAAAGAAGTTTCGAGCAAACTCAAATTCTTGGCACATACCGTACTGCTATCGTAACCCAGGAAATTTCACTACCACGAAAATTACTATGGCATCGCGTAAGCAGCGTGCCATAGAGTTTGGACGAATAAGATAAATAAACATTGGATGAGGAAGGCAGCAAATAAACAGCTTTTTTGTTTCCACAGGATGGCGCCATTTTCTGAGGTTACGGTGGGTGTACAGTACCAAAAATTTACAGAATTGTAGGTCAACTACAACAGTACCAAAATATCTGTTATCTTAAACGTAACAAATGTTCTTAACTCAAAATTTTTAAAACCAGAAAAAAACTTACCTCGAGTCGAATTGCCGGTAAATTGCTACCTCGCCATACTTTAACGTTCTTCACTCGATCATAGTATGGATCACATGTGCCATTGTCCGCGCAGAATAACGGTCGTAGTCCGTCTGCAGTACAATTCGGCCGTATATGCGTCGATTCATAGTAATTTGTCACGTCAACTGGTCGATCACCCATCATACAAAATCTAGAAAATAAGATAAGCTAAATCAAAATGAGGCGCACTTTAGTACAGATTGACACTTACTGAAGCTGATCACTTCCGTTGAATCGCACGAAAGACCCGAGGAAAGCAGAAAATATACAGAATAATACGACGAACACGAGCGGCAAGGCGAATTTGTTGACAACCTTAAAAAATCAAAATTTTTCGACTCTCAGCATATAAAGATCAGCAGAAAAAGCGAAATAGTTGAAGTATGACAAAAGTGTGGGAGCTTACCTTCACTCCGGCTAAGACTATCAACGAGACCCCGAATAATATAGCGGAACCAAACAACCGGAAATTATTGTAGATACTTTCGAAAAGTTTCGCTTCCGGCATGATGTAGAGCTGAAAATGGTAAAGATATGAGTGAAATTAGCAAGATGCTAAAAACTAGCTTTTTGTCAATTTCGAAAAATTTGTTCATTTTGTTGCATTTAGATAACACAAATCTGCGCTCTCACTCAAGGTCACCCCACAATGAGCGCGTTCCGTAGATCAACTGCAAAAATATACCTTTTATGAAACAGCAATTATGATAGCAACGCAAACAATATGCTATTTTATCCTAGTAAAGAAAATTTCAGGTGGATTAAAATCAATTTTAGTTAGTTGCATTATAGTTAGAATTAGTTTGGTTCTTTCCCTTTGTTCTAGTTCAATTTTGGTATTCTAGAAATTCCTTTTTTTTTTCGTAGAAAATTCTTTGAACAGTGTAACTGAAAAAGAGATTTGAAAAAGGTGATAATTTTTAGTAAGAAGCATTTGTGAACTTTTTAGCTAAAAAAAACACTTCTGGTGGATAATCGAGCCGCTGCTTTTCCCTTTATTATTTTTTCTTATTTCTAAGATTTTCTGAATAAATTCATCAAAACATTCGTTTCCTGACTGTAGTTTGAAGCTTCAAATATGGGTGTCAATACACTAAAAAAATTTCAAATTCTGAAATACATTCTTGGAATGGATATTTTGCTTCTTCAGTCTCAATTAATAGAATTTAAGTGTAGAAATTTTTTTAATCTTTAAAATAAGCAAAATTCAGAGATGACGATATATTTCCGCTTCATCGTATTCATATATGCTCTACAGTGCGAAGCACTAAGTGGTCGAACAAACTGATCACAGCGCAAATGTGGGTTTTTGAAGTAGAAAATGCATGTTATAACTTTTGTCACAGTTGAAAAAGAAGAAATTATGAAGTTACTCATTCAAAATTCAAGATTTTAGCATGCAGCTTTTAAGATGATTCCCCGCTTTTTTGGCTACTACCACTTCTGTTTTCGTACTCAAGTAGGAAATCATCTCATAATTCATCCCTTCGCTCTTATTTTCGCTCATCTGCTGTTGTTTTGACGATGAAGCAGTAGCTAGCTCTGTAAAGTGTCGAAAACAGCCGTCGGCCTTCACAACTGATGAGCACTCGACCCGTTGAGAGTAGTTAGAGCTTTTCAGCTGGTGATTTTGCACAGAAAAATCCGAAGTCAGGATTTTATTCGGGTGCAAAAGTGCCCTCAAAAAATTGGCAAAGTGCCAAAAAATCAAAATTGTACTTACCAAGAAAATTTCAACAGCACCAGTGAGGTACATAGATGCGGCTATGGTTGTACCGAGATAGAAAAGAATTCCAACAGCACCACCAAGTTCTGGGCCAAGATTGCGAGAGATCATATAGTATGGCCCCCCGCCAGATACCACCCCGTTTGTGGCTATTGCTGAGAGTGAAATAGCTGTCAGGAAGGTCTGAAAAAAATAACTGAAATTCAAAACAAATTTGTCCAACATGGAGCAAAAATTTAGGAAATTTTTAACGCTAAAAATTTTTGAAAAATACCAACTTACCACAGAAGTACAAGTAAGGACAACGAAAAACGATTGAACAATTCCAGCAGTACCAACAATCCATGTCATACGAATGAAGAATAATACACCGAAGATATTTTGAATACATGGGAAGAATACGCCCATAACCGTGCCCATTTTTGTTGCCTAAAAAAGGAAAATTTGAAAAATATATTTGAATTAGAATCTCTGCAATTATAACAGAATGTTTTGTATCTTTTGTTCAAAGATACATTTTTACACGTTCAATCTTTGTATTTCAGAGAAGGCCAGAAAAAAATTTATAAATAAAAATTATCCCAACTTTCCGAAATTCAACGTAAATTCTATTTGTAAACTGTACATTCAATCGTATGTTATCAATCAGGCAGTATTTTTGGAGTTTTTCTATTTTAGGAAAAATTTCCTGTTTCACATAGAATACATATTGACGATGTTGTGGAGCCCCATGATAAAGAACTAAACGGTACAGGAAATTGTCCACACTACCTCTCGAGTAATAGACCACCTTCCCCACGCTGAGATCGTTCAAACAATATTGGCAATTTTTTCGAAAGGCGAAAGAATTGATCAAATTTTTCTGGGTTACGAAAATTTTCCTCTTTCAGATAAGATACTTACAAGCGAACACAAACAGATCACCTAGTAATTCAAAGTCAAACTGGGTTGCTTTATTTTTCGAAAATTTTTAAACTACCAATAAGTTCATAACCGAGCCTAAATTTTACGAAATTAATTTTCGAATGATACTGCAACATCAGTCTAAGTACTATTGGTCTTAACGTGACTGTAGGAAATTATTTGCAAATTTTTTTGATTTAGCAAAAAATTCCTGTTTCACAGGGACTACTCAAACGCATGTGGTGGGAGTTTGTGATACACAGTTCTGCTTTGCTGTGATATGCTGCTTGTGTCTCAAATTGGTCACTTGGTGGTAAAGATTACTTACTAAGCGTGGTTTTCATGATATATGAAAAAATTCTGTTTCATGCAGGCTATTTAAGCGCATGAGCTACCAGGATCATTGGTTAGAAGCTAATTGGTGCAGAGAAGTTCCCTTTTCACATAAGCCAATCAAAGGCATACCCTACTGTCTGTGACTTTTAGATATAAATTTCCTGTTTCGCGTATATCACTTAATGACAGTCCCACTTCTTTCAACAATTCATTCCCTTTGGTTTCCGCCAGCTTTATAACCCCTCAAGCTTATTTTGAACCCAAAGTCTCCACGTTCCACGGGGCCTCGTACGCACGACTTTCGAGCACACGAGGCAATTGGGTTGTACGTTGTCGTCGTCGGCATTTGTGCGCGAGCAATTCGCTTATGGCCGAAAACGACGCTTGACACGCAAATCTACTCTCTATTCTTTGCATTTGAATGAGTTGAAAGGCGAAAGAAATGCTTTGCCAGCGTAAGGGCCAATTTTTGGCTGGAAAACGCGTCATGGAGGTTAAAAAAAACATGGAAAAACCTCAAGCATGACGTTTTCATAGCAGAAACTGCTTTGCTTATTTGTACTCAGGTTTATTTTTGGCACAATGCCAAAACTCAATTCAATAACTTTTCTATACATTTTGGTGAGTCGATAAGTGGCAATGTGACTAATCTCAAAAGGAAATGACCTGCTTAGGTTTTTCATCCGCTTCTTCGGAAGTCGGCTCGGTGGCATTATAAACCGAAAGTTTCCGCAACATTTGTCCAATTTTCTGTCCTTGAGTGTCATAATCGGCCTAAAAAAATTATTATAAATTTTCATATAATCGAAATACTGATAATGAGTACTAAGGTGTGAAAAAGGATAAAAAATAAAAGAAAAAACGAAAACTGAATGCAAAAAATTGACAAGAAGTATAACTTTCCCTTACGACTTTTTCATAAATCCTTATCCTCTATTTTTTTGGGTGAGGGAGGGGGGAACGAAGGAGAGGAAGCCAGTAGCCACCTTCCAAAAATGTGCTTTTTCCAGATTTTTTGTAAGCTTATACCCAAAGATTTTACAAACAGGTGCTAAATTTTTTAAAAACCGATCAAAGATTTACAGAGTCATAATTACTTCAATCACTTGATATAAGTAACAGCAAGTTACTGGGACAATTTTGTAGATTATGAAGACCGCTTTCAGGTTCAAAAAATCTAAAAATAGCGCGAATTCCTTTTCAAAGGAAATGGGGGGGGGAGGTTTGCTTCATTTTTGCATCTAACAGCTCTATGCTATACCCAAATACCATAACTGCTTAATTCATTATTCTAAAAGCCTTAGATCCTCCCCTCCCCTCCCCCAGCGACCTCTCAAATATTTTCCCTTCCCCCATTTCACTGACTACAAACTTTTTCGAACGCTAGCTTTCTTTGCTCCACTTGCTCAGAATGCATTCCGTGCACTAAGCCCTTCAGCTTTCGCCGCGAGTTCTAAACTGGCCCAAGTGGGGCCGAGGATTTGCATACGTGCGTGAGTTGGCAAAATAAGCAATTTGCTTAGCTTATTCTATGGTCTCCCAGAAGAGAAGGGAATTTGCATAGTGAATAGGCTTTATTGCGGAAAATAGATTGAATTTGGAATATATAGACGTTTTCCTAAGCTGCTAACGACTCTCAACTTTGAAACAGCAATGAACCGAATCTCTTAGTAAAATAGTAACAGCAGATGAAGCCATACTAAAACAGGAAACTCTTATCTCAAAGAATTTTCTCCTACGAATAAAGTATTAAACCAGATAAATGCGTTTATAGCCACGAATTATTGATTTATTGATCTGTCACAGGCAGCCATTGATTTATCATGTTGAGGTTGCTTCAAAAAAATGTAAACGACTAAAAGCAAACGAATCCTTCCTTTCACAACCAATTATTTTCCTCAAAGACATTCTTTCTTTATAAAATTTCTTAAATCCTTTTATTTGAAAGAATAATTGTTTTTCATTTGCTAGAAGTTCAGCTAGGCTGTACGGTAACTGATTAAAGTGTGAAAATATCGGATTATCTGGTGTAACTTGAGCACGAAGCTTCAAAAATGTAAACAACCATCATCCTCTCTAATTAAGATTGTGAGAAATTTGATATAAAAATGAACACATTTTTGGCTTGAGAGGGTAAAAACTTGCGAATAATGGAAAAGAGCTGCCGCTTTACTCAGGAAATTTCTATACTTCAAAAATACGAAGATTTGCCTTTACATTCAAGAAAAGTGAGAATTTGGGAAAATTGGGAAAGTTTGCACTTCGCTCGAGAAACTTCCAAAAAGATGAAGAGAAGTGGAATGAGTTTGCCTATTCGCTTTGAAAATTTTGAAAATTGGTAGTATTTAATAGAGAAATAGGAAATATAGAGAAAAGGATATACAGGGTGTCCCAAAAAAATGTATCGAACGTTTGATCGTTAATATCTCTCTTCTAAAGAAGTCTTTTCTCTTGCTTCAGGTACCAATCTGTAGAGCTGGCTTCAACTTAGATTTGCATTATAGAACGAATCACTCTTCTCTTCATTACTGTAGGAGTACGGTAGAAACTTCAAAAAGGATTTTAAGCAACAAAAGGACATATTTTGCCTTAGAAAAGAAACAAAACAACCTGAAAGCTATTACACTAGGCTAATTAGAGTTGCTGATTATAACTGTAAAGTTCCCAACTTATCATGATGCTTCATTGAAGAGGCCAGGTAAGAGGCTATTTTTTCCAATGTTCCTAAAAAGTGCGGTTACACCGTTTATAAAGCTTCTAATCATGTGAATAGTTGAGTATTGAACTCAGCGTCCATAAAAACCCTATTACACAAGTTTTCACATTTTCTGAAAAATTTTGAAACGGCAGCTTTTTCCACATTGACACCATATGTTTCATGTTTCTACCATATTCCTACAATAATGAAGAGAGGTGGGTGATTCGTTCTGTACTGCAAATCTAAGTTGAAGCCAGCTCTACAAAATGGTACCTGAAGCAAGGCAAAAGACTTTCTGGGAAAAGAGATATTAACGTTCAAACAGTGTATACATACTTTACGGACACCCTGTATATATGTCCCCTGATTGAAAATATGTGGAAAACTGGTAAGAGGTAAGAAAAATTTGCTCCCTATTTGAAAATATTGGAAACTGGCGCAAATTGAAAATCACTTTGCCTTTCACTAAGTTGTAAACTGTAGTAGGAAGGAATTTGCCCCCTTATGTGAAAAAAAATGTTGAGAAAATTGGTAAGCAGTAGGAATAAATTTGCAGAAAGTGAGAATAAATTTGCCGTTTCAAATTTTGAAATTTTTTCGATTTAAATATTCTATAATAACAATATGACTGATGAGTCAAATTTATTTTAGCTCCCCTTTCAACCCCACATTCGCAAAGGCTCTAAATCTTGCAGAATCTGCAACCTTTCCCCTCAGGCGCCGCCGAATTTGCTCCCTGTGCCCCATTACCTCCATTCATGGCGCTTGTCCCAATCAACAACTCGGCCGGATGTCCGTTTTTTATTATTATTGCACTCGAATTCTCTGTGTGATGACGTTGGAGCCTAGGCGCTGCACATGCGCTGTGTTGACACTTAGAAGAAATGGCAACAGAATTTCCGAAAGTTTGCAAGGAGCGAAGAAATTTCGGGAAACAGTTTTTCAGAAAAAGTAAAGTGGCTTTAAATTTTATTGAATACCAATGCAGAGCTATTTTTGTGGCTTTTTTAAAAGTGGCTATAGAACCGAGCTTTGCAAATGTAAGGAATGTGCTGAACAGGGGATATTTGCAGGGTCGATATTTAATGTAAAAGCAGTAGGGATTATAGGGTTTATCAATTTTTAGTTACAGAAAATTCTTGTTAAAAGATTGATAAATTACTGATTTCCAGTAGATTTGTCTGTTTCATTATGTTTCTTGAATATTCATGGTAAAAACTCGTGTATAATGAAATTATAAGAAACCGCCTTTTTACTTTTTTTTCTCTAAAGAGTCGGACAGTTTTCATAAATAATCAGTCAAACTTCATTTCTTCGGATCAAAGCCAAAAAAGTTTCCTGCTTCATAAGCGAAAACCAAATCCATTGGTATCCGTATTACAGCATCAAAGCAGATTGTTCCTGGCAACACTTTTTGAAGATAAAGCTAATTAGTAGATATGTAGCAAGAAAGGACAAAAAACTCAAGAAAGTTCCTTGTTATCAAAGTGCATATCAATTACTATTACATATCCCCAACAGCTGTTTCACTTGTTTACATTAATGCTGAACTTCGCGGAGCATAAAATTCTTGTTCAACAGTTTATTGATTCAAATCGAACTTATGCGCGCAGTTTTTCAACGAAAAAGAAAATTGTAGTGGATTCAAAAAAGGAGAAAATGAACGTCAATTTATGATTGAAGTAATCTATTTTCGCTTTTTTCAAAAATCTCAAATTCATATCAGCATGCAAAAACAGATTTCAACGAAATTACAACAAGTAAAAAAATTCTATGTCATTCATCTTGCATTGTTATTCAATATGCGTAGTTCCCAATTAATATTCGTTTGTTTCGCAAATTTGAAACAAAATCAAATAATTTTGAATTCTCAGCGAACGTTAAATTTTTTGCCATTTATTTGATACTATACAATTCAGTTCTACTCTGTAAAAAAATTTCTGTTTCAAATTTGCTTTAATAGCGGTCACCAATCTGTATACTCGTTTGGTTGTAAACTCGAAATTGCCTTAACAACTGTCTCAAGTTTAATGAAAAGATTCCTGTTTCAGTATTGCTTTGATACCGGATTTTACTAACAAGGGAACCGTGTCGAGTCGAAGTGGCCTTTCCAGATGAGGCCCATACTGCTTTGAAGAGCATTAATCGGTGATTCCAAATCTGCTTTCCAAATCTGCCAAGCGCCTCTGGACGCCGAGTTGTGCTCGTTTTTCAGGTCAAAAAATTGAACGCAAAACTGAAGCAAAATCGCCCAAATTTGCTCAAATGGTCCAGTGTCAAGTATCAGAGCTGTTTATGCAATGGATACATTTTATTTGATATGCTAATTCCTGACATTGCTTTATCTGATCGCTGGAAAGGTTGTAACAATCAATTTTACCTAAATTCTGCATTCATTTTTCGTTCCGAAGAACCCATAACTCGGCGTCCAGAGGCGCTTGGCAGATTTGGAAGGTAGATTTGGAATCACCGCTTAATACTCTTCAAAGCAGTATGGGTCTCATTTGGAAAGGCCACTTCGACTCGACACGGTTCCCTTGTAAGTTGATTGATAAGAGAAGCAAAAAAAGTCTAAATGTATGAACAGGGATGAAAGTGTTAGAATTACGCTCTACTTTCCTAGACAATATTCTTAATTATATGTTAAGTAAGAAATTCCCGAAACAATGTCGATCCAAAAGCAATTTCTATTTAAACTTCCTGTTTCAAAAGTGGTTCATACTTTAACAAAAACTCCCGTTTTACTGTTGCTTTAACTGCTGTTCCTGTCATGTTCTTTGTTAAAAGAAGCAAAAAAAAAGAGAAAAAAATAGCGACAAGCGGGAAAGAGATTAAATGTTAGGGTTACGGTAACGTGACAGAAAACTCCTACCTCATAGAGCGCCAAAGGCGAATGTTGTTCACATAACGGTATTCGTTCGGCGCCATCATCTGTAAAAGATTCAATTTTGAGATAAGAACTCCGTTTCTCAAAACAATTGAATACCACTAACGTTCATGTATTGGTTTTTGCATGTGCTGATCGCTCGTTTTTTTTTATTCTCTCAGAAAATTAAAATTCAGAGCGACTCAGAGGCACGCGCGCAACAGCGGCGCAAACGCGTATGAATATGTGAATTTTAAAATCGAGAAGGTACGCGTGCGATTCGATTTGCGTGTCCTCGACGTCAACTTCGGCAGTCGTCGTCAGTCAAATCCTTGGCCGAAAGATGTCAGATGCGATAAGAGGACCACGAGGGGGGGGGGGGGGGTGAAGACGCGCACCACACGCACACGAGAGTGAAAGCGCGCATGAAAGCGAACGCGCGTGCGGCTTGTCAAAATAGCTGGCAACAGGTGTGCTGAAGAGAAAAATATTTTCAGGGTTTTTGTTGAGTGCAGTTGAAGGATAACTACATCATTAAAACTGAAGGGCGTCCCCTCTATCAATTATCCCACGAAAAAAAATTCTGGGCCTTTTTAAAAAAAATTTCAAAGCGTCCGTAAAGCATGCACAATCGTGATTTCTTCAAATTGCGGAAACAGGATGAGAAGTACGGATTTTCAGGTCAAAATTCCTTAGATTTAATTGAGCGAGCAGCAATGGAATCCATGAATTTGTGAGATTGCACAACACGCGCAGCACCTCACGACATTTATTTTGTTGTTTATTTATTTATACTTATTCCATTATTATTTATTATTATTTTATTTACATCTATATTTATCAGTAAACAACCTGTAGGACAAGAGTCGATAGGATAATCCGTTATAAAAAGATTTTCACAATCGTTAAGGGCCTGGCATACTTTACGCAATTTCACTGGCGTCGCGATTTGGCAATTCGCCAAAAGTCTTCAGATCCAACACTAGCAAATTGCACATACATAGTGTGTATAACTTACGTGGATTGATTCAAAATGTGCTTACAGTCAGTTTTGGATAGTTGGAATATTGCCAAATCGCGTCGCAAACGAAGTCGTGTGAAGTTTACCCGGCCATTTGTAGCTATTTACGTTCCAGAATTTGGGAACATAATCTTATATGCCGTATAATGCTGTGTATGTTGTGCAATGCACTACTGCAAAGAAAAAACTCTGTATTTTTCATTTTTTTTCATTTGCTTACATGTGTAGGCGGATTTCTACCGCAGCCTACACAAAAAAATAAATAAATTATTTTTCTAACACAACCTGCGCAAAATTTCCAAGAAAAGAAGTGTAAGCATGTTTTTGACAAAAATTGCTCTCGATTTCGCGCTCTAAAGCTAACCTCCATAATTATTATGAGAACTCTATAAATTCTTTTGTGCTTTGAGAATTTTAGAGAGGAAATTTCTATAGACCTGGCTTTTCCAAGTCCTTTCTTGTACTTGCAATTATTTCAGCAAAAAAGTGCATTCCAAAACTTTTCAATCTTTTGCTGTGTAATTACTTCTACCGTACTCCCTTTTTAGAACAAAAATAGAATTTCTAAAAACTTAATTGCATACCGTATGAATTGCTATTGCTACGTCTAGCAAACTGCTAGACGAAGAAACATATGTTTTAGCGCAAGTGTTAATTACTTTACAGCAGTAATCCGGCAAGATGCCAGCAATTTTCGAGATGGTAATGCAACAGGGCCGTAATTGCACAAAAATAAATTTTCTGGGATTATTTCCTGTTTCTGAGAATATAACATTAGATAAAGTGCAGCACTCAATAACCAAACGAAAGTTCACTTTGCAAATTTTGTTCAACCACAATTTACAGAAATCTATCCATGCACGAAGGTGGGGGACATCCCACCAACAGCCTCACCGGGCAACTGCCACAAACCGTGCAATTTTAAGCATGGTAGCGTGTACCAGTTGTCAAGGTGAGCCTATCGGCAACTAACATCCTCCATCTCCGCAAAAGTGATTAGAAAAACTAAAGCGTGAAAAATCAAAGTTAGCGAGACAAGAGACAGTAGCCAAACAGTGCAATGCAATTTGCGAAATGAAATTGGAAAAAAGTGTGGTGATTATTTTCTAAACGCAAAAACAATGTCAGACTTACTACTTTCCCATGATATTTTCTCATCGATTATGTCATCGCATTCAATTTCTAAAAATGGGTTAAGAATGGTCCTGTGACGAATGGCGGTGCGTGCGATTATCTTCTAGTACTGTGAATGGTGAATTCGATGACCCTGGCTGTGAGCAATCCAAATTTTTTTGTGGTTTGCAGAGGTGACGAAAAGGGGGGGGGGGTGCTTGGAGCAAGCTCTAATGCAGAGAAGTAATTGTTGATAGTGTCACGAGCATTTGCATGTCTGCGATAACGTGGCTGCTTGTGCAAAAGTGCAAAATGTCTACATACTATAAATACAATGCTGCAATTACACAAATGAGTGCGAAGCTCTAGATCTGCTTGAAAACGCACAAAAATCAATGCAAGAAATTTTGCTGGATTACTGAAACTATTTCATCAGCTATAAGAGAAAACTCTTACGTATTGGACCATATGAATGTGGAGGAAAATGAAAAGATATTTTTACCAAGTTTTATGAAAATATCAGCATGTAAAGACCAAACTTTTAAACTTCCATCATACTTATTTGAAACTGGAAATATAGAAAAACCCTGTTTTAGATTGAAAAGACGACCACGACAACAAGTCTAATGCGGAAGCGGTCCCGACGCCTTTGAGTCGTGGACGGAACGCGATGCGAACGCGGGCATATCAGAGGCGGCAAGCACAATGTCATATATGTCAGTGCCTTAGTAGAATAACACTTCTCGCTTCTAACAATAAGAAGCTCCTATTTAATGCAATTTACAGAAGGATATTCGTGCTAAAAATTTTGTAATTAAGTGTATTTTTTGCTATTACCCTATTCAACTCTTTTTGAATTTATTTACCAGTTATTTCCTATTCATTTGATATTCACTCTTCCTTAGTGCTATTTAAAGAATGTCATTATTTCACATGTATTTTCGTACAATATGCAACCAACTATTGGTGTGTCTAATGTGACTGGTGAAAAGTGGCATGTGGGCGTGGCTGACCAATCATAAGTGACCAGATTGATTCTTACACGATATATGCGTGTCATCTGCGCACAAAGCTCCAACAACCACATCAGTTCCTACATAAGCGAGTAATTTGTTCACGAAGCTCCAAAATAGTACAGATTTGAAACATAGTCATTCTCCGTTTTACTATTTTTGCTTAGCGAGATTCTAACCCGATGCCTATGTGATTGGTGGGAAATGGAATTATGGGCGTGGCTGTGGATTTGACCAATCATAAAAGCTCAAGTCAATTCTCGCAGATATGTGTGCGGTATATGCAAAAGGTCCAGTTACACTACAAAACTTGATGAGGGTGTTTTTCCCAATCAAGTGTCCTTATTTGCCTAGAAAAATTGATGTTCAGAATGTAGTTAAGTTCAGTGGAGAAAACTGGGTCCCTCCACCTAGCCTCCATTGGATGAGTAGCAGACTCTCATTGCGACACATACACTAGCGTAATATAAACAAATCTTGTCTCGCTGTCGCTACACAGCACTCTGTCATGAACACTCATAGTGATGGATACTCTCTGGCTCTTACTAGCTCACTTCACTACTCAACTTGAAGTGCTTCCCGGCCGAGCTTGAGCTATTTCCACCCATCACGGGCGCACTTTCTGCGTTATCACAAAGGTCGTTTCGAGCGTTTTATGATCGGGCAAATAAGCTTATCAAGAATTTGTGGCGGTACTGGAGCTAGGGAGCAGGATCGAGTTATTTCTGAAAAAGAGCAAAGGCGCGCATTTTTGGAGAGGGGGGGGGAGATGGAAATGGCAGGTAGTCGAGTGGATGTTGCACCTGCCTTCTCTCAAATTATATATTGTAGCCGATAGCCAGGATTATGTAAGGAACTGTAAATGATAATTATCTGATTGAAAAATGAAGAACAAGATGAAAAAGAATGAAAAAATTGATCGAAACTATGAATTGAAACGTTTCGAAGAAATCTAGAAAAAAATTAGACCCAGTGCGATTTTTTGTTGTTTCTACGAAAAGCTTTGTGTGTGATTGCAGATTTTGCAACCGAACAAATAGCAGTATTAGATATTTATTTCAGAAAGCTTGTGGAGTAAAAATTACTAAAAATCGAACAAAATCCCGTTTTTTGCTAGAGAGTTCTAATCCATTCTGGTTTCCTTAAGACAGACCTGACAAGGGAGTTCAAATTGTTGATTTATGATCGGACATGGCAATAACAATTTGTAGAAAATTTCAGCGCAAAGGATACTGTAGTGGTACTGTAAGTGAACACTGTTATACAAGCAAGCAAAGTATAACTCGTAATGAGAATACTGTGTGCTAAATAGAAAACAAAATTTCTCCAGGTCAAAGCTAATAGGCAAACGCGGACGATTTGGGAAGGGATACTGTAGTGGTACTGTAAGATGACTAATAGAACAATCAATATGGGCCGAACTAATGGCAAACGAGAAGCTACTGTGTGCTTTCAATTGCACCAATATAGCAAGAAAATCTATCTTGGTTTGAAGGAATACTGTAATGGTACTGTAATGCACAGCGATATAAGCTGGCTGAGTATTAGCGACAATGAAAGTTCACAAAAATAGGCTCACATAGTAAAACAAAAGAAAATCAGTCTATACTAAAGTTTTTATGGGATATTTCACAGTAAGAAAAGAAAGAGCAGAAGGATACTGTAGTAACACTGTAGCCTTTTGAACGCTGTCTGGGCAAATTAACAGATTTTTATAAAATTTGATATAATGCTGGGGAAATGGGAAAGTGCTCGTAGAAAGTGGAATTTTTTCTGAGTTCTAATCATTTCTACCTCTAAGCTTCGCACATTTTAATTTTTCCTACTTTTTGCTTACCTGATACCGTACCAAACTTGTACGGCCCAGAAAATAGTCCGGCGCTTTCCAGCGAATCAAATCGAGTACGAACCATCGTAGCGATCACAGCGACTGACGATCGCCTACTTATCAGTCTTTACCCGCTATTTAACAGGATCCCCATTTAACGACCCGCAGTCGCTTTTCGTCTATGATGCTATTTTGAGTTCAAAAGTGCTTAAACCGGCTAAAATGACCAAGATAGCGGGCATTTTTGAGCAGCATATCAGTCGGATCAAGGATTATTTCGTGGCGTGGTTGGGGTAAAAATAGACTGACCAACATAAAGTGCACCTAGTTTAGCCTCTGTATCACTTTAAAATTTACTAAAGCAATTTTTTGCAAACATTGAGAAAAACAACGAAAATCTAGCTCCATTGCCAAAAACCACATTTTTCCAGTTGTCTAGCACCTAATTTTGTTTTCTTTGATTGAAAGAAGTACCGAGTAGTTATGCATATTTTTCTAGGTAGGATAAAAGAGCAAAATACCACTCCTTCCTGTACTAAAGCTCAGTTTTTCCTTAAATATTTCATGTAAATACACTAGAATTTTGAAAACTTGACAAAAAAGTAAAAATAGCCACCACCTCTGTTCATACCAATCAGAATTTTCCTTTTTTTCAGTATTCCAAAATCCTTCAGAGTCTTACCTTTTCTGAAATGCAAAATTTTCAAAACCTCCAAAATCTTCACAAAATAATTTTCTTTTCCGTTTCAAAACTAATTTCAAAATACAATTTCTGGGTTTGAGTTAATACGCGAACTCTTCCGCAAAAGTGAGGAATTTCTAACAATCATTTTTCAATTTTCCCCGAAAAACTCAGACTTCCTAGAGATTTTTCATTTATCGCATAAATGCACTAAATTTTGAGCGAAAATTCGGGATCACGCGAATATTCGCAAATATTCGTTTTCTAGTACATTGCCGTAAAAGGTGTAGCCGTTTTCCAATTTTCATATAAATCTTCACATTCTTGACTTTTGAGTATACATGCCTCACAAGTACACTACGGGACATTTTGACCTTCCTAATCCCTAAAGTACACTCATATTTCTAAAATTCCCATATGCATAGCCCTGAACGGCAACACATTCCTCAAGTCGGCAAAACCAGCAATTTCATTCATAAAGTACACGCACGAGCTCATAGCCATAATAGGTGAGTGGCTTCAGTCTGGGAAAGCTTTTTTTGCTCTGGAAAAATGAGCATTAAGCTTTCAGCTTCAGCCATTGCAGCCTTATTATAATATCTTGTATCCGATTACCTCAGCAGACTCATCGAGAAGGATATGACCTGATTTTCGGGGATTTACGCGCTTTTTACTCCTGCATGAGTTAGCTTCGAAAATTTTGAAAGGATTTTTTGAGGAATGAGAAAAAAGACGGAATAATTACGGAGAGAAATTTGCACGAAAGATTTATTGGGATTTCTATGCTTCGAAAGACATTAAACTTAAAGATTAAGAAGACAGACTTCCTAAAGGTCGAAAGGAACTTAGTCATAAAATTTAAAAAAAAACTGATTGGAGTGAGTGATAGATGAAATGCCAGGAGGGAAGTAAAAATTCTTTTTTTTGCAAAATTTCAGCACTGTTTTGTCTATTGCTACACATTCGGATATGATTCTTCAACATGTTTTCCTTCCATAGATATTTTGAAATACGCTGACTTACGAAACTATTTCCATTTATTTCAATTATTTCTTAATTGAAATAATTTACCTACAAGTTTTGAAATATTCACTTCCCAAATATTGTCCCCTACATTCATTCAGTCATCCATTCTTACATCATTCAAATTCCCCTTCTTCATTCTATCATATTCACATTTCATCCTGCTTTTTCAAATATGAGAGCCTTGTTCTACAAACGACTTCTCCCTCTTCTATTCTCAACAATAACTCCTCAGACCTTCTTCGTCCGACGACTACTTACCAAATACCCTGATTCACTTCCTTGTTTACATTCTTGTCATTTTCAAAAAGCTTTCTTTTCATTACGCATCACTTCGATCTCATTACTACCGTCTGTATTGTTCTTCTCTAGAAAAAACATTCGAATGGCTTCAAACAAGGCTAGTGAGAGGGGGGGGGGGGAATAATAACAAGTTTGAAGGGCAAAATATGAAAATAGGAATTGTCGTTATTGAGCGAAATTGGAAACATTATTGAATCAAGAGTTGCACTTATCCACTTCCGGGTAGCGTCTGCTTTTTCATGAATAAGAAATTTCAAATTTTTTTTGACGAGTAATTCTTGACCTTTTCCGTTTAAGATAGAATATTATATACAAAAATGACAGCATCTAATTCCGCCCCCCCCCCCCTCATATCCCTTCCTTTTATTTTGCAAAAGTTGTGCCAATTCCACCACATTTGAATAATGTATAATAAGAAATTTATAGAAAATCAATTTTTCATTGGTCTTGGATTCAAATAATTCTAACTACTTTTTTTTATTAGCCAACTCTGCGTATATTTTCATTTTAGTAATTTTTATATATTCATCTAAATCAATGATACAATGTCCTTCCCCCCCCCCCCCCCCCCACCCGCCCTCCCATGTTCCGTCTTTGAGAAAAAATTGAGCAAATACCTTCGTAGTTCTGAAAATTCTAGATATTCCGCTAAAATTTAGGGCTAAGATAACTCACATCTCTACCCCCCCCCCCCCCTCCATCCTCTTCACTTTCCTTCTAAAAATCACATGAAAATGCCAGCTATACAAAACCATTGTTTATTCAACTGCAGAGAAAAGTGCAAGGGGTTTATTCAAACTAAGCCAAGCAATTATTGTAATCTGATCTTTTCATCTAAAAAATTTTCTCTCTTCCCCCCCCCCTCTCCCCTCCAATCAGAATTGAATCTAGCTTGCAACCCATGTGTATACATTGCAAATTGGAGAAAGAAAAACACCTTAGTAATTCGAACCTTCGACAGAAACCTTTGTTTTAGCATAAAAAACACAATAACAACGAGAATGACGAAGTATAGTCAGACTTGCGTCATTTTACCCCCCCCCCCCCCCTCGGCCCCCTCCCCCGTATTACTAACTACAATATCGACGTTTTTTCCCCTATGTGTTTTCCTAGCAACGCACCACATGGTCTTTGTGTATATCTACTGCAATAACGATGATGAAAGCGAATAATTGATGATTCTACGAGTAGCTGAGGACCACATAATTATTATTACCCTGTAATAACTCATGCTTCAAAAAATCAATTGTTTTTGTGTGAAAAATTGAGATAAAAGACTTTTGTTGATTCATTTTCAAGTGAATGAAGCCTTTTATGTATGTTCGTAGATTTTTCTAACTAAAAATACACAATGATTTAAACAAATTGTTTTTGTTCGAGTTCTACGAAAAACCTTGCACGAAAGGAAAATTGTCGGAAATTACGAACAATCAAACTAGAACGATTGAATTCTTACCCACGCACTATAATCAAAACTTTACAGAACGAAAGTAAAGCTAAATTATTGCTTGTTGTGTAATTTCCGAAAAGCACTGAAAAAGAAAAAAATTGGTTAGGTTTTTATTCTCAGAGAAAACTTTTCGAGAACTACGAAGATATCAAAAATTGCAAACTCATTATTATTAGCACATAAAAATACGATATTAAGCATGATGAAGACTTTCTTGAAAGGCTGAAAAGATCAGAAAAATATCGGGACCAGAGATCAAGCGTTGTCTTCATACCTTTTATGAAACGGTGATTTTAGGAAAGGTTGTTCCATTTGACATATATGTCGAGCATTGCTTTTATACCCTCTATGAAACCAATTCTAGGAAAAGAACTTTAGACAAAAAAGGGACAAAAATTGCCCTTCAACAACTTCAACGCAAGATGGGGCCATAATCAGGGCCACTCACCAATATGACAAATTAAATGATATATTTTGACGATGAGTTAATTAAAGTTTATTACTATGTATGCTTTTTGTTATTTTCACGAATTTTTTGCATTTTAAAATTTTTATATTTGTTTATTCAAATATATATGCTACACAAAAATATAATTTACATTTTTGTTCTGGTTTTTATTTTTGAAGTTGATTTTGTATTCACTAGAAAATTTTGCAGCAATGCAATGAATTCCGTTCTTGAATTTAGAATTCCCCAACACGATTTTATGCTTTACCATCAATTTCCTGTTTCACGAGGGGAACAAATTCTGACTAGCGTCACTTTACTTGCTGTATACACCTCTCATTCTATAAGCAAAGCAATTTCCAACTGAACTCCAAGGTCTCTAAATTCCCTCATGAATTTTCTCCAAACTCAATTTGAGTTTTTCCCGCTCTCTCAGCTGCACGGAATCCAACTCATTTTCGATGCATATCGGACATTTAATTATGGAGGAAATTCCCGGACATCAACGCTAGAAGTCATTAGGGACGAGAGAGCTTGGGAACTTTTTGCTAGCGCATGCAAAACTTTGATGGAAATTGAAAGCAATCATAGTTTGCATAATTTAGGGGCTGGCTAAGGGAAATAAGGGTTTTATGGAAAAAGTTGAAATTGGAACGAGGAATCAAGGGAATGGGTGTTTTTCTGGAGGAAGAAATCTTATTCCGGTGAAAAGAACTTAGAAAACTGAGATATTTTTTGAATTTCTTAAATAAATACATTTTTGAAGCCTCTTTTGCATGTGTCTAGTATTTTTTTATTAAATCCTTAAACATTTTGTTTTACTGTAAAATTGAGGAAAAAAAAGAATGAGGGGTTGGTCTCCATTGGTAAAAGTCGAAAAAATCTAATTCTGTCATTTTGTCAAAAGTGAGACCCTCCCCTCCCCCCCCCTTCTTACCCCAGCACACTAGAACGAAATCTCGAAACTGATTCCAATGGCCCGGAAAATTAATGAAAAAGTCTAATTTGGTTTTTAGCTCACACAAATTTCCAGTTACCGTATCCTTTGGAAAGTACTATTCCTAAGCCAATTTCTAAATTTTCCCCGATTTAACACTTGAGCAGTTTTAAGGGCAAACCTAACGTAGAAGAAGTATTCGCCATACTTCAAAGTATGTTTTGAGTTCTTCCAAAGCTTAACGGCTAAATCCGGAAAGTCTAAGTACGGGAATTTAGCGAGCTGTGTCCCCTCCCTCGATTAGCTGTACTTTCGTCTCCGATTAGACTGAATAACAGCTTCAGTTATATTGCGGCCCTATTTTCTTATAGAAGAATTTGCAACTCTCTTTGGACCGATCGATAGGAAAATTTGCATTAATAGTTTGGTTGCAAAGCCTTTGCTGCAGCTTTCTGGAAATGGCTTTGAGAAATTAAATTAACTATCTAGGGCTTACAATGGATTTTCTAGCATACAATGCTTTCGAGGCTTTAAGTGAAACTTTTCGGCTTTTTTCTAATTACTGAAGTAAGAAATCTCAAAGTGAGGGCAGAATAGAAGCGAGAATGTACGTGATAAAACAGCTATTATTTAACCAATAACTTTTGAAGATTCCCTTTTTTGAAGTTATTCGGCCGAACTTTGTAAATATAGATGAAAAATGGACAAACATGGTAAATAAATACATAAATAGAACAAATCAGAAGCGGAAAGCGGAATTCTAAAATTTATCAAAACGACGACAAAGTTCATTGTACAGACTTCAATCATTTTGTAAATGTATTAGTAACAGAGACAATGACAAACTATTTTTATCATTGAAAGAGTTCCGGGGAAAGTCTGTAAATGCTTTTACTACGTATAAGGGCAGAAACGAAACGGAGCCTTTTGGTTATTTATACTTTGCCAATTGAAAACTTTTCTTCTTAATATTGTTATTTCGCGTATTGCAAATGCTTATGAATAAAAAAATAGAGATAAATAAATATGTAGCACGAGAACTTGGGAGTTTTTGGGCCGATAAGAGAAATCAAAATTACATAAGACTTACAACGCTCTAGAAACTTTCAGTAAATTTCCGGACTTTTTTTTATTGTTTTTGAATTCACATTTCTGTTGGATGATGATAAATTGCAAAATCTTCAACTTTATATCATTTCTATCATCACAGAAATCCAATAAGTTCATTTTCTCGTACATATGATTGCCCTCACCAGCGCTATTTTCTTCCTAGAAAGCAGTCAAAAATTCATTTCCCCTCTTTTTCAAAACGCATAATTATTTCCTTAAGTTCCTTTTTTAAAAGATACTAAGTCAATGTCTGCTGTCTATGCTTATCTGTTGACGTAAAAATTTCGCCATAATAAATCCTCGAGACGATCATTGAGCTGTTCTCAACCGGTCACGCAATGTCTGCCTCCTTCCTTTTTTATGACTTATTCATCAAAAAATGACTCATACTATATACTTAAAGCTGCTGACTGAAAATCAAAATTATTGACAAGCGTAAATACTAATTTGAAAACAAAATAGTAGCATAACAAGCTAATTTATAGGTTCTATGTCTGTGACGCGTTACGATATTGTTGAAATAATTATGGATCACAAATGTTTTCGAAGAAGAGGTTCTGCTGTAAATTCTATTATTTACGTCTAGCAAGTTATGACATAGGAGACTGCAATAACACTGAAGCACGCAAACTGGCGCTAAAATCGTATTTGACGAAATTTTAAACTTTGTTTGAACTTTATGAAAGTCGAAAAAGCCAAATAACTAATTGAAATATAGTGAGAAATGTCATACGTCATTTGAAACACAATGATCTACTTAAAAGTGAAAATCCAGCTTTAATATCCCCATTTCTTCAGAAAAAAAAGGAAAGAGGAAAGAATAATAAAAAATCTTTGCCTTGATAACCCACGGCTGAAATGCTTATCAATTGCAAATGACCAGGTTATCACTATAATTTTTGATTGTGGGAAAGGCGTAAAAGTCTTTAATCCTTAATAGGAATCTTTGATCCTTCTTTAATCTTTCTAAGAAAAGGAAAAGTTATACATTTGTAGTATTTTTTTTTCAAGGTATATAGGAGGAGATCCACTAAGGGAAAATTACAGAGGAATTCAGTCATATTTATCAAAAGTTCTGACCTCAACAGGGCAATTTACTATAAAAGAAACGCAAAGACCTGAATTATCTATTTTCTATCGTTTCTCACTGTCTTCAAGATAAGGAAACTCCTGAATATCAATGACAATGCTTATAGATTTTTTAAATGAAATTATCAGGAAAAGTTTAGCGGAAGTACTAAGAACAAAAACATGGTGAGAGTCATTTGATAGAAATGCAAACATTCGAAGTGAATGAAGCACTTGTCGAGCAATTTTGTATGTACTGGCCTAGACAGCTAAAGAATTTTCTCATCAAAACTATGAGTCCATAATTTTGAACGAAATCGAATAAACTTGACTAGAAACTACAAGCGTGAACATTTAATATATTAGACTTCAAAGAGTTGATAATCACAGACCATGCAACTTCTTTCAAGAAAAAGTTATGGAATTAAGCGAAATAAAGTGGACTTCTGAAAAAATGAGCTTACAGAAACTTGGAAAAAATTCCATTAAAAATTAATAGGTATTAGCGATTCAAGATGCTTGATAAAAGTGGGAGCAAGGAAGTCATTCGAGGTTCTAAAAAAGAGTATGATTTGTTAGAGAACTTGCAACAATTTCATAAAAGCATGTATATTATAATGAAACAAATGAGAGGTTAGAATATAATTGCCAAGATACAAAATTTCACGATAAATTGTATGTTTTATAAATTTTGTATATTTAAGCGTTCCGAAAATAAAGAGAATATAAGGAAATGACTTTCGTTGAAGATGCACCGTCATTATGAAAAGCGATGATTAATCGCGAATTTACTAGGAAAAAGAGATTTACGAGCGATAATCAAGGATCAGCTAGCGAATCAGATGTTTGAAAAAATTGAATTAGTACGAAGCGGACAACAGAGAGTGAGAGAGAGTTGGATGGTTGGGGAGGGAGAGCATGTGTGTGTACGCAACTTCAATGAAATAGCAATCATTGCCATTTTGGGACCTGGGGATATATCGATCGCGTGATATTTTATGGCGGGTTTTGACCGTAAAAAGGCTAGCCACGGGTCATCGAATTCACAATGGGACAGTTTTCAAAGGTTATGAAGGTGAAAAATGGTGAGAAGGTAAAAATGTGTGAAAAAATAGGTAATGACCCACCTTGTGTTGTTTGACCATTAGCCGGTACCGGAATCGTTAAAGTGACCGATGTTGGCGCGACCACTGGTGCCGCGGTCGTGTCGGCGGCTGCTGCCGCATTTACGGAGCTGACGCGAAAACGGCCGGCCATTGAGCGGATGGCCCGCTTCTGGCTAGCTTTGGCGCTGCTTCGGCTGCTCTCTCTCTCACTCGACTTGGCCACACCCCACGCGGCGGCAGCGGCTGCGGCGACGGCACACACACACTCGCACTCGTTCGCACTCGCACCCCGCGAGCAGCGCAGCCCCCCCCCCCGTTCTATACACACCTCCTCCCCCCCCCCCCCCCCGACGATAGCTCGCGACACCCCGCCCCTCATACTCTCACTCCCGTGTTCGAACAGCTTTGTGCTGCTCTAACAGCTATTGCCAACGGCACCAGGGTAGTTAGGAAGGTGCCGAAACGGGAAACTTTTGGGAGCTCATCCAGACCTATCTAAGCTGGAGTTTGGACAAACATCTCTCAAAAACTTTTTTTTTGAGGACCAGCTGAAACAGAAATTTTCTGATAGTCCAATTGGAAAGCAGGGAATTTTAAGAATTTTTAAGACTTTTTTGAGAAGCTCCTAAAACAGAAATTATTAAGAGCTTCGTCAAATATTTTCTTTTGAAGTGCTGAAACACGAAACTCTGTAAGCTAATCAAATTAAGGTTTTTAGAGGAATTTTAGAGGTTTCAATGAAACGGGAAAATTACAGTACCTCATGTCAGAAGTTTGATATCTATGTTTACTTATATATTTTTTATAAGGACTAAAGTGCAAAAAAGTGCAAATACGCAAAAGACTCAGTGATCTGCAGCATTATTGCACTGTATAAGATTCTACTATAACTACAGTACACCATCAATTCTACAGAGAAAAAAATTGTAAAATTTGCTAAAACCCACAAAGCTACAGCGACCTTACTTCAGGACATCTTTTTGTAAATCCCTGATCCAATCCACGATTTCAGGACGAATTAGCAACCAAAATTTCGGAACTTCAACTTAAAACCCATCATTCATTATCTAATTAAGAGACGCGAGCACGCTTTGCGTACGTCCAATTAACAATTTCATGAGCGTGTTTTAACGCGTTCTAGTGAATTACTGTCAGGAATTCGTGAAAGAACATGTTCGTTGTTTAACAAGCTCGAACATGTTCTTTCAAAAATCCAATACTAAATCAAACAAAACGCGTTAGAACTCACACATGAACTTGTTAATTGAACGCGTGCTTTCTTACAATTATTCAGAGAATAGACGATACTCACGAACCATATGTGCTCCCTACGTAGAGGTCAAATAGCATGCTTGAAACGGTAACTCTGTGAACAACTACACATGGAAGGTTTTTTCACAATTTTTTTGCAAATTTTCAACATTTTAGCTAGGAAGAGATGTAGAAAATATAGAAAATAGAAGACATGTAGAAACATAAAAACTAATGAAATATAAGGGTAATCGAAAAATCAGTAGACAGAATTTTTTTGGAGAAATCTTATCAAAAAGAATATTTTTGAACTGTGCGAGCGTTGGACCAACAGTTCATGACAAGAGACTCTAAAGGAATTCGGCTAAAATTCAGAAACTATTCGAAAATGAATAAAACCGTTGAAAGGGCAGAAAGCAGGGTCCCCATAAAAAATTTGTATTAAAAAATAGTCCCAAATGATCAACGTATGGCTAAAAAGTAGAAAAAGCTGTATTTTGTATCTATTTGTTTCTTTTTTCGAGAAAAAAAATCTGGAGACAGAAATTGTGCAGAGAGAATTGCAGCTATGTGACGTGAAACTAAAAGTGTTGAATTACCAGCGGACAATTACTCCTTCTTTAATAATTTATACATACATCTGAGGACTGGAGTATGAATTACAGTACGCTACTTCTTACAGAAAAGCAGTCTAGAATAAACCAAATGCCAATTATCGTCATAAATCTTTCACCGCTATAATCCAAATAGTCTCAGCTTAGAAAACTCGCCGGTCAGGGAAAAAATGCAAATGTAAACATCAAATCTTGTAAAATGGCAAGAACGAATAAAATGCTCGAGATTGTTCGCTTACTTCCTTACTTGTTCATGCTTTCATAAAGTTAATAATAATGACTTTAGTAACTATACTATATTATGCCAGTGCCAGGTTTGTACGGTGGAATTCTTTATTGGCCTTACGTTTCGACAAATTCGTCTTCGTCGGAGGCCTTAATCCACCGTTGTGTTAGTGAGAGTCAGTAGAGTCAGTACGTAGCCGCACCGGAGAGACAGACTACAGACAGACTACTACTACTGTGTAGTCTGTCTCTCCGGTGCGGCTACGTACTGACTCTACTGACTCTCACTAACACAACGGTGGATTAAGGCCTCCGACGAAGACGAATTTGTCGAAACGTAAGGCCAATAAAGAATTCCACCGTACAAACCTGGCACTGGCATAATATAGTATAGTTACTAACATCAATTCCAAATGCCAAGGTTCAGAGAGGAGAAAACATGGAACTTAATAATGACTTTTTTTTACAAGCAAGAAACCACTGAAAGACAAAGTGTTAATGACCACATGGGAAGTTCTCATAAACAGTTCGAGGACTATACGTCTCAAAGAAAGTGCGAGGAGGCTAAAGGAGCAAAAGGAGAAATGTGTGAAGTAATGAATGAATGATTAGCCAGTGGCTACGTAAATAGAAGCCTGAAATGAGAGAACCTTCAATAAATTATCTTGCGCTAATAAGTTGCACATAGTGCGATAATATCTGCAAATATAAGAGATAACGACTTCAAAAACATTTTATCCAATTCTTGAAAGCTTTGTTGCATCTGAAATGAATTATCTACAAAATTATTGGTAGTTTCTATGCTAAAAGCATCCTCATACGAGCACAACCTCAACTTGAAATTAGTTTTTTCGAATTCTTTTAAAGGTAATTCCTGAGCAGATTGATGTTTGCAGTAGAGCATTGTCAGATTCTGCAAAAGGCAGAAAGTCTCAATTTGCATAAACTGCGCTCATTTCAAGCTTGATTAGATTCTGAGAAAGAAAATTTTAATTTGTATGCATCGCGACAAATTGCATACTCTTACTAAAAATTGCTTTTCGAGAGTGGCTCTTTCTCGGAAAACTTTGAAATGATGTTTGTGGTCGACAATTTTTCATCACAAAGTAGACTAAACAATTTTTCAGCAATGAATCAACGATTTTTTTTTGAGGGTGGTGAATGTGGTTGCTTAAGAATTTGCATCGTATACTGTGCTTTTAATCATTAAAACAAATTTTCCTGCAAACGCGGTAGATCCTGCATCTTATATCTTTTGTTCTCAAAATCATTTACCATGGGTGAGTGACTATTCAAGCGATGAGCAATTCCGAGGTGCGAGGTGTGAACACCTATGGCTAAGTGTGAAGTCTCGCACCTCCGTGTCTAGTATACTGTAGAGAGGGGGGGGGGGGGGAGAGGGGGACTTCTCATACGAATGCCTCCACATCATCTTTTGGCAAAGATCCAGTAAAAACTGGCATCATGCCAGGTTGGGGCTGCTGGCTCCCCAAAAAAAAAACATCTAGATTAGCTTTTGCAGTGCCGCGAATTTGGATAAATTTGGAAAACTTGAATACTGTATGGATTCAAAAACTGTTTTGCTGTGAAAAATAACACTATGATCGTTCCACTTACGAATTTTTTAGTATTCAAGCCGACATAATTCGGTCTCTTTTGCAAACGTTTTGAACTGATTTGAGTATTGTCACATGCCTCTCCGACCTTTCAGCACGACCTCGAAGTGTTACTCTTCCCATAGGGGATTTTGGAGGGGGAAGACGGTCAAGAGGCGCGATTTTTCTGGGTGTCATCAAGTTAAAACTCCAGTTTCATGCTATGGGAAAATTCAAAAAGTGCCGGACAAAGTTCATTGGCTTACTAGTTTGAAGTAACCACTTGATAAGTTTGACGGCTTTTGCTAGAAAACTGGCACAAATATTTACAAAATCGCTGTTAACTGCATTTTTATGTGTTTTTGACCTTTAACAATTTTGTTTGAAATCGATTTCAAGACGAAGAGATTGAACAATCCCTAAATTCCCTAATACATTTCTTTCGAAGTTTCAAGTAATTCTAGAACTTCATAAACCACTAAATATGCGCTATATGCTGCCCATCTGGCAACAGGAATCGCTCCTCTCGACATATCTACACCCATTTGAGGGCATGCGACTTGATAAAGCGAACTACTCATTACCACAATTGTGCCAGTTGTTTGCGAAAATGAATTCGCTATGGCCTGACGATCTTTGCTATGATACGCTATTTCAACCCGATAAGCTTTATACAACAGATAAAATCAGGATATTCTTTAGTTTACGCATTTTTGATAATAACCGTTTTATTTTAGTGGATAACTGGACGTATTACCAGCACCCTAGCATACGCTAGAAGGCCAAAGTGATCGAGGAGCGTTCGTTTGAAATGTCCCTCCCCCTCCCCTCACCTAGGCGTAGTGGAGAATCTTACTCATTACTTGAATGGAGAGGTGCGAAGGCTAGGTGCGAAGTCCCCGATCGTATGAAAAGTCCCCCCCCCCCATTTACCATATATAAACGATCTATAATCGCCTCATTAACATTTACTCAAAAATGGCAGCACATTTTTGTTTTGGTTTTTGTATTGTTTCCTCCCTTCACCATCTCCCCCCCCCCTTCACTCCAGTTATCAGTGAGCAAATTTACAATGGAATCGCAGCACAAGGGACCGAAGATTTGTAGAAGAACTCTTTTTCAGATCGAACGTAATTTATTGAAAAATGTAGATTCTATGACTATTTGATTCTATAAAATTTCATAGTTTCACTTGTAGTACAATAAATGGCTTCTATAGTTTTGAAAGGGTATTTCTAATTAAATGACTTCAAAGCAAGGGCTTACACTGGTTTAGGGAAACAGTATTTTTAGCAGGCAAAAGTTCAATTTTGTAAAATTCAACAGATTTCTGCCAATTTCTTCCGAATTCTTTGTATTTCGTGCCATACGGGCCCTTCCCTTCCCTCCCCTTGGCCTTTTCACCATTTCTTCAGTCTCTCGCTGTATCTCTGTGCCGCAAAAAAATTGCATTTATGTACAATATGCTTTTGAAAAAACATATGTATCGAATTTTCACTCCCTTAACCCCCCCCCCCCTTTTCTCTTGGCTTCGGTGTAACTCCGTACTGCAATAAATTTTCTCATGATTATGCATTGCAAAAAGCCAATTTATGTTTTAGTAAAGATTAACCTGCTAATGAGGGAAGTACTTTCAATGGCCTTGGCCGTTTGATATGAGATGCATATTATTTGAAGCAGCTCCAAGCGCTGATTTCAAATCTGCTTTCCGTTTCTGCTGAATGCTCTTCTGAAGAGAGTTATGGAAGCCTAAATATCCTGTTTTGGGGCGCTTCTTGAATTCGAGAACGCTGCTATATGCGTTGCTTGCACAGTGGGCTGACGGTTAAAATGTTCAAATGTTGGAGAGCGAACCATTTTGCATCTTGAGTGTGAGTTTACTAAGCACTCTAAATCGTCTGCAGACACGTACTGTAATGCTTTTGCCACGCGTGACCTAAGAAAAGGATTTTCTGCCTGTGTTTTGCCCACCTGATTTCGCTTCACCTCTGTGCATGAATATTTTGCGGAGGAAACCAAACCTCAACAAGCAGCTCTGCAGACGATTTAGAGTGCTTAGTAAACTCACACTCAAGAGGCAAAATGGTTCGCTCTCCAAAAGATTTCAAAATTTTAACCGTCAACCTCCCCCCTTTAATGCCAGCAACTAACCACTACACCATTGTGCCACCAACGCATATAGCAGCGTTCTCGAACTCAAGAAGCGCCCCAAAACAGGATATTCAGGCTCCCATAACTCTCTATAGAAGGGCGTTCCGCAGAAATGGAAAGCAGATTCAAAATCAGAGTTCGGAGCTGCTTCAGATGATATGCATCTCATATCAAACGGCCTCGGCCGTTAAAAGTACTTTCCTAAGATATTCCATCTCGCAAGATGGACTAACAATAAGGCCACAGATTATCTAAAGCCTAGCGATGGGCCATTTTAGTGAGTCTCTTTCTAATCTAGCTCAACCTACAGTACAAACAACTTGTCAAAGCGCTAGTCTAATAACATTTTCTCAGCCGCACCTGTTTGATTCTTTCCAGGACGCAAATGTACACGCAAACGCAATTATCGTACAATTAATCACTTTCCACCCACTTTGTACTCTTCGAGTTATCGAGCGATGCAAGTGCCAGGAGGTGAAAGAATGCTTACGGAGTGCTCTAGCGTGCACTTGCATTTTTAGAAAGGAATTCGTGGGAAATGGGGGGGGGGGGGGGGGGGGCTAAGCGTGCAAAAGGATTTCCAAATTCGTAAATGCTTGAGTAGGAACGTGGTTTCTAAAAAACTTTCCTTTTCATTCACGCAAAATTTTGATTTTTCATAGTGTTTTTATCAAAAATTACTGGGGTTTTAAGGCTTTCGTAAATAATCCTACTATTTTGACACTTTTTATTTTGCGATATGGATAGGACCACAGTTTTCTTTTGCAACGTTTGAATTTCATAAGATACCGGTTATTCCAATATAAAACTCAGATTATCTGCGATATTTTTTGTTTAGATTCTTATCAAATACTTCACATTCTTTCCTAATAAAGTGCAAATGCTTTGATGGGTTTTCACCTGAAGTGAAGTACACAATTTTGCAGCTGTGTTAACAATTTGTTCCATCAGAAAAGAACCTGATAAATAGTACAACAGCGCTGCTTTGTCTGAAAATTAGAAAACAAAAACAAAAGCATGCAGTACGCCTGGGATTTTTATATTTGAAGCTTTTATTAAAAAGACATAGAAATATAGAAAGGCACCTTAGCATTTTCTGTGGACGTCAATCTACCACAGCTGAATTTTTTATATGAAAACTGAATTATTTTCAATGAATGTTTGTAGAAACGAGCAAATAACCATTTTCAGTTCATTGGCAAAAAACATGAAAACTTTTGTGGGAGAAACAAAACATTCACACATTACAAAGTTCATTTGGCAACAAGGAAAGATACAGAATTCTTTTCCGCTTGTTCATGTTCTATTCTGATCAAGGTCATATGTTCCTAAGTGGTTCATCGAGGAATGCAACTTGCTGTGAGGAACCTAACAATGGTGTACTTATGTTTGTGTATTTGCACACCATGCGCAAAGTTCAACAGTCAAAGTTTTTTGCAGCAGATGTGATATCTGCGTCGAGAACGACTATGTTGTAAAACTATTTTCGCGTTTGAAATATATATATGAATTCTTTTGAGACACACAGATGTAGCTCTGCTCACATCTCTAGCGCTTAAAAAGTAGTAGAGTCTCAGCTAAAAAATTTGGAGAAATTTCGAAAATATTTTCTGCTGGAAAGAAGCCTATTTGATTCTACAGTGCCCCTTACGAACCGTGATGGAAGTCGAGGGAGTGGAGGAGGCAAAGCGGGGGGGGGGGGTGGGAAGAGGGGGATTGAAATAGGTTTAGCATAAATGAGCTATAAATTGAAAAATCCAAAATAAAGGTGGATTATTATCGTTTATCTTTTTCTTTATTTCGTAGTTTTAGGCTAACTCCGAAAGTAAGAAAAAAATCTGTCCCCCCTCCACGAAACTTCTTGAGTCACTGACTCTGAGTTTTTTTTTCAAATTAAGAGTTTCATAACCAACGCCAAAGGCTCTATGTATAGGGTTACCTTCGTTGTTTACCGAGTATATGTGTGAGCCGGAACAACACAAAACAATCGTCAAGTCATGGATAGCCGACAAGCTACATGTTTACAACGGCATCGATCTTGTGTAGATAAGGTGGGGGAGGGGGTGGGTAGCATCGAGGATTTTCTTTACGAAGAAGCAGAATCTCACAAAATTTGGTTGATATTGGCTGTGGTCGAAAATTGGAAAGAAATTATCATAATCGTGATTTGAATTTTTATGCTTGCACATTTTGAACCGCAGGTCATTTGTATCTTGGTACGATTGTTGCACACTATGCGCGCAACTTGACGACTTGTAAGATTAGAACTTGCTCATCGAGTTATTTTTCTTTGTTTTCTTGCCTCTTTTAGTTGGATTGGATGTGTAATGGTTAGTAGTACACATTTCTACGGTTTGTCAAGTTAGGAAAGTCTTACTGAAGAAATAACAATAAATGTGTCGTCGGCTTCAACGCACAGTGTGTAAACTCACATATTAAGCATTGATGACTCGACGACGCATGTGTGTATTTGCACCCATTACTATCGTTCTTTATGGCTTAGGTTTATGAGTATTCTTCTAATCCCCTTTTGTCAGTGTCTTTGTAGTTCTGAATATGATAATCATATTGACACTTACACAGCACTCCATGCCTATCTACGTCTCGTTAAGAGAAAGGTCAAGTATTAACGAGATTATTGCTTTTACTGACTTTTGCAAGGCATTTCATTACGAAGAGTCACAAATAAATGTCAAGAATCTATCGATGTGCTCATAGGACATGCGACACTCAAGGATGTCATGGAGAGTTTGAGGGAGCCACAAAGTATGTAGACACTGTTTGCTCAACTTTTATCTTTATTGTCCCAATGTCTCGCGTCACGAAGGTCTCAAAAAAGTGAAATTGACTTAGATCTTGTAACGAGCAAAGCAAATATAGGCTCATCATCGACGAGGAATAACGATACAACAACCATTACACCAAATTTTATGTAACTCTTCAATTTGGCAAAAAAAAATTCGAAAAACTGAAAACATATCATCATTTGACACAAATTTTTTTGGGGCTGTTCACTTCATTTTTTGCAGTATACGTATGAAAGTGTGATTAAGCAATAAAAGAAGTCTCACTCAAACATTGACAATTCAAACCGTGTATAAATTTTTTCGATATTTGTAGTAAGACTCCGGTAAGCTTATAACACGTCCACTTACCATGTCTACTCAATCCATTGACGGATTGACGCACTGATTGACTTTCAAAAAATTGCCGAAAAACAAGAAAAAACTACAACGCTAGTTTATTTTATATTATGATACTACAAGACATAGAAGCTACATACAAGTCCTGCACCATTACTTCTTGCAATAATCTTAATGCGTCCAGGCAAAAGTTAAGCTACCCTATTAGTACCTAACGTAGTAGCAGGCTCCAAGAGAGGAAAATCTGTATGTTCCAATGCTCCAATATAGCCTCTAGACGGAGAAAATGGCTCTGGAGACTGCGAGAGTTTATCAAGCCACGCCTACCTATCAAGCCCCGCCCATTTAGACTGAAAGTTGTGTGCGCCTTCAGGATAGGGTTCCCAGAAATCAGAAAGTTTGGAAAATTTTGATAGTACCGTTGATTTTTCACTTCATATCTGTATTCAGGGCAACGGAAAGGCCCCAAAATGACAAAAACATGTAAGCCGAAGATTTAGGTGGATGCTGGCTTTCATCATCACCCTGAGTTTCGATCTTTACAAAATGAAACTGCCAAAGCACATGAGTTGTTCAACCCTATCAGTGAGAAACAAGGCTATTCCTTACAATAAGGTCACAATCGCTGGAGAACAATTCATTATTGACAATGTTCCTCATAATATACTTAACGCTTAGGTCCTGTAGCCTACCCCCAAATATCTTTAAAAATCTATAAGAATTATTAAACGCTCGGGCATTATAACGTTTTAACTAGTGGCAAATCAGATTTTTTGAACGTCATTTGCGGGATCGAATCGCTAAATAATGTGCATTTGAATATCCCATCTGCGCAAAATGGATGGAAAAAGAAACGTCCAAGAGTTATTGTCATTCATTTCTTTCGAGGAGGCAGGGATTATACAATAGTTTCGCTCATCTGACGGTCACTAAAAGTATGCCAAAATATTCCGTCTAAGTGCCCATTGAAGACAAATTTAGATGGAGTATATCGCATAAATTAGGTTGTCCCTGTTGTTGAAAGTTTTGTCGGTTTTTTCAAACCACTATAAAACCACGCACAATAAAGGTCTGAATGAGTTTCAACATGCATTCGATGCAGCTTTTCCTTCGCTTTCTTACGCATACATTCTCGAGCCACAATCTTGTATGCTTTTTTCGATGTTTGTTAAAATACTCTATCCGCCAATTTTATCTGCTCAAGCGGCTGATATTTACAAATTTCATTCTAAAGTTTCTAGAATGTTAAGTGTGATTCTGATAGCGCAACTCTCAGGCTACAAGGCTATATTTTTAGATTCTCATATCTGCTGTTTTTAGCTTGAAAAAAATTATTTCTTAAGAGGTCTCGAATTTGGCAAAGTCATAAAAAACGCAACTGCGGCAAATACACGGAAGTTTTCAAAGTTTCTGCGAACTGAAAAATGATTCTTATCAAACAGTTTATGCAACATGACCAAGTTTGATTTGCCTTGAAAGAGCAGCTTTTTGGAATTTTCGGTACTTTTTCGTGGTAAACGTAATCAATACTCGCGGTTTTTATTCAATAATCAATTATAACGAACTTGGTAAACCTGGCTCATGTAATCTAAAAAAACAAAATGTAGTCGAAGGTTTGCTCTACATAGTAGTCACCAGCGCCCTTTAAAAACATTAGGAAAAATTTTAAAATTCAGGAAAAAATTGGCGTTACTGCTAAGCTGCTCAAAAAGCCATGGCGATAACATTGCAAAGACAGGGTAGATCAGAGAGAAAATATAGTTGTATGAAAGGATAAAAATCTGAATCAAACGGTACCTAGCTTGCCCATGGCTTGGTGTTCTGTGAGTTTCAGTGATCGATGAAAGAAAAACCGACAAAACTTTCGGGACAACCTAATATGTTATGCAGAAAACAATAATTTTTCATTTTTAGCAAAAACAAAGGAAATAATCAGTTGTTGGGGAGATTTGGAAAAGTGACGTTGCAAATTAATAATATACTGGTCCCTGTATAAGTTAGAATGCTCTAACGTGCCAGCGCCGCGTAGTGAATCACACATCTTTTAGTCAATACAGTTCCCGAAAAGAGCCTCAGGCTCAAGCTTACGTGCAAAAACTATCACTTTTCCAGGTTTGGAAAAATGAGAATAATACAACGAAAACGCATTTTGAAATCTGAAATGTTTTGACAAAGTGATTCGATTTCTAAGAATTTTCCACTGAAAAAAATCAAAAACCCTTGAAATTACAGCGTCAACTCGTAACAAAAAATATCTAATTTCCTACTTATTCACTTTTGTAAGTGTCGTAAGTTTTCGGAGAATTTCCGTCATAGTTTATCGCACTCCAGGGTGAGGAGGTGCGGGAATTTGCCAAGAATTTTAGACGACGAGCGTAATCGCTGTCCTGCTTCCAAGTTTCTGAGCTTTTTCTGTAAAGTCTTATTTCTATCCTTCAGTGCTTCGAGCTCTCTCAAAGTATCACCGCGGCAAATATTAGGTTGTCCCGAAAGTTTTGTCGGTTTCTTTCATCGCTCACTAAAACTCACAGAACATCAGTTCATAAACGTTCTAGGCACTATTTGATTTGAATTTTCATCCTTTTTCTTACAGCTACATTGCTCTCTGACCTACTCTGTCTTTGCAATGTTATCGCCATGGTTTTTTGAGCTGCTCAACAGTAACGCCAAACCTTACTGAATTTTAAAAATTTCTATCCTAACGTTTTCAAAGAGCGCTGATGACTATTATGTAGAGCAAAGCTTTGGCTACATTGTACCCATTTTAGATTACGTGGGTCACGTTTATCAATTCCGTTATATATTTATTCAATAAAAATGCGGCTTTTTGATTACGTTTGCTACGTAAAAGTACCGAAAATTCCAAAAAGCTGCTTTTTTAGAGCGAGTCAAACTGGGTAATGTTGCATAAATAGTGTTCAATAAGAATCATGTTGCAATTCGCAGAAACTTTAGAAGTTTTCATGTTTTTGCTGCAGTTGCGTGTTTCATGACTTTGCCAAAAATCGAAATCTTCGAAGAAATAATTTTTTGAAGCAAAAATCAGCGGATTAGTGGAATCTAAAAGTATCCTCTTGTAGTTTGGGAATTGCTCTATTTAACCCTTACTTAACCCTTCCCGAAACTTTGAAATGAAATTTTCAAAAATTAGTCGAACTTTGAGCAGACAAAAATGATGGGTGAAGAATTTCAGCAATTATCAAAGAAAGCATACAGGATTATGGTTCGAAAATGTAACCACAAGAAAGAGAAGGAAAAGCTGCATCGAATACATGCTAAAGCTCATTCAGATCTTCATTGTGGGTCTTATAGTGGTCTGAAAAAACCGACAAAACTTTCGGGACGACCTAATAGAAGCCAAAATGAAGACTTGAGATCTTTCAAAAAAAGACGTAATCTGAATCAATTCATTTGAAAATCTGACGACTGGTGCTCTTCCTTCTAACAACTATAAGTGAATATCGTAAACTGTATAGGTTATCGTATATCGTACATCCAAGTTGAGAGAGCCCGAGTGAACGGCGCGTTGCGCTGTTCACTCAAAACCCAAATATATGATTACTAGCGGCCCGACGGGCCGCTGTAAGTGGGTCGGGGCAGATACATTAGTATTTGCTTAGTTGGGATTGCATCTAACTATAAACGGTGTTTACATCTCCTCTCTAGGGAAGCTAAATAAATGGAAAATCAAACTTTGCAGGTAGACACAAAAGATATCTGATGCTTCTTTACAATACCAGCACCAGAATTCAGTTATTTGATACAGCTTGCCTCTTTCGTTGCTTTGTTATTAAAATCAACATAATCGCTTCCCTAAAAGGCTGACCAATGCAGATGCATGCTGGCTTCACTTTGGGAGCAAGGGCATAGAGGACTCTAAGGCCCCGGTCAGACTTCACGCGACTTAATCGTCGCGATTTAATCACCAAGATTTCCATTCATTTTCATTTCACATTCAAAAATTTCGGGCTGGAAAAGTATCACAACCGAGTGAAAGTTGATCAGCATGGAATGATGTTGTAACAGTTGTCTCCTCGCGATTCAGTCGCGACGATCAAATCGCGTGAAGTCTGCCCGGGGCCTAAAGCAAAGATGATTGGCCGTTGAAAATCAAACAATAGGGGAAAGTCCTAGGGTCTGAAAGCAAAAGCTGAGGTGGTAGGAAGCCGTGGGCGATGTGGCGTAAACTCCGTGGAAATCGAGGTTTTCACCGTTTTTCGTGGAATTTGCGGGGGAAAACAAAATTTTTCACTGCAAACGCTGGTCAGCCACAGAGAGGGCCTGCAGGAGCTCAACCAGCGGGACCACAGCTCCATGCTGGGTCTTTACTTCGGGAGCAAAGATATTTTCGGTGGCGAAAATTCTGTCGAAATCGAGGTTTTCACCGTTTTCATGAAAATTGTGGGGTGCTTAGTAAGATAGCTTCGTCTTCTAGAGTTACGGCGAGTAGAATTCGACACAACAAAATCCTTCAACAATTCACCAGCCCTTCTATCTCCTTTGGAAGTAAGTCTGCGCATTTTTAAGCGCTCCATAATACAGAAGAAGTACTATCGAAACCCTCCCTGTTGGATTGTACTAGGGGCAATGAGCGCGGGCTACTTTACATTTTTGCGAAGAGACGCCTGCAGAAAGATTTAGGAATACTGAAATTGGAATATCAAGGCATGCTGTACATCAAAAGATTCGCCTTGATGGCCTCAGCAGAATGCTTACTTCGGATTGAGAATATATTTATTAAGAAGGAAGTTACGGCGAGTAAAATTTGGGGAAGCGTCATTTTCCAGAATTCACAGCGCTTCTATCTCATTTGAAAAAAGGTCTGCGACTTCTTTTTAGAGCGCTATGATCTACAAGTACAGTGCTATCGAATAGTACTTACTGGAATATTTTATATTGGATAGGCGCTGCGTTACATCCTCGCGAAAGGATCTCCGCGGGAGATTTTGAGAAAACTGGAAACGAAATATCGAGGACATGCTGTACATAGAAAGATTTGCCTCGGCGAGCTGAACACAATGCTGCTTCCGGATTCAGAATATATTCATCAGGAAGGAAGTTATGGCGCTGCGTAATTTGCGTGATTCGCGTGGATTCCGCGGAACTCTTGGAAAGTCGCGGAATTTCCGGAATTCCGCGACATTCACAGAAATTTTGCAAACTCTGAAAGTGGTATTGTAAACGCTGACTCTATCAGAATAGACAAGATGCTCAAAAGAAAGTACTGCTGATTTGCCCATTCCTATGTTTTTCTGCAAGAAATGTTATAGATTTGAACGATGTTGTATGATGTTGTGCAACACGACCAAGATGGCAACTTTTCTTAATTAACTTCGGCCAATGTTTGGGCGCAGTCGCCTTCGTCAGAGCCTAGAAAGTCGAATACATAAGGATCTCCTTCCTCAGACGTCAACGAAGAAGGAAGACAATTAAATTGGAAGCTAGTACGCAGGAAAGAAACAGAGCCACGGCTGAGCAATACTCACCTTAGTCGTTGCATAGGGGGTACGAGGGACCACCAACTATGCAATAACTATACCTCTGCCCTATTTATAGTGATGGGGTGACCTGACCTAGCCTCAGAAACCGCAAAGGGCCTGATATGGCGCAAGTTTGTTGGTTAATGCAATACACTCCTCCTTCCGGTTCATTTCTGGATTTTTAGCGCTGATCCAAAACGCTTCCAAAGTCTTGCGCGATAGGACTTCGGGTTCGTAGGACAAAATCGAGACCCCAATTTGTATTTCAGCATTTTCGTGTTGCAGTAAGCGATGACTACCGAGCGGTGTACTGGTCCTTGACTTATTCAGTCCATCTAGATGTTCCTTTATGCGGCAGCAAAGCGGGCGCCCAGTTTCGCTTATGTACGTGTCGCCACATGATAAACATGTGATGATGTATATCATTCCTGCCACAATACAATCCCCCTCCTTACCGAATGGACAAACTACACAACCTGGAGTCAAGCAACTCCGATCATACGCTCTATTCCTAACCAATTGCCTCTTAAGGTTGGGCGGTGGAATATCGACCACTCTGAGCGCGTCTTGCAAACCCGCCTGATATACGCATCCGCACCGCGCTGCTTATATAGTCCGAGATGAAGGACATGCACAATGGAATCTTATCCGTGGCATCTTCCAAGCGAACTCTACTGCATACAAAAGCGCGCGATCTAGGAGTACAGCTGCTTGTTGTGTACCCGTTTGACCTGGCTATTTGTTTGGCTAATGCTAAAGAGTAGGAAAGCTCCACAACAGATGAAACTCTAATAGCCGTTCGACACATCTTCCAATTACGGACTGCATGACTTTCTTTGGATGCGCGGATAAGTAATGAACTAAAATGTTCTTGCAGCTGGGTTTCCGGTACCACTTTGTTCTATAATCGCCCCCAGATACATACACTTGTACATCGAGGAACGGTAGCCATTGATCGCAGGTTTCTCCCGTATAAACTTGATGCGCGAAAACTGTTGATTGAGCAGATCGAAGCAAGCATCCATCGCGTCCTGGGTTGGACAGATGATGAAGCAGTCGTCTATATAGCGACAATACAAAATGGCTTTCTTGTAAGCACGGGCGATTCTACTTTAGACATGAAGATAATGGCTAAGGTAGGCGCAAAGCCCCATCGCTAGTCCTCTGACCTGTTTGTAATAATGACCTGACCAGCGAAATACGTTACAGTTTAAGCATTCGCTTACAAGGGTCATTATACTTCTGATTGAAAAACCGTTATAAATTGTTATAGATTTCTTCTCAGCTCGGAAATTGATAGAACCGCGCACACAACAAAAGTGGTGCCTACCAAAAAGATCTGAATCTCCCACGCTAAGATCTACGTAGTAGCAATATCTACTATGAAGCCTTCCTTCATATCTGGCATACCCCATTTTCCACAAATAAAGCGATTTTCTTAGCTGTGAGGCCTAACTGCCAAAACTGAGGCAAAGCTCTTCCGTATAATAGAGCTATCATCCGTGTTTCTAAATTTTGCAGATGCAATTTTTTTACCAACCCTGAAGATCTCTCACAAGAACAACATTCCTCTCATCTGTAGCTTGTAAGTTTCTATTTGAGGACTTGCAAGTGAAAAAACATATCAAACTCCTTCCACCTGCAGTGACTCAAAATTTTTCCTTCTTTAAACTTCCGAATAAAAAACAGCAGAATTTCTACACTACTGCAGCCTCTATTAAGGGTGACGCGAGAATTCTTCTATAGCCTTGAAGCTACAAAACCGCGTGAAAATTCCTGCATAATTCTGAAGTTCTACAAGCAGAATTTAGCAATATTTTCTTTTCCAAATTCAGTCAACTTCAAAAACATAGCTATTTCTGGAACATTCCTAGAAAATACCCAATTTCACAGGAGCGCGAGTTATCCAACTTGAGAATGTGGTCCGATCTGGCAAGTTTGACCACGTCGGGCAGCAGAGAGCCCGGTGTCGAAGGTCGGGCTCCGCCCGACTGCCGTGCCCGACATGGCCAAACTATATCAGACCATATTCTCCAACAGAAGAGCCCGATCACCAGCTTGGCTTCGTATATCGCGGGCGCCAGTGCCCTCGCCTAATCCTATACGCGCTCTTACTTGTACAAGAACGTCTTTCTATGCAGGAGATTGATAAATACCGCCCCAGATCTTTGCCGAAGCGCCGGGCATGCTTTCCTTCCCATCCCCTGCCCTACATACAGTCTGCCCCAATCCTAACCAGGCCAAAATTGGCTTCGCGGGAGTGCCGCGAGGATTTCGCGCCACTTCTGCGTCTAGCTAATCTGCTCTCTCCTCAATCTCTTCGCTCTCTGCGACAGAGCGCGTATGCAGCGCAAACCCCTAGCGCTGCGAGCGCGCAAATTCAGCCGACGGTTCGGCCTGATCCCGATTGGGGCAGACTGTAGGAGCCCGCGCAAAGAAGCACTGGTCTCTTACAGCATGAAGTACCTGCAAAAGATCAGTAGTCCTTTGAAGGCGGTGCCTACTGGCGGTATTCGTACCACCTTTCTCCACCCACTGTAGTATCAAAAGTCTTCCCCTTATAGTATTACAAAGTCTTCTTTCACATTTTATTACTTGCACTTGCTCGAATCTCTCCTTTTCCCTCTCCCCAGTCTTCAGCAAGTAGCATGAGGCTCTTTTATCCTAATTATCAAAGGATAGAGGCATCGCATTTCTAATACCCTCACGGACACGCGCCGAACGCACCCTACTTCGGGTGAGGAGGCAGTTAAATGCGAATGAGCCTTTACAATTGACTTGTCGAGGCCTGCCGATTACCAAATAAGTGCCACTTTCTCTTGTCCTTCCAGAATCGATGCGGAATTCTAGGTTTTTCGGAGTCCTTCTATAACCTTTGCTCACAAGCTGCTTCCCCCCAACCCCCTTTCAGTCAAGCCATCCGCCACATACAATACGGGGTCGGTTTAAGATGAATATCTCAGCTGCGAGCGCACTGTCTGCGCTGAGCTTAGGCATTGTAAGTTTCCAAATCAGCCCCCCCCCCCCTTACGATACCCCATGCGTCCAGCTTTATCTAGACGCTGCCTCTAAATAATCGCCTACTGCCACAACCCCTCACCTTCGCCAGGTTTTTCAACAGGGGTACCACGACCGTTCTTTGTAATCCAAGAATCATATCCAGAAGACCGTCTTTCCCCACCCCGCAACTCTTGCTAGAATGCTGCAACCATTTCTCGTTTTGAGTTTTTCTCTTATTCGTCTCTCTCTGAACGATCCTTCGACAATTAGCAATTTCAATAAAAGCCTAAATGACATTAACAGATTTGCAAGCATACGACCCAACGGTGCCCGCGTTGTAACACTGATGAATGAAACTATATTTCTAACCACTGCAATCTATGATAAGGATGCAAGGAATTTCGAAACTTGAAGAATGATTTTTGGAGCGCACAATCTATTAAATGGGCAATTAACTCTAAGGCCCCGGGCAGACTTCACGCGATTTGATCGTCGCGACTGAATCGCGACGAGACAACTGTTACAACATCATTCCATGCCGATCAACTTGCATTCGGTTGTGATACTTTTCCAGCCCGAAATTTTTGAATGTGAAATGAAAATGAATAGAAATCTTGGCGATTAGAACGCGACGATTAAGTCGCGTGAGGTCTGTCCGGGGCCTAACGGTGCGGTATGTGACGACGACGATGACACCGACACCGACGACAAGTGGCAGAAAGCCGAAAAGTGGTTCGGAGGTGAATGTGTCAAAATTTCAGTCCAACAATAAGATCGTACAAAATGGCCTCGAACTGTCTACTGCTGCAGAAGTTTGACTACGAAATTCTCCTCAGTGGGTTCTTCGCGGCCGCTTCTCGCTATATCAGCCCAATGGGTGCAGGGATCCTCTTTTGAGCTGCTGCTCCTCTCAAGGTTCACACATTCGCGCTTGTTTCTCATTTTTAAGGCTGCCTCTTAGCTGACCTTGTTGAAGCTTGTCATCAGCCTAATTTTCTCATGCTAAAGTGTCTTCTCTGAGTCGACTCACTCGTAATCAATATGAGGCCATCAAAGTTTCATCCTATAAAGAGCCAAAAAGTGCCCAAAGAATCCCCAATATTTTGTAAGTGAAACTTCTCTCTCATAATGCTAATACTTTGCCGGTTTTGTTGCCATACTGCCTATGAGCTGACTAAATTGTTTGGCAGAGAATAGATATGTATTCATATATGAATATTACATCAGGGATAAGTCAGAGTTTGCCAGGGTTGCCGCTGTTAAAAGTGCAAAAGTGTTGAAAGTGGTGCCGGCGTTGAAAGTGAAAGGGTTGCCAGCAGAGGTGCGATAGGTGGAGCCGGGCCCCCCAAAAGTGAAGGTGGTTCCAGCTACCACTGACCGGCCAAAAGTGAAGGTGGTAGTGCCGGACACTCACCTCCCAAAAACGTCGACGGGGGGGGGGGGGGTAACGTCGACTGAGCCTATCCTTCCAGGTCGTTGCCGCCAGTGCGCGGAATATAAGCAAAACAAACGCAAAAAAGATCATTGAAGGCATATTTTTAGGTACACGGCGGCATATTTATTTAAAATAAACGTGTTTAGTAAATGGTGTATTTGGAAGTAAAAGATAGTGGGACTGTACGGATTTTATTAAGTAAATTTTGTCATAACGTACTACAAACAAAGTAGGTCGATCCAGAGATCATTTTTCGCTACTTTGTCATTCGAAATACTGGTTCTCTGCGGTTACTGCCTAGATTGACCTACTACATGGGAATATGCTCTCAATACTTTCTTTTACTTTCCTTTTGCTTATTTTCCTTCTTTTAAGCTTCAGCAAAAAAATTTTTTCAAACCCAAAAGTGAAGGTGGTCACCCGGTATCAGCTCAAAAGTGAAGGTAGGTGGAGACTCGGCTCCGACTATCGCACCTCTGGTTGCCAGGGTTAAAAGTGTTGAGTATGGGAATCATTAGTCTTAAAGTTCATCCTCTTTTGACCGATCTCACCGGCTGGTGAGTACGTTTGAAATGGAAATGGGAAAAGGGAAATGGAATTGAAAGGAGATGGGGAATGCTTTTGCATGCAAAAAGATCCTCATACAAACTTTTTGGAAAGTAGAGCTCGTGTTTGAGATAGGTAATCTATCATCTATACATAAATAAAACCGAAACTCTGTAAATTTGTTCGTTAGTAAGTATGTGGCTTATATTTGTGTGTGAACCGATGAGGCTGTCCATAGATAATTCTCTATATAGGTAAACAAATCAATAAATCGATTGAAGGTCCCAACAAATCGTCGCAAGAAGTAGCCTATTCATGGCGCACAAGATAGGCTACTTTTTGCGACGTTGTTTCTTGGGAATCAATCAATTTATTGACTTGTTTACCTACATAGAGAGTACACCAAGCATTGTTGGATCATTTTCCCATAGTTGCGTAAGTCGGGCGGTAAAGTTCACTTACATTTCTCGGCGAAAAGGATCCGGTGTGTCAGATTAGCGGAAGACATACCACAGTTTTGTCGCAGATATGGAGAAGAGCGGTAGATTTCAACGCGTTTGGGATCAAGTAGCCCAATTCCCGGGCGGGACCGGGGACGCCATCTAGTAACTTATAATAACTGGCTATGGGTGTTTACGTTTTTTTTTGTGTGTCTCTCTGTCTGTAACGAAAATCATAGAATGAGTCGCAGACAAGGTTTCAAGCCGCAATTTTTTTGCACAACATTTACATCCACCACCCAAAAGCACGAGCAAATCCTTCAAATGGACCCCTCACAAATTGAGCCTCATATGGAACCACTCGGCTACTGGCCCGCAAAATTGAATCCATATTACCACTTTTTGCAAGATTAAGAGTACCTTAAGCAAGCGAATGTGTAAGATAAAAGATTTAGCACAAGAAAGGGATCAAAAGTCTGTTATTTCACAGAAACGTCGCCAATAAGAATTGATTACGTAAGTGGTCTAATTGACGAGGTTTTACCTGAGCATGTGAGAAGATCTTTGCATAGGAATGTAGCTCGCGGTGATTATTTTCCTTACGGCAACTACCGAACCATAAAGTAATCCAGAACTGATTCAAATCTAGTTTATTATTTTGCGGAAGGTTTCATCCAAGCGAAATCACGGATCTCATGTGGAGAAGTAAGAATGAGTAATTGTTTACAATACATTTAGCACTGCGCGGTGAGTTTCAATGCCTTATAAAGTGCGGTTCGTAATTATACGAACACCCAAAATTTTGAAAGTTTTTGGACTTTTTGGAAGAAACTCAAAAAGCCGAAGCTGAAGTGTTTTTGCGCGGTGTGGTGCAAGAGTCCTCTACTTTCTAAAAAGTTTGTATGAGGATCTTTTGCAGGCAAAAACACTTCCCATTTCGTTGGATTTTCATTTCTCATTTTCCACTACCATTTCAAACTAACTCAGCAGCCGGTGAGATCGCTTAGGGAAAATAAAACTGAAAAACTGATGATTTTTACATCAACACTTTCAACACCTGCAACACTGGCAAACTCTGACCGATCCCCCAATGCAGACATACATACAGACATACATACAGACAGACATACATTCTACGCTAAGAAGAAACCTTCGCAGAATCTTGCATACCAGTTCAATCATCTTGAACCATTCGCATCTGTTAGTGTACAGCACGATAGAAGTCAAATCAACTGATTAGCACCCTATTTCAGCAGAATTGGTAAAGTTCTGCTGACCTTTTTTCCTGTTAGCTCTGCTAAAATGGTCCGTCAAAAAGACGGTAAAGTTGCTGTACAAGTACTAGGATCTAAATATTTATAGTGCGCTTTTCTTGAGTTTGATAACGCTTACTTCCACATAAAAGGCAGCTTCGACAAACCCTCTGGGTTTTGCTGGATCCATGACTACGTATTAGTTCATGGTTATGTGAATCTAAACGCTCATCAATACCAATCAGTCTCAAGACCTGCGCTAAGTGGAGAAAGTCTCGAACAGCGAGGTTGCATTGTAAGTTTAAAATGTTCTCAGCCATAATGCTCAAAACACCTACCAATTTCCTCTCTCCCGCCCATCTAAATTCCATGTTTTGCTTTCCACAACGTTTGTTAGGCCAGCACTTTCTTTCTTCCTGATGTTCAGAAATATTAGCCAGGATAGGCGCGTCCTCTAACTGATACAGCGAGTGGACTGTACTAATACATGAACTAGTTTCTCTTTAAAGACTCGACTTATATATCATTAGGACTTGACCTGGGACGCGGAAAATCTATGTATCCAAGATTCCCAAGTAAAGTTTGCTTGGAATATGACATTGGAATATTGTTAACCAAAGTTCTAGGTAGTTTCCTTGATAGATCCGAAGTCGAAACTTCAAGCCGTCTGCTCTAAGGTTTGTCCTTTGGAAGGATCCCTTGTACGAAAGATCCCTTTTCTATTGATCCCGAGTTCTGTTGGCAAGCGTGAACCATGTCTTCCATGTTTAGCTATTTCCATGTTTGGCTACTTCTACCTCCGAGTTTGCACTATCAAGGTGATTAAGGAATAGGCATGCATGGGCGATTTTGTCTTCTCCTACGGAACGGAAAGGGCTGGACACGTCGGAGGCCGCATTGGAAATTGTAAAAGGTGGAATAAAGAAGAGGGACCGCGAGAAGTAGGCGGACTTACCAAAACATAATCCTTTCCCTTCCCACTCCCCCTTCCTCTTCCTCTGTAATAATATGTTGCATCATGCGCGCACTATACGGCTGGCTTACTCAAACACATCTTGCAAGGCACCGGAAGTTCAAAAATTCTTTTGCGTGTTTAGACTTTTCTCTTGTATAAGAATGTAGTAATATCGTAGATATCACACGTATGAATGATATGGCGGATTTGGTTTTCATAGCACAAGGAGAAGCAGACAAGCATGTAAAATCACAAAGCACTTTTTGGGCAATGGCAAGTAACCTCCCTTAAGTTAAGGTCCTAAAAAATGATAAAGAGGTTTAGTGATTTTTCTTCTCTCTCTCTCTTGTTGTAAGGCTGACGGCAGCGAAGGTTGCGGCTTCGCGAAAAAAAAAGGGTTACAAAAAAGCGCATGGCTTTGTAACATAGCTACACAATGTCAACGAGGGCTTGGTTGGTGTAAAATTGAACTGACCCCTCTACTCGCTTTGGATGCAGCCTCACCACATCTTTTTTCCACTCATTCACAGTTTTGCAGTTCAAGTGCCCAAAGCTTATTTTCGCATTTTCCCCGACAACAAGCTGAGAAACAATACCGCTCAAAACTTTTTGCAAAGAAGACGCGACGGTACATGAGTTAAAGGCAGCGTCTAGGCACCGAGCTCGACGACCACGCCCACTTCCCTCGTACGGCCAACCCCTTATGAACGGAATCTCTTCAGCCTTGACGTGTTTTCACATGACCAACACAGTCGAACTTACAGCGTTTAGCTGTTAATACTTGTTTTCGACAAGGATAACATCAGAAGCACTTGTCTAGGTTTTCCCAAAATAGCCCCAAAAGGTGGTTTTCTGAGAAATTCACGCTTTTTGAGTTCCATATTCGGAATCAGCGCCATGGAAAGGCCTGGATAACATAAACATATAGAAGTCGAGAATCTGCCTGCTCTAGCTTGTCTGCGGTTCGGAGTACACCGCGCCTCTAAAAATCTCATTGTCTGTAACCTCTGCGAGAGGGTGTGATGTCTCGCGCGCTCACACTGTCAACAACTCGCCCTCCGCAACGCTGAAGGGGGTGGCCGGGGTAGGTGATCCATGTGTAGTTTTCGTCGTCTCGCTGGATGTTTCCAGTTTATATATAAGAAGGATGTCCTTGGAACACGAGTCGACATGACATCCAAAATCAGCCATTTAACAAGGCCTGGATGAAATGAAAAATGCCATGAGGAAAAACGTCCAAAGATTTGATATCTCTTTCCTTTGCTGCAAAAAATCGTATCAGGTATCAAGCACATATGAGCTTAAAAGCAGCAAAAAATTACAATCCGCTGCTACAGAAAAGGATATATGTATATGGAAAATTACGAGATACATTGGTAGAAACAAGGCCTACGATGTTGTGCACAGCATGGTCCCTGCACGCTGTGCGCACTGTAGCGCTCGCGCGTATGTGACTCCACTGCGCGGCGCCGGCCCCGTCAGACGCATTGTAGAATCGTTCTTGTATAGTCGTCCTCACCCCACTAGTCGCTAGGTGGGCAGATTCGAATTCAAGAACATGGCGATTGTGGTGGAGTTGGTACCTTGAGCCCTCAATTCCAGCTGAAGTGCGTTTTTTTCTCTGTTTTATTTGTCGTTATGGGCTATTTTCTGTGTGTTAACAATGTGTGAGATTACGACTGATGGTTTTGTTGTTTCTGAGCAATGTTTCTTACCACTGGACTTGTTTCTACAACTCATTTCGGGTGAGCCTATGTAAACGAGGCTGATGGGGATTTTGTACTAAAAAGTATGAGGGTGCATGATTGGGCCGCTTCGACCGGGTGTCCCTCCCCGGCCGACTACTGCATGGCTATAATCCTATGCATCCGATCCGCATGAGCTAGTAACGCACTTGCTAGGTTGGCCGTAACCCCCAGCAGCCGTTGAATCGCGTACGATTCATATCCCTGCAGTATAGACGAACGTCGGCGTTGCTGAAGAGGCACCCAGCTGCCAGCAAGCTGACAGACGTGGGTACCCACTGAACTTTGGAATATTCGAGAATTTTTTTACATAATGAATGATTGAATATACTCGAAAATCAAAAATATCGAATAATCGAATTTCGAATATTTTCAAAAACAAAAAAATGTCGAATATTCGAATATCGAATATTTTCGAAAAACAAAAATGTCGAATAATCGAATATCGAATATATTCGAATTGAAAAAATTCCGAATAGTCGAATATATTTGAGAAGAAAATCCGAATAAACGAATATTTTGCATCGATTATGTCGAATATTCGAGTACATGCAGTGGGCAACTTGGACAACAAACGATGGTGGCTGGTATAGCAGTCAAAATCGTGACGCTGTCATGTATTAGGGTGATGAATAAAAAATGGGGCACCTAGAGAATAAATGTAGATTTCTCAAAAAAGAAAAATGATTAAACTTCCCAATTCTGATAGGTGTTAGAATAAATTATTCTCTTCCAGAAAATACCTATATAAGGTCATTTACATACCTAATAATTTTTATAGTGGCTGAAATGCAAAGTTAGTCACTTTGGCAAATTATAAACTTCGAGCAGTATCTGCGCAGTAAAACATGCGAAACCATCCAAAGTAGTACTGCTGCAATGCGTGAAGGTACAGTCATCAGACCCACGATGGGTTGCTGGTGTAAACTTTCAAATTCAGGAGTTATGGCCATTAGCAGCTTTGAGAACAAAGATACGTGCTATTCAATGCTTTGCAGGTGAACGCATGTTTTCTAGGTACCATCTGAAGGAGCTTTTTACGCTCTATCCATCCATATGCAGCTTACCTCACATTTCATCTATCTTCGGAGAATACAGATTGAAACTTGACTTACTGGTTTTTATTGCGCCAAAAAATCGCGAATTTTCAGATAGTTCGCTTTTTTGATCTAGAAATAGAAAGAAATCCTGTATGTTTAATATACTGTTTGAAAGAGCATGAACAGCTCTTTCGAATGGTGTATCAATTGCCCTATAACTTTGCGGTATGGCAGCGCAAGAATGAGCGAGGTTCGAAAAACCCTGTTCAAGTTTTTCAGGGCGCCACGCGTAGGGTTGTGGGAGAGTAGCGTTGACGCTTTGCCAGAATAATAGGCGAAGGTCGCCTATATAAGCGATATTTACGTTGCAGCCTGCTTGTTGTTGATCGAAACAAAAAATCTCAAAATTCAATAAAAATCAAGCTGCTCCATTTTTTAGTGATCACCCTTAGTTATTCGATTATACGAAATTGTCGAATAATCGGATTTCTGAGATAAATATTCGAATATTCAAATATTTTCGAAAATCAAATTTTTCGAAAAAGTCAGCAGGTCAGCACAGCGATCACTGGCTGCCTTATGGCTGGTGCACAACTGCTAGCTAGCCCGTTTGGTGTCAGCAAGCTAACAGACCAAACAGCCGTCTGAGGCAGGGTGCCGCGCTTAAGCGCAATTGCGCCGTATTTCGGTCTGAGAGACGACCTCCCGTTCCACTGCGCACACGGTCCACGTGAGCGCGTTACCGCCTTCAAAGGACCGAATTACTCCTCTGTCCTATTTTCGAGGCAATCCCGATGGAGGAGCGGACGACGATGGGACGTTGGTTGGGGATTGACGTGATTAGGACCTATCCGTTAGTCTCCGGGGAAGGGTCGCATCCCCACGAATGTAGCCTGGTTTCCCGACCACGCCGGAAGATGCAGTACTTTCGCCATTACCATGCGTGCTCACGCGGGCCTTAACATGTTTGGGCCCGCAGCACGGGCAGAAGCCTGAGGCTGTGACTGCGCAACTCAGCCATCGGCCATCCTTATTCAGATCGCGAGACTTCCAGCACCCTTCCTCTTTCCAGTTGACCATACATATATATCCATAGTTATATAGCCATATATCCATAGTTGACCGATGTTGTCGGTGTTGTCGAGGTTGCCGAGGTTGCCGGTCGTTGTAGGACCTCATATAGCCTTCACGTTTCGCGCGCTCTCTAAACTGTGACCCCGACAGCCACGACAACACCGACAACATCGACAACACCGATAACACCAACAACACCGACAACCTATGGCCGTTCCCTTAGGGGAAATGAGCCGAACACTTTCTAGTTAGTATCCACAGAGGCAATTACGTACAAATTTTACTGACTGGTAAGAGCCAAACAACGATCGAATAGCTGCTGTGAAGAAAGTAGTTCAGTAAATTTGATTGCAACATTTTATGTTAGAAAGGGAGAAGAAGAAAGAAAAAAAATGCGCCTATTCTAAAGATCATGCGGTATGTAGAGCAGGGATTTGTAAATAGTTTTTTTCTCCTTATTGGTTGCGTATTCGTTTTTTTCACAGACCAAAAAGAAAAACGAGTAAGCCTTTCCATAGTCAATTAGGCGGCATCAAAACTAACGTAGTGAACAGTCAGTCGACCGAAAAAGCGTATGGAAAAATCACATCAAATTGAATTTCTCTCGCGTCTCTTGGTCGGTATGGGTCAATCATGGGTTTTGCAAGTCTCGTCTGTAGAGAGAACAGATTTGTTGTCCACGAGCAAAATTCAGATTATAATCTTCATTTGTAACTCGTTGAAAAGCAAATGATCTACATCGTTGGGAAATCAGAAATTATGATCTTCATATCAGCTTCCTCCGTTTTCTCCAACTTTCTGCAAAGTCATCTACAGATGGGTGGAATAAGATAGTACGTTGTTACGTAAGCACATGAGAAGCATTTGCTAACATCACTTGCATTCTCCACTATTTTATCCCAAAGAAATGATGAATGTCTTCTGCACTTTTGGGATGGAAACTCCTCCTACAAGCGTAGTGCCACCCTTCGAACAAGCCTATAATGCGATGCTCACTGACGACAAAATATGGTAGCTTTGAGATAATGCATGAATAACAGTTGTTTGACTTGACTATAGCAAACCAACCAACTTGATCGGATTGTGACATCGGTGGCCCACGATCAGGTGCAACAAAATTACCAAATCGACAGAGAAGGGAGCTGTAAGAGTATAGAGACTGGCCACACTAAGCAAACATAAAAAAGTGGCATAAACCTAGTCCTTTCGTATAATCATGATTGCAAAGATGCGAATAATAAAAGACCGGCCAAGCTTGAGCCTAAGCCATAGTCTCTGACTTGTGACGAAAGCGACACGGTCTTAAATGGTGTACTTCTATTGATGAATTCAGAACGGGCGAAAGTCTTTCAGATCAGACCAAAAATGATTGGAGCAAGAACTTGGTCAGACATTCGAAATAAAAAATGTCTGAGTCAAAGACTTCGTAAAACCGCTGACATCAACTCCGAAGAAAAAATCGCTAACTGGAAAGAAAAGGTTTGAGGATGCGGTTCGAAAAAATACTTGTATCACGTTTATTGTGATAGTCAGAAATTGAGGTCTTGTTATTTGAGAACTTTCGTCAAAACAGCTGCTAGGATTATGCTACACGACCTCCAGTAAGCCTAAAAGAAGATGTAGACGAGAGTTGAGGTTACTATGGTTTCCTGTTGCCTATGACAGTCACATCGACAAAAACTGCAGCATTGTATTCCAACGGTCCTTTTCCTATTCAACGACAGACCTGATCTCAGGCTGTATGAGCAAACGTTCATATAACAGAGGAACTTTTAAAGTAAACGCAGGAAGGCACTCAAATTTGATGAAAAAACGAAACATTCAAGCACCTGTCAGACCAAAAGCACTAAAGCGCATGAAGATAGTGAATCGGCAAAATAAACCCTTATGGATTCTGGTAGATTTAGGTGTAGACCCCTCCCCCCCCCCCCCCCTCCCAAAGTAAATTGTAGCCCAATCCCCCCCCCTGCCAGTTCATGAGCTAAGTCCTAAAAAACGCGCTTCAAAATTCCACCAACCCCACTTCCACTGAGTGGGCGAGTAGTTTAGAAGCACGTGTTACAGTACTTAGTACTCGATGGCATGTAGTGTTTGAGCTACACTGTACTTGGGCGATCTACAATCTGAACCCACCAAAATCCGAGAAGGGTCCATTTTGCCGATCCACTGCCTTCTTTCCTTACATTTCCCTCATCTCTCCTCACACGTTCCGCGCTAGCTTAATAGCGCTTTTAGGAAAGTGCCGTGTGTGAGGAAAAATGGATTTATGGAAAAAGATCAAAGGAATTTTGGTTTTCGAGGATTTTTGGGCGCTCTTGGGCGCTTCTGAGCGAAGTCTGATTAACCCGTCTTACTTCACCGAGAAAAGCCCAAAAAGCATCCATAAAAGCCCTAAAAAGCCCAAAAGCCCCGAAAAGCCCAAAGAAGCCGGAAAAGGCCAAAAAAGCCGAAGAAGCCCGAAAAAGCTGGAACGCAGAAACGAACCTTTGGTAGAATTCTGACATTATTTTGAGGTATACGGACGAGAGAAAATGAAGCAAAAAACTCAGTTGCGAAATTAGAACACATCCCTTAGCGTCAAAACGAAAGGGACGTTGCAGCTCTTACAGGCTTTTTTGGGTTTTTCGGGCTTTTTTGGACTTTTTCGGGCTTTTTTGTGCTTTTTTCGGCGAATTATAACGGGCCCCTGACAGGTGACTGAGATTTGAAAATGCATTGAGCTAACTTCGCGAACGAGAAGAAAACTATGTTTCGCGGAAATATAAGTAGAATATGGCACGCTCTAACTAAGAAATAAATGAAAAGATACTATAGCAAGGACTAACTTTATTGAGCTGCGTAGCATAAATTTCGCTTTGAAGTTCGATAAATTCTAAGTTGCATCTGTCTTGAACGGTTCATTCAAACAACTTAGTTGTGGCTCACTCCCTCCATAAGAAGTAAGAGCCAAGGCTGCGCGTTTAGCGAGCAACATGTTCACATCTAGACATAAAAATGGACATAAATTCTTCAGTATATTTCAAGAAACAGCTATGCACTCACATTTTGCGCAGTCATATGTACTGAAAATGTTCCTGTTTATGAGGTTATCCTTTTTAAAGCCATCTCTGTCAACGAAGCTTATATGATCTTGTCGATAGTATTCCCATGTTGGTTAACGCGGCTTTGAACCTCATCAAATAATTTGCTGTTCAACTCAGCGTATGGGGCATTCACCACTTCTGAAGTTGAAAATTGGAGACAATATATCGACAAAAACTAGAGAAATACCTCTTTTAGTGGATGTAACGGCCTTTCGACAATGATTTGTTGCAATCCTTTGAGATGTTTCTGAAACAAAAACTATAAAGCAAGGCTGCAAAAGAAACTGATCATGATGCACAGGAAAAAAAGAAAGGGAATGTGAAAATATGCATCTATAGTTTAAGAACATGAAACTTTGGTGATGGCCGGGTATTGGAAGGGACGTCGAGAAGAAGATGTGAACGAAGCGTTGATGATGATTCACGTCCCGCCCACTTCCACTGAGTGGGCGAGTAGTTTTGAAGCATGTGTTTCAGAATTTGGTACTCAATGGCATGTATAAGCTTCTGCAAGACGAAGGCGGTCGGTTCGACGTATGACGTGGCTGTGACGCGGCTGTGACTCGGCTGTGACGCAGCCATGTCGCAGCCGCGTTGCACATCGAATCGACCGCCTTCGTCTTGCAGGAGCTTATAGGATTTGGGCTACACTGTACTTGGGCAATCTACAATCTGAACCTACCAAAATCCGAATAGGGTCCATTTTGCCGATCCACTGCCTTCTCTCCTTACATTTCCCTCATCTCTCCTCACACGTTCCGCGCTAGCTTATTAGCGCTTTCAGGAAAGTTCGAAACGTGTGTGAGGAAAAATGAGGGATTCATGGAGAAAGGAAGGAACTTTGGTTGTCAAGGATTTTTGGGCGCTCTTGGGCTCTTTTCAGCGAAGTCTGAGGGACCCGTCTTACTTTGCCGAGAAAAGCCGAAAAGCACCTAAAAAAGCCCAAAGAAGACGGAAAAGGCCAAAAGCGGAAAAAGCCCGAAATAGCTGGAACGCATATTGCAGGAAATGTTTCTTCACAATCTAAACTTACTGTATTCTTTCTTCAAAACTACACCCAAGTGATCGCGTGATCGCATAGAAAAATCCAAAACATTCAGAATAAGATATGAGACCATTCTGAAACCAGAACACAAAGTTAATGATTGTGATATCCGCATCCCAGTGTCAATTCGTAGCGCTTAGCTCAAACTTGAAAAATATACGCTCCGTGACGGGACCCGTAGTGCGAGCAAATCTCTCGCCGATATAATGGCAACTGGCCTCTCCTCTGGTCATCATTGAGCGGCGTTATATTTTCACATTCCTTTTCTGGATTCGATCGCAAGCTGGATCCTCCTACGTTCATGCGGTTAAGGATAGGAGGGAGGCAGAAAACTCTGCTGCCGCGCTCGAAATGATCGAGTGTATATTATAGTAAGGATATATATCAAGATCACTTCATGCCTACATTGCCCTAGTCCCATGCAAGTGTCACCTTTCATATGTATCACCCTTGGTCTATTCATCAACAAGAACTCCCTCAAATTGATGCTCAAACAAGGCTCCTATCGCATGGTCGCCATCTGCATGAGATTTATAATCCTGCACGCTTCCTTCAGTCTCAAATCATTCAGACTTTTGAGCGCGCTTGCGCTTCTTTTCCTTTTTCTCACTCTCTCTCCACTCTCTCGTCCACGACCATAATCGTCGGCTGCGCTTCTACGGTAGGTTTATTTGCCACCACGACGTTTTCTTCCACATCGTCCAGCTATCGATCTCTTTCTTGGCTCTCTTGGGCGCCATCATCTTGAGGTTCTGTAGGTCCTCGGTTATTGGTTGATGACGCACGTGATGTTTTAGCTGGGGCCTTATGACAATCAACGACGGCCTGCACTTTGCTCCTGAAAAGCCTGTGTTAAGTCCCTTTTTTTGAACAGACTAACCTGCACAAAACGCAGGCAAGCCTGTTTTTCTTCAACAACTCTGAATCGCTTCTCCAAGTCATCATCATGTCCGGCGACCAGCTTCATCAATTTTTCCTTATCCAACAACATCCAACATCCGGCATTACGCACGCAATTATAGAATTCGATGGTATCGACTCTGGTGTTATACGTATGGCGCTTACCTGTTATGGCACGTTCTTCAGCCATGATACTGGGATAAAAACACATTAGCTGTGTTCACCATGCCAAGCCATGTATATCCCCCACTATTGTGGGAGGCATGCATGACTTTGCCCAGTCTTCAAATGCCATGAAGACTGCCCTAAATATACGATGCCAATGACATTTTACTAATCACAAATCCCACAGGAACATTACGTTTTGAAAAAGCTCGCTGTTTAACTCAAGAAAAATCACAAAATCGCAAGTGTTTACAAAAGATCCCAAGAAAACCCGAGTTACGCCCGTTCGCCCAGCCAAAGAGTGGGAAGAGAGAACTATATTAGTGACGGTGTATATGGTTTGCAGTCTTCAGCAATCTTTTTCATTCCAGAAACCTTCAGAAAACCATCTCTTGGGATAAATGTGAGAAAGATTTTACTTTTGGATTTTTGAATATCTAAGCGTCAAACACGACTTTCGTATTGTACGTCAATTCGCCAGAACTTCTATGTAACGGACTTTTCTACTTGATCTGCTCCACTACAGCTTGAAAAAAAAACAGCCCAAAACGCCAGTTTGCAAAGATGTAAGTTGTTTAACCTGTTACTAAAATTCACACAAGAGCTAATCAGTTACAATCAAAATTGGGATCAACTTTAATAGGCGTCTTCTATTTTGTCACTTTGAAGCTTTTCGCAAGCTCAAACGTGCAGTATGCGAAGAGTTGTTCGGACTAGGCCATGGCACTTACGTCAAGTCATGAAGGAAAAATTAGTGAAGCAATTTTACATTGTTTTTCGATATGAGCAAGATAATAGTTTTAGAATTTGCAAATTCGATTAGAATCTAAAAGATTCTAATGGAGCACCATGGTTTCGGAAGTTTCCCAACTTCGGGAAACACTGATGAACACTGAAAGCACTTCGTGGTTTAGGGATGGTATTATTGTCACAATTATTATTAACTATTAGAATGGCTAATAATAAGTTTGGTTTGACATGCAACTTCAAAATTCCTTAAAGGCAGCGTCCGGGCAGGTTTCATGATTACGAGAAAAAACATATATTGCTGCAGTTCCCACTCTGACGAAACTCTTACCGAAGTAGCTCGCTTCAGTTTGGTACTAAAGCGAGAAATCGCTTCAGAAGTGACGACTTAGACGCCCCGGCGACCTGCCCGCCCTTTCAATCGATAGCCAGAGTGCCTATATCGCACACAGTCAAGGCGTAGGGTCCTCCTAGAGTCTAGGTGTCTTAACCTCGGCGACAAGCGTCCGGTTTCAGAAACAGGGGTTTCCGGAATAGCCCGTTTTCGACATCGTACTCTTCAAGCTGCATTTTCGAATCCAGCGGGAACTCAGACATTTGCGGTTGAGTCGCGCACCGCGCAGGACAAAACGAGGTGTCGCCACGGAATGTCTGCGCGAGTTCCGAAATCGGGTCGGGACAAAATCAGGACACCTGAATTTGTTTCGGGACAAAAGTGCGCGACAAAATCAGGTGTCTTGACGGAAACATTTCGGACAAAATCGAAACACCTGCAGGAGACACTATAATGTCCCGATCGTTCAGAGCACGCGGACTAGGCCCTTATTAACAGCTTTTGCATTCTCTGTGCCCTCTCTCACGCATCCCTTTTCGCTTATCTTGAGCCCTTGGTCTCTTTGGGTCCCATTCACTTTTCTGCTAGTGAAACCCACTTTTACGTCATGAAATTTATTAACAAATATCACATGAACTTCTCGAGCAGGCTTTACAATAACATCGAAATGTGATGCACAGACAGCAGCAAGTATAAGATTTGGAGCACCACAACTAGGACACAAGGTTATGAAACAACTACCCTATTTTCAGGTGTATAAGCCGCACTTTTTCAAATTTTTGCCCGGGTTGCTCAGCCGCTTCATTGTGTTTCGAGAAGCGATCCTTATGCCGCACGATTCTTTCAAGCAATACGCAGCACGGTATAGGGTTCTTTGGATGCGAGGTCCATTGATGTGTTCGGGCTGCTCGATGTAAGCTAGGACCACCCCGCGGCTTATACACCTGAAAATAGGGTACAACGAAAAATGTAGGCGATAGCATCAGGCTTCCTCAATCGGACATTGCGGAAGCCTGATGAACTAACAAATAACTTCTAATCAGTACTTTCCACGTGAGAAGTACGTCCTCAGAAGACTATGACTATGGGTTAGGAAAATTTACGCCACGAGTTAAAAGTTTGTATTATATTTCCAAATTAATTGGGGTAACAAATTTTGCTTAGATTTGCTAATATTATTTTCTAGAGCTTGCTATAAATAGTAATTCAGACTCAAGTCCGAATTCTTTTTGACTCAGCAAATCTGCATTCCGCAGATCTGCTGAGTCAAAAACTCCTAAGACATCCTGATCACGAAAAAGAGCGCCAACCTTCGATCTTGAACAAACGCAGAGATCTTCACTAGAGTTTTGGATACGCGGCCCGATCTGAAATAACCAGCTTAAACTATTCTCAGACAATCGCCGGGGGCAGGCGGGCACCAGAAAAATAGATTGCTGATCTCTCGCACCCCGCTCGCGGATTTTTTGGAAAGCAATCAGGACTTTTCGGAAGACCGCTTGCTGAGTCAGCGGATTTTTGAGAGACCGCCTGTTGAATTTTTTTCGCTCTTATCTTTTACAGATATATTGCTGAATCTCTGAGGAATCGAGAACTCAACAAGCAGTCTTCCGAAAAGTCCTGATTGCTTTCCAAAAAATCTGCGAGCGGGGTGCAAGAGATCAGCAATCTATTTTTCCGGTGCCCGCCTGCCCCCGGCGATTGTCTCAGTTATTGTGAGAAAAGCACTGTATCAGAGCTTGGCAAATGTGCTATGTATGGATGAAAATGATATGAAAGTGAAAGAATAGACATGCCCGTCAAAGAACATCATCCATGAGAGAGGTGACAGTCGTCTGTAAATATTCTAATGTCAGCCTATGCTACGGAAAATCCTGAATGATATCAATAGGCGATTGTAAACAATATAACAGCAGGATTGAAACCAAAACGTCGAAGAAAAGAGCGCTAATAAGCAGAAAACAATCAATCAAGAAACGACAGTAATTTCGCAACTTTCAAAACCTCCACTATAATATGTACGTAGTGTACTTCGGGACAAAATCGGGACGAAACTAAAGTGATGAATCCCGCCGGTGCACCGGATTTTAGTGCGAACGTCCATTTTGTGGGCGGATCTCCTGTGCGACCCAACCGCGAATGTCTGAGAAAAAATAAGCCTAGGTAAGCGAAAAAATTTTGTTCGCATTTTTGCCCGGACGCTGCCTTCAACAACTCGAGTGTCAGCTATTTAGCTGAGATTTTTTTGCGAGAAGGTAGCTTCAAGCCACTACTCTCGAATATCAAGTAGTCAAAAAATTTTTTCACCAAAAAGTGACAGTCATGCAATTATATAGCTAGACCTTTAAAAAATCACTTTTTTGACTTCCTGATTTCCGTTCTCAGCCTATATTGGGTGCACATACGACTTATTCAATGGTTGAATATATAATACCTAATGGTCGTTGCGAAAGTAATGCCGCTTTTTCAAATGTACGCTAAGTTTCGTGGAACAAAGATTTGTAAGCGTTTCTTGGTCGCGTTCGATGTAATATTTCATTCACTTTCTAAAGGTTATGAAATCAAATCAAATCAATATTCAATGGGCTTGAAAGATTATCAAAGTTTGCGACCCATGCCTTTTCAAAAGGTCAAGTTTCACAAATTTTATAGTTTTTTGTAATAATTCACTAAGGAGTAAGGGTTGCATGCAACATCCCCGTCGGGAGGGTACTGCAGCTTCAGAACAAAGCTTTATTTCTCAAAGCTCCATATATCTGGATTTCACGCTGTCTTCCTATTCGTAAGTACTCTTATCAAATTTCACTATAAACATATTGAACGGGAGCAAGAAGCTGTATAGTCGTCCTCACCCCAGTAGTCGCTTCAGTGGACGGATTCAAATTCAAAATGGAGCACGCCGGTCGCGGCAGAGCGCGCACCCGAAACCTCAGTTCAAAACTACGCATACATCTCATTGGTTGTTTTTACATGGTTGCTTGTTAATCTATGTACTATGCCAATGTTTTGTTTCTATAAGCTCCTGCAAGACGAAGGCGGTCGGTTCGAGGTACGACGTGGCTGTGACGCGGCTGTGACTCGGCTGTGACGCAGCCATGTCGCAGCCGCGTTGCGCATTGAATCGACCGCCTTCGTCTTGCAGGAGCCTATAGTCGAATTTGCTTTTTGTGATTGTAGAGTGTTGTTTCGCGCAGTTACGCTGGGTTTTTGTTTAGGTGAATTTATTTAAGCTTCTAGAATGGCGAATTTTCGTGCATCACTACAACAACACTTCTGCGGGTTACTTACAAAAGAAAAAGATTTACAGCAAAGGTTTCCCATCTGCACTGTTTCATAACTTGTATTCAGACTTGATCATAGCAGTTTAAAACAATGCTCGACAACAATAAATAGCATAATATTTTGAAAACGAACATACTTAAAACACGAAGATTAACAAACAACTACCATAAAAAACCATAAAGAAACATGAGCAAAGCCTAAACTAAGGGTTCAGGTGTTGGCTCCTCCTGTCCTGGCCTGCTCTTGTTCGAATTCAATCCGTCCACTGACCGACTAGTGGGGTGAGGACGACTATACAAGCCGCATTTTCCAGCTTTTTGTTTTATCTCCTGATGACCCCTGGCTGGCGATCGTCTCTTCTTTAGAGTAAATTTTCTTTTATCGAAGTCAATAAAAACATTTCAAAGTTGTGCTGTTTATCAGACCCAATAGTGCTAATCATGTTTCTGTTAAGAACAAGTGATGTTTCAAAGTCATGAAATTTGCGATGAAACACAAGTCGAAGGGTGGGGTTTATTGAAAAGATTGATATTCCAAAAACTCATCAGTTCTTATCAGCAGCATGCATAGCACAGCTTGGTTAGATGATCAGTACAGCTCTGGCAGATTTTCGTTAATTTTGAAGGAAGAAAAATGACTTTGAAGAAAATACGTTTGGCCGCGGGGGATCATCAAGTGATCATACAAAAAGCTGGAAAATGCAGCTTGTATAGCTCTTTGCTCCCGTTCAATATGTTCATAGTGAAGGTTGGTGGGAGTACCTACGGATAGGTAGACAGCTTGAAATTTAGATATCTTTAGCTTCAGGATACGAAGCTTCTTTTAGCTGCGATCCCCTCTCCGAAAGGGATGTTAATGCATGCAGCCTTAAGTATTGGATGGATACAGCATAGCTCGTCATAGTTTTTGTTTGGATTTTTTTTATTGAAACCCTCGAATTTTAGCAGGCTTTCTCAGACACATTTGCATCAAACACCGATAAATTTTCGGATTTCAAAACTTACAAGGGTGGATTATGGTTGGATACTATTTCTACAAAGCAAATGAGCATACAAGATTAGCAACTTCCGAGAATTACGGCACAGCCTGGGGCGCCTTGGAAAACCTGAAACATGATGACTTCATCCCGGAAAACTTTATGGATCGGTGGTAAACGGTGGAAAGATGAGAAAAAGCTGCTTTGAATGACCTAGCCTGTGCAGTTAGTCATTAGGTTTACATCGAAAATAAAGCGCAGACCTTGTAGAGCGAAATTGACTTTTTCGGATAGTACAGGTACTTGGCCGTAAACCACCGCCTCAAGAAAACGATGATGAAAATGAAAACGCTACAAACTTTTGGAACGACCTAATAATTCTTTAATTAACTTCAACGTGTGACCGTGGCCTCAAATAAGCTCTCATCGCCTTTCAAGGGAATGCAAGCTGGAAAGGATGCAGGAAGGGAGGGGGAGGGGAGGAGGAGGGGAGGGGGAGGGGAGGGGGAATCGAACTGCGTTGGGTCGCTGAGAGAAGATGATGGGAGAAGATGACGCGCTGAAGCAGAAAAGAAAGCTAGAAACACATATTTTGGTGTGCATTTTTGGGACAAACGTTACGAATACGGTCAGGTTTATTTGAATGTTCTTTAATTACTCAATTATGCATATTCTCAAGTTTCATGATCACCGGCCCGATCGCACTCGATTTATTTCCTCTTCTTTGCAGTATGTGGAAATGAAGGTAAAATGAACCCCGTGCCTGAATCTGTTGAGATCTGGCTGAGTCATGAAATGGTTGCATTTAGTGGAGGCAAGGCTGGACCGTGAAACAGTACAAATAAGCGCCATATATTGTACACGACGATGTACAATGTTACCAACGTGTGAAGTTCTCTAAAAGCATCTACGATGTACAATCAAAGCCTCACGATTATCGTATTCGGATTTTGTGGCACTTGTTATTGACAATGCCAGTGCAAGGAACCGCCAACCCATAATCACTTGCTCTCGGGTGGTGCATGATCTTCACTCTAGCGTGCAGAAAATAAAAAAAAGTTAAACAGTGAGGTTGCGACATTCATCAGCTTAGGAGCTAATGAAGTGACTTTCTTTTACTCAATTGTTCCTGGGAACATGTGGTGATACTAATTGTACGATGTTCATATAGAGATCTTTTCGTACGTCGATATCGCATTTCATCACCGAGTTGTAGCAATTCTCATGCAGTCCATTGGATTCTTTACTCGGTGTCGCTGAAGGTGCCTCCTCTGTGCTTGCGCTATCTATCAGTCGTCGTGAGAAATTACCTGAAACATTATTCCGAAGGCATGGGGTCGATCCAAATCAGTGGTAACTTCTTGGTTATCGGGTGATTTATATTCTTTTCAGTAGATTCCGCATGCCGCGACATTAGCTATTTCTTCCTTGTAGGCAAGGGCTACATAACAAGTTCTTTCTGAACATCGATAGGTCTCTGCAGCTGGTGAACGAACACGGGTAAGGAGACTTGTCGCCAAAAGTAGGAGGTTTCGCCGAACACCCGCCACAAATACACATTCCAATACATGCACAGGCTGAGTGTCTGCTGCATTGTATAGTTGTAACGAAAGAAATTTTCGCCGAATGAACGAATATCGAAGGATCATTTTTTAAAATTTTTTCGAATGAATGAATATCGAATAATTGATCTGCGAAAATTTTTCGAACGAATGAATATCGAATATTTGATTTTCGAAAATTCTTCGAATGAACGAATATTATTCGAATTTCGTTTTTCATTTTATTCGAATTTGAATATTCGAATATTGGCACATTCCAAAATTCGAATGAACGAATACTTGAATAACCGAACTTGATCGAATATTCGACTAATTTCGAATAAATGTTCGAATATTATTCGAATATTTGAATGCAATATTCGAATATCCGAATATTCGAATAACTATCTTTAAAACTACTCGAATGAACGAATATTCGAATAACCTTTTCTTAAAACTCCTCGAATGAACGAAAAATCGAATAAGTCATTTTTCGAAATCGTCGAATGAACGAATTATTCGAATAAAGCTCTTTTTCATTTATTCGACTATTCGAATAATCGAATAAATGGACATTCTCAAATATTCGACTATTCGAATATTCGAATAGTCGAATATTTCGAATAAATTATTCGAACACGAATATTCGGTGCTAACTATACTGCATTGTCCGCGCGGGACCCTCCCACTTTCGGCGACATATAGTCCTCTACGCGCGAATATCCTCGTCATGTGAGAATCTTTACCAGGCAATCGGTTGAGTTTCCTCGAGCAAGGTTAAGCAGAACACTGCATGAGGCAAAGAGTAACACTGAAAAGACTTCACTCAGTACCACTCTGCGATGAAACTCACCTCGTAAGTGGTGGGTACATTGTGAGTGACACCATAACTCAATCATCATTCCCGTTTTTCGAGGAAATGCATGCGTTGTTTGTACGGCTTGTATAGCCACATAAATGGCAAAGATTGAAAGGATTCGAACATGATTTGGACCATTCGTCTGCGATTGGAGTGGAGATTCACCGGTGGTTTGTGAAGGGCACAGCATGTGAGCTGGGTGCCATACGCAATTCATTACTGAAGATATGCTGCCAGATTTTATTCATGTCGTCCTTTTGTCACAAAACGATGCTTTATAGGATGGTAGATTATGGATGGTAGATGCAAGCGACTCCAATTTACATCCAAGGTTTTCGAAGTGACTCACTTCTTAAACTAATAGAGAGAGAGAGAGAGAGAGAGAGAGAGAGAGAGAGAGAGAGATCATTAGTAGATTGATCCATGCAGCTGTAGGAGGTGTTTTGTCTCCCGATCGCTATTTTATTACCAGTTTATTGCGCAGTAAGCTCAGTAACTTGCAGCTCCAAGAAATTTTATGAGATTAGCGGATGTTTTTATCCAGCTTTTGTGGAAGTCATCTCTGGCGACACATTCAGAACGTTCCGCCAGAAGACAGGTGCTTTTGGCACTTCTTTAGCCGCACTTGAAGGCAGGCACCGCCTTCCCAGACTCTCGACTTTGTTTTTGTCACTTTTTGGGGCCTTTTCATGCCCCTGATTCCGAATATGACCCTGTCCCAGAGATCCCTAAGAGAGTTTTTTTGGAACGAGGAACTTATTTGTACCTGAGACGCGGTCCGGATCTCACTTAAGTGTTTGATTATAATCTTGTTTTTGATAATCACTAGGAAAGCTCTCGCGGTATAAGTCCCCTAACTCTGGAATTAGTTATGGTGGTGAGAAGCTCATATATGGAGTCAGTTTTGGCTAGTAACAATGTTTTTGCGGACATTCTGGACAATGTATGCTCCATTGGCTTGACTTTTTTTGAAAGTCCTATTTTTTTACAGAAACGAAAAGAGTTTTATAAAGTTTTCTGCAAAAATCTAAGTCGAAGCTTGCCCTATGATACTGTACCTAAGTTCAGCAAAGCCATTTGCAAAGGCATTGATGGCAATCCAACGTTCGATACTGTTTGATTTATGCAACACGGAATAAAATAAATTACAACACAGTATATTACAAGAAACTTCGTCGCATCAGTATGAACGCAAACTTGCAAGGAAACGATACTCGGTGTCTGTGGCTTTTGAGATGGAACGTACCATCACACTCGTTTTGAAGCGCTGATTCCAAATCTGACTTCCGTTTCTGCTAATCGCCTCTCTAAAAGAAGTTATAAAGGGTTTTTGCATCATTGTAGCCCAAGAGAAATACGGTCGAGGATGCTTAACTTTCGAAAAGAAACTTGATTGAGGCAGTGCAAAACCGAGAAACACAAGGAGCTCGAGTCGAAACCTACATTAACAGTAAGGCTATCGCACTAGCCACTACACCGAACGTAGCGGCGGTTTTGGCATTTTGACCATATTTCTCTTAGCGCAAAAATCCTTCATAATTTTTTTCAGAAAAACGATTACAAAAACAAAAGTCAGATTAGGAATCAGCGCTCCAAGACGAGTGTAATGGTATACATTTCATTTTAGAAGGCCACGGACGCCGAGTATCGTTCCCCTTGTTAGTGGCATGATCATCAACTCTGATTAATTACAAAAAATATATGATCAGTAACTATTTATGTAGGTGATTTTAGAGACGCCGCACTCAGGCACGTTTTTGAGAAGAAGGATGGATAGAATAGAGGACAATCAAAGTGCAGCAGCACTGGAGACCTAGCGAATATCTCCTTCAACAAACCCATGAGAGAAAAAACTGGGACCTGCTTTGAGAAAATTGTCCCTTTGAATGTTAAATATCTACTCCATGCACTCGTTTACCCCATATGAAGAACAAATAATTATCAACAATGTCAAGCACAAACATGGGAAGAAAAGTGCTAAACTATCTGCCATTGATCAGTTGTGGTGCACGTTGACTGACCTCGCAAAGACTGCCCTGAAAGAACCTTTTATAAAACATGGGAAGCAAATTCTTTTTTCAATGTCTCACATTGAATAATCGAGCTTGCACCCCTGCGTGTCTTACCGCCAATGCAAGCAAACATGCTTGGACGCCTCCAGCACATCCTGTCACTGTTGGTAAACTGTCATCGTACCCAACTTTTTCCAGAGCTGAGAGGGACTTTTAATGGAAAGGATGGAGAAAAATACAAAACTAATCTTTACCCTCTTCAATTGATTCTGCAGATTTTAATCCATCATCGTCGGCAATTTCGTCTAATGGCATATTCTTAGCGCCTCGTAGGTGAAATAAAGTACCTCCTAAAACAAAAAATGTTGCAATGTAATTCACATTTACCAGGGAATTTCAATCAGTTTCAAGCATTATGTCGTTCCTATCAAGAATTCGCATTTTATGACCAAACTTCATCCATGAGAACGAAGATTTGTAGACATCTTGGCGTATTCAAAACAGTTTTTAATTCTCTTCTTAAAGTTTATGCCTTGGATAGAACAAACCCGGTGATACAAATTCTTTTTATGATCTTTTATGAGCTCTCAGCAATTCGCGAAAGCATTCGTTCTGAAAATGCTGATGTTCCATGATTGTTCTGTGGGTAGATGCACTTTAATGTTTACTTTGCAACATTCACAAGCTTTATTCGCCGTCAAGAAATTGGTGAGGTATCGGCTTACACCATAGGCAGAATTATTATTAGTGCTGACAAGGGAAGGATACTTGATCGCAGTGACGATTGGGTAAGCGGTGTATATCGCGTATACCGTCCCCAGACGGTGATCTCTAAACCGCATTCCATATCTGCTATGACGTCATTCTGAAGGAGTTGTAAAGGATTCTTGGTGCAGTGGATAGTGGCTTGGACTGCGGAGCTGGACGTCGTGGGTTCGACTCCTCTGGGATGCCACCGTTTTGCACTTTTGTAAATTTTAGTAGGGCAAATTGCAAAACCTCTCGACATAAAAAAAGTTGATTTTTCACAATATGAAGCAATATGTTTACATTTATTGGCACTGAAACACCGTCTAACCTAAAACACTCGTTTTTAGCCTTTTTCATTAAATACTTTACTCAATTATACTTTGAAAAATTCCGAAATCGTGCTTAACATAGAGAGGAGCAGTTAATCTGTCAAAAATGGCGTTTTTATCGATTTTTTTGATGAAACTGTATTTAATGAAAAAGGCTAAAAATGAGTGTTTTTAGGTTAGACGGTGGTTCAGTCCCAATAAATGTAAATATATTGCTTCATATTGTGAAAATCAACTTTTTTTATGTCGACAGGTTTTGCAACTTGCTACTAAAATTTACAAAAATGCAAAACAGGTGGTATCCCAGAGGAATCGAACCCACGACGTCCAGCTCCGCAGTCCAAGCCACTCCACTGTACAAAAATCCTTTGTAACTCCTCCAGAATGACGTCATAGCAGATATGGAATGCGGTTTAGAGATCACCGTCTGGGGACGGTATACGTGGTATATACCGCTTACCCAATCGTCACTGCGATCAAGTATTTTTCCCTTGTGAGAACCAAGGCTTTTGGAAAGAGAAAGCTTCATAAAATTGAAAATGATTAGCAGAAGCTTGAAAAGGTCACGTATACTACTAGGTTTGCTCTGCCTGCGCGTTAGTTACATCATGTGATCTTTGCTAAAAGACAAAATGCTTAAAATAGTTGGATTCAGGAGCTCTAGCGCTTTTGTCATAAACTCCAACATTTTTTAATGGCAGAGAAATTTCAGCTTGAAAACATGATCGTAAAAAGAAGCCAAAATTCTTTATTCTGATGTATGTGGTGTTCAAGCGAGCTGATAAAACTGATAACAACTGAAGCTGATATTTTAGGATGAGCCGACAAAATTGTATATCAACTGTTCTGTTTATAAGAAAGAGTAACATTAGCAGATTCGCTAATCGCGACTATATATCCATTTTCAATATTGATCGGTTTGAAAGTGAAGATGTCCAACCTGAAAATTGCGCTGCCGGTCGAGCATCCAAGTAGTTGATCTGCAAAATAATATTTGACTTCTACATTTTCACTTTTGACATTAACTCCAGAAGTTACAAGCGCGGAAATCACCAGCCTCGAGTAAAAAACATTCACCTTATAAAGTTCAGAATGCATACAGTCTTGTTAAAAACGTAGCATTATGCTTTTTACATAGAAACTACGCAGTTATTCCTTCGTGACGTTGGTTGTAAGTAAAATAAACTTTTGCTTACTTTGTAGGCTACAGTCCATGGTTTGCGGACATACATACATTCGATAGTTTAAAGATGTGGCGTCAAATGTAAAGGTTGTTCAAATGTCCGCCTCATAAACAGTGAAGGTTGTTTATAGGGAAACCAAAGATGAGAGGAAGATGCGAAACAAATAGCAAAAGCAAGAGAGACTCTTGAAAACCTGATAAGAACGCTGCAATCAGTTTTTTTTTTTGTCCAAAACCAGGCAATTCACAACATGGGTAAAACGAGCAAGGTGGTGATTATCAAAAAGAAGATAAACGAGAAAAAAATAATTATAAAAGCGCAAAATTTTGAATTCACTCAATCGAAATGCATGTCAAAGACAAATGGGTTTTTGATGCGTCCTTTAGATTTTTACCACCTTCTCCTGGTTTCTGTTTCTGGTGACATTGTTAGCTTTGTTGTGCTCATGATTTTGAGCAAAAGGGCCTCAAGCGTGTAGGAAATGGTTGCATATTAACTCCAATAGACCTATGGACAATTACGAACAGAAGCAAGATGTATAAGGTGCATGAAAAAATCGCTTGGGAACCGAAGAAAATCAAGAGATTTTCAAAAACAAGGCTATTCCCGGATTTTTTATTCAAATTAAAAAATGGGATTTTGAACAATACGATATACAATTTGCTAAATTTAAATTCAGGACAACGAAAGAAAGGGTGCCAGAGCCAAATCCCCTGGGTCCCACGCTTGAGGTAGCGAAGTAGCACGCAGCGCGCGGAGACACAGACGAGCAAAGGAGAAAGACCAGAAACGACGGGGCATCTGGCTCTGGTCGTAAATCTCTGCAAGGTCTCAACGAAACCCTGACATATATCATTTGATCGTCATGGATTAGGAGCAAGGGACAACGTCGAAAGCCTGAAGACCCTTCCTAAGACAATAAACCAGCACTTTTGTGCACGGCTCTCTGCGCAAGAGTTGAGCGCAGTTTCTCATTTTTATTGAGTTCCAGTAGCTTTCCTGAGTTTATGAAACTCATCGTAGATAAGAGAGGTCAGCTGAGAGATGTTGTCCCGAATTTCGTAAAAATTCATACAAAAGTCTCGTTTTTTGCACAAAGAAAACTGTAAAAACGCAATTTCTTGGTTTTGGGGTTATTTCTGAGGGTACTGCTTGCTTACTGATCTTGCTTCATTCACCTCTATCCGTACAGTTACGATTTTAATATCTGGGGCTTCGCCCCGAATGAACTCTGTTTTTTCGATGAAGATTGTATTCTTTATCTCGAGCAAGATGAAGATTACTAAAGTACGTGGCTCTATGTACTGAAGATATGTTTGCAGACTTACATGCTGAACAGATCCACTACTTTGCAAAAAGTCCAATCACAGACCCAGACGGACCATAAGTTGCGCGCGTGTATCCATTTAATGCACAGTATTTTCAACGTATCGAGTAGGCTTGTGCTTTTTTACATTTTATGTGACAGGTTGCTATGGCCAAAATTCTAGCTCGGGACCGCAATTCACTCCAAGAATCTCGCGACAGAGAGAAAAAAGACGTAAACAAACCTTTAGCCTTCATTATTGAATCATAGATCATCATACCAACATACCTTCGCTAAGTCTTCAAAAAGAGACTTTTCTCCTGGTCTTTTTTCGTACAGCTCCTCGAAAGTAATGATTTGCTCACTGTCGATTGGCTTAGCGGACCAGTTGCCATGCTGTAATGTGCGATATCTTGATATGAGAAAAGCCTAAGCTTCGTCGTCTAACGAGTACTTCATGTCACCGTCAGCCACAACTTTTTAGATTGGCAGTGATCTGATTTAGCGTGAATCTGAATCTGAGTTTCGAATGATTGCTTAATGAGGGTGCTCATCATTTTTTCTGCAGTTCCATGGAAGAGACACATAATTGAGTTTAGAATAACTCCCACTTTGTTTGCTAGCGAGTATTGCTGCCGCTATTGATCCCATCAGTATGCAACTATAGGGCATACCAACCACCATCGGTCGCGGATACCCAGTGTAAGAGGCAGCGCGCGCGCGACGCGAGCAAAAGAGATTGCATGCACTCGAGCGCGAAAGCGAGCCTTGTTCTTAGACTCATGACGTTGATTCATCTCGTGTTTACCTTATATTTTCTTGTTAGGCATAGATTTCGTACTTGTATCGATTACTAGACATTTCTGGTGGCGCTGTTCGAATGAAAAATATCCAAGCAGGAACGGTGAACGCGCAAATTTTGCTCATGCATAGCAGGAAATTATCATCTATTCCGAGTTGAGGAGACTCGAGCATGCTTTGCACAAGTATGATGTAAAAATGTTACTTGTTCTTTACCCCATTTGGTTGGTTTACTACTAGAGATTAGATGAGAAACAAGTACAAGTTTGTTAAACAACTCTGAAAAGTGTCAAATTCAAGTCGCAGTCGCATAAAGCTACCTTTTTTTCTAATCACCTTTTCCATCATTGATTTGAAAGAAAAGAAGTTTCACTGTGCTTATGCTTCTCATTTCGCGTGAAATACGGAAAACAAAATATTCCAACATGCAATTGAATACGAAATGAAGTACATCAGATACGCAAGAGAAGGCTTTGTACAAATCAGCTAAGAAAAAGAACATTAATCAACTCTAGCCACAGATACAACGACGCTTTTGCGCTCGGGTACTAATTTCGCTGCCCGCGTCGCGCTTTCGCAACCTCATCCCGTGGGTGCCCACGACCGATGGTGCTGGTACGCCCTATAATTTGATTTTCTTGAGGATCTCGTTATTGTTATCGTTATCGAAGCCAAAGTTCAATAATTACATGCGAGATACATTGCGGATCTACCATTTCCAAGCATCCTCAGGCAGTTAATTACCACGCAGGCTTGTTCTCCTGCCATAATGATTTCGCAGTATTTACAACAAATTTTTTGAGCAAGCTAAATTTTTTAATCTTACATTGAGCAGAAAAGGAGTAAAAAAAATCTATCCTTTATCCTCTCTCTCGTAGTTCCGCCGCAAATTGATGATTCACAGGTGAGATATATTACATAGTCACTGGACAAAAAACCCAGTTATGTTGCGTGATGTCGCAACTGTTCTCCCCTAGCTTCGTGGTTAAACAATGTCTTACGCCAGTTGCAGTTTCTTTTTTCAGCGGGATGTATAGTTACATGCATAATGACCGCAATTATCGGGGTTTTTTCTCATGTACGTCAGTAACAAATGGACTATTTCTGAAATGGACAGTGGTGACAATGGTAATTTCGATGGAAGAAAGGCACAAAATATCTCCACAATAAAATTTTGTGACATTTGACGTTACTGTTGCCAAACTACGGTTTCCATGTTGAATCTGTACCCTTATGTATAATGAATTGTCTCAACTTTCAACGGGTTCTTACAAGGAAAGGCACCAACTTGGGTCGGCTTCTTCAAACGACACATATAATCAGAATCAGCTTGAAACGCTGAATTCCAATGTAGTCCACAGCTGCGAGTCATTTTTCTACACAGAGTTATGGTCTTTTTTCGGTGCAGAATTTGCATGCTTGTTTATTACAGAGTACGGCTTCGGATGGTAGCGCCCTTCCCAATGCCGCTATCGGTAAAAAAAGACTTGATCTGATGTTGTTTCAATATCCTAGCACCTCTTAAGCAAATTTCTACCTGTAGGCTGCCTTCCCATATTCAGTAATGCGTCAATGACGCGTATTCAAAGGCTCATAACTCTTCTCAAAACGATGCTCCGCAGCTATGGACAATTTGGACATTGTCAGATTTGGACAGTTTCTCAACTGGATTCAGTATGTATGTGTTGTTTTTCAAAAGGCCGACCTGAGTTAAAGGCAGCGGCTCGGCACATTCTCGCATTGAAGTTTCTTTTGCTTACCTAGGATAATTCGAGGCGCTGATTCCGAAAATCCACCTTGAAGAGCGCGAAAATGGCAAAAACCACCATTTCCCAAGGCCTCCCATTCTGAATTTGAACGAGTGGAGCACGTCCCGCCATAGTTTTGAGAGGCAGAATCGTCGCGGGACCCTCGCAGTTATAACATTGCGGCATGCCTTCTCTGACGGGTCAGACAGAATCGCAAGCTCGTCCGCGCGCATTGGAATGGCTTGCGCGTAACGGGTTTAGGGCCAAATTTCTAGGCAAGGACAGCATGCTGTGAGCTCGGATCTGCTCTGTTCTCATGTTTGGGGTGCAAGAAACCTTGCAAGCGTCCATTTCAAATCTTCGGGACGTTCGGTTCTGGCGAGCTGCTGCTTTTAAGTGCCTTTTTTGTTAGAATTAGAAGCTGTGAACAAGAATGAAGAATTTGCTTCAGCATTCGGGATCCGAAATGGAAGTATCAAAAATGTAGTGATAAATTTTCTTCCGCAGCAAACTTTATCAGACATACTAATAACTTAAAATGCCTTCTATTATATTGGTTTTTTGACAAAATACCTACTTGAATATGTGCAGCATCGCCTGTCAATGCTTGTTTAAATGCAACATCGCTTGTCACTTTTTTGCCAGCTTTCTTCCAGGCATCCAGTCCACCATCAAGAACAGAGACTTTGTTGTGACCGTACACCTGCAGAAAAACCTTATGCTAAGTTGAGTTTCGTCAAACATGAGAAGAATTCCAATCTTGCCTTGAATGTCCACCATACCCGTGCAGCCCAAATCATTCCACCATAAGCACCCCTTGAATAAATCACAATGTGATCTCCAGAGTTTATACCCAGTAACCGCACATATTTCTCAAATTCCTTAGGTGGGTAGAGATCAAAGCGAACATACCTAAAACTTTCAGAGGATGAAATAAAGATGAGTGTATATGAGGACTATGAAGGCAGTTGCTTACTGGCTAGGGTAATAGGCTACATCGCAATTGAAAAGCGTGGCTCCTGGAATGTGCTCCTTTGCATATGTTTCGCTAAAGCTCGTCTAAAACTAAAAATCATGATTTTGAATTGCAGTGATATTGTCTGGTCCATTGTTATTATCCCGCTCGACCAGACGGACCTTTTCCCTCAAAACTTGCAAAAAAGGTTTATTCTTGGAGCTACTTACGCCCGATTATATTTTGAAGGAATGGTCAAAATTTGGTCCGGCTAATCGTAAAAGGTTTACATCATGAGTGTTTGTCTCCTCCATCAGCGAACTTAGTCCGAGTAGTTCAGAAGGAGCTTCATCGAGTCTCCGAAAAGGTTAATACGCTCAAAGCTTGTATTTTTAGAAGCAAAGCGTAAATAAAAGGCAGTTGCTGATTTATTACCACATTTTCGCTATTCATAGCTCAGTAAAAGGCGCTGCTTATGATTATACAAAACATTCAAGTACCACATCTATCAAAGAGCTCATTGTGTTTCAAAGTCTTGCTGCGAGTTGATTAGGTTCACTGGAAATCTGAGAGTTTGAGAAATGAATTTGGAGGCATTTTGAGCTGTTTGGGTAGGAAATCCTTCTCTTTTTTAGCACTGGGCTTAGCTTGTAGAGACTTTTCTCAAACTTTGTTACTGTGACTTTACGAAAAACTTTGAAGAAAGAGTGAGAATAGGGCTTGGCGCAAGATTGGTTCTTGGATTTGACGCCATTCCTAGTCTGCGTATACCGTTTTCGCTATGTTTTTTCATGCACCAACGATCTCTTGAGTTTCTTTCAAACAACCCCGAAACAAGGGGTTTGTACATTTATGAACTGCACATTATTCTGCGATTTCTCCCGTTCCACCTCCTTGGCGCTATTTGCACACGATATTTTTTATTTTATTTTATTGTTACATAGGTTTACCCCTATGTGCAAAAACCGAACAACAAGAACAAAAACGTAACACAAAAAAAAACAACGCACAACGACAATATGAAAAAAACCAGCCTGAGGTATGATAGATCAAACGTAGCTTTTTGATTGTAAGTAGCTCATAATGTTTGTTTTGAAGGTAGATAACTTAATCGTCAACATTCCGTTCCTTACCATGAAATCAAGATCAGATAAAACTCGGCAAGTAAAAAAATTTGCTCTGACTTTGGACTTTGCCCTTGGTATCACTAGTTTCAAACGCCCACCCCGCGTATTAGACATTCTGATAGGAAAACAATGGCCCGTAGTAAACCCCCCATCAGTGCATCTCTCTTGACGCGGACCGGGGGCGAGCTCATCGCGCCTCAGTCCAGCATCCTGAACTATTGATCTGGATGCGGATCTCTTTCTATACATGATAATCATGTTCGCTCTTGAAAAGGCAATCTCTAAAGCTGGTTTGGTTGAGCAGGTAAGCGGTTGAAACTGAACGCGCGCGGCCATGTTCGACACCGGCTAGCGTCACGCTTTTGCTGTATCGCAGGGCGTCTTTGATAGCGACCACTATCGGAAAGTCAATGATGACCGCTATCAAAGATTTTGCCTGGAAAATGCATGGATGAAACAAAAACGCATTTTTTGACGAAAATTTCATGCAAAATTGAAATAACTGCAACATGAATTCAATGAAATAAATCTAAAAATTCTTGTCTTAAGAAGCTTTCAGAGAAAAAAGCCAATAAACTTTACAAAAAGAAAAAATTCTGTTTTATAATCAGCTGTTTATCGATCCTCTCCTTTTCAGACGCGGGTTGTGCAGTTTTGGCCGATTTTGTCTGCATTTTTAGCCTGACTGATGTGTGTCGTAAGTTACCCAGGAGCAACTTACGGGAGTCTTGTCTGCGTCTCCTCTTATACACGCTATTTGCACCGCTCTAACATCAGTTCACGTTCAGGTCACTTGAACGTGAACTGATGTGGAAGAGTTGAACAGAACTATCAGTTCACTCGCCATTCTTATAGCATGGGAGGGTGGGAGGTCATCAGTTCACCTGACGTGAGGTAAACTGATGGGATAAGTTCGGTTCACCTGAACTAATCAAGCTCTACTACGGGCCAATCATTAACATTCAGTCTACATTCTCCAATGTTGATCTTATGCGCCATGATCAAATCAAATGTACGCCTTCTGTAGGATAATGTCGGAAGTTCGAGATTTTCAGATTACGCGTCTTTCTATCATTTTGTCATATACCAACCCAGTAGTTCCGATAACTAGTTTTCGCGTGAGACTATTTTGAACCTTCTCAAGGTAATCAACTGTTTTGCGCAAGTGAGGGCTGTAGATGACAGTACAATATTCAAGCATAGGCCTTATGAAAGTCTTATAAGTCTTCAGAAACACTTCAACTCTGTTGCAGGAGAGCGCCCTGAACAAGTTATAAACAGCTCTCATAGCCTTATCAGCAATGAGCTTACAATGTTCATCGAATGTGAGGTCGTTTCTGACTAGGAAACCCAAGTCACGTATTGACTCAACTTTCAAGATCTTTACCTTTCATGGAATAATGAAAGTACTCTTATTTGGGGCTATATGAAGCACCTTGGTTTCCTCTAAGGAGATGGGAAATTCCCATTGCAGCGACCAGTTATAAACGCCATTCAACGTATTCTGCAGCAGTCTGTATCCACTATTATTCGCAACAACTCCGTACAGTTTAAAGTCATCGGCAAAAGCAGTGCAATAACCCCATAAGAAATTGGTATAAGGGGAAGATCATACGTGTCAATATTGAACAATATTGGTGAGAGGACACCTCCCTGCGGTTCTCCACTATTCATTTTCCTGGGTCTGGAAAATGAGTTGTTTATTCGTACTAAAAAGGTTCTGTCAGTCAGAAAGGCTCTTATCCAAACAACAATCCGCGGATGTATACCCACAGCTTCAAGCTTTTGTACAAGTTTACTATGGGAAACTTTGTCAAATGCCTTAGCAAAATCTAAGTAAGTAACATCCGTGCTCAATCCGCTTTCTAAGTGCAGTTTCCATTTATTAAGAGAATGGAGCATAGCAGTAGTGGTAGATCTTCCTTTTTGGAAACCATGCTGCGCAGGGTCAACAACATTGTCATCCTCCAAATGCTTCACTATTCTTTTCTTTAAAATTTTCTCAAACAAATGCGCGAATATTGAAGTAATACTAATCGGTCTGAAGTTTTTTGGACAAGTATGGGGCTTTCTTTTGGGAATTGGCGAAACAAAAGACGTTTTCCACCTTCTCCATTTCTTTCTACCGTACTCCACTTTTTCGAATTAATTGTATTTATCATGGCAAATACAATGGCAAAGACTGCTAAAAATGACTTGTTTCAATTTTACTGAAATAAAAGTCATCATCTTTGTTGATTGTACTGTAAGCCCCGCACTTTGCCATCGTAATATCAATGGGATTTGAAATGCAATTTCTAAGGAAATAGAAAGGAAGAGGAGATACGAAAGATGGGCTTGTTGGAGATTGAAGTTTTGATGCTAAAGTAGAGTAGGAACACATCAAACCTTGATCTTCATCAGCATCTCGAACTGCCCGTAATAGGTTTCTTTAAACTCTATATAGTCGGGTTTTCCTTTCAGATCATAGGTTGCGTCCAGTATCACTACGTGCTCCTGAATGTGGCCCACTGAACTAAAGATACTCTTGTATAAGAGTTTCGAGGGACGAAAGTAATCTTACAGCTTCTACAACAAATCAACTTGGTGGCGAATGCAATGTAAATACGTGAAACAACCAAATTGAACGACTTACTTTGTTCCTATCCAACCACTCAACGCACACAACGTCATCCACCATGCTGCAATTATAGACAGTCATTCAAGCGGTCCCACAATTGCAGAAGAAAAAAATGAAGTAGGAGCCACTCGATAATGCTTTCCACTTATGATTGACAAGTCAGTACTTGTGCTCAACACCAACTTGGATTACTAATCACATTAAAACATGAAAAGTACAAATTCATACTTGTTGAACAATGTGAGCATAGCGTCTTGGGTTTCCAAATAAAGGATATTTGATTTCCTTTTATGCAATGCATGTCAATGCTATAAAAAGGCTTCGTGGTTCATTATACCTTATTTGTCTTTGAAAAAAATCTGTGAATAATTCTGTTAAGAAGGCAAATAACGCAAAAACTTCCTTGCAAGTTTTAAATGTAAGTCTTGCATCAATCTAATGCAAAGCAAACCTGAGCTATATTTGGAGTCTCAACTCAAAGTTGTTTGTAGCAATATCAGCGAAAAGGTGAAGCTTGTATAGTAAGTTTCAACTCTGTTTAGGCGGAAATTGGATTGGCGGGAGTCCGCTTCGCTACAATTCGCGCCGCTTTGTAATCTGCGTCTCTTCATTCTACTCTATCTCGCTGAGCCAGTGGCGGTGCGGACGCGCTGCTCCACTTGTAATGTTTCGCCTACTCCGGGCTGAAAAAGACTGTACCTTTTCCGTATCAACAGCGACAATCTAATGAATGCAGAGTCAAAGAAGACTAGTACTTATCCTCAAAATAAAGTACAAACTGAAGCTCCATTAATTGCGAAACTATCTAGAATTTGACGTTAAAGGTGCTATCGCAAACAAATTCGATTGTGACATACACACTCGAGCGAGATGGATTACACCAACGATCGACACGATGTGGCGTGGGAGGTTTTTGACAGAAACCAATTCACGGAATTTAATACCATTAGATGTTTTGTAGAAAAACAGCTCTTTACCCGGGTTGCAGCGGTTGATATACTGAGATGCTCACCACTCCGTTCCATCTTCGCTATCGTCCACTTCTCCGGTTGTAGTGTGCACTCTTTGCGGACGAAGATCTGGCCATGCCAAAGTTGATGCATCGTTGTTTCTCCAACTGGAAATAATGGAACCAAAATTTCTCGATTTTGGAAGTTGCAGGAATTATACTTATTGTTATCCATGAGCGTTTGATATTTTCTTTACCATCATGATCATCAACCTTCCATACCCCCAGCTCTCAGCTAAAGTGCACAAAAGCCGCAAGATTCTTACAAGGGAAAGCTCGGCCAACCCGGATGAGTCATATATCACCGTAACGGGCTTAAAACGCTGATTCCAAATCTGCTTTCCCTTTATGCGGAGCAATTCTCCTAGGGAAGTTATGAGCGTTTAAATGTCTAAATTTGTCATGTTCAAAGTGGCTTAAAATCATTTAAAAGCTGTAAAACAACACCTAACGGAATTTCATTATCTGTGTTCCGTCCTTTCAATCAATATACTTGGTACGAAACTGATAAATCACTTTCATGTGCTATTGTACAGTTTTCGCCAATTTTAAGCCACTTAGAACATGACAAATTTAGACTTTTAAACGCTCATAACTTCTCTCGGAAAGCCGCTCCGCAGAAAAGGAAAGCAGATTTGGAATCAGCGGTTCAAGCCGTTACGGTGATATATGACTCATCCGGGTTGGCCGAGCTCACTTGGGAACTCTCCCTCGTTAGTCGCTACATGTGCATGCGATTTGAGAGATACTTCCAAATTCAACATTGGCAGGCTGTACTGTATACAAATTTTCGACAGGATGAACTGCCCTATCTCTTTTTTCCAAATACGCTTACATTGAAGCAACTGGAGTACTGCTAAACTGCATGGCGACTAAAATTGCCTGAGGTATGGTCGGGTTTACCAATCCCAACCTTCGCCAAAAAGAAGAAAAGTTTAGAGAAATTAAAGAAGAAGCGAGACACAAAAAAAACACCGTATTTTATAATAGGCAGGGCCACATCGAAGAGGACAAGACAAAGATTGGATGACTTGTTTACTCGCATAAGTTTTCACATCTTCACACCTATCTGTAGTTAACGAGTCAGTTTCTACGAATGATTTTGGAAGGCTCGCATGAACAAGATTGTGATAGAACTTTAGAAGGTGCCATTCTTACTCGTTTGCAAACTATTTTTCTGGGAGCACGTGCACGCATCTACAGGGGTTTCAATCTGAGTGTCATGGCCGACGTGGCGCGGACCCTCGCAAGATTGGGGGAAGTATTCCCAAAAATTAAAGTTGGAAAAATCCTCGCAAGCCCTTCTCTTGGGCCACACGACACGCTCGCGAAAGCGTCGTTTGAGAGGTGCACCGGGGGCTTTGCAATGTAGGTCATTCCGTACCTTTGAAGTGCAATTTCTTTTTAGTTTTATCCACAAAAACGATATCAGCGTATTCATGCTTGAGAACGTACACCCACTTATTATTTACGATTACAAGGCCTATCACTCAGGTGCAATGGCGGTCCCAGGATTTCCGGGGGGGGGGGGAGGCGCGACAAACAAATTTTCCAGTGCGAAAAATTTTTAGAGGTGCTTCTCAAGATTTTTGCGGAGCCCATTGAAACCTGGAAAAAGGGACGTGACTAACGCCACTCCCCCCCCCCCCCCTCCCCCCCCCCCGAAAATTTTTTTTACAAGGTTAATTTGAATTTTCAAAAAATTTGAAAAATTACTTTAATTATTTACAAGTATAAACAAGTCACTTGCACATTTTTATAGCCCATATAAGCAACTTTCAAAAATTTCGCAACTCATCAGGTGCACCAGTTCTGCGCTCCTGCTTGGCCGTCCCACCTGGACCCTGCGCCTTTTTCGCGAACTTGCCCTCTGATCACTTTCTCACCGCGAAGGTGAACAATGTGAAGCCTCAATCGATTGCAAATGAGAGCATGTTCGCGGAAGAAGTGCACAGTGGAGATGCTGGTGCACCCGACACTGCAGTTGATAAGCATGTACAAGTAATTTTATAAAATGCTGCCATAGTAACCAAGAGATTTGCGGCAAAAATTACAAGAAAATCATTCTTTATTAATGAAACCCTTTTCAAAAAGCGCGTTTGGTTGGCAGCAATTAGCAATACTGAAATATATCACAACGAAAAGTTTTAGAAAAGCGCCATAAATAAAACTTCGTTTGCGTTTGGTCTGAGAGAGAGGTGAGCTAGAGGTTGGATTCCCCATGAGCAATTGTTGATGAGCTCCTATTAGTGAACAAACTACAGTACTATCTCATTCGGCATCATGTACAAAAAAAATGTACACTGTTGATTGTTAAAAGCTCTCTTGTTTCGCCCATCCAGACAACCATTGCAAGCACGCGCGGCCCCTAACACTGGTGCGCAGATCTTATAATATTGGAGCCGACTATCCATGACTCTATACTTGCTTGGTGACCTGCTCAATGTTTTGGTGAAGGAAAGAACCGCGGGCTCTACGTTTTATCGGAACGACTCTGGCCCAAGAAAAAACACTAGAACTTCAGGCCTTGCAAGAAGCGCTGCATGTCTAGTTCAGATCAGGTCCAGGCATTAAACAAAGTTTTTGCACCCGGAAAGGCTCAAATCTTATCGGACACCCCTCATATCTCAATTCTATAAAGCCGTGGATTTTGAGGAGAGCCATGCGTTGCTGCTCCTGGCTGCTACGCGATATGAAGCTCACTTTTGATGAGCTTCTCCCTGCTTCATGCCGCTAACGCTGATTTTGCTCGGATTTGCCCCTTCAACTTTTTTTTGAACTTCCGAAGGATTTCTAGGGCACTTGTCGAGATAGTAAACTATGACAAATTTGCAAGAACAAGCAAATCGATGAGAACATCAGTAAAAATTAACAATCGACAAAGAATGAAATCTGAACAAATGCACACAACTTTTACGAAGCAAAAATTAAATCAAATATCTACATATATATATCGTCGAGTCATTTGCAGCTTAATATGCGTAGTGCACACTATAATGCTAACTGACGAACAGCAAAACTAGAATCTGCTCATTTCGAGTAATTTCTTATTGTTTCCATGTTTCATTGTTTTTGTTGGTTATATGTTAGACGGTAGAACACATTTCTATACTTTGTTAGGCTAGAAAATGTTTTATTGGAAAGTTACTAATATGGGTACCGTCGCTAATAGGGCTTAGTGTGCAATCTCACATATTAAGTAACAAATGACTCGAGGTTGTATAAAGCTGAGTGTTGGAATGTTAATTAGTGTGTTCTATATAGAAATTTTTGCGTGTTGACCGGTCAGCAAAAACTTTACACACATATGCTTCCGACACAGGTCCGCCTCGCAGGCTACATTTCGCAGCGAAGTTTCCACCCCTTCTATAGATTCGTCGATTTCAAAAAAAGATGAATTTTTATCATGTATGATCGTCTCCACGATTCTTGTAGAGGTGTATTGCAGACTTTGCCTGATAACACAGGTAAATTTGTTAAACCTCCACGTCATAGCATTGTTTTTTATGCTCTCTCGCTATCAAAAACCGCCACGCTTTGAGTTGGCAAAACCCCGCCTCTACACGAATCGTGGAGCCGATGATACAATCAAACCGCTTCCAACTTTGTTGTAAACAGTAGCGGTAGAACTCATTTTCTTCACGCGATGCTGGAAATGCGGTAATTCACGGTAGTGCTGTCAGCAGGTATACCGGCCGTGTGTTACACGGGAAACAGAAGGAAGCCAAGCAGATGAGTTGAGTTTTTAGAACTACGCAACGAACTCTTTATTAGGCCATTTGAGCCCGCGGGGCAGGCCAAGTTAGGCATTCCAGCTGGTAATCGATTTAATTGGAGCAACGATAAAAATCTAGAGGATAACAACACTAGTGGGATGTTATCAGTACACCTCAACACATTGACGGCAGCTATGGCCTAGATAGTTCAACTGTTGCCTCAAGCACATATCATGATTCTACTGCGACACAAAAGTTTGTTACGAGGACAGGATGACATTTTTGGATTTCATACAATAATATTTTTCACTTTCTGTAGTTCTCAAGACTTACTTTCCTAATGGCCTAAACTAAGCATATCAATGCCTAAAGTTACTTTGTTCTTGCACCAAGCGTACCCAGCGCAGCAGCCACGAGCAATTAAAGACAGCCCAGGTATCAGCGATTTGCCAACACCCGCTATAAATTTATCGTCAGGTATATCTCAAGCCCAGTGGCCAACGAGACTTACAAAAACCAAGTTTCAATGTAATAGTAGGTAATCAAAACCATACCTTTGATACATAGAGCTGTGCACTATGGTAGTTTTCAGAGCTGAAATAAGGTACGAACAATCGAGAGAGAAACAACGATATGTTTAAGGCAAAGCAACGGGGTCAAGCTAGCCCAAAACATCAAGTGGATGTGAATGAAGAGGGTAATCGAAGAAATGGAGAGGGATACTAGATTTTATCGTGCTCTTCGAAAAGTTTTGCCAATTTGGCATTTTCCCCGTAAATTTACCACAGTGACTTCAGATGTAATAATTTGGTCATACGGTAGACTTAGGGCCGCATGCACTAATATCCCCGCGGGGAGGGGATCGCAGCTTCAGAAGAAAGCTTCATATCCTAAAGCTCCGGATATCTGGATTTCACGCTGTCTACCTATCCGTAAGTATTCCTACTATCCTTCACTATGAACATGTTGAACAGGAGCGAGAAGCTGTACAAACTGCATTTTCCAGCTTTTGTATGATCCCTGATGATCCCCGGCGCTTTTCTTTAAAGTCATTTTTCTTTCTCCGAAGTTAACGAAAACCTTCCAAAGTTGTTCTGAACATCTAACACAATACTGCTAAGCATGTTGCTGATGAGAACAAATGAGTTTTTGAAAAGTCGAATTTTTCGGTAAGCCTCAAATTTCGACCTGTGGATCATCGCAAATTTCATGACTTCAAAACATCATTTGTTCTTAGTAGTAACATGCTTAGCACTGTCGGGTTAGACAATCTGCACAACTCTGGAGATTCTTCGTTAACTTCAGAGAAAGAAAAATGACTTTGAAGAAAAGCGCCAGGGATCATCAGATATCATACAAAAGCTGGAAAATGCGGTTTGTACAGCTTCTCGCTCCTGTTCAACATGTTCATAGTGAAGGGTAATAGGAATACTTACGGATAGGTACACAACGTGAAATCCAGGTATCTGGAGTTTCGAAATATAAAGCTTTCTTTTAAGCTGCGATCCCCTCCCCGCGGGGATGTTAGTGCATGCGGCCCTTAGATTTCCTTAGGGAGGGGGAATAGATTCAGCGAGCATGAAAACCTCAAGCTCTCTTTGCCAAAAATTTGTTTGAACATTGCATCCACATTGAAATCAGTATTTCGGCCTTTTATGGCAAAGAAAGAAGAATTGCTAGAACATAGGAAACGTCGGGTTTCATGCACAGTGCTTTACCTAAATATATTTTGAAACCTAGATTGACCATTATGAACAAAAACGATGGAAAAAGTGTGTTGAATGTCACTAATAGACACAACATTTGTCTCACACATTGCAGCTTCCAAGCGCTACGCCCTTTGTTGCTTCTTTTAACCTCATTATTAACAGAAAAATTGGTGTGATGTCCTATCAAGTTCTGCATAATTGAATGTAGAATTTAATAACAGCAAAAAATTATTTTGAATTTGAAATCTAACATAAACGCCAAAAGCGCATTATACTGCACTACGTTTACTTTACACAGCTGTCATCAGAGCTCTTCAAAGGACTGAAATGAAAAAATCTTGAAAAATAGCTAAATAAAGAGTAAGTGAAGATCTGTTGGACTCCGAAAAAAAAAATGATCGACCATCAAAGAACTTGGAACAAAGGTCACCAAGCTAGAAGGAGGAATATTTTCCGAAACAATGCTTGGAGCATTCGCCTAATATCACCTTGAAAGATTGGAGGATAGTTCAGGCATAAATTTTTGAACCAGCAAAAATTAGAAATAGACCACTTTTAGTGTATACTTGCAAGCATGGGTGGAAACAAGGTGGAAACTTACTTTTTAGAATTGCAGAGGTTGCCCATATCGCAGAGTATATCTGATAAGCTAGAAATTAGATCAAGGTACAATTCAGATTGGATTACCGCGAAAGGTTGATAGAGCTTCCAGTGCAAAACAAAGCTGAAAGGACTTACACCTTTGTATGGCTCCACCCCTCATACTCCCTAAGCTTTGGCTGTCTTCATTGTCTTTCCGTGCCTGCCTTCCGCGTTTTTTGCTGCTTATGAGAGAAGTTGCTTGAAAATTTCTTCTACGCACAGGAAACCGCAAAAATATGGTTACTATACTCTAAGCGAAATGTAAATGTACTGAAAAGCAATTTTTGAGAGATCGTACTCCAAAAGAGGGTGTTGCACATATTAAGTGCATAGATAAGAAGTGTTTTCTTGTTTCATCAACAAATTTTTGCACATCATGACAATGGAAATTGTCTTGGCTTATTGCTTGCTATCTATGAGATATAATATTTACAGACTATAACCGGGAGTATGAACATGGAGATGATTTGGAAGGATCCAGTAACTTAGGAAACAGAATTGCAGACTTTGAAAGGAGCCTTCGTAGTTTGGTTAGAACACTATGCAAAAGATACAGAATGTAGAAACGTTCAGAGAAGCGCTGGTAGAATAAACAAGAATTTGTTATGTCAAATCCCAGAAATCCGAGGGGAAGACCGCAAATATTAGGTTGGCTAATAAATAATCTCGATCTTTTTTAGCAGCTTGCAAAAGTGTAATCAAGCTACGAGAATCGAGTTTAAGAGTTTGAAACCGTTTTTGGTGCGCTGCAAGGCGAAATTTGGAAACGGAAATTTTTGACAAAAATTATTTCAAGAATGAGGCCTAAGTGTCTCTGCATGGCTCAATCGTGAGATTTTTGCTTGCTGTAAGTGCAAGCCTAGTTCCATAGATCATTATAAAGGGATCTTGATGGGTTAGTTGCGGAAACGGGGCGCTAACTCGCGTGGAGGATTTTGGACTATTCACGGAAGAGGAGCAGCCTCGCACCCGTCCGCATTGCGTTCAAAGTCTAGATGCGCATAGGGAGGCGGCTTTGGCCAAGCAATAGGTCGGATTGTTCCTTGAGGGTTTTTGAGCCTGAGCGGTCTCCCTAAGAATAGTCAAATCGTTATGCACAGTGACATCACTAAACCCCCGAATTTTGGGAGAGCCATGGATAGGGTTGTGCCAGAGGGGTAACATGAAAACCGATCTAGACTGCCACAGTCGAGACAAACAATGATGACGATCTTCCTTACAACGCATCGGCGCATTCTCATTTGATCCCTCGAAGATCTGTTGCTGCAAACAAGGGAGATGAAGAGGAAAACTCTACCCGCTAAAGCCCACATTTTAAGTTAAAGAAGAACTGCTCTTAGGAACATGCGAAAGTGAAAAATTGACGTGTGGGAGTCCTTCTAACGCGAGCTTGGCCATAAACATCGCTATTTAGTATACTAACCACGAAATGGACATTTAATAAAAGCAAGATGGAACCCTTGACTCTTCATAGCTATGATCCAACACCAAGCTAGGACAAGAATGAGCAGGCAAGATAGCCCACATGAGGTGTGATGGCTGCGAAAGACTTCGCGGCTTTGCCGATTTTTGCTTATTTTAGTTCGTGACAGGCTATGACAAGGATTTTCGTCGATTTTTGCTTATTCTATGCTATAGTTCAATAATAATGTCTTCTCTAAAACTTTAGTCTTATTGGGTCACTAGATGGCGCCCCGGTCTCGCCCGGTAATGGGGCTACTTGATCCCAAACGCGTTGAAACTTACCGCCCTTCTCCATATCTTCGATAAAATGTGATATTTTCGTTTCTGACTTGAAACACCGGATCCTTTTCAAAATGTAAATGAACTTCTTTGCCCAACTTACATGACTATGGGGAAATGATCCAACAATGGTTGGTGAACCCTCGATGTAGTAAACAAATCAATAAATCGAATGAGGGCCCACCAAATCGTCGCAAAAAGTAGCCTATCTTGTGCGCCGTGCCTTATTTATAGGGAGGCGAATTTTGAGCCCATCGTTTCACACATACAATACCACCCGTAATTTGTGAAAAAAAATGGCGGCGGCACTTAACTTACGCGGCGCCGCCGAAGTTAGGTGACTTTTGCCGCGTCGCGCGGCAAAAGTCGGCGGAAAAGCGGCCAAAGTCACCTAACTTTGTCGCGCAACGCCTAACTTTTTATAAAAAAAGACCTTATCTTGATTCAAAATTTATGAATTCTATATATAAGAGTACCATTCAACTCAGCTCGGCGAGGCGCATCTTCCAGTATACGGATGTGCCTAGTTGTGGGATATAAGTTTCTTTCCTGGAATTTTAGTGTAAATGGACCATTCAGTGTGCTTATTCCAGAGGATACGTACACATTCTATTGAGCACAGCAGAAATAGGGCAGGTATAGTTTAAGAGCTCATTCTGCATGGATATATGTGAAACTGGGCAGCTCATTCTGCATGGATATGTGTGAAAGTGGGCTTTTCTCGGCGAAGTATGACGGGTCCCAAAATGCAGGAAGACAAAGGGAAATGGTTGGAAATCGCATGAGAAGCACATATCGCGGAATGCCGCGCGTGCTGTGCAATGTACAATACCACTCACAGAACGGGAATTGCGCGAAATTCCAGAAATTTCGCGATTCCGGATTATCGCAAATTATGCAGCGCCATAACTTCCTTCGGAATTAATATATTCTAAATTCGAAAGCAGCACTGTGTTCATCTCGTCAAGGCGAATCTTTCTACATACGTCATGTCATCTATATCTTGTTTTCAGTTTTCTCAAATTGTTCTGAGGAGGTCCCTTTGCAAGTATGTAACGCAGCGCCTATCCAACTTGAAAGCTTCCAGTAAGCACCATTCGATAGTGCTCTTCTTGTGCATTATAGTGCGCTAGTAAGCTGCCGCAGACTTCTTTTCAAAAGAGAAAAAAGCGTTGGTAAATTCTGAAAAAATCACTCGTTTCCAGATTCTACTCGCCGTAACTTTCTTTGGAGTGAATATTTTCTGAATCCGAAAAATGCATTGTGCTCAGCTCATCAAGACAAATCTTTCGGTATGCAGAATGTCTTTGATATCTCGATTTCAGTATTCTCAAAACTTTCTGCGGACGTCTCTTCGCAAAGGTGTGAAGCAGCGCGTATTGCCCCCAGTACATTCAGAAAGAAATTTTCAATAGTACTTCTTTTGTAGATTATGGAGCGCTAGAAAGTAGCCGCACACTCCTTTTCAAAGGAGTTAGAAGGGCTGGTGAATTCTGGAAAAATCATGTCCTTCTAAATTTTTCTCAACGTAACTCTAAAATATGAAGCTCTCTTGCTAAGCAGATGTGATTTTCGTAACCAGCAGGTCGGATAACCCTTAAGTGCAAGTTTTCCAAGATGTTCAAGTAATTTCATTTTTTCTCGTTTTACGCTCTGAAGCTGGCCGATGGATTTTGGTCAAAATGTTCATGCTCTTAAATTGTAAGGAAACTTCGCTTATAGAGGTTTTCGAACACGCTCTTTACGAAAATCGTGGTCTTTGAGGATTACAGGGTCTTTTTGGTGAGATACGGTGAGGTGACTGTAACTGCATCACGAAAGTGCGTAAATTGGCCCGCACTTCTCGTGTATCTGTCAGCAACCTTGCCTGCTTGCTTTTCTCAGTCAAAGTTACTAGGAACTGCGCTACCGAATGGTGCATGAATCAGGCTCCAGTCTGTAAAAATCACCGAGTTACGAGCCTATGAAAACACGTCCTAGTACTCTGCGTTGATACCACTTTATCGCAAATCTCGTCGAAATTCCACCGTGAGCGCTTGTATGACACTCGCATTGCGATATTGTGTTCGCTTCGCCCAAAAACTCCCACTGTATTGAATAT